>JAZAYU010000050.1:1975184-2600451 GCA_038501625.1 Corbicula japonica
TTTATACACCCAGATAAATTTCAATTAACGATGATATCAACTAAATATTTTATGAATATAGTACGATGACAAAACATAAAACCTAAAAAGCGTTGTCCTCTGCAAGCTGCCATGCGCATGTGATTATTATTTGATTATGTATATTTATCTACTTCCCCCCTCCCCGTTTTTTTATATAACAAACTGAGAAATAATGTGAATAAAACTTGAAACTTGAAACTTGCGTCACGCACATCCTTCAACGTTCAATACCCTTCGCCAATAAAAGACAACAATATATTATAACTTAATTCTTTGTTTGTTTACAAAACAATTCATCACCTTCATGAGCTCTTACACCCAACATCAAACTTCCTTAAATAACGTCCACGTATAACTCAACTGTGTTATACTTTTCTTGTTATCTAATCATATAGGAACATGCGGCGTTGCCTGTCACTGACCGTTCCAAGGCGGTAACCCCAAGGGTTCTCTTTTTCGTAAATTGTTTGTGGCATCTTTTTTTAATTTGACATACTAATAAAACATGCTCTCTTCTTCCTCTCTTCTTTTTCGCTGCGTAGGGAGGCTGTGTTTTCTGAGTGTGACGATTCCTGATATGCATATTTCACCTTTTTATAGAAACGAAAGTAATGCCGCCAAGAATGACGTCGATATTAAGAGCACTATTTTGCCCAGACTGAATATTCAAAGGTTAATACAGCCATAAATAAATTCATATGAATACATATCTACCCTAAAATCTGAAAGGCAATGATTATGTTCACTTACCTTAAAATTTAGCCTTTTTCTGCAAATTGCACGGTCTGAAATCTCTCAACGTCATGATTTGATGACATTTAAGAAGTTTTGGGTACATTCCAAAGACGGCGTGCCACAATCTCCTTCGCAGAGTTGTCGTTCCTTACACTCACTTTACATCTCTGCGAAAGGCTCAATGTTTAGATTTTTGACCAAACTCGACAGCCCTATTTTATAAAGTCATAATTATGAATTTGAAAGCTTGAGGTAAAACAAATGACAGAAATCTTCACTATCTTTCATTAAAACCGATGAAACCCAATCTAGTGTAAATGTAATTGGTGAACTATTTCTTTGAGTTAAAGTAAAAGTAGTTGAAAGTAGTCCCAGCCTATAACAGAGGTGAATGTAATGAGCCGATAGTGTAAGAGAGTGTGCGTGCCACTCAATACCTACACAAAGTCGTAAGCAGTATAAATGGTGCTGAACATGGTGCAGTATTTTTTAAATTAAAACCATTCTATTATCAGCGATGTATGGTGCCCAGATCAAAGACTAAGTTTGCTGAACAAAAATGAGAAAACTGACATGGGACCTGAAAACATCATTCCTGCGTATCACAGAGAACGCCAAAATGCTCAAAATTAAAGAGCAGGAAGTATATCCATACAGTTAAACATAAAGTTTTACTGGATTGCATATTCAATTAAATCACCAAAGCCTTGGAACAAAAAAAAGGTTAGAAGGTCACAACAGTTATCAATTAACATGAGCATAGTGTTATGCAGTAAAAAAATCTTTGCTAAAGTTTAACAAATTTTCCTATATGCTGTTAAATATTTAAAAATAATTATCAGTCATAATCATTTAATACATCTATATAGATATGACATCCAGACAGACAAAGTAACAAAGACGCAGTATCTTAATCTCAATTATGAGGTTGTAAAATTGTCAAGTCGCTAAATATTTGGTAACTATGGTGATCTTGAAAACTATCTTTGACTGATTTGCATGGACAGTTTAAGTTGAGATTTCCAACTGGTAACATGTTTGGTATTCCATAAGAAACGTATTTGTCGTTTAAGGTTTAATTATATTATTTGGATTTTCCAAATGTGAATATTGATAATAATTGTTATTGCAAATGGTTTTCCATTGCTTAAAGGACTTATTAACGTTAGAAATTTGGAATAGAATTATTTATTTTTTTACAAAAAAAAACAATGCCGAAGTAAAGCATATCAATAGTATTCACAGACTTTCAAATGATTCAATTGATACAATACTGGTCGAATGTACGGGAAGAAATTTTACAGCTGCCACACGGCTCAAACAATGTTTCTGTAATATTTAGTTACATGAAAATGGAACACAGCTTATCAAAATAATTAAAAAGTGAAATACGCATATCAGGAATCACCACACTCACAAAACACAGCCTCCCCACGCAGCGAAAATGAAGAGAGGATAAGAGAGCATGTGTTTATAATAAGTATGTCAAATTTAAATAAGACACCACAAACAATTAACGAAAAAGAGAACCCTTGAGGTTACCGCCTTGGAACGGTCAGTGGCAAAAAAATTTGCCATCGGAGGTTTATACCAGGTTCTAGGATGCACCAACCTCGCACTTGCCCCCAACAGGTTCTCGTATGAACAAACAAGCACAAGTTGTCTTTGTGAACTAACTGCAATCTACCCTTCAGCTCGGCAATGTTGCATGCAAAAGCACACAAACAAGAAGCTAATAGCATTGCAAAGCAAAAAGGCAGGTACTCAAAGCTCAATATTCAAAACTACCCAGTTGGTAATTTCAATCCTATGTCATTGTCAATGGGTATACATTTCTATATTAAGTGAAACTTCTTTTTGCATACTCAGTAAGGGTTATACAGGCCTATTCCTATAAATATTTGGAAAATCGATAGAAATCTGTTTTATAAATCTAATACTATTTATGCATAGCCAGTAAAATTAATGTGAGCCTGATGTAATGAATATCCGCAAGTGAAACTTATTCCCAAATTAATTTCCTCGTTCGCACTTACAGCACTTTTTTGTTTGTTTATTAACTTATTATAAGCAAGTATGCCAATTCTAATGGAATTTGTTACACAAAGTTTGTATAAAATGGCATTGTTCCAAGATTACGCCTGGTTGAAATTATTCACAATTACCTATTTATAGCCTGTTTGCCCTAAATAAAATTTTGATAATTGGGACAGGAAATGTTGAGCAGACGACATTATTTACTAATAATTTCGTTGTAAAAAATAACATTATGTTGTTAACAAAATCTTTAGTTAATTATGTAAAAATAATAGATAATTGTAAGTTCTTTCCAAATATAGTAAAAGCTAACATGTCAAAACAAATTTCCGAAGACACATTTTTAAGTGGCATGCCCCATATAACTTTGATGTGCAGCCAGAGTAAGGCTCGAACCCGGAACTAATCGCAAACATGGCGAGTGCTCTCCCAATAGAGCTTTTCGGCCTACTTACACATTCTTTATGCGAACTGTGATTAGATCCGACCCTTTGCTTAGGTCACTCATAAAAATACACTTAACCAATGTTCTAACTACACCGATCATATTATCTCTATATCTCTTTAAATCCAGACATTCAAGACAGATTCGTATATAATGACCTTATAACTATGGTTGCTTCACTTCAAATTTGTAAACCTTATTTGGGTGCTTATTAAATTTAAATCGGCTTCATTTTTAGTCAAAACGAGCTCACTTTTGGTCAAAACGGCCTCACTATTCGGTCAAAACGGCCTCAATTTTGAAATAAATATTAGCACAATCTGATTAAAATCATATCCTGAAACCCGCTCCGCTATATTGAGATCTGACTTTAGTGAGATTGATATTAGCAGGACTGTAACAATAAGTGATCGTTTATAATTTTATAAAACTCCTTAATGTTAAGCAATGTAATAATAAAACCCAGGAAACATTTGACGTCGAAAAGACGTTGGATTGACGTCAGACCCCGACGTCGGATCAACGTTGGATTTTGGTTGGAAATGAAAGTTTTTTAGACGTCATTTCCCGACGTCGGATTGACGTCGGGTTTCGACCAAAATCCAACCAAATTCCGACCAGAATCCGACCGAAATCGAACCTCTTCCCTCTTCCTTTTATTATAATCAGTGTAATAACACTATTTAAAAATACCACCATTGTGTTTTTGGATACATCTCTAAACCGCTCTTATAAAAGTTATGTGTTTCATTAGCTCTGTATCATAAGAATAGTTCAGTAGCGAGACTTTTTGGGACGAAACGTATTTCATGAAAACAACTCCACGTGTCTTACACATTGGTGGGCATGAATCTCAACCAGATTTAGGCAAAAACTAGAATTTAACATCAAACTACGAATACGAAAAAAACATACTTGCTTAATCCTTCTTCTCTGGCAAATATAAAATAATCTTTTCCCCTTTTGTGATTGTTTTGGCGACTTTGTCTTTGTTCTTTGTTTCTTTGTTCAAAATGGCGCGGATTGTTTACAGTTAGATTCGATTGCACAGCTTTCGATAATATTCCTTCCATCGAACAGCAAACCATTCAAAAATAAGAAATAAATTTCTTTTGTATTTTTTTTTAAATTTAATTTATGGATATTTATAGAAAAATTGGGGAAAAATAGTTATTCGAAAATAATTTTTCCTTGTGGATTTAGAAGTCAAATATCTGACCAAAAACCGACGTCTATCCGACGTTATTTTCCGGCGTCTAAACGACGTCGCATTTTCGACGTCGGATTAAAGTTGGATTTAGGTCGCCGACGTCGCGACCAAAATCCAACCTAAATCCAACGTCGTTCCGACGTCGGGTGTTTACTGGGAAGGCATTTAAAACTGAATAAGAACTTGAAGACTACCGTTTATTTACAAAATAACTTTGGTATTTTATGTTGATGTATAATGGGCTTCATGAATAACGAGGTAAGTAAATCAGGTTAAATATTTTATAAAATATAAAATTTGTTGTGCGCAACAATAAATGTTGACGGACACCGCTGGCCATGGCAATGGTCTACACCCTTTGCATCTAGACATTTTAAACGAAAAATTATGCAACTGCTGGACCAAACGATTCAGCGTGCATACAAGCTGCCGTTTTATTTTTTACAGCCCGAAACTTCATTGAGGGTGTACCTTCAGTGCTTTGACTCATGTGCACGACACTTTTTGCTACATTTTCGCACCTTTTTATCATTTTCTTCTGTTTCACATTTCCGCCACATTTCGCTAAATTGTCCACATAATTGCACATTTACCGAGTTTTCCGCAAGATCTACTCCACACTTTATTTTATGCAAGCGTAGCTCTTCATTGTTGTGAAACAAATTTTAGTCGTTTCTAGGTCAAGGCCGTTCGGAGGTGAAAATTTTTACAAACTTTCAGGAAAACTGAAAATTTTCAAATAAATGTGAAGAGCATAGCTGTTAAATCGCGTGCAAAATCTTCCCGATCAAATAATGTTTAGCAAACTACCACGATCACAGTATATCTGCGAGCGGGTATAAATCCCTAGATCATTTTGACCGGGTCATTGACTGGGTTGCGGTCTTGCTGACCCAAAAATAACATCTGACCCAATTATGATTCGATTACATTCTTTCTGAGAATATTCCTGTTGTCAACAGAGAATAATTATTGCACAAATATATCTATATTTCCTTATGAGAGTAAATGAATTGATATCTTTGTTGATTATTTGTGGAATTATTTTGGTAGATTACAGGAGTCTTTGTGAAGTTTGTGGTGGACTACTTTCTGTTTCAATAAAATTTCACCAGTGCATCATTGTTCTTCTAGCCATTCTCAGTCAAATCTGATCTTGCTTTTTATTTGCAAAAAGAGTATTGATGCTAAAGTGTCAATCGTGTTAGAAGCAACGGGAAAGCTTAGTGAATAGGCCGAGCCCTGGTTGAGCACCACTTCATATATATACATATATTTGTATCCTCGACTGCCGGCGATTCGCGGACATTTGTTTTAGTTCATGACAATCGATAAAGGGACAACTACCAGCATAAATTGTATATATATCTATTAAATTTTATCTATTTACCGCCGATCTGTATCAAATATCACCCAGCGAACCCATTCTGGATTATTAAATGTCTGCAATGTTTACTTAGCTGACAGGTGTCCGACATTTTTTTGTCACTACCATGAGGTTCGCGAAAATTACATCATCCTAAAATTCTTTGCAACAGTTACATTTAGGCCATTACCAATTGCAATCAATTGGTTCCGGTGCGTATAGAGTTTAGGTCAGTTAAATATCTGAAGAATCAACAATTAACTAATGCAAATGAACAGTTTTAAAGGTATAACTTATGTACATTTGCTTTTATTGTTATTTTGGTTACTCTTCCTTGCAGTGTGGACAGAAGAACTTAAAACCTTTTTTGACCACTTAACTTTAGTGCAGAAGCATAGATGAGTCTAATGCAGACATGGCCTACCATTTATATTAATACCATCACACTGGGTCCATTTGATGAAAAATTTAAGAGATGTAGCACCAGAAATCTCCTTTGGAGTGAATAAGTTTCAAAACAAATTTACAAAATTCAAATAATATGTAGGGGGACTGAAAATCCAACAGCAAAAATATGCTTGGCCTAATTATTAGTAGATTGCACGCTTTTTCCATATATGGAAGTTACTACTAATGCAAACGAAGAATGAAATTTCAGGATGTTGATTTTTTTGGTAAAAAAATGGATCTTAAAAGTTTGGCGATTTTGGGAATAAGGAAATAAGGTAATTTTACAGATTCAATAGTTTTAAAGGCTCTAAACTGTTTTAATCTCATGATTTTTGTCAAAAATTAAGACATCACAGTAGAGTAACCTCTAGCTTATACATTCCCACGGTCGCGCATGCGTTAGGATAATTTTAGTACGAAGTCACAGGAAAAACAAAATGTCCGCGAACGGCGGGGAGTCGCGATTTCAAGGGAGTTGACGGTATTGTGCACAAGACTTGAACAACCCTCGAAGATGGTTATTGATAACAGCACTGAATGAAAGCACAGGGAAGCTTTTTACAGCTGCCACAAACAACTCGGAGTACTGTGATATTCAAGTACAGAAGATGAAAAAAGGAATTTTGAAAGCCACCTAATACTTAACCCTTTCTTCCATAGACACATCTTTATTGCGTGGGCAAACAGTTTAAATCTGATAGAATATAGTTAAGCGGACCCCAGATGTTCAAAACTCAAAAAGCCCAGCGGTGTTTGAGCGATAGATTCGGGGGTGTGTGGAGGCAATAGCCCCCATTTAAACACACAAGAAATGCTCTTTACTAATTTATGTGTTGATGTTGGGGTCCGCAAAACTAGATGTGTCCCGGATCGTGCCAGCTGATAAGGATTTAAACTGTTCGCTTTTTAATTCATTAGGTTATTTCTGACCTAATGCGACCAGTGCAGATCCTGATCAGAATGGCACCGATGTGCCAGCTAATCTGGATGTACACTGTTTCCCCCACGCAATAAAGGTGTATCCATGGAAGAAAGAATTAAGCTCCATTTGTTTCAGGTAGCACAATGTGACCAGTGACAAGATGCTGTTAAACCAGGAGGGACTTCTTCATAAAGGTCCGGAATTCTGTCAAGCTCTCAAATTTGTTCTCAAGCTGCAGATCTCAAGTTTGGTAAGTATTCTACTTCAAGTTTGCTTAGCATAAAAAAATTGTTGATATATAGGTATTGCTTTGTGACAGTTGTTAGTTTTATTACTTTCTATGCATCTGATTATCAACTAAGTGATGTATAAAAGTGTAGTAGATTTTGTACCAGCGGCCTCGGTAGCTCAATTGGTAGAGCAACAGCATAGTAAGCCAGAGGTCCGAGGTTCGAATCCTGGTCAAGGCTACATTTTTCAACCCAAATCTGCCACAAAAGTAAAGGAAAAAATGAGTACCCTACAAATGTCGGAAACGTGCATGCAGCATAAAAGAAACACTATGAAAATACACAGTCAACCCGTTCTCACAACTGTCAATCAAGGTTATGTATACACTTGGGCCTTTTCCATACATCAACAAGTGATTTTCAGTGTAAATAAATATAATGCTGACTTTACAAATATTATTATGTATTTAACTTGGTACTTAGCAACTTTTTTTTTTATATAATGAGTTTATGAAGTGAACTTTTGATTGTATTATGTCATAGTTACCCCCCTTTTCACTAAAATTTAAGAAGAAAACTTATATTTAGTTGCAGCAGCTTGCTGAGTCTGGAGAAGAATCAGTAGTCCTTACTGCAAATGTCTTGGATGGAACAGCGGACCACCTGGGCTCGAACCGGGGTACTGGGTTCCTGGAGGGTCATGAACAGCTGGAAAATCAGTTCTTGTCATACTGTGCAGGTAAGTGATCTTGTGTTATTTTAAGATAAGGCTGTACATGCTGTTTAAGAAAAGCAGAGAAGGAAGTTTTTTTCTTGTTATATACAATGTCCATAATTTCAGTTTTACAATGTACTTACAGGTATTTTGATATCTCACTTAAGTTGTTAGGATTAAACCCTTCCCTGCATAGATACACCTTTATTGCATAAGCGAACAATTTAGATCCTGATCAGTTGGCACGGATGTGCCGTCTGATCAGGATCTAAACTGTTAGCCCTTTTATTCATTGGGTTTATTCTGACTAAAATGCAACCAGTGCAGATCCTGATCAGATGGCACAGATGTGCCTGCTGATCTGGATCTACACTGGTCGCGCATGCGTAAAATGCGTATATTCTGAGGAAAGGGTTAAATCTTTTAGGTTCGGTTTTCTGTACATGCCATATACTTTAGACTGCATAGTTGGTCCTACTTCACCCTTAACCTTATGCTTTATCGGGATATGGCTGTTATCCATAGGCAAACAGTGTATATCTAGATCTGCTGTCACCTTCATGCCAACTGATCAGGATCTACAAAGTTTGCTTTTTGACTGGATTATTGCTGACCAAGATTTGCTGGCTGATTTGGATATACACTGGTTGCACATGTAAGAAATGCAGTAAAAGGTTCAAACTTAGTCAGATCAGTTATTATTAGTGAAAGGTTTCTTTGATAATGAGCAACAGCAACAATAGCTTTGTCAGTAGATTCAATAATTGAAAGCTTTCAGGTCAGATCAATTGTTGATGAAACTTGGGTTATTAAAACGAGAATTTCATTTGGAAATTGCAATGTATGCTATAATGTACTAAGTCATTTTACAACAAGAACAAAAGGAATTCTTGATGCTTTGTCTTTAGTTTGACTGTTATTGTGAAAATGGTACACAATATTTTTTTTTCACGGTGAATTGTTAGAGCAGTGTGACAGTATTAAAGTACTTAATGTTATCATTTTCAAAAAAAAAAAAATTTTGTGTGAATACATTGTAATCTGGCTTATGTTTTGTTGAATTCTTTCCAGTTATTAACAACGTAATGGACTCCTCTTAACCATTTCCTCCATAAATATGCATTTATAAGCATGTGTGACCAGTGTAGATCCAGATCAGTCGGCACATCTGTGCCGTCTAATCAGGATCTGCACTGGTCGCATTTTAGTCAGAAATAACCTAACATATCAAAAAGAGAACAGTTTTGATCCTGATCAAATGGCATGTATGTGCCGGCTGATCTGGATCTTAACTGGTTGCCCATGGAATAGAGGTGTATCTATGGAGAAAAGGGTTAAATCATACAAGTAGAGGCTAAATTCTCTGTTCATATTCATGTTTTCAAGCTTTGAAAGAACCCCAGCCGTCTATGATCTCTGTACCATTTTTAAGGCTCGAAAACCTGCTTTCACTTTCTCTTTTTTTAGAAACAAGACGTCTTTCAGTTGATGAAGAGAGTGATAATCTACCTCCGCGGAGTTCATTTACTGACAACAATTTACTGTCGCCCACCCTTGTGACAGGGGTTTCACCATATCACAGAGTATGTACAATACTTCATTTACTGACAACAATTTACTGTCGCCCACCCTTGTGACAGCCACCCTTGTGACAGGGGTTTCACTATATCACAGAGTATGTACTATACTTCATTACTGACAACAATTTACTGTCGCCCTCCCTTGTGACAGGGGTTTCACCATATCACAGAGTATGTACTATACTTCATTTACAGACAACAATTTACTGTCGCCCACCCTTGTGACAGCCACCCTTGTGACAGGGGTTCCACCATATCACAAAGTATGTACTATACTTCATTTACAGACAACAATTTACTGTCGCCCACCCTTGTGACAGCCACCCTTGTGACAGGGCTTTCACCATATCACAGAGTATGCACTATACTTCATTTACAAACAACAATTTACTGTCGCCCACCCTTGTGACAGCCACCCTTGTGACAGGGCTTTCACCATATCACAGAGTATGTACTATACTTCATTTACAGACAACAATTTACTGTCGCCCACCCTTGTGACAGCCACCCTTGTGACAGGGCTTTCACCATATCACAGAGTATGTACTATACTTCATTTACAGACAAAATTTACTGTCGCCCACCCTTGTGACAGGGGATTCACCATATCACAGAGTATGTACTATACTTCATTACTGACAACAATTTACTGTTGCCCACCCTTGTGACAGCCACCCTTGTGACAGGGGTTTCACTATATCACAGAGTATGCACTATACTTCATTACTGACAACAATTTACTGTCGCCCACCCTTGTGACAGGGGTTTCACCACATCACAGAGTATTTACCAGATTTTATTTTGTCTTTAATAGTGTGCTTGCATGTGTGTGAGAGAGAGGGGAGATTGGTCTAAAATATTGAAACCCAACAATGTTTTACATGAGTAATATATTTCCACATGAATATCCTGCTCAACAACCCTCTAAGGTCATAAATGATAATAGCACAGATTCTGTAATAATACTTTCATGTTCTGAACATTTATTATTAAGGGCCCTTTGTAATTTAACCCTTTCACCCTGGTTAAATACCTTTTTCATTCAAACATCGGGGCGTAAATACCCTTTGCATGAAAATGTTATCTGGGGCTCTGCATTTATGTGAATATTGTTTATCCTGTCTCAATATGTATTGTTGATTTTTCAGACCGATCATGCGAGAAGCAGATATGAGAGAGAGAGCAGTACATCAGACTCAGTATTCTCCCCTGACCGACGGAAAAGTTCCGCAAGCTCAAAAAGTCTTGACGAGGACATGGCCATGTTGACCAGTCAAGACTATTCGGACACCCCACGATCTCTTAGTGACTCATCCTCAACCTGGGCACCGGATACTTCTGGTACATCCGGAAGCTCGTCATTAGAAACTGGTGAACGCACAGGAGCGTCAGGTTTACGATTTGGTATTAGCCGCAGTCCAACAAGTAAAACAACAGAATTGGCCGAAAGAATGAAGAGTACTTCAAAGAGCCCGATTTGTGACCATATGAGTGAAAATATTAAACATATAACTTTGTCAAGTCCCTCGGAATTTCAGTATCGAAAGTATTATCATCAACACGCAGGAAGTTACCAAGCGTCTAACGGCGGATCTTTGGAGCCTCAGAGACTGCCACCTATGTTTGAATTCTCAAAGCCGTCACAATATCCAGTTCCGTCTGGAAGTTCTAGTTCAGAAAGTGCGAGTGCGTCACAAAACATGAAATCAAATTTGGGAAATGTTACAACAACTTCCGCTAATATAGAGGAAGAAATGTCTGAGTCAAGTCCTGTGAATTTAGTTCATTCCAGTAGTGGAAAATCTTTTTACAGTGGTGAAACGGGTCCCGTTATTTCGAACACAGGAGATAGTTTATTTTCTCCACATATAATGTATAAATTTTCATCAAGTTATTCGGCCAGTGACTCTAGACTGGCCCCTTCCTCCGAGACTTACACTCAGAGTTACGAATCAGAAGGCGGCGATAATAAGTTCAAATTAGAAACAACAGAAGAAGATATAGAAGAAACACAAACTCAGACGGAAACCTACATCGGAGCAGAAAGCCGAGAATATCATTCGGAACTTGGTGAAATTTATCGCCTGCCTAAGAAATTAGAATCAAAGTTGTATAAACAGACCTCATCTGTGCGAAAGCAGACCAAAAGTGGTTCAGAAAGACGCAGTTCCGACAACCTAACCATTCATGGTTACGAGGGAAGTTCATTATCACCGGGTCAAGGTCAAATGAAGGACAAAGATCAAAGTGGAAGTGAGGCTATGAAAAGCCCCGACCAGATCTCACAAAGTAACATTACAAAAAGTTTTGAAGAAGCTGTTAAAATTCAGCAGAGTATATTTCAGTCTAGTTTAGGACTATTTTCTCCTCTACAGAGACAGTTTTTACAGCCGACGCGGCCGTGCCCACAACGAGAAAGGAGTCAATCATTGAGTGACTTTCAGGCATTGACATCACCGGATATACACACTGGTCGGACACGTTTCCCAAGTTCTAGTTTCGTAGAAAATTTAGATTCGGCTTTGGTGATAGATGATGATTCTAAATCAGAAGTGGAGTTACGAGAAGGGTTGGACTTGAGTAACAAGAAACGTAAGATGTCCGTGGATGATATTTATCCATTGATGTCAGAAGACCAAGGAGAGGCTGCAGGGGGTAGTTTATCAACAGGCCAGGGTGACGATGCAGAATATGACAGACTTATGGCGTCTCAAGGTGGCGCTACAGGGGGGCGGGACGATCCGTCTTCAAGTACCAAAAAGTACGGTAAAGGAAACTTCATCAAGGTGGCTACTGGATACCAGTGTCGAATATGTTGTCGTGTAATCCGTCACATGAATAACACAACGGCTCATATGCGGATTCATGCTAATGTGAAACCGTACAAATGTCAAGTATGTAACCAGCAGTTCAAGTATGAAGTGGACCGTCGCTACCACTTCTCCAAAAATCATGTTGATCTCTTCTCAAAAATGTATTTTCCGGATGAGAAGAAAAATAGTTAATTTGTGTTTTTTTGTTTTTGTGGACAGGCCCGTAGCTAAACTGTAGGCAAAAGAGGTACTATCTTCCATCACAATTTCTTAAGTTGCAGCGTTTTTTTTCCACAAGGGGGAAAGGGTCCCCTTCCCCTACAATTGGAAAATGTTCGCATCGTAAAATCATGAAATTGGGAAAAAAATTAGTTCCAAAATAAGCTCTATTGGGATTTTTCATAATTCGTGGAAATTCGCACTTGGGGTTTTAATCAGCTTCACAAAGATTTATAAGGTCTGGTTTCTAGACAGGAAAGCCTTTAGTGATGTAAATGTTATGCCAGAATTTAGTTACTGCCAATCCAATGAATGCCTGTATATTGAAAAATAATTTCCATTGGCAGGAAAATTTTCTTTGAGGTTCCAAATAATGTGAAATGAATCTGCTTGCGAAATTATAACCAAAGGGGGGAAGGGGCGTTTGTAGTTTGTACTGTACGGTTTGTTTACGCTGTGCGACATTTCTTGTGAAAACTCTTTTGTCAATAGGGAAAACACACTGTTTGTTGTTGGGAACACTAGTTTTGGGGATTGGGAAAGGTCCAGTGATTGAATTGGGAAGACCCAAATGTAGGAATGGGTAAAAAGTAGCCATATATTTCTGAAATAGTTGTGGTTCACTTATCGTGGCCTCACATATATTGCCTTACGCAGACATCTGTACTTTATTTACCTCTTTTCCAGAAAAAAAGTGATAGAAATTACTTGCCTGACAAATAAGTTTTAGGACTGTGGTATTGTCTTTAAAAGAGGGAAACACCTGAAATGACGACCTTCTAAAAATTCTCATTTTATCAAAATTGATTTTGCCTCTTTCAATTTCGACAGTTTAGTTACATGCCTGTTCACCCAAGATAAGTGTTGGGTCTTAAGAAGTTCATAAGAAATCATGTTGATTATTTCTGGAAGATGTGTGTTCACAAATTGTTAAATTTTTGTTGCAGTTTCTAAGACAATAATGTTAGGCATGTTTAACTATTTACTCCACGTGATATGGCTGTTATCGCATAGGCATTGATGTCATCGGATCAGAATCTACACTGTTCGATAGATCGTTGAATTCTTTCTGACCAAAAAGTTAACCCTTTCCTCCACAGATACAACTTTATTACATGGGCGAACAGTTTAGGTCCAGATCAGCTGGCACATTCGTGCATTCTGATCAGTATCCAAATTGTTGGCTTTTTGATTCATTTGGTTATTTCTGACCAAAATGTGATCAGTGTAGATCCTGATCAGAATGCACGGATGTGCCAGCTGATCTGGATCTACACTGTTTGCACATGCATAAAATTGTGTATATATGTAGCGAAGGGTTAACAATTTAGATTTGATTACACAGCACAGATGTTCCAGCTGATCCGGCCCCGTGATTATAAAACTTTTTTCATGCTCGACTCAATTTGAGCATGAAAATTTTATGGCTTCGTTTCTGTTCATTATATAAAATAAAACATTTTAAACTGAATATATGACAAAATTGCTGTCAACAACAACTGTTGAACAGATAGTTTTTCCTTATTTATGAAGGCTGTTAATGTTTTAGACATTTTAAGTTTGAGCACAGAATTGAGTTGAGCATGAAAAAAGGTTTAAAATCACGGAGCCCGGTTCTTTACTGGTACCCATGCAATAAAAGTCATACACTGGAGTAAAGGGTTAAAATCAGCAGTAGTTTTGTTTAAATTTACAGTTTCTGTTGTTGGATTCAGGAAAATACAATAAGACTGGGAATCAGTCTGAGATCCCAAGCAGTTGATTGGTGGAAATTGAGTCCAGCCATCAAACTGACCGATCACAAGCTAGAATTTACAGACTGGTTCCCCAATCTGACCAATCACAAGCTAGAATTTACAGACTGGTTCCCCAATCTGACCAATCACAAGCTAGAATTTACAGACTGGTTCCCCAATCTGAGAATCTTCAGATGGTGACAAATTTTGATGAAGAAATTTTACTTTGCGGGTATGAATGAATCAGGGAAAGAAAATTACCTCTTCAGAAAGTTTATCTTATGTTATAACAGTAAAATACCTCGACAACGGAAGATTTTGTTCAGTTTTATGTTTAGGCAATTTTTATTGCCCATTTACCCAAAATGCCCATGGAGGTTTATAAGCTGTTGAAGAGATTGTCTTGTGGCTGTATTTAACTTTTTCCTCAATATGTATGCATTTTCATGCTTGTGTGACCATTGAAGATCCGGATCAGCCGGCTCAACCTGGTCATCTGATCAGGATCTGCACTGTTTGCTTTTTGTCAGAAATAATCTACCGGGGTAATAAATAAAAAGCAAACACAAATGTGCCTGCTGATCTGGATCTACACTGTTTGCCCATGCCATAAAGGCATATTTATTGAGGAATTGGTTAAATTGACCAACAGACGATCAATTATTTGAGTAAAACAGCATCAATATTTTATTAATCATTAATGTAAATTTTCAATTGAATATCTCAATAGATCTATTGTTGATTTAAGATATGATATATACATATTTGTTAAGATTTGAAAACTATTCCTTTGAAATATTTCTGGGTAATTGAATATATTAATTAGGCATAAATTGTTGTATTTCAATAACTGATGGTTTGTTCATTTTTTATGAATTTTCTTATCAAACATTCAAATATAAAGCCCAATGAAGAAGGGAAAATTACTGGAAGAATGCAGTGTTTACTGTAATATATGTTTGGGCATAAAAAGGTCACCCATTGGGTTAATTTGGCAGGTCAAGGGTTATCATGTTAGCTTCACTGTTCAGCATTCTGTTTCCATGACACATTTTTATGAGTGAAAATTCTCGGCTTTTACTATAATTAATTAGGACTTACCTATCTTGTTTAATATAAACAAAATTATATCTTTGGCCTAAGTTCATAAAAACTGAAATAGGAGACCAGTCTCCAATCTCTAACATCTGGTTGGTAGAAATGAAGACTAATCAGAACTTTGAGATTTGAGACTGGTCCTCAGTTTCAATATTATGATCTTGGGCCCAGGTTTATGATTTGATGCTGTTTTATTTGTTAATCATTCCATCAAGTTTCATATTGTATCCGTTGAGTATTTTCAGTTAATTTATGTTGTTTAATCTTATACAAAAATCAGTTGGGCAGAATTGCCAAAACTAGGTGGAAGTATATTAGCACATGATGTTTGTATTACTTATTTTAGTTCATAAGAAGACAACTTTGTACGTTGTATACCTGTTAAGTTTGTCAGGGACGAATTTTGCACTGTAACTTATAAATGGCATACATATTTATGCCAAAAGAAGTATTCCTTTAATCTGACAATATTGTATTTTTGTTTAGAATTAAGTCATAAGCCGAGCTAAAGGGATACTGCAGATATGTATGTGTAAAGACTAAGGCTCTAATCTTTACAGGTTGACATAAATGTTGACATATTTCCATAAATGTTGACAGTTTTTCATAAATGTTTACTAAATATTCGTTATTATGAACACAGAATTCCATAAATTATTACTGATTTCCATAAATTTTGACAGATTTTGGTTACTGGTTCTTTAAACAGATTTCCTTAAATTATTACTGATTTCAATAAATTTTGACAGATTTTAGTTAGTAATACTATTAACATACTTCCATAAATAGTTACAGATTTTCATAAATATTTCTGATTTTGGTGAAAGATTTCCATAAATATTTACAGATTTTCAAAAATGATTGCAGATTTTCATAAATATTTACAGTTTCTGTAATTGATCACATATTCCCATAAAGGTTTACATTTTCTGTGAATGTTTAAAGATTTCCATAAATGATTTCAGACTTTTATAAATGATTACAGATTTCCAAAAATATTTAAAGATATTCATATATCTTACAAATCGCCATAAATTATTACAAATTTCCATAAATTATTACAGATTTCCATGAATGTTTACAGATATTCAGAAATCAAGTGATAAAAAGGGACATTTGTTTAACACAATAAAATGTGCACGGATCAAATTAAAAGTGTAAACTTGCCAGCCTTAGTCAAGAAAACAAACTGTGTTGAGCATGCTAAGATTTTGTGTTTGAGTTAAGACACGGCCTTAGATAAAAGTCTACTTCAGGTCACTGTAGAACATTGGTTGTGCATTTGACAAATATAATGTTATTATATAATTATTAGATGTAATTATATAATGTTGTTGTAGTTATGTAATTAATTGAATGTTACTAGATGTATATAGTTGTTGTGATCCGCTTAAAGCTTACGTGCTGTTGACAATTATTGTTACCGTTTTTATTATGAATGTTTGTTGAATTTTATATCACTTTCCTTTTATTGTTGAAAAGTTAAATCTCTGCTGGTTAAAAATAGATCAGCTTAAGTTTGTGACTGATGTAGACCCAAATAATCCTGGGTATCTATGCAGTCTGTAAGGGGTCTACACGGTTTGTTATTCAGTGAACAAGATACTTTAAATCTGGAGTTGAACTTTGTCTAAAATAGCCAGTATAAGGTACTTCAGTGGACATTATCTGGTTCAGATATTTTGGTTTTCCGTTAACCCAGTTCTCAATTGTACATGTATATTGCTTTCACAAAGCACTAGAGACGAAGTTGAAAACATCCAAGTTATTATTTCTGGCTTTTTTGCAGCTTCAATCCTAAGCTGTGACATAAAAAAATTCTTCTTTTTTCACTAGATTTTTGGTTAAGAAGACTCAGGGTTATCAATTTTCTGACTCTTGACAGTCTTGACTGGTCTAATATTAGTAACAAACTGCAGACCTAAGAACCTCCAAAAAGTAGTTCCTATTTTCAAAAGTCCTGACAGTTGGTTTGCAGACCATTCAGTACTTTCAGTGCTTTGATTCTATTTGCTGTTGACATGGCTGCATAATAGAATTGTACGAGATTGAGAAAAAATGAGTGTAGACCTTGTTTAAGTGCATTGATTGTCAGGCTTATTTCAGTCTACTCTGGTCACAAATCAGAAATTTATTCCATTCAACCTGGCAGATGTTAAGGTTAAGTTTTAAAATTATTGATTGGTAGAACAGTTTTATAAATTACTGCCATCACCTGGTTATAGGTCGCTGAAGTGTTTTATATAAATTACCACCATCCCCTGGTTATAGGTTGCTGAAGTGTTTTATATAAATTACCATCATCCCCTATTATAGGTCCCCGAAGTGTTTAATATAAATTACCATCATCACCTGGTTATAGGTCGCTGAAGTGTATGTATATAAGTTACTGTCTTCACCTGGTTATAGGTCTCTGAAGCATAGAAGCATCACAAATTATTTGATTTGGTATCAAACCTATAAAATAATATGTGATGTAAGAAATCATTCTTTTTCACATACCACCACATGATAGGGAGGGAAATAGCATGTGACATAAAGAAAACTTAATTGCTTAATGCAAATTATATGGAGATTGCTTAGTTAAATAACACAAAATTCACTAAATGACATGATAATGTGCATACATTGTAGTGACATCACAAATAAACATAATGACATTAAAGAATAACTAACACCTTTATGGCGTTGGCAAACCATGTAGATCCAGATCAGCTGGGACATCCATGCCATCTGATCTGGATCTACACTGTTCACACGTGTGATAAAATCCCTATATATGGAGTAATGGGTAAAGTACTTAATGGGAAAACTGCGACCTTTAATTAGGAGATGATGGTAAAGAACAGTCAGTTGTCGTTAGACATGATATCATGTGATATTTGTACTTTTGGATATTCATCTTTTGTGATACTTGTAATATTTAAGAGAATTAGTTTGTTTGGAAAGAATTATATTTTTTTTACCATGTTTTCTCTAGAATGTAATTCAACAGTTCAGTTGTAAGTGTTGAAACTATTAAAGTCCTATCTATTCCTGCCAACACATGTTCTCACTGGGCAGATGAATTGTGGCAGAGAAAACCTCAAAAATAGGAGATGAAAGTACAATTTCTTCTTTGTTAACTATTGTTATGGTAAACAGTTTGTATAGGTGTTACTGTGTAACAGAAAATGTTTTTGAACAGTTGTTAAAAAATTCTGTATAACAGAGACATTTGTGATACTGGAGATTGTAAATTTCACATGGGTCTGAAATGATGGTAAATGTCACATGGGTCCAGAGTGGGGGTAAATGTCACATGGGTCCAGAGTGGTAGTAAATGTAACATGGGTCCAGAGTGGTGGTAAATGTCACATGGGTCCAGAGTGGTAGTAAATGTAACATGGGTCTGGAATAGTGGCTAATGTCAAATGGGTCCAGAGTGGTAGAAAATGTCACATGGGTCCAGAGTGGTGTTTAATGTCACATGGGTCTGGAATTTTGGTAAATGTCACATGGGTCCAGAGTGGTGTTTAATGTCACATGGTCTGGAATGTTGGTAAATGTCACATGGGTCCGGAGTGGTAGTAAATGTCACATGGGTTTGGAATGTTGGTTAATGTCACATTTGTCCAGATTGGTAAATGTCACATGGGTCTGAAATAGTGGTAAATGCCACATGGGTCTGAAATAGTGGTAAATGTCACATGGGTCCAGCAGATTGGTAAATGTCGTGGATTCAGGGTGATGGTAAATGTCTCATGGGTCTGGATTTCTTTATTCAGTTGACTTTTCACAGGGTTTTCTGCTATCAAGGGTGTGTTAAAGGTCCCTATGAACATTTGAATTTTGTGCTTCTAATTACTTGTTCCCACTCACAAACACTTTCCAGTATTTTGGTAAAAAATAAGAATATGAAGTGTAATAAATATCACACTTAAACTCATTTGTTAAGTTAAACTAAATATTAGAACCTTGTGTAGACCTAATTTGACTTTTGGCAAATCTCGCACCTCTATGCCAAAAAGTTAAAGATTGTAACTGGTATGTGTTGAAATAATGTTTTCTCATTGGTGGATATTTCAAAGTTCAAAAACTTTAAATGAGGTTTTGATACTAGGCTGATGAATTGTGTTAATCAGGATGCAGACCAGGCATTTATTCAATCTAGTGTTGTTCCCTGCACATCGTACAATCTTATGTAGGGAAATTAGCCTGCAGATTTTAAGTACAGTATATTTTTTAATACACATTATGTTTGGTATATCTTATTGAAGATTTCTTTCCATAGTATTTCCCATTTTAGATTATTTTGTTACTTCCCTTCTACATGAGTTACTTTCAGGTCCGGTATATTTCACTTTGCTTAAGTTTAAACACTCCAAGCTTCTATTTTCACTTTGCTTAAGTTAAAACGCTCCTCGCTTTCTATTTTTACTTTGCTTAAGTTAACACTCCTCGCTTTCTATTTTCATCATTTTTTATTCTGCCAAAGGAATTAACCTATGCATAACTTAAAACTGTTTTAATAGATAGTACAATTTGTTTAAAATTTAAATTCTGTTTTAAGCATTGTCCAGGTTATAAATTCTGAGATTCTCACATCAATTTAAGAAGCAAAGTGTGAGCTACTTTCTTGCTTATTTCTCAGCCAGTTAATAATGGCGCAATTTATATTAATTAGAAGGGAGATAATTCTTGATCAAATTTAGTTTTATTTTTAGAAATATCTCAGGTACAGCATACAAGTTTGCCTTGCAACTTTCAGGTGTATAAACATAAGACACATGTAAAGACACATTACTCTTAACTTCATTTTGACAGAGTCATGCCCCTTTCTAGTATTTGTTACTTAAAGACTCAGTACTCATAACTGCATTTTGAATGAGTTATGCCCCTTTCTAGTATTTGTCACTTAAAGACACATTACTCATAACTCCATTTTGACAAGAGTTATGTCCCTTTCTAATATAAATATATCCTAAACTGTCATGAGTCACATGTAAAGACGCTTTACATATACCACCATTTTGACTTAGTTATGCCCCTTTCTCGTATTAGTCACTAAGACACATTACTCAAAACTCCATTTTGTCAAGAGTTATGCCCCTTTCTACTTGTCTAGTATTTGTGATTTAAAGACACATTTCTCATAACTCCATTTTGATAAGAGTTCTCCCTTTGGAGAATTTATAGCTCAAATTTTCATTGGACACACTTAAAGACACATTACTCATAACTCTTCTCTTAATGAGTTATGCCCCTTTCAAGTATTATATCTTAAAAATGTTGTCCTCTTAATTCCCATATTGTCCAGCATTTTATCCTGGAACAGCTTTTTATGCCCCCACAAAGTGGGAGGCGTATAGATTTGCACTCGTCGGTCTGTACGTCCCAAAGTCTTGTGGCATCAACTCCTCCTAAACTATAAGGCAGATTTCTTTTTCTTGCACAGATGATCAAGCAGGATGTGGAGGTGATCGTAAAGAAATGATTTTTTCCTGCGACCATTTTCACCAGAGTTATTGCCCATTGTTTTGTTGCAGCAGTGGGGGCATAAGGGTCTAAGGACACATTCTAGTTTATTCCTGTAATTTTGACTGTCAACTTTTCATTTCTCATATATTTTACACAAACTGTTCCAGATAGTTACACTCATCAGCAAATTTTAGAATATTATTTTCTCTTGCATAAGACGGTGGGATGTGGTTGGAGTATTTGAATGAATCCGGTTACATATATACAAGTTGTTTTGTATACACATGTTTTAAATGATATTTTCCCTTTTGAAAATGTTATGATGTTACATCTTGTACCCATAAAATGGGTCTCGTTATTTCTGGTAGATTAGGTTTTTTCACGTCAAGGAAGACATTTGTTGCGTGTTTGTTATAAGCTGTACTGAACAATTCTAGTTCTTACTTGGTAAGGTTAATTTTCTGATTGCTCCTAGATACCAAACTGAGTTCTGTACTGTATTATATTACTTATTTAAGCCAGTGGCCAAAATTTAGCCCTTATTACACAACGTAAGTTTCCCAGTAATTGACGTTGCTCTCAGAGGGTCAAATGCAACATTTCCAGAAAATGGATTCATTTTAGGGTGGTCATATAGATTTTACAGGATAATTTTCAACTCCTGTTCAAAATTTTCATGAAAATTAAATATTCTATTAAATATAAAATATTAACCCCTCCTCCATAAATACGCCTTTTTACGTGTGTGCAACTAGCGTAGATTAAGATCAGCCGGCACATCCATGCTGTCTGATCAGGATCTGCACTGGTTGCATTTTGGTCAAAAATAACCTAATGAATCAAAAAGTGAACACTGCAGATCCTGAACAGACAGCACAGATGTGCCGGCTGATCTGGATCTACACTGGTCAACAGTGTGATAAAAACCATATTTATGGAATAAATTAAAGCTGTCAACAAATTGATGGGGCTGATTTTTTGGTATCAAGAGATTATTATCAATGCAGATTGTTATATTTGTTATTAGATATATACTTAAGAATGTTTAAGTTTAGTTGTGACACTTTATTTTTAATAAAATGTATTGTTTTCAAATATAGAACTTAAACTTAAAAAGATATTCAAAATGATAAAAAAAAACAAGTTATAACTGAACTAGTTTTCACAAAATTTATATTATTTCATGACATTTAGTACAGTTTAAAGTATGTAAATCTCACAGGCTTCGGTCTACTATTTGATGAATTCATCTTACATAGCAGTTAAATTTTACTAACAAACTAATTACGCAGTTGTTTAGATTTGCACTTCTTTTATTGTTATACATTTAAGTTAGTATTATTTGTTACAGATTTAATGGACTTTTTTTTAATTAATTTGTTTCAAATGTTGAAGTCATTTG
This sequence comes from Corbicula japonica, assembly GCA_038501625.1. Classification (NCBI taxonomy): domain Eukaryota; kingdom Metazoa; phylum Mollusca; class Bivalvia; order Venerida; family Cyrenidae; genus Corbicula; species Corbicula japonica. Next base: position 1,997,624 of record JAZAYU010000050.1, read on the forward strand.
ACCCTTTACTCCGTGGAAAAATCTTTAATCACTTGGTCTGACAGTGTAGATCCAGATCACCGTGCACTTTGGTGCCATATGATCTAGATCTACGCTGTTCACTTCTTGGTCATAAATAATCTAATGAATCTAAAAGTGAACAGTGTAGATCATGATCGGACAGCATGGATGTGTTTGCAGATCTGAATCTTTACTGGTCATTTATGTTTTAACACTTTCCTCCATTAATACACATTTTTATGCATGTGCCACCAGTGTAGATCCAAATCAGCCGGCACATCTGTGCCATCCAATCAGGATTTGCATTGGTTGCATTTTGGTCAAAATAACCTAACAGATCAAAAAGCAAACAGTGCAGATCCTGATCAGACGGCATGGATGTGCTTTCTGATCTGCATCTAAACTAATTGCCCTTGCAATAAAGGTGTATCTATGGAGGAAAGGGTTGAAAGGTATAACCGTGTAGTGAGGAAAGGGTTGAAAGGTATAACCGTGTAGTAAATAGTAAAGATCTGTTAAAAGACGCAATTCTAATTCAGTCTAATGTAAATCTTTTGCTGTTGCTTCTAGAAAAGTGTAAATGAAGTATGATCGAAATGTTTAAAACTTTATTTTGTTGTTTAAACAATTTGTTTGCCTTTAAAGCATTATTCGTTAAATATAAAATAGTGCTTACAGTCGAGTTAATGTACCAATTTTGTTCTATTACATTACTTCTTAACTGTTCATTTTTATATTGTTTTAATGTTATATTCTGCATATTTGTGTTATTGTTTTACAGTTATTTCTGCAGTTATACAAAAATGTTGTTTTAACCCTTTCCTCTGTAGATCACCTTTATTGCATGGGCAATCAGTTTAGATCCAGATCAGCCGGCACATCCGTGCCATCTGGTCAGGATCTAAACTGTTTGCTTTTGTTTTCATTAGATTGTTTCTGAACAAAATGCAATCAGGGCAGATCCTGATTAGACGGCAGGGATGTGCTGGCTGATCTGGATCTTCACTGGTCGCACATGCGTAAATATGCGTATATATGGAGGAAAGGGTTAAAATGGCTGTCATGAATTCATGACAGAGCAAATTTTAAGTGCTAGCGTTTGAATTAAAAATAACAAATTTTATATAGGTTATGAAGATTTCTCGTTGAGAATAGATATAGTATCTGCCTATCGCTTTACTCGCTATATATGGGTTTTATCACGAAATTATGTGAACAGTGTAGATCCATCGACTGGTACAATTGTGATCTAATTAGGATCTGCACTGTTTGCGTTTTGTTTCATTAGGTTAATTTCGACCAGTTAGCGCACAGTGTAGATGTGGATAAGATGGTGCAGATTTGCTGGCTGATATAGATCTACACTTGTTTCGCATGTGATTAAACCTGTACATTTCGAGTAAAAGGCTGCAGTTTTCTAGAACATACAGTAGATGTATATGATTACACACACAGTCAACTCTGTTCTATTCACAAAAGAGTTCAAGGTGATAAAACTGAAACTAGAGTCCAGTCTCCAATCTCAAACAGCTGGGCCCAAGATCATAAAACTAAATCTGGAGATCAGTCTCAAATCTCAAGCATCTGATTGGCTGAAATGGCGACCAGTCGCCATCTCAGCCAATCAAATCCTTAAGATTTGAGACTGATCTCCAAACTAAGTTTTATGATCTTGGGCCCTGATTGGTTGAAATTGAGTCAGAGCTGTAAACTGACCAATCATGAGCAAGAATTATGAGACCGGGTCCCACTATCAGATTTATTATCTAAGCTCAAGTTCAGATTTGTTAAGAAATGTCAGCATACAGTCTTGATTGAGTTACTGATTTTATAGCCATGTTGGATTTTTATAAATTTTTAAAATTAAAAAAAAACATTTTTGATGGATATAAATTTTATAATTAATGACATACTATATTTATTCTATTAAATACCCAGGGGTATTGCATGTGAGGATTATTGTTAACAGTACTTTTGCAATGCCGGTTTTAAATCTGTAAATTTTGGCCTGGTAATTGCTCTATTTTGCCCAAAAGTTATTAAATCATGTTTATTTATTTCACTTTCCATACACAGTTTATTTTGGAGTTATATTTGGATTTTGATGCTTATGTCAAATAATCTACTTTACTTGGATAAATTGGGGATAGGGGTGGGGGAGACGAGCACTTTTAGAGATGGGTCATATATTAGAATAAATATACATGAAATTTTTGATACTTAAACACACACTTAATTTTAGATTGTTATGGAAAGTAGTTTATTCCACCCGATTTGTATAAATATTAACTGCTTTATACGATGCAATTCACTCAATCATTTTTATCATAAAATTATTTTTTCTTGCGAAATAATTTTTTTCTTAACTATTTGACAGTTTACAATTACCTCATGTGTTTGTTAAATTCAGGAAATATTTCGGGTTTTTATAAGCTGCTACTACCAAAATAAGACTTGAATACCTCAATGAAAGTTTTTCCATTAATATTTTCAAATTATAATGAGAATTTATAACATTTTTTATGAAAAATACAAAAATTACCTCTATGTATTAATACCTCAGAAAATCATTCGGTTTTTTGTATAAATCTGCATGTCATGTTATTACGGATTTTCCCTTATTAATTCCCAGTTGATTTCTTAGGAATAAATTAAATTGCAACCCTTTGCGCCACTTACGAAGCACCTAAAGGATTTCTCAGTTACCATGTTTGCAGGCAATCTTCCTTCAGTACATACTCAAGTTTTGAATAAAAAATTCACAATGTACAATCAGTGAAGATCCAGATCAGCCAGTAAATCGTTGCCATCTAATCAGGATATACGGTGTTCTCTTTTCAATTTATTAGGTTATTTCTGACCAAATAGTGTACAGTGTAGACTTTTCAGACCGCATAGATCTGCCATCCGATTTTGATATACACCAGTCACACATGCAATAAAAAAAACATATACCAGTATAGGGTTAAGCGTTGTTCACAAAATAGTCTATATAAAATTGAAATGTGCCTGTATTCTTTGAATCTATTCACTGAACTAATCCAAGGTTGCTTTATGGTGGCCCATGATGTGGCAATTTACCTTCCAAAAACTATGGTGAAAATTTACTTTTCAAAATTTGCCGGGATTTATTTTCAACATGTGATAAATGTTCTACCCATACACTTTTTATTACATGTGTAGGTTCAACAAATGTCAACCCTTGGAGTGCTGTGCACAGCCGTTGTCACATTAACAGTGTAGATAATGATCAGTCAAATTTTTCTGCACAGTCTGATCAGAGCCTACACTGTTCAATCAATGTTCCGATATATTGCAGTTTGTGGTGTCCTCACCTTTAAACTGCAATGTTATTGGATCTGCAGTGTACAATAAGAAAAGGACACACTTTTCATTAGTCCATACACTGCCAATTTTATGTTACTTTGGATATGTATTATACTATTGTAATAATAGTGTTAACTATTTAATTGATTATTGAAATGTCCTTTAGTTACCACCGAAAATGGGAATGTAAAATTATTCCAATGTAACTTTTACTCACGTCTAAACTGATTTTTAGCTACCATTTTAATGTTAAAAGAGGTGAGTGGTCCGACTGATATGATGGATTTTTATTTATCAATACATGTATTTCGGATCTCTACTATAATCACTAAATATTTTCCATAAAACAATTGAAATTAGTTCGTCTGGTAAAAAGTTACCCTTTGCAAGGAAATTGCTTGTTATTGTAATTACTTTTACGTTTGAACTTGTGAAATCTATAATATTTCTCTAAACCTGAGCAAGATTTGAAAAGTTTATTTTCCAGTTAATAGGTTACAATCGATGAAATATAACTCGTATGATTCATTTTCTTATATTTATATTGTTGATTTTGAATATTCGTCTTTATTTTCTGTCCACCTCGTTTAAAAAATCACTGTCATTATTGATGTTGTAAGATATAGTTTTGTTTTTACTTGAACCTGGCCCAAGGTCATAAAACTGAGATTCGAAACCAGTCTCAAATCTCAAAGATATGATTGGCTGAAATGGAGACCAGTCACCATTTCAGCCAATCAGATGCTTGAGATTTGAGACTGGTTTCCTGCTTTAGTTATATGATCTTGAGCCTGGTCATTGGACAGTGTGTCTTCAGACTGTTGTTGACATGATGGAAACTGTTGATTCAGTTTAATGATTAAATTCTTGGAAATTGTTTTATTTATAGAAATGATGTCATTTGTTTAAATAATGTTATTTATAGAAATCATGTCATTTGTTTAAATAATGTTATTTATAGAAATCATGTCATTTGAATATAAATAAGTTTATTTATGGAAATGATTTCATTCTTATAAATGATGTCATTTATGGAAGTGATGTCATTGGTATAAAATAATGTTATTTATGGAAATGTTGTCATTTTTATAAATAATGTCATTCATGGAAATTATGTCTTTTTTCATGGAAATGAATGTTATTTTTTGAAACGGAATCATTCAAAGATGAAATTCACGAAAATAATGTGAAAATGTTGCTTACTGTTAAAAGCGTGATGACTATGAAATTAATGTTAGTACTAGTAGTTGAAATTGCAATTCAGTCAAACCTGTCTTCACAAAACACTCAGGAAAATCCAGAAGTGGACTTTGAAAGCAGGTGGTCTTCATTCATTGCTGAACAAATTTTGTTCTTTAAATCACGCTGTGCGACAAAAAATGTATCTTTATACTCTTTGTAGAGCTCAAAAATAGTTTGAGTAAAATTGTGACAACTTTCTTTACAGATGGTCTATAGCACAGGTTGGACTTATTCCAAAACTTTAAAAAAAAACACTGAAAAAAAACTAAATAGTTTCAGAAGACAGATTTACTTGAACTGGTTCATTATAAGCATAAATTAAAAAAACTTGAAACGAAAAAATCTGAAAAAAGTCCAACTAGTCTAAGAAAACACATAATGATTCAATTCTTTGAAATTGTGTTATTTATAGAAATGATGTCATTTGTTTAAATAATGTTATTTATGGAAATGACTTCATTCATATAAATAATGTTATTTATGGAAATGATGTCATTCTTATATAAATAATGTTATTTATGAAAATAATGTTATTTTTGTAAATTACGTTATTCTGATCAGATAGCATGGATGTTACATCTGATCTGAATCTACACTGTTCGCACATGCGATAAAAGGTGTATATATGGAGGAAACAGTTGAGCATAAATTATTTCAAAAACTTTAAACGAAAAAATCTGAAAAAGTCCGACAACTCTGAGTAGACACATTGTTTCTTGACCTGGTTCTTTATAATTTTGTTGTTTTATTTCTTTGTTGACTCAAGTACAAGTGTTACTTCTTGTGTTTCTGAATAGGGCAATAAATTCATGTTGTAGATATCACGTTGTTCGTTGTTCCTTAAAAATTCTCTCAAAACAATAAAATATCCCTAGCTGTTACACCTATGTATTGGCCGCACCCCACAACTCTTACACAGGTCTATGTATTGGCCGAACCCCACAACTCTTACACCTATTTATTGGCCGCACCCCAACTTTTAAACCTGTGTATCGAACGTACACCCAAATACTTACTCCTTTGTATTGGCGCCACCCCCAACTCTTAAATCTGTGTATTGGCCGCACCCCAACTCATAAAACCTGTTTATTGACCGCACACCCAACTCTTAAACGATAAATTCGGGTAAAAAAGTGCGGCCTTTACAGGACCGATTACGACAGGTGAAATATATGTACATATGTAGGCCTGCACAAGGATTTGAGCGTTGGAGCTCTGATAAATTAGAATTAGATACCAAGTGCTTCATTGTTTCTATAACCATCTTTACCATAGTTTAGGATGGATCTAAATTGTACAGATTACTTGTATGAATGCTACTGGACTAAAGTCTTGTCCGTTCTACAATTTGCAACACATTACTCTACCTGCAGTACTGGCTAACATTCCAGAATTCTTGTTTCATTTAATGCATATAAATGTCCTCTTTCCATCGATATCAAATTTATGAGTGTGCGGTGAAAACTTCTCGCGTTTATACGATATTATGTTAACCCGTTCCGGGCAAGACTTTTGTCCGCTAGTATACATTGCTAGCCAAAATATAGGTGTGTATTTTGCGTCAATTGCCACCTCCCCATCCCCTATAATGACAATGGTCTGCCTTCGAAAGGACAGCAGAGTATTGACGTCTGGGATTTAGCATCGATATCGCAAGGGCCCAAGATCAGAAGCCTTAATTTTGAGACCACTCTCACTTGCCAATTCTGCCAATCAGAGGCTTGAAATGTAAAACTGGTCTCCAGATTTAGTTTTATTATCTTGGGCCCAGATCACAATCCATTCGATCATTTGTGGGATGAGATCGGGAGACGTTCTTGGTTCTGTTACTGAGCAATGACTTCAGAGAGGAGAGGGAGGACGACATACTCGAGACTTGTTTTGGCTTAAAACATCGACTGTATTTTGGAATAATTCGGAAATGATTTAGCTTAGAACATCGACTACTACTATATTTTGGCATTGTCGTGTATTAATTTAGCTTAGAACATAGACTATACTTTTGGCATAACTGGGAAGTAATTTAGCTTAGAACATAGACTGTAATTTGGCATTATTGAGAACTAATTTAGATTAGAACATAGACTACATTTTTGGCATAATTTGGAAATAAGTTAGCTTCAACGATAGACTATATGATAATTAATTTAGGATAGAACATAGACTGTATTTTGGCATAATTTGGAATTAATTTAGCTTCAAACATCGACTTTATAAGAATAAATTTAGCATAGAACATAGACTAAATTTTGGAAATAATTAAGGTTAAAACATCTATTACTCTCAGAACACCAAATCTTTTTTGGCATAATATCGATTACTGATTTTGCTCGGAACATTGACTAAATTTTTGGCATAACTGAATACTGATTTAGCTTACTTTTTAATGAGTATGTTCTGGAATGTATACGCGTTAATGTGTCATAACTCATAATACATCAACCTATTACATGTCAAAAACTACTTGAAGAAACACATTAAAAAATTACGTAATGAAGCACTTTCCAAAATAACGTAACGAAAAACTTCTCAAAAAGTAGGTAACGAAACACTTTTCAAAAACTACGTAACGAAACACTTCTCAAAAACTACGTAACGAAACACTTCTCAAAAACTACATAACGAAACACCTCTCAAAAACTACGCATCGAAACACTCCTCAAAAACTACGAAACGAAACACTTCTCAAATGTGTCCATAGGACACGGATGCCCCCGCTATGCATCGTTTCCAGATACTAAAGTGCAATGATGGGAATAATAGCATTTCAAAGACAGTGATGTTCGAGTAATTATAAGAATATGCATAAACTTGATGATCAAGTAAATTATTTGTATTTGTGGCACTGTTGTCTTCTCATTACGGAAATGTCTGTGAAGAAGTTGGTGGTAATGCAATGCAATGTCATAGTGAACATTTGTGCCAAGTTATTTTGAAATCCCTTCATTCATAAAGAAGTTATAGCCCGAACAAGTAAATTCAAGTTTTAGTAACTGTGACCTTGACCTTGGACTTACAGGCATGGGTAATGTACGCAACACACCGCCTTGTCATGGTGAACATTTGTGCCAAGTTATTTTGAAAACCCTCCATTCAAAACAAAGTTATAGCCCGGACAAGGAAATTCTATTTTTAGTAACAGTGACCTTGACCTTGGACCTACAGGCATGGACATGGTACACAACTCACCACCTTGTCATGGTGAACATTTCTGCCAAGTTATTTTGAAATTACTATATTCCTAATGTAGTTACAACCCTGACAAGAAAATTCTATTTTAGTAACAGTGACCTTGACCTTGGACCTAGGCATGGGCATGGTACGGGACACACCATCTTGTCATGATGAACATTTGTGTCAAGTTATTTTGAAATCAATCCATTCCTAACAAAGTTACAGCCCAGACAAGAGAATTCTATTTTTAGTAACAGTGACCTTGACCTACAGGCATGGGCATGGTACGCGATACACCGCCCTGTCATGGTGAACATTTGTGTCAAGTTATTTTGAAATCCCTCCATTTATAATGAAGTTACAGCCTGGACAAGAAAATTATATTTTTAGTAACAGTGACCTTGACCTTGGACCTTCAGGCTTGGGTATTGTGCGGACACACTGCCTTGTCATAGTGAACATTTGTGCAAAGTTATTTTGAAATCCCTCCATTCATAACAAAGTAACAGCCCGGACAAGAGAATTCTATTTTAAGTAACACTGACCTTGACCTTTGACCTACAGGCATGGGCATGGTACGTGACACATCGCCCTGTCATGGTGAACATTTGTGCCAAGTTATTTTGAAATCCCTCCGTTCATAACAAAGTAACAGCCCGGACAAGAAAATTCTATTTTAAGTAACAGTGACCTTAACCTTGGACCTAAAGGCTTGGGCATGTATGTGACATACCGTCTTGATATGGTGAACAATTATACCAAGTTATTTAAAAATCCAATAAGAAATAACAAAGTTACAGAGCGGACAAGATTTTGCAAGAAAATTCTATTTTTAGTAACAGTGACCTTGACCTTGGACCTACAGTCACGACACACCGCCTTGTTATGGTGAACATTTGTGCCAAGTTATTTTGAAATCCCTCCATTCCAAACAAAGTTAAGGGCAAAGTGTATATTTTTCTTAACACAAAATGTAAGTGAAAAAGGGGCATAATTTGAAAATATTGGAAGCATGGTTATGGGTCTTGTTGGTTATGATGTAGATTTTGATGGTGAAAATATATTTCAAGTTTCAAGGCAGTATCTCAAGTAGTTTTTAAGTTATGGGCAAAATGCACAAAATATAAGAAACAAGATATATTCCTATTAAAACTAATGTAAATGGCAGTATCAAAGGGCCATAACTTCTGAACAGAACATGTAAGAGCAAAACCCCACCTTTTTGCACAACAACATATCAGGCCAAGCATTGTGGTAAAGTTTCATCAAATTCCCAGCAGAGGTGTAGGAGGAGTTGCGTTCACAAGATATATTCCTATTAAAACTAATGTAAATGGAATTATCAAAGGGCCATAACTTCTGAACGGAACATGTAAGAGCAAAACCCCACCTTTATGCACAACAACATATCAGGCCAAGCATTGTGGTCAAGTTTCATTAAATTCCGACCAGTAGTGTAGGAGGAGTTGCGTTCACGAGATATACTCCTATTAAAACTAATGTAAATGGAAGTATCAAAGGGCCATAACTTCTGAACGGAACATGTAAGAGCGAAACCCCACCTTCATGCACAACTACATATCAGGCCAAGCATTGTGGTCAAGTTTCATTAAATTCCGACCAGTAGTTTAGGAGGAGTTGCGTTCACGAGAATATCGGACGGACGGACGGACGGACGGACGGACAGGAGCAACTCTTAATGCCCGTCGCCATTTCATGGCGGGGGCATAAAAACTACAAAATAAAACACTTCTAAAAACTACGAAACGGAACACTTCTCAAGAAATAACATAACGAAACACTACTCAAAAGCTACGTAACGAAACACTTCTCAAATAATACATAACGAAAATCCGGTCGCCATTTCAGCCAATCAGATGCTTGAGATTTGTGACTAGTTTCCAACCAGTTTTATAATCTTGGGCACTGGCACTGGCATTTTAGTTAACAAATCTGGACTTGAGCGCTTACCAAAAATCTGGGATTGGAGACCAGTCTCATAATTCTTGCGTGTGATTGGTCAGTTTAGAGATCTGACTGTGAATTAGATGTTTGAGATTTGAGACTGGTCTCCAAATTTAGTTTTATGATCTTGAGCCCAGATGAAGCAAACTTTATGAAATGTTACATATTGGTTATCTAACTTTTAAGGCTGACATTTGTTTGATAAGTGCCAACTTATCAATAACCTGAAATTCAAATCATTAGAAATAAATTAAACTTCAAACTCTAATAATTCAATCAAATAGCAAAATCTCATGTATAAAGTTTATAAACTTTGAGTAGTGTAGGTGTCATAAATAGCCTTTGCCCAAGAAAATAAAACTAAGATTGGAGACAAGTCGCCATTTCAGCCAAATCAGATGCTTGAGATTTGAGACTGGTCTCGAGATTCAGATTTATGATCTTGGGCTAAGGTAATATATTTTTTTAAGTTTTGTTCGTGGATACATGTATGATTTATTTATACATGACAAAACAGAACAATATTTTTTATTTCGTGATAACTTGACAATTGCTTTTAAAGTTCTTTTAAAACAGGCTTTGACTGTCAACATTGAGATATTTTGACATATATCCGCACAAAATGTGACTCCAACCTTCTGGGCTTCAAGTTGTTACCAGCAGATAGCTGACTGACATTCCAAAGGGGCAAAACTGATAGGTGCATTATTTAATATTTGTTCTAAGAAAACAACTGCCATATATGGGGCGCGTCGTGGGAAATTGTACCTTCGGACAGTTGACGTCAATCCTTGAAATGACGTCATAAAGTTAAGCAGACGACATTAATAATTATGCATTTTGCATTAAAAAATGTCATTTTATTGTCAAAATGTGTAAGAAAAGCATTTAAAAGTTATGAGAAATTTATAGATAGTTGTAAGCTCTTTCTAAATATAGTAACAACTAAAATGTCATATCACAAAATATGACCAAAGGTACCTTTTCCCGTGCCGCGCCCCATATAAAACAGTTACATGTAACTGGGAATGAACCATTTAATACTGAATAAATAAACAACAAAAATAAACAACAGAACCCGTTTGTACATAAAAACGTTCCTTAGCTCACTCGGAATCCGAGTCTCCCTCGTCGTATTTTGCCCCAGCAGCCGCCAGAGCCATACACACGCTCTCGTGAGCTCTCGCACGTGCAAGATCAAAGGGTGTACTGTTGTCAAAGGCACGTGCATTAATATTACACGACTTGTGACGTAACAGTAATTGGACTAAATTAATATCTCCCTTTATGCAGGCGTTATGCAGAATAGTTCTGCCTGTTTTTCCTTCCTTTAAATTTACGTCGATGTCTTCAGTCATTAGGAATTCAACAATATTTTGGTGCGCATTCATCGCTGCCAAATGTAAGCACGATAAGCCATCGTAATTTGAAATCGACATATCTGGAGGTATCTGTTGATGAGGCAAAGCATGCGAATTTTGTTTCATCTCTTCTAATCCTATAGGACTTAAAATATGTTCTACAATTTTGATTCGCCCGTCACGACATGCTATATGCAAAGCCGTATTTCCGTCTTTGTCACGTGATTCCAGAGTTGCCCCGGCAACAACCAGACGTCGCACTACATCCGGTTGATTTGTCAAGGTCGCCAAATGAAGAGGAGTCTGGAATAATAAATTGTTCAACGACAGTAATCGATAATTTAATGCTTGAGATATAAACAACATGGTCATATCAAGTTCCTGTAAAATTATAGCTGTATGTAACAACGTGTCACCATCTCTATCCTGCGAATATATTTTTTCGGAGGAAAGCACATTCTTCTTGTGGATAGGCTGTCGCCATGCAGTAAGTTGTGCCATACTGTTGTCAGAGTCTAACATTGGGCGTTTAATGAGGTCCTCCACAAAGACAGAGTCTAACATTAGACAAATATATTCCAAATCGGTCTCGTCCAAAGAAAACTTTGATACCGGACTTTGAACTTTAACATCAGTATGTTCATAATTTGTGGCACTATTCACAGATGGTGCGGTAGATTGTTCGATTGTATTATATGTTATATCTTCCTTATCGGAGTTGTACGTTATTCCAGTACTAACATCTAATTTCTGATCACTCCCAGTCCAGGTTTCCTGCTCGTACAACGTCATCTTGTTATATCTGAAATCGTATTTTGATTTTTAAGCAGACAGTAAAAGATCAAAACTGCCAAATCATTCAATGATAATCTTATTTAAGTTAACTTTTAAATTCCAACATATTTTGATTTACGTGACTATTAGAATATTAAGGCTATATACATTTTAATGCGTATTTTCTTATTTGTTGTATTTATTTTTTTTCATTCAATCGCTGGTTTGTTTGTAGAGCTCTAAAATAGTTGAGTAAAATTGTGACGACTAACTTTCATGAATCAGTGTTTTTCACTTCTGTATTGTCATCAAAATACAGAACATTTCTGGAAATCCAACAGTTAAAAAGGGAATGTTTGGTTTATTTTGTGCTAAATTGTCCGTCCGTTTCAAATCTAGTTTCCGGGGCATATCTTAACAACTATCCATTGTGCGGAAAGACGCGCACAAGAATCATGACACTACCTTAATGGCCAAGGTCTTAAATGTGAAAATATGACAACTATCTTGTTTCTGGACCATAACTTTGCATAATGTAATAAACATATATTACGATAATATTTCGCAAACGAATCGTATTCGTATTGGCATTCACCCTTAACTTCATATATACCTGTTCTATCGCATGTGCGACCAGTGTAGATCCAGATTGACATTTTGTCTGGTTTTAAATGGAAAATACTTGTGTGTGATTTATTCAAATAATTAATTTTGATAATATCGGAATAACATTGTTTTCCTGTAAAGAAAAAACTCCGCATTGCATCCGGAAATATAACATATCCAGGCATTAGGAAGTGCTGTAGTTACTTACCAAAGTCCTCAAATTGATCATTTTGTTAATGCACTTTTTGTGGGGAAATTTTATTTCAAGTACACTTTAAATCCTCCAATATGTTCAGCGTATTGCTTTAAGTTTTATAGACTAAGTGTGCTATCCACTTTCTATATAAAGGATCTTACAGTCTCTGTTGTAATATTTTGGTTGCGTTATTTCTAATTATAGATATCCTGGAAATCCAATACTAGAGTATCATTATATTTCGCTTGGGATTAAATTTCGCCAATTTCGCGTTAAGGATAATACCCGAATTTAAACCCCAGCGAAAATACACCATGTATTAATAGGTCTAAATAGAAATTTAAACTTGCGCGAATTTATGACTGCGCGAATATATCATTTTGGGCGTTAGCGCGAAAATTCGTCACCGCGAAATTAAATGATAACACAGTAAATTAAATGAACCGCTGATATGATCAAATTCCCCGTTTTCATCTTTTAAGTCAGAGATCGAAATACTATTTTTGGAATACCGATGTTTTGTTTTAAAGCAAGTAAATTGTCGAGGTACATCATCGGTTAATTAAGACGTCCTACTTTCAAGCCAATTTTCAATACAAAGGGGTTTGGATTGCAATAGTTTTCGTATGCTTGTGTATATCGATCTATGTTTTATTACTTTATAAAATAGAAGATGTTTCTCAAGACATATTATTAGTGTTTACCCTAGTTTTTCAACCAATCACAATGCTTTATTTTTTTAAAATATCTCCTTTCTATTTCATGTAGAAACAGTCTATAGAAACTATTGTTATAGAACAAACTTTGGGAAAAACTAGCGTAAACACTAAGTCAGTTAGAGTCCAAATAGACAAAAATCTACATGAAATAGACACGCCAGTCGGTCGCTACCGCTCCCTCCTTTGCCGTGTCTATTTCATGTAGATTTCACAATTTGGACTCTAACTAATACATAGACTAAACGGGCAGCTGATGTGTAAATTCTAACAAGTGGTTGAAAATATATTTTGTCCAATGGAAAGGAAGTATTTTTTTTAAACTGTCGGTACATTTATTTCTATAAATCATTATTAACGCATCATTCTTTTTTGTTAAATAATAATAGAATCACGTATCCGCAATCTGTTATTCTAAACTAGATAATCCGTTTAAACAAAATAGGTACATGTATTTTCCAGTGATGACTTAATTTGCTCTACTGAATTACAACAATTACTCATTCTTCAAACTGTAATTCAGTTTGAAAAATAAGTAATTTGGGTATCAGACTTTGAATCTTTGAATAATACCAAGCCCCCTCTGTAAAAAGTCGAGAGTTGATATTGAAGAAATAGAAGTCGGGCCTGGGTTTGGATGGACATCAATAGCGCACCTTACATCTATTTTTATTTTAAACATACATCATTATTGTTTATTTCAGGGAGCACTGCATCATGAAATAACGTACTGCTTTCTTAACATGATAATCGTGAGGTGGGAGACCACTATTTCGAGAAAACACTTAAGTCACACTGAAAATGAAATGGGCGGCCAACACCACCAAAAATATAGGCGGTATCGCAAAAATGAATAAGTTAATTAAATTTAAAGGATGGTTTGCGAGTGCTTTTTCGCCAGAGAAAACGTCGATGCTCAACTGAATTAAGAATTGCCAAATTTGAACAAGGCTGTCGAATTTTGATTTTTATTATAAGAATATGTCTATGTTTTTTTTAAAAATGGATACAAACTTTATTTTTGGACTGATTTATTCAGAACTGTGATATTGAAAATGTGATTACCATTTGTTTCTCCTGTTCTATCATATTTCATCTATAAATAACATACATTGTACCGGTACTGTACTTTTCTTGTTCATATATACATTGAAGTCACCTATACCCAGTGAACACTCCATCACTCACAGGAAAATTAGTTTCGTATATATGTATAGGTATATTTAAACAAACTCATTCTTTCGAAAAATAAATACGCAGATATGAAGTAGATCATTTATCAGTATACCGGGGATTTGTTCAATATACACTATTGAAAGATAAAATAAATCATTTCCGCATTGTTTAACAGTTTTCAGGAAAAAATTATTTTTAGTGCCAATTTTTGGATTCCCTGTCAATCTGAGCAACACATACTTGTCATGTTTTAATAATTTTTACAACTCAACATTCAATAAGGATCGGGACTGACGATTATGAAACTGAGATTGGAGACCAGTCTCAGTAAGAAGAATCTGATTGGCTGAAATGGAGACAAGTCTCCATTGTAGCCACTCAAATCCTTGAGATTTTCGACTGGTTTTAGTGTGTTATAATTATATTTCGCGCGGGTTAAAATTTATTTCGCGCTAAAGGTAAAGGTGCGAATTTTAATCCCAGCGAATTTAAGCTATAACCTCATTAGCGCGAATGTATGCCCGCTGTTGTCAATATTGGACAAGGGTCAGTTTTGTAGTATGTAATTGTTATTGTGTAGGATAACATATTGAACAGAATATAATACATTAAGTTTTGTTTGTTGTTTATTAGATTGAAACACAAGTGTTCAATTATCTAAGCAGGAAATCTAACTGATTACAACTGAGTTCTTTATCAAATTTTGAGAGGTATATAATTTGTAGATTCTTCCCCGCGATGTTAAATGATACCACATTAATGTTTTATCTCACGGAAATGATTATACTTACTTTAAACACCAAATACAACATTTGTGCTGTTTTCATACTTGTTCGGAAAAATATGATCATCGTGAAAAACGAAAATGAAAATAAATAAACTTTTTGCCGATTAACATTATTCATGTTTCAGTTCAAACAAGTTTTTTTTCTGCGTTGAAACAAACCAATATCTAACATGATTTGTGATTCTCAACTTTTGAGTGGCATATGTTATTTTATTTATTTATTTTTTTTAACAAGAACATGTAGAATTATTATTATTATTATTATTATTATTATGATTATTATTATTATTATTATTATTATTATTCATGACGATGATGATGATGATGATGATGTAATTATGATTATTATGATGATGATGATTATTATTATTATTATTATTATTATTATTATTATTAAGATGATGATGATGATGATGATTGTTGTTGCTGTTGTTGTTGTTATAATAATAATAATAATAATAATAATAATTATTATTATTATTATTATTATTATTAATTATTATTATTATTCAGCTAATATACTGTGCACATGCTTATGAAACACAAAACGTTTTGTTAACCTTCAAAACGACTGCATGTATTTCATGATAAAAATTGACATTTTGTTTTTCTACAAGTATACAATAATAAAAAAATGATATTCATGTTAAAAGGTAACGTAGGTTCGATGTATGACGATAACTTACCATTTTCCCGGAAATACGCTCAAATTCTTGTATAAAAATAATGATATTCATGTTAAAAGGTAACGGAGGTTCGATGTATGACGATTACTTACCATTTTCCAATCTCCTTTGCAGAGTTGTCGTTCCTTGCACTCACTTTACATCTCTGCGAAAAGCTCAATGTCAAGATTGTTAACATAACCGACAGCATTATTTTATGTAGTCATAATTATGAATATCAAAAGCTGGTGGATAAACAAATGACAGATATCTTCAATATCTTTCATTCAGACCAAAGAAACCCACGCAATTTTAATTGTAATTGGTGAACTATTTTTTGAGTTAAAGTAAAAGTAGTTGAAAGTAGTCCCAGCCTATAAAAGAGGTGAATGTAATGAGCCGATATTGTAAGAGAGTGATATTATGCTTGGACTAGATTTTGAATCACTCGATGGGGCCGAATCACAAACGTTTCAATTTCACTCTGCTTGGCGACAGAAGTTTAAGGAAATAGACACTTGATTTTTGGGATAATGTGGTTAATAAGGGCCGGTAAATAGAATACGTTTCGCGTACATTTTATACTTAACCTTTTAAACTCAATCAAAAAGTTGATCAAATCTTGACTTTTTTGTTTATACTTGTACTTATATGATACCTAGTCTTTATTAAGGGAAACACAAAATCAAACCCAGGTCAGGTTAGTGTCATATGAGCTGAGAAACAGAATTTCTCTTACCTCTGGTAACTTTTCACAAACTTGTTTGGACTAAAAGCGACGTTATATCCTTTGTCAAGTCCCAAAACGTGACAATGTCACGTCTCGAAATGACAACAGCAGTAATCAAAGTACAGACGGTACTAATATCGCCGTTTATTATTTGCGAGTTGGTGTGCGTGTGAAGGAAGACGCGAAATGTATTCTACTTACCACATACCATGTTCCATTTAATGGAATTGATAACCAGCCACATTTATACACGTAGTATGTTACAGGGCCTTAAAAATGCTGGTTTGTTATTGAACTTGTTCGAGATGTTATGCCCATAAACATTTTCCCCAAGTTTCATGAAGATCGGACAACTGTTTGATTTAGAGAGCAGACAAGGTGAATTTGTCATTTTTTGTATAAATAAAGGGCCTTAACTCTAAATTTCCTGAAGCAATTTGGCTAGTTATCCAACTTGGCCGAGATATTATGCCCATAAACATTTTCTAAAAGTTTCATGAAGATCGGACAACAACTGTTTCATTCAGTAGAGAGTGGACAAGGTGTATTTGTCATTGTATAAAGGACCATAACTCTAAAGTGCCTGAAGCAATTCGGCTAGCTATCGAACTTGGCCGAGATATTATGCCCACAAACATTTTCCACTAGTTTCATTAAGATCGGACAACAACTGTTCGAGTTAGAGAACGAACAAGGCGAATTTGCCACACTTTGTATAAATAACGAGCAATAACTCTGAAATAGCTGAATTGATTTGGCAGGTTTTTGAAAATGGAAAGGATATTATGCCCATAAACGTTTTCCACAAGTTTAATGAAAAGCGGATAACAACAGTTAAAGTTGAATAGTTAAAGAGCATACATCGCTGTGCACGAAGCCCGCCCACAATTGGTGTTCCCACAATACAACCTGTCTTCAACTAGTGTATAAAAAGTAATGACATATCCATTCTAATTTGCCGCGCCGATAGTCCAGCCTGTCTTGACGTTATCAGTATTTATCGACCTGCATGTGAAGTATAGAATACGGTCCGGTATGTGGTACGTGCCGGACTTACCGCATTGTCTACCTATATGCCGTCAAGGGGAAATCTTTTCGCGAAAAAAGAAATAACTGCGTAAATAAGGCATATCGTTTTTATTTGTTGACCGATTAAAAAAAACCTATCGCTCCCCCATTTCCACTTCACCCCACCCTCTTCCCTCCTACTTCACGCCATCTTCCTTCCCCACCTCACACCACTCTCTCCCCTCGTCCCATCTCACCCCATTCCCTCTTTCCTCCAATACCTCTTCCTACCCTGCCCTGTACCCTCCCCACCCCACCCTCTTCCCCCCATTCCCTCCCCACCTTACCTCACCCTCTCCCCTCATCCCCCCATCCTCTCCCCACCCCACCTTCCCCCATTCCCTCCCCACCTTACCTCACCCTCTCCCCTCATCCCCCCACCCCACCCTACCGCACCCCACCCAACCCCACCTTCTTTCCCCACCCATTACAACTCTCCTTTTTTCCCTCTACTCTCCCTTAACCTTTGTTTTCCCCGCTCATCTCCCTCTCTCTCTTTTCCTTACTCTACCCTAACAAGCTGCCTACCTCCCTCCTTTCCTATTTTAGGGAGAGGTAAGGAATGGGATGCAAAGCAGTCACCTAACGGATGTAACATACCTCCACCATAGAAAGTGGAGGTAGCACACCTCCCCACAGAAGGGGGAAGTTCAAAACATGAGGAACAATTTAAGGCTCGACCACCTTAACCACCTAGATTTGTGGGCCTTCAGTAGTTCCTCTTACTGAAGTGCCACTACCAAGTTACAATGCTATCTTATATCCAACTCTAAAGACATTTCAATTGGTTTGGATTCAATTATCTTATTTCTTCTTGATAATCGACAAACAAAATTTCCAATTAAATTAATTAGTGGGAAAAAAGTAGAAACAATATGATGATGATGTTAATTTACCTCAAGTGCTGCAGATTCTGTATTTTTCCGATTAAAGGGACTTAATTCAAATAATTTATGTAATTCATCTAGGCTATATTGCCATGGGTTTATAATGCTTACGACAATAGCTCAGTCGGTTAGACCGCAAGTTAGCGAGCTAGCGGACCTGGGAGTCACTTTTTCGATTCCCATCAAGAATTATGTAATATTAATTAAATATATTAAATAGTATGAAATTACTTAAAATCAAATATTAAAAATTTTAAAAACATATACTTTACTGTACATCAAACGACTTCTAGCCATTGCGACTTTAGTTCTTGATGATATAGCTCCTGCTTTTTTAGCCTTTGACGTCAGCTGTTTGTCGAAATTCATAATCATGTCTACAAAATCAAGCAAATTCTTTAGATGAGATGTCCATACAAGCAACAACTGTAACTCGTGACGGTAGTATTTTTGTTGCATCAAAGCAAATGATATTTTGTTACAGGCGAACGCCATCTTATACGACAAATACGGTACATTGTAGGTTCGGTTTGAACGAGCCTGTTCATGAGCAGTACTGATATGCAAATACTGCCCACGCAGTCTAGCCATGGGTTGAGCACAACTAAATATTTGTACATAAGAAAACAGTACAAATTTCGATCCATCTCAAACGATGGTGTGTATATGACAGTAAACATGGAATTGTCATCGGATATTTCCAGAAAAATACCATTCCATGATCAGCGGCGTTTGGAATTGAACAGAATAAAATTTTTCTCCCGGTTATTAGTAAAAACCATCTGTAAATTTATAAAGAAAGGTTACCAACATGATATTTTACAGCGCTCTGCAGGCCTGGTGATTAACCCATCTACAGTTGATCATTATGCTTACCTCTTTGGTTGCACGACGGTGGCAGGGGTTTAAGAGTTTATAAAGGTTTACGGGGAAATCTTATAACAGCATGCAAAAGTAAGTATTCTGTATAAAATGAGACCCGGATATTTGAAAATTGTGTTAGAAGATAATACACATCAAAGTGCTGTTAAAGTCACGCGAGGTCGCGGAAGTACGGTGCGAGGTCGCGAAAGTACGATGCGAGGTGTTTTCGTGGTCTTGCTGGCCTAAGGGCTGGACATCGAAAACGGGAAAACAGGAGGCGAGATACGAGTTTCGAATAAATATGTATTTATGAAAGATAGCAGTTATCCTAAAGTATTATAATATTTGTTTGCAAATCCAGTCTATTTCTTAAGTTGACTCAGTTTCAAAGCTGAAACGTGTTGATGCTGGATGTTCATTTAAGTGCTAAGGCCGCAATTAAAAAGAGAAAATAAACATCAAATTATTTCGCTGACATGCACAAATGTGGTTTTTGGCGACGAAATAATGAGACACGTTTGCAAACAATCTAGAAAAAATATCAAAGATAATCAAATGAATTGATGTTTTGGCGTATCGCCTTATGTCAACGACGAGAAAATGCACTTCTATCCCTATTTTTGCTTGCGTGGGAAACGTATTTTTCTGTGTTTCAAACAAATTGCCATGTTTTCAGTTTCAGAAGAATTAGTTCAAAACAGATTACATGTTAACTTTGAAAGTCGCCAAATACACAACATATCCCGTTTAATTTAAACTGAGCTTATTCATGGGTAATATCTGGTAGTCTCTCGTGGCCGAGAAGGACGTTTTGTTGCGTATAATTCATTAAATTGTTAAATACAAATAATAAACAAGAACTTATAAAATTATCTTTATTTGTCGAAGAAGCATTGTGTTTAAGACGAACAATTTTGAATATCGAATTGTAAGAATGTTTTTACATTCTCACCTTATTTGAATAAGTCCATTTAAAGGAATACGTTCGGCTGGTTATAACATTTGATTAAATGATAAAACATATTTTGAATAACACAATTACCGTAATCAATCGATGACAACGAATATGATAATTGTAAAACGTATTTTTATTTACACTGATAATCGTTTTTTCAAGCGCAGCATGAGCGCGGCCATTGTTGACATCTCGTTGTCTCGCGAGAGATAAAAAAACAGGCGTGACGTCATTTACACACTTCCCTTTCAATTTGAATACACGCAGAGATGAAAGAAGGGAAAATCAATAATACGAAAACATTGCTATTTGCGGGAAAATATTGCAAAGTAGCATAAATAGGAAAATTTCACATTAAAGTTATAGTGTATTGTGTATTCTTACCTTCTTATCTTACATTTTGCTCAAGTAATTGCATCGCTAACTAGGATTTAAAAGACAATGTGTTTAAATGAGAATGTTAGAGGATCCGATCGCTAAAATGAAATATTTCCTTTAAGTATAAAAATGTACCTTGAGTTTACTATTGTCCCCTCATGTTTTCTTAAATTAAGTATGTCAGTTAAGTTTTTCACACCTTTTAAATATGTCACCGATCTTCTTCGGAGCAAGCTGGCTAGTGAGATACACGTATCAGTTAGCGGCAATTAACAATAACACATGCGTGTTAAAACTTGTACCACTCAGTGTGCAACATTAAATTTTATAATTAGATTTAAGAAGGAGACATACAATTTTACAGTAAATGTTCGTATTGAAGTACTGAGTTGCACTCAACCCCAGGCTTAGCGGCGTAGGGATTAATATGCATTTTAATTAATACCCATGAACAAGCTCAATCAAACCGGGCCTGAAACAGTTTTATATTTGTCAGGGTTCGGTGGCTTTCAAAGTTCCCTTTTCATCAACTTAAATTTTCAAAAATACATTAATTAAATTCAGGGCCTTCTCCAGGCCATTATGACATACAGGCACCGGTATGCCTTAATTTCTTAACAAAGTTGTTCGGGACGATTGATCTGCCGGTATGCTTTTAATCTTGGTCGGGATGGCTTCATATTCAACAAACAATTCAATGTCCCCTAAGCCATATGCACTGTTGTGGGACACACCAACCGTTTACAACCCCAGACAAATATCTGACAAGCTCTAAATTCGCCGACATCCGTTTATTCAAAATCGTCGTGTCAAAAAGTTATTGTGTATTTCACTGTCTACATGTCGCAAATCAAATTTACAGGTCAAAAACGTTATGGTAAAGCAAATTAGCCAGTGACGATCGATTTCTCTACTTTTTTCCGGGTAAACTCCGCCTACCGATTAGTAAGCATGTTGGTGTCTTTTGATAGCGAGGGCCACCTGAAGTCGAGTAACGGTTAAATATTACGCAAACAATATAATTATTCTTTTTGCACCAGGAGAAAACAAAACTAGGTGAATTTAGTGACAACAAGAATTATTCTGTTAGACTGTTAGACTGTTGAATAATAAATTCAAGAAAAATGTATTTTCAAGGATCTATATATTACATTTTATATAAAAGTCATTGGTATTTGTTAATAAACAAAATTTAAAAAAGTGGTTAATTAGATCGCTTGAGATGCGGCATACAAAAATGTCGCTAGATCGCTGAATTCAAACGTTTACCTCCAATTTAAGGACATCGTGTATCCACCTCACGAAGTAAACGCATTTCGGTCGAAAAATCTGCAAAGTCGATCAGAAAAAAATCACAAGCTCAACACCTATATATTGGCCGAAAGACCTAGGTCTTTGATTGGCCTCACTCCATAGTCTTAAACGAGAAAATAGGGTTAAACGTGCTACAATTGTCGGCATTCTTTTCTAATTAATGGTGGCATAACAAGCAGTTTCTTTCAATCTCGGCTAATTCAATTTCAGAATTTTCAGGCTCAAAATCATACGCTATTATGTAGTTGTTATATGAATGAATATTCCATTGTTGAGAATGAAAAAAATGAAACGATACAAACCGGAAGTGTGTAAATGACGTCACTAGCAGGTGCGCGCATCGAAAAGGGAACAAACATGGCGACGATCATCGATGCCCGCCGATTTTGCAAATAACGTATCTTTGACAAGAGATAACTTTGTCAATATTTAACATAAAATAAAGTTTCATACGTCAAAATGATGCAAGTAACGATTTATAACATAATACTGCTTAAATCCAGCCAAACGTATTCCTTTAAATGTATTTGATTAACATGTGTTTTATCCATTTTTTTGTATTTCAGTGTTTACATCATGTGTACATATATTGTTTGTGTGGTTAAGAAGACGATGCACATTGTACAAGTCTAAATAAAATTTCTGTTCTGTTCTGTTCGATGTGATCGCATGTGTCTTATCGATGTGATCGCACGTGGCTTCGGAGGCCGACAGCAGAAGCACAAATGCGGTTGCAGGAAGGACATGGAACATCGGTCCTTGGTACAGAGTTTGCGGCTGCTTGCTGACGGCGTTCGCGGGCGGCAGTAAAGCCCCGGTCACAACCCGCCGTGCGTCTTTTATGTCCCTACGTGTTCTGCGGAGGTCACGTTCGCTGCGTTTTGGGTCGGACGTGGCAAGAGCAGAGAGGAAGCACGTCACACTCAAGGTGTGAGTACGCGGCCCGCACGCCACGTCTAGGGGTTAGGGGTTGCATGAATCGCACGTGTTCCGTGTCCGTGTCCGTGTCCGCGATTTTACACTCACCAAAGATATCGTTGGGTATATTCCATACCTCCGTGTCCGTTCCACAAATACGGACGCGGAACGGACATGGAGGTATGGAATATACCCAACGATATCTTTGGTGAGTGAAAAATCGCGGACACGGACGCGGTCACGGACACGGATCACGCATCACGGAACCATGGAATACCGGCCTTACACGAACGGTGTTCTTACTCGCTCGCCCGTTGTAAGTGCGCGCAAGTGCGGTGAACGTGAGTTTATTTCGGTTGCAGTTGGGTGATATATATATATATATATATATATAAGGCCGACCTATCGATGCTCGCTATATATTTTATATACCGCAGAGGTCCTTGCGCACACCGTGCGTTTTAAGTGCGGAGCACGTACTTGCTCTGTAAGGTCCGCCTGAGTTCTGTGCGTGTTTTGTACACTTTAACTGAGGAAGCACGGACCACGCACGGACTCGCGGAGGCAGTGCGTTATGCGCTCGTGGACGTACAGGGTACGCACGTCACCCGTACTGGTGGTGAATCCGTAGCCGCACGCAGCTCGAACGAAGAGAAAGTTTTGCATGCACTAAAACTGCTACGGCGTCTCTGCGTGCTCCCAAATCCGTACGGAAGCGGGACTCACCACGTACGGATCCCTAAATTTGGCCGTAGACACGGCGGGTTGTGACCGGGACTTAAGACGTTGGCAGCGGTCGGACTCAAAACTGGTAACTGCTCTTTTGGTTTGCGCACGCCATGCTTTTCTGAGAAAATATGCCTCCTCTCAAACGATAGTGTGCATAATGATGGTGACCACCAGTCTGCCAAAACCTCTTCATTAAATTTTCCGGAGATTGAGTCTGAATATGTCAATGATGAAGACGACGACGTCGTGATGATGTTGCTGTTGTTTTAATGTCTTGTTGCTGTTGTTAATAATGACTATGACCAAACAAAAATGATGATGATAAAGATGATAACGATGGGGTTGTTTTAATGTCTTTTTGCTCTGATCACTGTGATTGTGACTGAAACAAGAAGCTGTGTTCGGAAAACACATATGCCCCCGGTAGCGAAGTTTGTAACGATACAAATTTTAAATGATAGCACAGTGTTAAAACTGCAACTAAAATCACAAGTTAGTTCTAAATAATGAAAATAACCGTCTGGTGCCAGAACCTGTACATGAAAAGAATTTATCATAACAAGAGCCAGTCGGAAACGACTGCACGCTCGACTATTCGAAGTCAGACATATTTAAGCACATTTAAAACTGGGCTTCATTTAAACTGGGGAGTGATTCAGGAGTTTATGACACCCAACACACACACATGAACAAAAGTTTCTTAATCCCAGTTAGGAAATCAATAAATTACAGTTTCTTTATTATTGTAGTTTTTTTAGAGGGTTTACACAACCCAGTCCATACACCCCTGATCCCACACCCATCAACCCACTATCCCTGCCCACCTATAGTGATGTGGTGGGGTGTGGTGTACTATAGTAAGGTATGGTATGCTGGTTGCTGTTGTTGGTGGTGTGGGTGTTGTTGCTGTTGTTGGTATTGTTGTTGGTGTTGGTAATGTTGGTGTTGTTAGTGGTGTTGGTGTTGTTGTTGGTGTAGTAGTCAGTGTTGTTGTTGGTGTTGTCAGTTGTTGGTGTTGTTGATGCTATTGTTGTTGGTTGTTGGTGTTGTTGATGCTATTGTTGTTGGTGGTGGTGTTGTTGTTGATGGTGTTGTTGACGGTGTTGTTGGTGGTGTTGTTGACGGAGTTATTGGTGGTGTTGTTGACGGTGTTGTTGGTGGTGTTGTTGACGGTGTTGTTGACAGTATTATTGTTGGTGGTGTGGTGGGGTGGTGGTGGTGTGGTGTGAGATGGGGTGGTGTGGTGGGGGTGGTGGGGGGTGGTGGTGTGGTGGTGGTGGGGGTGGTGGTGTGTGGTGTGGTGTGGTGTGGTGTGGTGTGGTGTGGTGTGGTGTGGTGTGGTATAGTATAGTATAGTATAGTATAGTATAGTATAGTATAGTATAGTATAGTATAGTATAGTATAGTATAGTATAGTATAGTATAGTAACCACTCAACACTTTCACCAAAGTATGTTAAGTACATCTGTTTTAAACCTTTTCCATAGCATTACCTTAGAAAAACACTAACATTGAAACTTTAACCATAATTTCTATATCTTAATTCTAATTTCTAAGCGAAAAAGGGCAAAAATCAAATAAAACAAGTTAACCATTTATATCCAAGTATAAAATGGGGAGATAATCCCAGAAAAAAGGTAGCCAGACTTACGTAACTTGTAAGGGTCATCATCTGTGCACTGTTAAGTATGTGTGTAAACTTTAATGCCAGATCTCTTTGTGGATATTGCGAAATATCCAACATGCCGAAATAAGTTAACCATTTTCTAAGTACAAAAAGGGGAGATAACACCAGAAATAAGGTACCCAGAGTTATGTAACTTGTCAGGGTCATGACCTGTGAACTGTTAAGTAAGTGTGTAAACTTTCATGCCAATGCTCATTGTAGAAATTGAGAAATATCCAACTTGCCGAAAAATGTTAACCATTTATCTCTAAGTACAAATTGGGGAGAAAACCCCGAATTAAGATAGCCAGAGTTATGTAACTTGTTAAGAGTCATACCCTGTGCACTGTATAGTAAGTTTGTAAACTTTCATGCTAATGATCTTTGTAGAAATGGAAAAATATCCAACTTGCCGAAACAGGTTAACCATTTTTTTAAGTACAATAGGGGAGATAACACCAGAAATAAGGTACCCAGAGTTATGTAACTTGTCAGGGTCATGACCTGTGAACTGTTAAGTAAGTGTGTAAACTTTCATGCCAATGCTCTTTGTAGAAATTGAGAAATATCCAACTTGCCGAAAAATGTTAACCGGACGGACGGACGGACGGACGGACGTACGGACGGACGGACAGACGGACGGACGGTTCAATCACTAGATGCCGGGGGCATAAAAAATGAAGAAGAAGAAGATGATGATGATATTTTTCTCATATTCTTCTTTTTAATTATATTCTTCAAAGAATTTTATAAATGTATTTTGCCGATTTTGTTAGAAATTGTTTTAGAACTTGTTTAAAATGACTATTGTCTATTTTTATCATTCATTTTTTAACTTCCTGGTAAACCTGTTAAGACCTGTTTTTTGACAATTTTAAAATGAACATGCAATGCAAATAGATGAAGCAGATGTAACATCGAGGGCATTGTTTAGTTTATGACACGCGGTTATTGTATAGTTGTGCCAGAGGCACTGAGGCAGCATGTCACTGACCACGTCCTCGTTATCTCGGAATAAACAGGAAGTGTGCGACTGCACTAAAAACGTTAATTGCACAATTTTAAACTAGGTTTAATTAATCATTTTTTTTTGCAATTTCATAGAAATCCGGAGATTTTTTCTATAAATCCGGAGATTTTGTCTATAAATCCGGAGATCCGGAGAAGTAACTTAAAATCCTGAGATTTCGGATTAAGTCGGGAGATTTGGCAGGCCTGGGAATTCCATAAGAAACGTATTTGTTGTTAAATGTTTAAATATATATACTATACTCAGCAAAAATAAAAAGTACCCACTTTTTTATGCTTATATTCTCATTAACATATTTTCATTTAATTAGGAACACTTTGAGAGGTGTTTAATTGTTCTCAGTTGTTTTTAAGTTAAATTGTTCGTGAACATCATCTTCCACACCAAGACCTGAGCAAATGCTTATCAGATGACAATTAATAACGGATTAAAAAACACTATATATTCAATTTAAAGGGAGGTTATTGGAAATGCTTGGGATTTCTAGCGTTGTTTATCGAGGACGAGTTATTTTATTAATGAATGTTTTGTGCTTTTATTGACATTAAGAACTGGAGAAATTGATTTAATTTTAATAAATGTTAATATTGTTTAGAATCACTTACTTCTTCCTAAAACCCTAATAACTGCAAAGGGAAAGATAACTAAGTTCACTTGTGACTGCAGATTTTTCGAACATTTTATTTCTTTGTAAAGATTACAGAAATACATATTTGTTCAAAAGAAAAGATTTTCTGTTTTATTCTTTTAATTTTACATTACATTAGGATTTCTAGCGTTGTATATCGAGGACGAGTTGTTTTATTAATGAATGATTTGTACTTTTATTGACATTAAGAACTGGAGAAATTGATTTAATTTTAATAAATGTTAATATTGTTTAGAATCACTTTCTAGGTTTAGATGTGTATATTTTTCTGATCTTTCATTTACAAATATTGTTTTTAAATCTGTCAAGAAATAAAAAAAGATATGCCTTCTTTTCTCATGTATTTCTTCTTTTCGGTCGGTCAAATTAGCGACTGCGTTAAATGAATTACCATAGCCCGGCACAAATCTTAATGAAATATGAACATTTTTGTTAATGTATTTTTCCCTAACCTTTCATTTAAAAATGAAATTTTTAAAA
Organism: Corbicula japonica; assembly: GCA_038501625.1. Lineage (NCBI taxonomy): Eukaryota > Metazoa > Mollusca > Bivalvia > Venerida > Cyrenidae > Corbicula > Corbicula japonica. Next base: position 2,025,281 of record JAZAYU010000050.1, read on the forward strand.
TCGGTCAAGAAATAAAAAAGATATGACTTATTTCCGCATGTATTGTTTCTTTTCGAATGTCAGATTAACGACCGCGTTTAATGAATTACCATTGCCCAGCATAAATCTTAATGAGTTATAATGAATTAACGTGTACTGAATCAATATATTTTTTTCATTAATCTTTTATTTTAAAAGGAATATTTCTTTAATCAGTCAATTTATAAACAATACAGTTCTTCTTTTCGCAGATATTTCTTCTTTTCGGCAGTTAAATTAGCGACCGCGTTTAATGAATCCCTACCATCGCCCGGCATAAATCTTAATGAAATAAAATAAAAATATGTTAACCTATGTATTTTTCCGGATCTATCAATTAAAAAAGATTTTTAATCGGTTAATAAACAAGAGCCAGTCGGAAACGACTGCACGCTCGACTATTCGAAAAGTCAGAATTATTAAGCACATTTTAACTGGGCTTCATTTAAACTGGGGAGTGATTCAGGAGTTTATGACACCCCCAACAAACACACATGAACAAAAGTTTCTTAATCCAAGTTAGGAAATCAATAAATTACACTTAATTTATTATTGTAGATTTTTTTAAGGGTTTACACAACCCAGCCCATAAACCCCTGATCCCACACCCATCAACCCACTATCTTTGCCCACCTATAGTGGTGTGGCGTGGTGAAGTACAGTATGGTATGCTGGCTGCTGTTGTTGGTGGTGGTGTTGCTGTTGTTGGTGGTGGTGGTGTTGCTGTTGTTGGTGGTGGTGTTGTTGCTGTTGTTGGTGTTGTTGTTGGTGGTGGTGTTGTTGGTGTTGGTATTGTTGGTGTTGTTGGTGGTGGTGGTGGTAGTGTTGTTGCTGGTGGTGGTGGTGGTGGTGTTGGTTGTTGGTGTTGTTGTTGTTGCTGTTGTTGGTGGTGGTGTTGATGTTGTTGTTGGTGGTGGTGTTGATGTTGTTGGTGTTGTTGTTGGTGGGGGTGTTGCTGGTGGTGGTGGTGTTGTTGTTGGTGCTGGTGTTGATGTTGTTGGTGGTGTTGTTGTTGGTGTTGTTGTTGTTGGTAGTGGTGTTGTTGTTGTTGGTGGTGTTGGTGGTGGTGATGATGTTGTTGTTGGTGGTGGTGGTGTTGTTGTTGGTGGTGTTGGTGTTGTTGTTGGTGGTGGTGGTGTTGTTTTTGGTGTTGTTGGTGGTGGTGATGGTGTTGTTGTTGTTAGTGGTGGTGTTGTTGATGGTGGTGGTGGTGGTGTTGTTGTTTGTGTTTGTGTTGTTGTTGGTGGTGGTGTTGATATTGTTGTTGGTGGTGGTGTTGGTGTTGTTAATGGTGGTGTTGTTGTTGTTAATGGTGGTGCTGTAGTTGTTGTTGGTGGTGGTGTTGGTGTTGTTAATGGTGGTGTTGTTGTTGGTGGTGGTTGTGTTGTTGGTGGTGGTGATGGTGTTGTTGGTGGTGTTGTTGTTGTTGTTGTTAGTGGTGGTGGTGTTGGCGGTGTTGTTGTTGTTGTTGGTGGTGGTGGTGTTGTTGTTGTTTGTGTTGGCGTTGTTGTAGTTGTTGTTGGTGGTGGTGTTGGTATGTGGAGGTGGTGGTGGGTGGTGGGGGTACAGTACAGTACAGTGTTATGGTATGGTATGGTATGGTATGGTATGGTATGGTATGGTATGGTATGGTATAGTCTATGCACCCACCCACCCACCCCACAATTACTCAACACTTTCAACCAAAGTATGTTAAGGACATCTGTTTTAAACCTTTTATATAGCATTTCATATGAAAAACACTAACATTGAAACTTTAACAATTATTTATAAGTCTTAATTCTAATTTCAAGTGAAAAGGGGCAAAAATCAAATATAAAAAAGCAAGGATGAGTTATGGGCCTTTGAAAATAAACCTGATGTAAGATAAAATAAAGGTATACAAAGTTTTAAACCTTAATTTTTAAGTCTAAAAAGGGCAGTAATTTGAAAAAAATCAAAGAGTTATGGTTCTTGGCATACATAGTCAGGGTCATGATGGTGAATAAGTTTCAAAGCTATAGTACAAGAAGTATGAAAGTAACTAGCTTGCACACAAACTTTAAACTGAAATTCTAAGTCGAAAAAGGGCCATAATTTGATTAAAAATGAAAGAAAGAGTTATGGTTCTTGGCATACATAGTCAGGGTCATGATGGTAAACAAGTGTCTTAAGTCTCAAAGCTATAGTACAAGAAGTATGAAAGTAACTAGCTTGCACGCAAACTTTAACCTGAAATTCTAAGTTGAAAAAGGGCCATAATTTGATTAAAAATGAAAGAAAGAGTTATGGTTCTTGGTATAAATAGTCAGGGTCATGATGGTAAACAAGTGTCTTAAGTTTCAAAGCTATAGTACAAGAAGTATGAAAGTAACTAGCTTGCACGCAAACTTTAACCTGAAATTCTAAGTCGAAAAAGGGCCATAATTTGAACAAAATGGAAGTAAGAGTTATGGTTCTTGGCATACAATCTTGAAATATGATGATGAACAAGTGTTGAAAGTTTCAAAGCTGTAGTATAAGTAGTATGGAAGTTATGGGTTTGCACAGTAGCTTGCACGCAAACTTTAACCTGAAATTCTAAGTCGAAAAAGGGGCATAATTTGATAAAAATGAAAGTTAGAGTTATGGTTCTTGGCATACACACTTGGGATATGATGATGAACAAGTGTTGAAAGTTTCAAAGCTGTAGTATAAGTAGTATTGAAGTTATTAGTTTGTATAGTAGCTTGCACGCAAACTTTAACCTGAAATTCTAAGTCAAAAAAGGGCCATAATTTGATCAAAATGAAAGTCAGAGTTATGGTTCTTGGTATACACACTCGGGACATGATGATGAACAAGTGTGCCAAGTTTAAAAGCTGTAGTATAAGTAGTATTGAAGTTATGAGTTTGTACAGTAGCTTGCACGCAAACTTTAACCTGAAATTTTAAGTCAAAAAGGGCCATAATTTGATCAAAATGAAAGTTAGAGTTATGGTTCTTGGCATACACACTCGGGACATGATGACGAACAAGTGTGCCAAGTTTAAAAGCTGTACTTATAGTAGTTTTTAAGATATAGGTAGGTTGCACGTAAACTTTAACCAAAGCGGGACGGCGACGGCGACACCGACGCCCAAGTGAGTACAATAGCTCGACATATTCTTCGAATAGTCGAGCTAATAAAAATGAAATGCATTCCTTTCGCATGTTTTTACTTTTTTCGGGTGATCAAATTAGCAACCGCGTTGAATGATTTAACATCGCCCGGCATAAATATTAACGAAATATGATACATTAATGTTTATATATGTATTTTTTCGTGTTCATTCATTTAAACAAGAAGCTGTGTTCGGACAACACTTATGACCCCGGTAGCGAAGTTTGTCATGATAAAAATTTAAAATGAAAGCGCAGTGTTAAAACAGCAACTCAAATCACAAGTTAGTTCTAAGTAATGAAAAAAAACTTTTTGGTGCAAGAACCTGTGGATAAAAAGAATTTTACATAAATATCAATTCATGTTACCTATAATCAAAGATTATAAATTACAGATTATTCAAGACAAAATTGGAAAATTAACAGTATTTAATGTAATAAATGCCTGGGAATTTAGTACAAACACTGATGATGCAAGTATTGGAAGGTTGGGCATTTATTAAGAGCACATGATTGAAAATGAGAAATATCCAACTTGCTGAAACAGGTTAACCATTTCTCTAATTACAAAATTGGGAGATAACCCCAGAAATAAGGTAGCTGGAGTTATGTAACTTGTTTGGGTCATGACCTGCGCACTGTTAAGTAACTTTCATATTATTGTTCTTTGCAGAAATTGAAAAATATCTTACTTGCAGAAACACCAGTTAACCATTTCTTTAAGTATGAAAAGGGGGAGATAACCCCAGAATTGAATTTCATAACTTGTCAGGTCATGACCTGTGCACTATTTAGAGTGTGTAAACTTTCATGCCAATTATCTTTGTGGAAATTCAGAAATATCCAACTTGCAAAAACAGGTTAACCAGTTCTCTAAGTACTAAATGGGGAGCTAACCCCGGAAATAAGATAACCAGAGTTATGTAACTTATCAGGGCCATGACATATGCACTGTTAAAGTGTGTAAACTTTCATGCCAAATCTCTGTGTAGAAATTGAAAATATCCAACTTGCCAAAACATGTAAAGTCATTTATCTCTAAATAAAAAATGGGGAGATAACCGCAGAAATAAGATAGCCAGAGTTATGTGACTTGTTAGGGTCATGACCTATGCACTGTTAAGTGAGTGTTTTAACTTTCATGCCAATGCTCTTTGTAGAAATTGAGAATATCCATCTTGCTGAAGCAGGTTAACCATTTATTCTAAGTACAAAATGGGGAGATAATCCCAAAAATAAGATAGGCAGAGTTATGTAACTTGTAAGGGTAATGATCTGTGCACTCTTAAGTGTGTTAACTTTTATGCCATTTCTCTTTGTGGATTTGAGAAAATTTCAACTTGCCGAAACAGGTTAATCATTTTTCTAAGAACAAAAAGGGAAGATAACCAAAGAAATAAGGTACCCAGAGTTATGTAACTTGTAAGGGTCATGATCTGTGCACTCTTGAGTAAGTGTGTAAACTTTTATGCCAATTCTCTGTGTGGAAATTGAGAAATATCCAACTTTCCGAAACAGGTAAACCATTTTTCTAAGTACAAAATGGGGAGATAACCCCAGACATAAGGTACCCAGAGTTATGTAACTTGTCAGGGTCATGACCTGTGAACTGTTAGTGTGTAAACTTTCATGCCAATGCTCTTTGTAGAAATTAAGAAATATCCTACTTGCGGAAAAAGGTTAACCGGATGAACGTATGGGCGGACAGACGGTTTAATCACTAGAAAATAAATTTTTAAAATCGGTCCATAAATAAAAAGGACATTTTTTCTTTTTGCAGTCAATTCTTCTAGTAGTACCCGAAATCACGCTTGCTTGGTGCGATGTAAAAACACTCCCATAAAAGATGTTGGATCAGGAATCTAGACCTACCTACCTACCTATGCTATTAGATTTCTGGTTGGATAAAACCTTTACCTCACACCCAATAACTGGTCGAAAAGAAACAAATATCGAACCTTCTTTTTGGAAGCAATAATTAATTTTCACGAGAATATTTTGCCCGAAGTCGGAAATTAATTGAACCACCCTAAAACTGTCCCAAACGAACACCTCTACTAGAAATCTTACATCTTATCTTCCACATAGATAGAAACAACAAAGTCACACTGGGGTAAGTAATGGCATATGTTTATCATTGATGTATATCAATAAATTATATAAATACAATATATCTGAACACAGCCTTCTAGATCTAACATAAACACAGTATCAAATAAAATAAAAAAAATGATCATGGACAAATTTACCAGCCAGAAAATTTGCCTTTAGTTACAAAATGTATATATCGTCATGATTTGAAAATGTAGAACATTTTGCGTTTTTTAAGTCTTAGTTTCAGTTATGCAAAAGAAAATTTAAAATAAATATTATTCATCCATTTTAATGCCTCTTTGAGGCCATAATTGTTTTAAAATGAACATCTGAAACTATTTTTTAACCGAATATTCCATAAATAATATTTAACTATTAGGGATGGGATCGAATACCAAAATCCCTATTCGAATATTCGACGGACATATTCGAATATATTCGAATATTCGAATTTTATTCGACTTTTACCCGAGTTTAGATAGAATTTCCAGAAACTAAATGTGTCCGAATTTTCTTAATATCCGAAATATGTAACATTTGTTATCGTTAAATATGTATTTTTAATTGCATGTGCAAATAGTGTAGATCCAGATCAGTCAGCAAATCCATGAAGTCTGATCTAGATCTACATTGTTCACTACCTGGTCAGAAATAACATAACATAATGAACCAAACAGCAAACTGTAGATCCTGTTCAGATGGTATGGATGTTCCAGCTGATCTAGATCAATAAAAGCCATATCCCATGGAGTTAACGGTTAAAGATAGGCCAGAGAAAATAAATTTTTAGATTCTCATCCAGATTTTTTTAAAAAAAAGGGCGGATGGACACTTTTTAATTTTTATTTTTTATTAACGAAATACCTGAGAACAGAAGTAAAAACTAACTAAAAATTTTGAGAAAATGGCAAGTTACCAGAACATTTATTATTATCAGCCATGTTTTTTTCATATCCGGGATGGTCTAAAACCCGTTCTGTCTGGAACAGAATATGTTCTGATTTTTTTACAAATAAATTTTTTTGGGGCGGGTGGTTTTGGACAGGGGCGGGCGGGGATGAGAATCTAAAATATTTTTTTTCTATTGCCTAAAGTATATAGAACACACATTTTAAGCAATCTGAAAAACAAATACTTGTGAGCAAATGTCCATATGTCAACATAAGCAACATCAGTTCTAGAAATTAAGTAAACATTAACCTTTGCATACAATTTATAGCTTTAGAACATTATCTATCAAAATTTATAGTTTGATCTTGTAATTGACCTTTTTACCATACAATACAATCTTAATTGCATGGGCAAACAGTGTAGATCCAGATCAGCCAGTACATCTCTGCTGTCTGACCAGGCCTCAAGGTTATAAAACTGAGATTGGAAACCAGTCTCAAATCTCAAGCATCTGATTGGCTGAAATGGCGACCAGTCACCATTTCAGCCAATCAGATGCTTGAGATTTGAGACTGTTTTCCATGCTCAGTTTTATAACCTTGGGCACAGGATCCACACTGAACGCTTTTTGATTTACATGTAATAGCTTTTTTCTTACCAAGAAGTGAACATTGTAGATCTGGATCTAACCTGGTCTCACCCAGTTGGTAAAAGCTGTATCTACAGAGTACATGGTTAATAAAGATGTTATACAGCTCTGCCATTAAAGAGGAAAGTGTATGCATAGGTTCATATTTCAAAATGTAGCACCAATAAACTTAAAAATAATTTACAAATTAATAAGTACAATTATAGTGCCATAATTAACCCTTTCCCCCATATATATGCATTTTTATGCCATTGCGACCAGTGTAGATCCAGATCAGCCAGCACATCCATGCCATTTGATAAGGATCTGCACTAGTCACATTTTGGTCAGAAATAACCTAACAATTCAAAAAGCGACCAGTGCAGATCCTGATCAGATGGCAAGGATGTGCCAGCTGATCTGGATCAACACTGGTTGGCACACACAATAATGGTGTGTCTATGGAAGAAAGGGTTAAAATGACTGTTTCGCAAAGGCATACATTATATGTTTAGAAAATCATGGCTGAAGGTTATAAAACTGAGATTGGAAACCAGTCTCAAATCTCAAGCATCTGATTGGCTGAAATGGCAACAGGTCGCCATTTCAGCAAAGAGATGCTTCAGATTTGAGACTGGATTGTTAGGACATCCAAGATCACACTGAAATTCCAAAGAACAAAATATGCAGGATTAATTAAACTCAGGTAAAGATTTCAAAATATTCCTGTTTACTAACAAGACAGTTAGAATTAAGAATATAAAAAAATAAAAGTATTGGTGTAAAACGACAATCATAGCTTAGAAAAGTTAGCAAAATTTGCAACAGACTGAGGTTTTGGCACAACCGCAAGGCTCTGCCAGGTTCCTACCAAACAAATCCATCTGAGGTGACAGATTTTTCAATCTAAACAATATGGCTCAAAAAGGATCCTTTTTCTTGTAAATCTATAACGTTTTTTTTTTCATCTGCTTCTAACCCTTTATTTCATGGATATGCTTTTATCCCTAAGGTGATGGAAGATCCAGATCAGCAATTTTTGCAGTCTTATCAGGATCTAACTTGTTTGCACTTAACCCTTTCCTGTATAGATACACCTTTATTGCTAGGGCAAACAGTTTAGATCCAGATCAGCTGGCACATCCGTGCAGTCTGATCAGGATCTAAACTGTTGGCATTTTGATTCATTAGGTTATTTCTGACCAAAATGCGACCAGTGCAGATCCTGATCAGACGGCACAAATCTGCCGGCTGATCTAGATCTACACTGGTCGTACATGCGTACAAATGCGTATATATCAAGGAAAAAGTTTAAGATAAACCAAAACCAAAAAGCAAAGATCAGATTGCGCAAGCTGGTCTGGATCAACATGGTTGCAAATGTGATATGAGTCACATCCATGAAGTAGAGAATTTAACCCTATCCTCCTTAGACACACCTTTATTGTGTGAGCGAACAGTGTAGATCCAGATCAGCCGGAAAATCACTACCATCAGATCAGGATCTGCACTTTTCGCATTATGATTCATTATTTCAGACCAAATTGCTCAGATGTGCCGGCTGATCTGGATCTACACAGGTTGCATATGCGTAAAATGTGTATATATGGGGGAAAGGGTTTAGGAAAGTTTAGATAGAGTATATCTAACAATGTCTTTACAAGAGGCAGTATCTATTACTTATGAAATAATAACATTTCTTTCTGTTATCTCTGAAACACTTTATGGTTACATAAAATTCAGGAAAATTATTGCTGAATAATTTAAACAATGAAAATTAACAAAAATTTACACAATCATAAATGTGGCATCAATATACCCGACAGATACAGAATGATTAATGTCGCATCAATAAACCGGACACATACAGATTGATAAATGTCGCATCAATAAACCGGACACATACAGATTGATAAATGTTGCATCAATAAACCGGACAGATATAGATTGATAAATGTCACATCAATAAACCGGACAGATATAGATTGATAAATGTCGCATCAATAAACCGGACAGATATAGACTGATAAATGTCGCATCAATAAACCGGACAGATATAGATTGATAAATGTCACATCAATAAACCGGACACATACAGATTGATAAATGTTGCATCAATAAACCAGACAGATACAGATTGATAAATGTCACATCAATTAACCAGACAGATATAGATTGATAAATGTAGCATCAATTGACCAGACATTTACACAATGATAAATGTCGCATCAATTAACCAGACAGATATAGATTGATAAATGTCTCATCAATAAACCATACAGATATAGATTGATAAATGTTGCATCAATAAACCGGACAGATATAGATTGATAAATGTCACATCAATAAACCGGACAGATATAGATTGATAAATGTCGCATCAATAAACCGGACAGATATAGACTGATAAATGTCGCATCAATAAACCGGACAGATATAGATTGATAAATGTCACATCAATAAACCGGACACATACAGATTGATAAATGTCGCATCAATAAACCAGACAGATACAGATTGATAAATGTCACATCAATTAACCAGACATAGATTGATAAATGTAGCATCAATTGACCAGACATTTACACAATGATAAATGTCGCATCAATTAACCAGACAGATATAGATTGATAAATGTCTCATCAATAAACCATACAGATATAGATTGATAAATGTTGCATCAATAAACTGGACAGATATAGATTGATAAATGTTGCATCAATAAACCGGACAGATATAGATTGATAAATGTCGCATCAATAAACCGGACAGATATAGATTGATAAATGTCGCATCAATAAACCGGACACATACAGATTGATAAATGTTGCATCAATTAACCAGACAGATATAGATTGATAAATGTCGCATCAATTAACCAGACAGATATAGATTGATAAATGTTGCATCAATTAACCAGACATTTACACAATGATAAATGTTGCACCAATAAACAAGACATTTCCTCACTGACAAAAGTTGCATAAAAAATGTCATGTATATTTACACTAACTGGTATAAATATTTTCAAATATTATTTACTGGTAATACATATTTTTTAATACAATGGATGAGGTTGGAACCATACCTAACAAAAATTTAAATAACATGGAAAACACTACCTCTGTCAGTTAATGCAAAAAAGTTAGATGAAATACCATGAATTACATTAAAAATAAATATAGCATCATTAAACAACTGTACTGTTTGAATGAATAAATCACAAATTTTTTTTTGTTTAGTATATTAAGATAAAATACCTGTTTTTCTGCAGTTTTGCAGATGTAACCTTCGACTCCGACACACTCGGGCTATATTGTAAATACATGTTTTTTTTGTGGGCATTAAGTTTCATGGTTTTCAGAAAAACAGCTTTTCCACGAGTTCTTGCTTATAACTATCATATTTACTTACGAAAATTATATTTTGTGGGTGGTTTAAATTTGTAAATTGACCTTCCCTCAAAATCTATGATTTGAGTACCAATCAAATATGGATGAGTTCATTAAACCTTTACTCCATATATATGCGTTTTATTGCAAATGCAACCAGTGTAGATCCTGATCAGCCAGCACATATGTGCCATCTGATCAGGATATGCACGGTTCCCTTTTTAGTCAGAAAAAACCTAATGAATAAAAAGCAAACAGTGCTGATACTGATCAGATCGCAAAGATGCTGGCTGATTTGGATCTACACTGTTTGCCCACACCATAAAGGCATATATATGGAGAAAAGGATTACCGTCATTGTTTGAATATAAGCCGCACTTTTTCCCCAGGATTTGGAAGTAGAAATTTGGGGGTGCGGCTTATACACAGGATTTGCTGCTTATACTTTTCATTAAGCTATTTTCATCTGTTCTATCACGTTTGGGGCGGTGCGGCTTATACATGAGTGCGGCTTATATTCGAACAATGACGGTAGTTTAATGTGTGCATAATGTTCACACAAGCCTATGGCCCAGAAAAAATGAACATGAACTTATATCCTTAAATCCTATAATGAAAGTGAAAGAAAGGTGAAACAAATAAACACAAAATTACTGGCACTTCTATTCAGATCACAGATTGAGATTAAATAGGCCTTGCAAATTGCAATTCTAAAAAAACCCATGCCCTTGGGAAAATGTGGTCCTTAAAATGACCTTGGTTGAAGGTTATAAAGCTGAGATTGGAAACCAGTCTCAAATCTCAAGCATCTGATTGGCTGAAATGGCGACCGGTCGCCATTTCAGCCAATCAGATGCTTGAGATTTGAGACTGGTTTCCATGCTCAGTTATATAACCTTTAGCCCTTATAAAGTTGAACAGACAACATGGCTTGTAATGAAAAAACATTAACTGCAGTCAAAATTTGTAATAATATGACCTTACAGTTTTTGGAAAATGATTGTGAAATTTTGGTTCTTTCAGAATAGAGCAAAATATTGAAGTCAGGATCTATATACTGTTTGAGTTTAGATTCCACGGTTATTTCTTATGCAATCTGATTGAGGAAACAAAATTTTCACCCATGTGATAAAAGACATATCCACGAGTGAAGAGTAAAACTTGCTTGATATTGCAAAAAATATATTACTGTGGTATCATTTAAAATTTTGAAGGGATGAACTTTCATAGATAAGATATTCAGTTGGGCATAAATTCAGGAAAATTATATTTTTATTAACTTTTTAATACACAGAAAAACCTCAAAAAGCATGGGAAACAGTGTAGATCCAGATCAGCTGACACATCATTACCATCTTATCATCTTTTGCTTTTAGATCAATTAGGTTATTTCTGACTAAAATGTGACCAATGTAGATTCAGATCAGACAGCTCTTATGTGCGAGATGATATAGATCTACACTGGTTCGACATGCATTAAAATGCATATATATATAGAGGGTTATATATAAATATATATATATAAAGGGTTAAGACAAATTACAGCTACATTTTGTAATTTCACTGCATTTTAAACTCCTGCTTTTACCTTAGCCCCCAATATATGTAACTGGCACCCATGCAAAATATCAAAATAATAACAAAAGACAAGCTAACAAGTTGGCTCTTTCCTATTTTCAGCTCAACAAGAGATGGAATCAAACTACAGTACATGAACTCTAAGGCTTAAAATAACTTAAACAAATGTTTCATTAAAAATATACAAAAAATAAATCATGTGTTTGTATCAAAACACAATTATGGCAAAATCACAATTCTTTTATAAAAAATGATTTTTGGCAGCTCGAAAAGGTTACTATATTCAAGGGATAAAAGAAACGCAAGGTAAACTTTGAAAATAATTTAAGTTTTTTTCTAATGTGTTTCTTTATCCCTTGAGTATTGTAACCTATCAAAAATATCAGCAGTAATGATTAAATTGATTGAAAGCTCGCAAAATTGACAACTGCAAAAACAACAACAACAACATAAAGCATTTTAAATAAAATATTCGCATATTATGTTGATCAAGAAAATCTTGTACATGTATTCAGGAAATAAACTTCATTTCTTGAATGATACTACAAAATAAACCCTTTCCTCCATATATTCACCATATTGCGATTTCGAACAATGTAGTTCCAGATCAGCCGGCACATCCGTGCTGTCTGATCAGGATCTAAACTGTTCGCTTTTAGATTAATTTGGTTATTTCTGACCAAAATGCGACCAAAACAGATCCAGATCAGACGGCACAGATGTGCCGCTGTTTTGGAACTAAACTGGTCCCACACGCGTAAAAATGCATATATATGAAGGAATGGGTTAATAAAATATTCGAATATTCATATATATGAAGGAATGGGTTAATAAAATATTCGCATATTATGTCTATCAAGAAAATCCTTTATTCAGGAACTAAACTTCAATCATTGAAGGATACAACAAAATTAACCCTTTCTTCTATATTACACCTTATTGGGTGGGCAAACAGTGTAGATCCAGATCAGCTGCCACATGTGTGCAATCTGATCAGGATCTACAGTGATCACTTTTTGAGTTGTTTGGTTATTTCTGACAAAAATACGACCAGAGAAGATCCTGATCAGACAGCATGGATGGGGCTGATCAGGATCTAAACTGGTTGTAAAAATTTGTATAAATTTAAGGATTAATGGTTAAGAAGATATTACGTTGTCTTCAGAAGCAATACCAGGTAATTTGAAATTTTCCCACATGTCTTATTTTCTCTATTGATTGTTTTGGTTGAATGCACAAAATACAAACCAACGAAAAATTGGAATGTTTGGCACAAAGTATTCCAAATATTTGATAATCATACCATTATTAGAGCAGCAGTACATCTGTATTAAGCTGTTAACTAAATGTTCATAATGGCAATGCATGAGTACACAGTAAAAATGATAAAAAGTGTTGTCCAAAGTTCAATGTTGTGTTTTATATATACACAGTACATGAATGTCTCATTTATTCTTGTGCAATGAATGAATGACCAGAATAGTTCAGCTTAAAAAAGAGGTTGTAAAAATTACATCACCCTGAACTCGCGAAATATGCACCCTGTGTAAAGTACCCTATCAACTTAGGGTCGTGAAAATTACATACTGAATCTGTAAAATTTGCACCCTGTAAAAAATACCCAATCAGATTACCAACTGTTTAATATTTTTTAATTGTGCATTAGGAATTACTTAGACCAAGGCAACAACATGATTCATAATCTAATTATAAAGTCATGCCCCTTAACACTTTCCTCCATAGACACACCTTTATTGTGTGGGCGAACAGTGTAGATCCAGATCAGCTGGAACATCAATGCCATCTGATCAGGATCTGCACTGTTTGCTTTTTGTTTTATTAGGTTATTTCTGACAAAATGCAACCAGTGCAGATCCTGATCAGACGGCACAGATGTGCCGGCTAATCTGGATCTACACTGGACGCACATGCTTAAAAATGCGTATTTATGGAGGAAAGGGTTAAACAATTAAATTTTGCTTCATTCGATTATCTCTTGTCACACTCCAGCATTGCTTCAACAGTTTAAACATTAACACAACTCCACAAATATGGCTTATAAACCACATGTGACTTATGACCCATGTGCTATTTATATCTCATGTGCTGTTTAACATCCTATGTGCCACTTAAATACCATGTGTGGCACGTGTTCTTATATCCCACATGAAACCATTGTAGATCCAGATCAGCTATTACCTCCATGCACTCTGATCAGGATCTATACCGTTTTCCTTTAGATACACAATATTATTTCTGACCATGAAGTAAACACTGAACATTGCAGATCCTGATCAGACAGCACAGACGGGCAGGTTGATCTGGTTCTATACTAGTGCAGATGGATATAAGCCAAATATCCAAGGAGTAAATAGTTAAATCAGTAATATAATGTAATGATCAGTAAAGAAATGGAACAATTTATTGCTACAATGATGTTTCATTGAGCTGTTTTTGTTTTGTCTCTTCTTCTTTCTGGCTCAACCGTTGTTTTAACATCCTTATCTGAAAATAAATCAAACAAAAAATATTAACCATCAAATAATAAATGACCCTTAACCCTTTGCTCAATATAAAGGCTTCTATCACATGGATAAACAGTCTTGATCCCGATCAACCGGAACATTCATGTCTGATCAAAATCTTCACTTTTCAATTTTAGACTCAAGGTTTATTCTGTTCAAGAAGCGAACATTATAGATCCAGATCAAATAGATCTAGATCTACATTTTATGCCCATGTGATAAAAGGTGTATATTTAAGGAATGATTCTTATTTTGGTGCGGTTCATGCAGATTGGACGTGCACGCGAGAGCTGGCAAATCCATAAAGCGCGCTAGCGCTTTATGGTAAATTTGCCAGCTCTCGCGTGCACGTCCAGTCTGCATGAACAGCACCAAAATAAGAATCATTACTTATATTTACATTTTATTCATTTTTTTCTTTAAATAAACTTAAGTCAAACGCTTTCAAAAATTAGTATTAAGTGAAAAGGGGGAGTAATACGTGGGAGTTTTCAATAGTAACAGCCATGACGTTACTGACGTCATTACGGGTCATGCGGTTCATGCAAAATGAACCGAATTTTTTTAAACGAAGAAATCAATAGGAATGTAAATATTTACGAGTCAACCATTAAAGTGTATTTGCCTATACTATGAATGAGTAAATATGTAAGTTAGTGTAAATATTCCACTTAACTTGCTCCATACCCAATATATAACTTATTTTTCCTTCGGTTCTCCTTTTGAAAACAGCAACCTTATTTGTTGTTTATTCATTTTTAGGACCCTATGATGGGTAACTTATTTACAGATTATCCAAAACCTTCACGTATTTAATTACATTTTACAGTACATTTGTTATTTAGTACAGATTAGCACATCCATGCCCTCTGATCAGGTTCTTAACTGTTCGCTTTTAGATTCACTAGGTTATTTCTGACCAAGGAGTGAAGAGTGTAGATTGGTATAAGATGACACAAAAGGTTTTGATGTTCTTGATCTAAATTTGTCAACTGAAATCAGAATGTCTATCACAATGACGTAAAATCTTCTAAAAGGGAAGTCAGTTATATAATTTATAAAAAATTCACTCTTATTTTTGAATTTTTGAACTTGTGTTCTGACAGAAATTTTGTTATTCAAGTCACATCCATTTCGAGAGCGTATTGTTGTTTTTCGGTATTTTTCTAGAAGAACACGAGTTTGAAAATTAAAAAATAAAAAGTGAATTTTTTATAAATTATATTATTGAATGTCTATCAATAAAGTATAGGGTTATTGTACTAATGTCCTGCCAACATACTTCCCAAATTTCAAAGTTCCAAATACAGTCAAACCTGGCTTCAAAGACCACTCAGGGGAAGAAACCCAAAAGGAGTCTTTGAAGGCAGGTGGTCTTTGTTAACCATTGAATTTGTTCTTTGAACAAGTCAGTGGGACAAATAAATAGAGGATATTTGCTTTTACCAGTGTAAGATAGAAATATTTTTCACAGAGTGAGCTCCGGAATTCGTATTTTCACGAGTAGCGAAGACATGAATGAAAATACGTAATTCTGGAGTTCACAAGTGAAATATATTTCTATCTTTCACTGGTAAAAACAAATTCTCTTTTTATTTTATAATTTTAGAGCAAATTTTGGGTGAATTTTACAGAAAAGTTGCAAGAAATGGCGCCAAAACCGCTTGCCTAGGAAGTGACATCATGACTTCAAATATACAAATTTGAGCCAGTTTTCTAAACGTTCTCATTTGGTATGTTACATGTATATGCGTTTGGGTACCAACGTGAAAAAATCAGTGAAAATAAAAATGATATTCAACTGTTTGAAAGCATTGAAATACCACTTTTATTTCACCGGGAAAATCCTATAATTCACTGAAAAGCATAAAATGAAATGTGGTCTTTATCCACAGGTGGCCTTTGTTAACAAATAGTCTTAAGCACAAGCTTAACCGTCCAAACAGTGAAACCCTTTCATTATGACCACCTCTGGGACTGGAAAAATGTGGTCTTAATTCTGGGGTAGAAAATAGTGCAAAACTGTTAAAAAAAATTATTGCAATAGTGGTCGAATTACAGTCCACACTCGTTGTGTCAAACTCGCTTAAGTCGAAACATCGGTTATCTCGAATTAATTTTACGGTCCCGGCAAAATGTGTTCTTATTTCATATACTATTACGCCGCTTAACTCGAATTCGACTTAAACAATGTTTTCATAAGTCGAAGTAAATTTCTAACCCGCCGGCTGAAATATGCTATATAAAATCATCGGATAAGTCGAAGTGTGAAACTTGCCGCGGTCGAACAATGCATGCGGCTTCTTCAAAGAGAGAACTTGTCGGCCAACAAGATACCATTATTTAATAATAATTAACGATTATCACCTGTTCAGTAAAATATTCGCTTATTCAATGCATTCGGATGTAAAATATTCGGATTCGTAAAATTAATTTAAGTTTAAAAAACAACAACAACAAAATAATTAATTACAATAATCATTACATTGTGACAACCAGGACACTAAAATATGACAACAAATTTTAAATGCAAAGCATGATCCAAACGTAATATATTCTCCCCAACGAGACTAAAACATGAAAAAGCTCCAAATTAACGATAATGGGGTGAATATTAATTTGAATTATAATTAGTTTACGTAATAAAAATATAACGAAAGACGACTTTAACACTTAGAGTGAAGACGACGACGATGTTACACAAACACCAAAACTTTATGATTATGTTTTTTTAAATGTTATAAATATAATTAAGTAAATATATTTTTTCTGTTCTGTTTTGATTAACTAATAGATCCATTGAAATGTTCATAAACGAGTACTAGCACTCACAATCATGTCAGCATTAGAAACATACAGGTATGATTTTTGTGCATTGGCGCCAATTCGGATGTGTCGAACTTCGGATATCTCGAATTAAAATGTACGGTCCCGAAGACTTCGACACAACGAGTGTGGACTGTATTTGGGTTGTCTTAACCCTTTCCTGGATATATACGCATTTTTACGCATGTGCGACCAGTGTAGATCCAGATCAGCCGGCACATCTGTGCCATCTGATCAGGATCTGCACTGGTCGCACATTGGTCAGAAATAACCTAATGAATCAAAAAGCGAACAGCTTAGATCCTGATCAGACGGCACGGATGTGCCGGCTGATCTGGATCTAAACTGTTCGCCCTAGCAAAAAAGATGTATCTATACAGGAAAGGGTTAAAAAGGACATTGAAATAGTGGTCTCATTATATAGATGAGCTTAATTTTGGGTTTTTATGAGGGTTTTACAATAGTTACCTGTGACTCGTATCTCTCAGTCAGGGACTGCATCTGTGCTTCTAACTTCTTCAATTTAGCCTGGTACTTCTTCTTTGCTTTGTCAAAAGCTGATATCAGGGCACTGAAAGTACAAAAGGATAAAAGCCTGTATCATGACTATTTGATTAAAACCCTTTTCCCCTTATATACGCCTTTTTATACGTTTGCACCAGTGTATATCCAGATCAATTGACACATTCTGCCATGTTATCAGGATCTGCACTGTTCACTTTTTGATTCATGTGCTTATTTTGGACCAAGATGTGACTATTGCAGATCCAGATTAGACAGCATTGATGTGCATGCTGATCTGTTCTACACTGGTCGCACATGTGTCAGCAGAAATATTTACCAAACATGCACAGAACTTACCCAAAATTACTGCAAAAATATTGGGACTTTTAACCCCATACTCCATATGGTAAATATTTCTGCTGACATTACACAATCAATACAATCCCTTAACCCTTTCCTCCATGGACACATATTGATTGCATGGGCGAACAGTGTAGATCCAGATCAGCTGGCACATCTGTACCATCTGATCAGGATCTGCACTGTTCGCTATTTGATTTACTAGGTTATTTCTGACCAAAAAGCGTCCAGTGCAGATCCTGATCAGATGGCACGGATTCGTAAAAATATGTATATATGGAGGAAGGGTAAAATTTGTAATTAGGAATCAGCCTTTGTTATACAAAATATGTACATGTAATATCAGCGTTGTGTTTTTATTGTATAATTCAGCTACAAGTAAACCTATCTGCATACTTTACAAACTGGTCTTACCTATTTGTCTGGTAAGGAATTAGCCTGGACCCAAGATCACAAGTTTACCTGAGATTGGAGACCAGTCTCATATCTCAAGCATCTGAATAGATGGCCTCTTTTCTTAGTTTTATGATCTTGGGCCCTGTAATCAGTGTCTGTGATACAAAGGATGTGAAGTAATTGTTAAGTTTGTTTTTTTGTTTTTAGTGCAGTTACCAGCTATTACTTCTTTACAAGCTGGCCTTACCTATTTGCTCTCTTCAAATCATTAATAAACTCCGCTGACTGTTGATGCCGGATTTCCGAGTTCCGTGACAATTTCTCCAATGCAGCCACGAGTTCAGACACTTGATTCTTAAGTTTCCGCTCTCGCCGTAGTGAGTTAGTTAGTTCCTGAACTACTCCCTCCGAGTCCTGGTTCTGGAATTCCGGAAGCAAGGCAGGTGGGGTGGACCGGTCACTTCCAGACTGCAAGAAAAAATGGGAATGATTATGAAAGGTGCCTTGAATTATATCAGGATGAAACTATTTAATGTTTGCAAATATCAAAATTTATCATTTAAACTTAAAGTATGTGTGATGTAATATCCTTACACAGTGAATGTACAAGTGATGTAATATCCTTACACAGTGAACGTACAAGTGATGTAATATCCTTACACAGTGAATGTACAAGTGATGTAATATCCTTACACAGTGAATGTACAAGTGATGTAATATCCTTACACAGTGAATGTACAAGTGATGTAATATCCTTACACAGTGAACGTACAAGTGATGTAATATCCTTACACAGTGAACGTACAAGTGATGTAATATCCTTACACAGTGAATGTACAAGTGATGTAATATCCTTACACAGTGAATGTACAAGTGATGTAATATCCTTACACAGTGAATGTACAAGTGATGTAATATCCTTACACAGTGAATGTACAAGTGATGTAATATCCTTACACAGTGAACGTACATTGTACAAGTGAATATATTTTAAGCAACAGTTGTTATAGCATTACTAACGCTGTAAAATTCATTCAATATTTATTCCAAAATTTTGGTGAAATTTGCCCCTGTTCAATCATCTTTATGAATTACAAAGCAGTTCAATTAATTTTAACCACATCTGAGAGGTATTTCACCCTGAACTGTGAATAGGCAGCTTAAATATCAGTGCCCAAGGTTATAAAACTGAGCATGAAAACCAGTCTCAAATCTCAAGGATCTGATTGGCTGAAATGGCGACTGGTTTTTCATGCTCAGTTTTATAACCTTCAACCCAAATCTGCTGAATTACTGAAATGGACTCAACACAATCTTAATTCTGATTCACAGGATTGTTTGTCAAAAATAATTTATCAACTGCAAAAAATACAGAATTTCTTCATACTGCTGATATGGGTCTACATAAGTTGCAAAGTAACTGAAGCAGAGAACAGCGAAGGAGAAAGATTCTTCTTGGTCCTGGAGCTCACTAAATGAGTATTGACCTCCCTTTGACCCCTGACCATGGCTGAAGGTTATAAAGCTGAGATTGGAAACCAGTCTCAAATCTCAAGCATCTGATTGGCTGAAATGGCAACCAGTTGCCATTTCAGCCAATCAGATGCTTTAGATTTGAGACTGGTTTCCATGCTCAGTTTTATAACCTTGGGCACTTATGCAGCTTAATCTGATATATACAATCTCGTCAGACTCCAAATTATGAATGCTAATTTTTATTGCATAATATTTCAGATATTTATTATAATACCAGGTATTGTTTGAAAAAAATCAATAATTACCTTTTGACTGCCAAGGTCATCATGTAACCTTGACCCCTCACTGACCTCTGACTTGAGGTGATCTATCTGTACTAGATATGCATGCTCCTGTGACTCCATGCTGTTCAGCTGTAGTTCCAGAGCTCTCTTCTCCTTCTCCAGCAGGTAGTTCTGCGCCTTCAGCTCTGCCTTCTCCTCCTGAAAACCATAAAACACAACCTTTTACTTATAAGAAGGTCGAGTCAAAAGTGGAAAAATTCAACTTTACTTTGCAATGAAATGCACGATTTGTTTGTTTGTTTGTTTGGGGTTTAACGCCTGGTTTCAACACTTTCTGGTTATATCCCGGCGGTCAGTCCACCTAACCGGTGTTCCTGGGTCTCTAACCAGTACTAACCAATTTCTCCGCAAGCGACTGACTGCTTCCTCACTTGAATCAGAGGTGAGGGACAAATGACTCTCAGACGCAATGTCCGAGTTCAATTGTCACAGAGAAATTTTTCCCGCCTCGGCCTGGGATCGAACTCACGACCCCTGGATTAACAGTCCGATGCTCTATCCACTGAGCTAGCCGGGCGGGCTATGAAATGCACGAATCTGCATCTATTAACCCTTTACTCCAAATACATTTATACACGTTTTATGGCATATGAAGCCAGTGTAGATCCAGATCAGCTGGCACATTTCTGCTGTATTATCAGAATCTACACTTTTGCTTCTTGGTCAGAAAAAACCTGCAAAAAAAAAACAGTGCAGATCCTGACCAGACGGCAGGGTGTG
Organism: Corbicula japonica; assembly: GCA_038501625.1. NCBI lineage: Eukaryota > Metazoa > Mollusca > Bivalvia > Venerida > Cyrenidae > Corbicula > Corbicula japonica. The sequence goes on from JAZAYU010000050.1 coordinate 2,046,153, forward strand.
CCAGCTGATCTGGATCTATACTATTTGCCCAAGCTATAATGACATATATCATCACCTAAGTGCAATAATGGTATATCTCCTTCATACTTTGATGGTACTTATACTGTTTTTTCCACTAAGATGATGATATATGGAGGAAAGGGTTAAAATCGCATGATCTATGGAGAAAAGTGTTAAAATCGCACGATATATGTAGGAAAGGGGTAAAATTGCACGATATATGTAGGAAATGGTTAAAATCACACGATATATGTAGGAAAGGGTTAAAATCACAAAATGTGTATTCAGCTTATTATTTACCTTCATAGCCATCAATTCCTGCATAATAACAGCATTCTCTAGATCCAGTCTGTGTGCCTCACTTTTACTTTTCCGATCAAGGTCAAGGTCACAATGAACGCTTTCCAATTCCATAACTGTGTGATGTACAGTGCTCTGTTCGTTCTTCAGACGTTGAATGTAATCCCGTAACCGTCTCTCATCGTGTTTTGTGAAATCTGTGTCAGTGCTACCTAGAGAACTGGATGTGCTGAAAGAATAATATAAAAACTTTAACCAGTTTAGGAAACTAAACCTGTTGAAGGAATTTGTTTCCAACTGATACTTTATACATATTTAATGGCTTTTTTTGCCTTGGTGATCCTGTAAAAAATTAAAAAAACAACAAAACATACAACAAAAACTCCACAAATAAACAAACTGCACAGTAATCTTTTCCAAAACCTGAAAACAATTTTCATTCAGAAGTGACCACACAAATACGTTCAACAGTTAGTTAACTATTTAATCCATGGACAGCCGGTGTAGATCCAGATCAGTCGCCACATATATGCCCTCTGATCAGGATCTAAATATGTTCTTTTATCAGTGTAGATCCTGATCAGACAACACAAATGAGCCAGCAGTTCTGGATCTACACTTGTCGCACAAGGAACAAAACCTGTATATAAGGACTAAAGTTCTATTACATAACCTACTGCCTTTCATTATAGAACTTACCTTGCTGTTTTACTGGTGTTAGACAGGTCCTCCCAGGGTCTAGATGGTGACAGTCTACCAGAACTTAAACCAAATGTCCGGTCAAGTTTATGCAGTAGATGTTTACTGACGTTCTCAGCGGCTCTTCTAGACTGGTGAGCTCGCTGTAAGATTGAGGCAATCTCATCCTGATCGTCACTAAAACTTTCACCACCTGTAAATATCAACAGAAATGAAAGATTTTTAAATAATTGCCTAAACAATTACTAAACACATGTATATATTTGTGATGATTATTTTGGATAAGATTTTAAGTAAAAGATAAAAAAGAATGCAAAAAAGTTATTCAGTAACACAACGACACTTAAAGCGGCATTACTTCAATTTAACCCGCTCTTGTATGAAATATTACATGTATAGGGATCTATAGGCACAAATTTGCAGCATTAGTTCGGGCTAATAAAATTTTAATTTACTAAAATAAATTTTGGTCCGTGCGACTAAAATCCAAAGTAGAATTTCCGAAACGTCACAGAAATCGAGATCGTGCATGAAGTGGTTTCTTTGTGGGTGCTAAATATAGCTCCATTAGGCCTATATTTAGCTTCTTAAAAGTTTGTTAACTATAATTTATTAATATCAGTGAAAATCCCATCTATAAGAAAGAATTTGATCGGACCTTTTGTGTTCTGTTAGAGAGTTTATATATTGGAGTCTATATGGACAAATATGATTTTTCAATAGTATATTCTTGCTTAAGTTTAGGGCTAAGGTTTCATGAACATTGTTTAGTCACTGCTCCTTAATTTTTGAATTTAAAGGCAATTAATCTTTGAATGTTGTTTTCATATCTTTTAAAATTGTTCAAACCAGTGCAACAGACTTTCACCCTCAAGACGTTTTCTGCATAAGTTGATATAGCAATCAGCAATGAACATGTGGTTTATAAAATAACATACTTCAGTTGATCAATGAACTGCTCAATGATAATAGCCTTATTTTAAGTTCTTTCATTTGTTCATTCGTTGCAATAGAGTAAACTGAAAATAACCCTTAACACCATGGAAACGACATTTATCACCATGGATACGACTTTTATCACCATGGATGACAAATGATGATCCTGATTCAGCCACCTGATCAGGATCTATTCTGTTCATTTTTAGATTAATTAGGTTATTTCTGACCAAGAACTTAATAGTGTAGTTCCGGATCAGTTGGCACTGATGTACCAGATGATTTGGATCTACACCTGTTGTCCCTGTGTAAGGTGCAGTGACTAGAGGAAATAAAGTCAATATACTTACGTAGACCTCCAAGGCCTGCTGCCCGACAATTTGCTAACACAACCCCTAATTCACTTTCTAACAATGCACACACAATTTCATAAGTCTCCGTACACAATTGACTATAGTTCAACACAATTTGTAGTGCCGTATTATTTGACTCGTATTTGCCAATTAAAACCGTCAACTTATCACAGTTGCCTTTTGATTCATCTAACGTCAAATTCAACACATCAATTTGGGATTTATAATTATCTATTTGACTTTGTAAACGTTCCAGTTCTATTTCGAACTCGGTCACTCTTGAGTCAATATCACATATGCCTGATTTGTCAGAGGCATTTTGAACAATTTCTTGAAGGTTAGATCCTTTCCATAGACTTTGCACTAAATGTTCAGCAACTTTTGTGTTTGGCATCTGAAAAACAAAAAACACAGATTCTAGATTTACTTCACCAATCAATCTGATGAAAATAACCCTTTCCTCCATATATACGCATTTTTACGCATGTGCGACCAATGTAGATCTTATAGGGACTTGCACTGGTTGCATTTTGGTCGGAAATAACCTAAAGAATAAAAAAGTGAACAGTTTAAATCATGATCAGATGGCATGGATATGCCGGCTGATCTGGATCTAAACTGTTCGCCCATGCAATTAAGAGGTATATATGTAGGAAAGGGTTAAGTTGCAAAACATGGAATTATACACTTCAACTTTGTCCTCTACGATAAAGTCTCATTCATCGAACGGATCATAATTTCTGTTGGTAAACAGTGCGACGTATTATTTTAAAAAGCGTGGCTACAGTAGAGCCGTTCTAAATTTATTGGACGTTGCACAGTGTTTTGACGTGTGACGTCACCGAGCACGCACGATTTGCCACGAGTAGCTATGAAAAAGCGTGCCGTCATTCTCTATGTCGTCAACGTCGCTGTTCCAACAGCCTTTTGAAAAAGCAATATCATTAATTCTTCTCATAATTTCTGTATTAATGAGAGTATTTATGAGTGTAAATATAAGGATTGAATCAATATTTAATGGTTTTCATTTGGGTATGGAAAATAGTTGGGTTGTTTGAAGTACGCACACTTTAAACAACCCGACTGTTTTCCATACCCAAATGAAAACCATCAAATATCGATTCAATCCTTAAGAAGAAACACAGTGTAGTGTACAGCTTTTAAGGAGAGAATTATTAGGAGCTAATAAAAAACTGAACTACAATTGTAATGGAATAAGAGTGGTTATAGGTGTCAAGCTGATTGAGAGGCAACCATAGCAACATTGTTAATTTCATGATTTTTGGTTTAGTTTAGTTTAAACTTATTTATTTTACATCGATTGCGAAACAAGTTATTCCAACTTATATTAATCACACTCGATGACTGCTTCCTGGGTTTCCAACCAGTACTGGCGCCGAATGTGGATTGAGGAAACTGCAGACGAACCTCATCCCTGGTGGGACCTGAACCCGCAGTCTCCGGATCTGGAGTCCGAAGCTCTACCCCTAGACCACTGATCTTCCACTATGATTTTTGGTAGTGTACATCCACTTACCATCATTTCATTACTTGTTACAGTCACTCTCAACTCCAAAGTTTTGGGCAAGCTGACATTTACAAAGCCTACAGGATCCGTGTCCCAGCAATTAACTTGTCATACTTACTCCTAAGTTACTGATCTCACTGCTGAGTACACTTACTCCACTCCAAAGTGAACTCCAAAGTTTGGATAAGCTGACATTGTCGTTTACATAGCCTACAGGATCAGTGTCCCAGCATTTAACCTGTCATACTTACTCCTAAGTTACTGATCTCACTGCCGAGTACAGGCCTTTCACTGCTACTACTGCTGCTGACTGTCTTCAACTTCTTCAGTTCTGCAACTTTGGCAATCGGGAAATTGTCAGATGCTTTGGTGGGGGTTATATTTACAGCTGGTCTGAAAAAAATCATTTATCCATTATAATCAGGTTTTAACTCTTAACTCCATATATACAGGTTCTTTTCTCATATGCTAACAGTGTAGCTCCAGATCAGCTGGCACATCTGAGCTGTCTGATCTGGATATGCACTGTTTGCATTTTGGTCAGAAATAAACTAATGAATCTTTCTGCAAACAGTGCAGATCCTGATCAGATGGCACCCAATGTGCTGGCTGATTCGGTTCTACACTGTATGCCCATAAATAACCGCAATATCCCATGGATAACAGCCATATGCCATGGATAACAGTCATATCACATGGATAATAGTCACATACCATGGATAACAGTCACATTCCATGGATAAAAGTCATATGCCATGGATAAGTCATATGGCATGGATAACAATCACATCCCCATGGATAACAGTCATATCCCATGGATAACAGTCATATCCCATGGATAACAGTCATATCCCATGGATAATAGTCACATACCATGGATAACAATCACATCCCCATGGATAACAGTCATATCCCATGGATAACAGTCATATCCCATGGATAATAGTCACATACCATGGATAACAGTCACATCCGATGGATAAAAGTCATATCCCATGGATAACAGTCATATCCCATTGATAACATTCAAATCCCATGGATAACAGTCACATCCCATGGATAACAAGCTCATCCCATGGATATATACCAATGAAAGTTATGAGTTTACACCCAAATTTTTGAAGTAATGAACTTCAAGACAGTCCAAATCTTTTCATTTCCTGAAGACAGCAATAAAGAAATTCCAATGTTCTAACACCTACATTTAAATTATGAGTTTACACCCAAATTTTTGAAGTAATGAACTTCAAGACAGTCCAAATCTTTTCATTTCCTGAAGACAGCAATAAAGAAATTCCAATGTTCTAACACCTACATTTAAATTATGAAAACACAGAATTTTTTTTATCCGCAAATGCAAGTTATATATTATACCATCCAAACCAAAAGCTGTTCATACCTAAATAAAAGTAATGAATTTCAATTGAATCTTTCAAAGAATAAAATTCAGTCACACCAGAAATGAATGGTCCTCAAGGCGGCACAGCACAACATTAAACCTTGAATCTGAATGAAGATATAAACATTATAAAGAGATCAGTTTAAGATCATACCTTGACGCCAAAATATCCCAATTAACAGTAAAGAGAAATGTTCTGTGTATATCTCTTGAAAAATGCTTAATGCTGAAATGTTGAAAAATAGAGGGATTAGATTGAAAATACTAGATGGGTGTTCAGTTGAACACTTGTGTCGCCCTCTGGTGCTGTCGGAATAAAAATGCAAGTACAAAAAGGGGCATATCTCCATCAAATGTGACCTTGACCTTAAGAATATAGTATCGTCACGAGCGTATTGTCATAGGGAATATAATTTGAAAGTTTGATGAAGAAATATTAAGAAATGGCAAAGTTATAGCCAACGTGAAGTTTTCATATAAAGGGGAATAACTCCATCAAGTGTGACCTTGACCTAAAGAATGTGGTATTATCAGGAGCGTGTTTGGAAAAGGAATATAATTTGAAAGTTTGATGAAGAAATATTAAGAAATGGCAAAGTTATAGCCAATGTTAAGTTTTCGTAAAAAGGGAAATAACTCCATCAAATGTGATCTTTACCTAAATAATGTGGTATCATCACGAGCGTGTTGTCATAAGGAATATAATTTGAAAGTTTGATGTATGAATATTAAGAAATGAAAAAGTTATAGCCAACGTTTTCGTGTAAAAATCCAAGTACAAAAAGGGGCATAACTCCATCAAATGTGACCTTGACCTTGAGAATTTGGCATCATCTCGAGCGTGTTGTCATAAGCAATATGATTTGCAAGTTTGATAAAGAAATATTAAGAAATGGCAAAGTTATTGCAAACGTTAAGTTTTCGTGACAGACCGACGGACGGACTGACGGACGGACAAAGCGGTCCCTATGTATCGCCATTTCTTCGAAAGGGCGACACAAAAAAATGGTGTTTTAGTTACATTCATCCCTGATATGATGTAATTCCTATGTTAGTTAATCAAATACACAATTCGTCTTGTACATCTATCTTTCCATGTTGGTGCCATAAGATTAATTACACCTTTGTCGGTCATTAGAAAGATTGTTTTTATAAGAATTAACTTTGATACTTAGGACTGACACTGACACTCGCCTTAGGCTGTTATCTGCACTTGCATAATCAGTTTAGCGTAGTACTTACAATAAACAGATTAAAACAATCAAGTCTCAGAATAAAATAATTTGGATACTGGTATATAATTTACTAAAAATTAAATCGTTAATAACTTTTAATACTGAGAAATGCAAGTTTAATGGAAAAAATAAGGTACATCGGTTCTTTTTATATTCTATTTTTTCTTCCTCAATCACTAATGTTAAATATCTCTCAATTTTTTAAAAATTTGTTGTGCAAATATACAGCATAATAAGATAAACTACGCAAAAGCATCGTAAATATTTGCATAATTACCGAGCGCATTTCCCATGCCCCAAAATTTAGGAACACGAAAATACCATTTCTTAAAGTCTCCCAAAACTTAGAGACACCAAAAAAAATACTAATCCTATAAGTGTCCCAATATTTTGGGACGCAAAAAATAATTAATTTCGTGAAAAATAAGGGTGTCCCAATATTTAGGGTGTCCCAATACTTAGGGTGATTACGGTATTATGTGAAAAAATGTGTATTTCATGATTGTATTCTTGATATTTCTATCATCAGTCAGTTTTCATTTTATTAACTTGCCCTGCCACATTGAAAAGCATACATTTCTGGGTATAACTGAATTTTATTCATTGAAAGATTCAATAAATAATTTATTTCTTTTAGCTGGGTATGAACAACATTTTGATGGTTTGTATTTCTTTCATTGGTGTATCAACAACACTATTTGCATTAGGTAAGAACAGTATTTGGATGGATTTGATTATATTCATCAGGGTATGAACAGCATTTGGATAATAAATATTTAAATGGAAAACAACATATGGATTTCTTTTAAAATTTATACAACTCCTTTCAACTTCAGTCTTCGTCAGGTATAATATTACATATATAACAAACATACTCAGACAGCTACCTTTCTATGTTAGTACTATGAGGTTGTTTTGTGGGTGTTGATGTTCTACTATTCACAGGACTCCCTGATCCCTCGTAGCCGTGTAACCTGGTCTGATGCTCAGACAACTGAAAGAGAACAATTAACCCACTGAGAACATTATACATGTTTTATGCATACAACTTGTTTAAGTCTTAACTCCATACAGGTTTGATCATGTGTGCAACCAGTGAAGATCCACATCAGCTGGAATATCAGTGCCATCTGATCTTGGTGTACTATGGTAGTCTCTTGGTCAGAAAAAGCCCACATATTGCTATATGTTTAACCTTTAACTCCATATTTTATGCATTTTCTCATATGTTCAACCATTGTAGATCCACATAGCACCTGAATTGTCTTTTAGAAGTTGTTGCTAATCTTATTATACACCGGAGTACACTTGTCAGACTTGTTGTTAGACTCAGTACACAGAGAACTTTTGGACATTGTAGTGACTATATATTAGGGATGTAAACGAACGTTCGAACATTTGAACGTTCGGATAAGGTTTTGAACTTTCGAATGCATTTGAAGCATTCGAATGTTCGTGAAAATTCGATAATGAACGACAATCAAGAAGGTTTGATATTAATTTGACACAATAACCGTCAAGATAAATGATTTTCCGTTGACAAAGTACATGTAGAAAATAACATGTCTGTATTTTGATTTCTGCGCACGCACGTTCTTTTGTAACATACGGCTAAAATTTAAAGTGCGGATCAAAACAAGTTGTGTGCAACCGCTTAATCAAATTTTGAAAGTTAGTGCATAATAGATCTACAAGAACACGAATGTGATGAAATGTAAAGTAGGTCTAATAATAATAATAAATATTTATTATTTACTGCATATTGAAACGATGATTAATTTAGTAAATCAATAGAGCCATTCAGTTATGAAAATCGAGTTGTTCACACCTATTGTAATGTCAATTAGAGAATATAGTCTAAAAATCTTTGACACGCAAAACATCAGATTTAGGGGTCCAAGTTAAAGCACAATGTTTACTTAACACATGTCATTTAACACATGTTAGAGCTACAACGGTCCCGTTTGGAGAAGAATGCTTGGGTAACAGGAAACTGTCAATTAGGCAACACACTATGACAATCAACTTTACACTCGCAATTATGCCAGCTTCAGTTTTAGCCGACATTTGGAAACATTGTCACGGTCAATAACATTGTATAAAATAGTGAAATATGCTTGTTTGTCCTGAACGTCGTATCATTGTGTTTTACATGCTTTGCAATATTTAGCGTAATATGTATCGTTCTGTTGTTGTTGTTTTTTAAAGAAAATATATATTCATATAAAATAAAATGATATTTTCCTCTTACAAAACAACTTGGAGTTTTTATTGTTTCAAGGTTTACTAAATACAAATAAAAAGTTAGATCCGTAGACAGTCTAATTCTCCGATAAATAAATTCACTATTAGGATTTTGGAATACTGGGATATTATCGACAGAATCAATATGAATGAAAATTTCATATTTTCGAGGATACTGCGAGGGTTTACCGATAAAAAAGGTCGTTTTATGGTTTATGTGATTGTTAATGATTCGAACGTTCGAATGCAAACTGATTCGAACATTCGATTGGTAAAATAGACGGAAAATGCCATCCCTACTATATATACATGTATATTTTAACTTCCAAAACATTAAAACTGAATGTACAGAATTACTTTCTGGCATCACTTGTTTAGATCTAAAATACAGTCAGCAACATGTTTGCCATCTTATATTTGAGGTGTTTATCTCAGAATTAGACAGGTGTGACACACCTCCCAAGTCACTTACCTGTTTCTTGTATTTATTTTTCTCCTCTGTGAGGTTTGCCAAGGCCAGTCTTAATCTCTGCATATCTTGTTCTTGTTTGATTATCTGCTCCTAGAAATACAATAATAAATGAGTTATCTGATCCTAGAACAATTAAATTGAATGAGTTATCTGCACCTAGATCAATTAAATCGAATGAGTTATCTGCATCTTGAACAATTAAATTGAATGAGATATCTGCTCCTAGAACAATTAAATTGAATGAGTTATCTGCAACTAGAACAATTAAATTAAATGAGTTATCTGCACCTAGAACAATTAAATTGAATCAGTTATTTGCTCCTAGAACAATTAAATTGAATGAGTTATCTGCTCCTAGAACAATTAAATTCAATGAGTTATTTGCACCTAGAACAATTAAATTCAATGAGTTATTTGCTCTGAAACAATTAAATTCAATGAGTTATCTGCACCAAGAACAATTAAATTGAATCAGTTATCTGCACCTAGAACAATTAAATTGAATGAGTTAGCTGCAACATGAACAATTAAATTGAATGAGTTGTCTGCAACTAGAACAATTAAATTCAATTAGTTATTTGCACCTAGAACAATTAAATTCAATGAGTTATCTGCAGCTAGAACAATAAAATTCAATGAATTATTTGCACCTAGAACAATTAAATTCAATGAGTTATTTGCACCTAGAACAATTAAATTCAAAGAGTTATTTGCACCGAAAACAATTAAATTCAATGAGTTATCTGCAGCTAGAACAATTAAATTGAATGAGGTATCTGCACCTAGAACAATACAAATTAATTAGTTATCTGCTCCTTAATAATTTAACCAAACCAAGAAAGAATTGAGTTTGGTAACATAAATATGTAAATTTTCAATTCAGAAAACTATTTGGGCACCATGTTATGGTCCAGGTCAAAAAAGCTTTCAATCATTTACATCACCACTTCTGGTTGGTACCAACATACATAATTTTTTTTTATGGTTGTTTAAAAATTGCTTATGTATCTAGTACATATATCAGAAATCAACAATGAAATTTATCAAAGAATCATTTCGGGAAGTCTAACTCTAAAAATACCATTGCAAAATATTTACCCCTCTGATTATAGTCTAGAGAAAGTGAATGAATTATCTGGTCTAGTCTAGAACTGGAAGGGATTAAAGCCCCTGAAAACTGATGTTACTATGAGTTATAAATGTTACCTGCAATGTGGAGTTTTCAGTTCTCAAAGAACTGATTTCTTCCTGTAGATATCCTGGGTCAGGGAACTCATTAGGGGGTGGGGGTGGTGGGGGGTGAAATGTTGCCGGTCTAAGACCCTTGGGTGGGGTAGGTGGAGGTTCAAAGCTGAAATCATCCATGTTCTTACACACCTGTAAATGTAGAGTACATGAAATTGTATTGAACACTTTGATAGAACCACCAACTGATATTTTTCACTTTTATCAAACTTGAAATAGCTTATGCTATGAAATATAAAAAGAAATCCCTTATCCTAAAACAAGGCTATTAAAAAAACCTTTCAATACAAACTAATGCGATCATTCTTTTTTTCAAGGATTAAAACAATTGTTCATTGAGTACTTTACAAAGAATGTTTGGGTCTCCAAAAAGAACATCATCACCGGGCGTTATTATTTAGGGCTAATATTAACTATTTCCTCCATATGTGGGTGAACAGAGCAGATACAGATCAGCTGGCACATCCTTGCTGTCTGATCAGGATCTTCAATGCTTGCTTTTTATATTTTTTTGGTTATTTCTGACCAAAAATCAGATGTGGCAGTTGATCTGGACCTACACTGTTCACACATGCAATAATGGCATTTATTATTAAATCATATTGGTTTGACCTTTCTCATTGGATTAAACGTGATCACATGATATGCGATAAATTTCGATATTGACTCGTAGGCGGAGTCTAAATCAAATATTGACCTGGGCGAAAAATTTCACACGCGAATCAGCTTAGTTACGAAATACGTCACAGCGCTGTTACGTCACAACGAATACAACCGTTGTAAACAAATGGCGTCGACTGTGGGAGACAGAAAAGTAAAACTGCTGCTAAAAGCACTGGTGGAAGACATAACTGGCTTAATTTATGATATCTGGGTGTTGCAATGTGTAATTATATCAGGCAATGCTTCATGGTAAAGTAATGTCGCCAGTTGCAGCAACGAAACGGACAAAACATACTGTATCGGGCACAAAGGTATGTGACAATTTTGGAAATTAGAATAATTTTAAAATTAAGATTTAATAATAAAGCAATTGTTGCATTTCAGTTTCGGTCAATATGGTGATTTATCGACCTGACGAAGCAATATCGACCTCGGGCTACGCCCTCAGTCAATATTGCTTCATCAGGTCGATAAATCACCATATCGACCTCACTGAAATGCAATAATTGTATAATAAATTATAGAGAGGAAAGGGTTATCAGACCCTTCTTCACCACTCAATATAACAAACCTCACCACTCAAAATAACAAACCTCACCACTCAATATAACAAACCTCACCACTCAAAATAACAAACCTCACCACTCAATATAACAAACCTCACCACTCAATAGAACAAACCTCACCACTCAATAGAACAAACCTCAAGAGCTTTCTCCTCGACTCCGATGTCATCACTGTCGTCCAGGTAATGTATCTCTCCATTCCTCTCCTTCTTCTGTTCATCGATAGCACTCTCTAGCTCGTTCACAACTCGAGATAATTCGGAATTCAGGTCGCCACAAACATCTGTAGAGTACATACAATACTATATGCATAAAAACTGTATTCACAATATATACACCACAAATTTGTAGTATCAATCTAAATCACTTAGGTTTAAGCTTAACTCTAAATTAAACCTACTGATATTGCTTTAACCCTTTACAACAAAAATACAGCTTTTATCACAAGTGCAACCTGTGTAGCGCAGTATGATTTAGATTCATTAGATTATTTCTGCAGGCAGATCTTGATCTACATTACACAGCAATGGAATAAAAGCCATATCCATCATGGCCATCCAGTCATTTTTCATCTAGTCTCACGGGGCTGATAATGGGTCCCATTCCCAATGCAAAATAGGGACCTTTTTTCCCAATTTCAACAGAAATAACTTTTGTGACTATAAAATAGAAACAAAAAAGAGAATACATATAACCAAGGGACTTTACAAATTACATCATTAGTTTGTTTACTTTTCATCAGTGATCTGTGAAACCTATATTCCTTGAATTTATGAATGCAACCTGTGTAAAACCAGTCTATACCTTGAATTTTTTTTTCCCAATTTGAGCAGGGGCCTTTTTCCCCAAAACCCCTGAAAAAGCCCTGCCATGGCAGTCAAACGCAAAAAGAAATAACCCTGGGTTTGTAAAGCAGCCTGATCATTCCTCTGTAAACTTTGACCTGGAGTTAAGGTTTTAGAACTGTAATATTTCCGCCAAACATCGACTTATGCCGTCACTAATTTGTTTTTTCCGAACGCCGATTCGTACGTTTCCGGTTGATACTATTTTTCGTAAAAGGAGTATACTCTTTAGGTGTTTTCCGCGATTATGACATCATTAATAACTAAATCAAATAATAACAAAGTGCGGATATAAAGTTGATGTAAAGTAAACAAATATTTTCATAACAAATACTCAAAATAAGTCTATAGACGAACAACACTCAGTAATGAATAGAGCTAATATGAAATTGACAACGCTTTGATTAATCCTCCGTGGCGTAATGGTAACGTTCAGGAGTCTTCATTTTGACGGACCCGGTTCAATCCTCGGGAGAGGATCCTTTTTTTTCCCTTTTTCTTCTTTTTTTTTTTTTAAATTATTGTGAGGAAATTTTTGGAGAAAATAGTATAATCAGTAGGTTTAAAATTCGGAAATAATTGTTATTATTCTTCATCTTCATTTAGTAGCCATGAAAACTGAAATATTGTAATAATATTATTACAAAATACTGACTATTTTATAATACAGCAACAGAATCACGATATGAAACTAAAATGATTATGGAATCTGTACTTTCATTTAGGAAAATGTTGCTATTTTATTGTTTCTATAATTGAACAGTAATTTTGTGATACTTGTCTTATAAAACTAATTTTATGTGTTTGCACGATGATTTTTTTCCTTCAAAAGAATGCTTTGGTTGCTATGGTTACGGTTGCCAAAATTACTTTTTTGAGGTTAAATTTTAACCAGCATAGCTGATTGCTTGCGTATTTCTTGTTTTTCAAAGAATTTGAGGGGGTATAAAAAATCACCATTCGTAAACCAAGCCCTTTGGTTTTTGTGGTTTTTAACTGTTTGGTCTGGGTCATAGGTACCTATTTTGTAGGCCAATAAAATGAAAACGAAGACGGTGAGGTGCTCTTTTTTTTAAATTATTTTATTCTATACACATTGCAGATAATTTTAATGTATAACACAATTATTTTACTGCATTAAACATGCACAAAAATCACAGATAAAAACTTGCTTAATTTTTGCAGATTGGAAAAATGTGCATTTCCGAAGATGGGGTACACTTTAAAAAAGTCAATTTATAAAGTGTTAGAAATAAATTCTGAACATAATGCTTGTTTTTTCCTGTTCAGATATGATGTCCTTAAACAATTAGCCTTTATTTTACAAAATTTTACAAGGTTTCAAAGAAATAGAGATGAATTTAGCTTCTAGTATGTTTGATTTTACAGCCCATTTTCCAAAACAGAGGGTCCCCTTCTAAAATACTAAATTACTTGAGTTACGCACGGTAAATGTTTTTTAAAACTCGTGTTTAGATGTCTAAATGGATGTACTTGGAAATAAAAACAACAAAATCCCAATCTGCAAAAGTGCATATTACAGTTCTAAAACCTTAATGAATCAACTTTGACAATATATTAACCCATTCCTGTATAGAAACACCTTTATTGCTAGGGCGAACAGTTTAGATCCAGATCAGCCGGCACATCCGTGCTTCTGATCAGGATCTAAACTGTTCGCTTTTTGATTCATTAGGTTATTTGTGACCAAAATGCGACCAGTGCAGATCCTGATCAGATGGCATGGATATGCCGGCTGATCTGGATCTACACTGGTCGCACATGCGTAAAAATGCGTATCTATCCAGGAAAGGGTAATGAAGAGAATTTTTGTTGTAAAACGACTTTTGCATTGTCATTCTCTTCTTCTGTGTTTTTTTGACGGCTGGTGTTACACTGGTTTATTTTTGTTTTACACAAAGTTGTTGATCTACAATAAGTCTTTTAGGTTTCTAAGTTTTTATTTGAGGTTTATAAAAATTAATCCACAATAACAATTTTACAAATAATAAGTTTTGATTCACAAAGTTATAAAGTCTAAGATTTCTAGCTCAATTTCCCTTTATAATTTTAAAGTTCACAAAGTCCTTTTTAAAAGTTCACAAAGTTTTCACAAAATATTATTTATTTTGGTCACAAAGTTTAAGTTTATTCATTCACAAAGTTTTTTTGCTAATGTTATCCTTGAAAATTCATTTTATATACCTTTTTCAAAAATTGACATTTACAACCTAATAATTGAGATTTTGACAGTTTAAGGAAAGTAAGACATAAAACACATTTAAGCAAATAAATATCAATAAATTGATATTAAATTTCTAATTTTACATTTCAAGTATCACATATGTATTGCTTTTAAAATTTATAAGGAACATTTTGATGATAAACATGGTATAATTTGATTTTCTATATTAAATATCAAATAATTTATTATGATGAAATACAAAATAATGGAAAATCTGCATCATTATAATTATTTTTGTGAACTTAAGTTTGGGTTAAGTGAGATCAACATGGCTTTCTGTAACATTGTCCTTATTTATATTATCTACTGGTAACCTTGACCTAAGGTCTGTGACACTAACCTTAGTGATATTAACTAACCTAGACCTTGGAACTTTAGTTATATTAACTAACCTTGACATTGGGTCTGTGACATTGACCTTAGTTACATTAACTTACCTTGACCTTGGGCCTGTGACATTGACCTTAGTTATATTAACTCACCTTGAACTTGGGTCTGTGACACTGACCTTAGTTACATTAACTTACCTTGACCTTGGGTCTGTGACATTGACCCTTAGATATATTAACTTACCTTGACCTTGGGTCTGTGACATTGACCTTATATATATTAACTCACCTTGACCTTGGGTCTGTGACATTGACCTTAGTTACATTAACTTACCTTGACCTTGGGCCTGTTACATTGACCTTAGTTACATTAACTTTCCTTGACCTTGGGCCTGTGACACTGACCTTAGTTATATTAACTCACCTTGACCTTGGGTCTGTGAACCAATCTCATTATAGCTTCCACCATCCTGACTTTTGGTGCTGACAGCCAGGTCCACATCATCTTCCTCTTCTTCCCTGAATAAAAGACGACGTAAGACAAATGTTCCTTAACCATTAACTTCATAGATCAAACATTTACGACATGGATGAACATTTTAGATCTAGATCAGCCTGCACATAAATGCAGTTTGATCAGGATCTACACTGTTTGCTTTTAGACTGAAGAAGTAAACTTTGTAGATCCTGATCAGATGGAAAAGTTATAAAGTAAGGCCACAGAGCTCCAGATAACGTGTGTATCTGCGTAAAAACGCTTTAAAATTTGAAGAAAACGCAATAAAAATTAAAGCAGAGCCTACCGATACGCACTCGCAATATCGGATACGCAGTTTCGTTAGATTAATGTGCGTATTGTTCGATTAAATTACTTAAAATGAATCAAGCCTAGCCATTTTTCCCGCCATTATCGAATCAAAATAAAATGGCTGCACATGGTTGATGATCATTAGAGGAATTTTTAATTTCGTAACTATGGTAAGTGTTAATTTTATGATTTATGCAAAAAAAGTATTGGTTAAATCGAGAGAGAATATTGCGAATACCAAAAATACCCTTTAGATTCAAAATGAGGAGAAAATACCCCCTAAAAATCCTTAATACCCTCTATGAAAAAATGTAAAGGGGTAAAATACCCTTTGGAACAAAAATTAGGGGGTACTTACCCTTTACCCTTAAAAATTATCTACAGCTCTGGGCCACATTGAAATATATCCTTACATACACTGTCAAGAAACCAAATAATTATATAATGCAGAATTTTAACAGTGCAGAAACAAGGACCAATATGACAGTATGGATCTATACCTGATTACATTAATCTGGTGACGTTCTATTTTCTTGCGTAGTTCCGCTATCACACTATGTAGCTCTGTAATTCTCTCCTCATAACGGAATGTCAGTTCATCGAGTCGCTCATTGTAGTCATCCTGAATGCATCGTTTGTCAGCCTACAGCAGTAAATCAAACAACTGTTTACAGCATACTGCAGTAAATCAAACAACTGTTTACAGCATACTGCAGTAAATCAAACAACTGTTTACAGCATACTGCAGTAAATCAAACAACTGTTTACAGCATACTGCAGTAAATCAAACAACTTTTTACAGCATACAGCAGTAAATCAAACAACTGTTTACAGCATACAGCAGTAAATCAAACAACTGTTTACAGCATACTGCAGTAAATCAAACATCTGTTTACAGCATACTGCAGTAAATCAAACAACTGTTTACAGCATACAGCAGTAAATCAAACAACTGTTTACAGCATACTGCAGTAAATCAAACAACTGTTTACAGCATACAGCTTATGCTTATGTGTCCTTGAGTTACAATATATACAGAACATCGCTTCAAAATCCTAACATAATTTCTGCTACAGTACTGTGAACGTTTAATGTTACAAAATTTGCATCTATCGTGCATCCTTCTATCGTGTATTTGTCTAACGTGTATCGTGCGTTCGTCTAACGTGTATCGTGCGTCCGTATAACGTGTATTGTGCATCGTGTGTCTTTTAATTTTACAGTGCAACGTGAATAAGTTTCTTGCATATGCAAATTTATATGATTTAATGCAACCATTCAATTGATATTTTGATAGCATCTTTAAATTTTCAGAAATCTCATACACAAATTATATGAATCAGCAGTATCTTGTATAGTGCGTCTATTGTGTATAGTGCATCCGTCTATCGTGTATCGTGCGTCCGTCTATGGTGTATCATGCGTCTGTATATCGTCTATCGTGCATTTCGTTTGTAACCTAAAACGTTCACAGTACTGTAGTGGCATCAAACTGCTGTCTAGATGCTTCCACATGTTGTTCTTTTTTTCAAAAGCAATGTGTTAAAAAATCTTAAAGTACGGTTAAATTCCTTGAAAACAGCCCTGGGGTGTTACATTTTCTGAAAGAGGGGGGGGGGGCTTATTATTTACATTAATAATTTTTATTCTTATATAAGATTCTTATGGATATTGGATAAAAATAAGGATTAACTGATTTACCCAAAATATAGCTTGGGGGAATTTATTAGGTGAGCAGTGTTTAAAAGAATTTTACGGTACTCTGAATTTCATCACTGAAGAAAATAAATAGTTAAGATAATAGCATCTAGTCTTCTAAATCGATAATACACAAGATCAATTTGTAGTTGCAACATAGAATAATGAATAACACTCAATATTTTACATGTGCATTCAAAATTTAATTTCCCCTTCCATAAACAGCTTGCTGTTGGCCATCTTGACATTACAAGAATTCTCATTGACTTTTCAAAGAATCACAAGAGATTTCACATAACACATTACTCCATACATACCAGTTTTATTGCATGTGCCGCCAATGTAGATCCAGATCAGCCAGCACATCTAATACGGGCAAACATATGTAAGCAAGAATCTGGTAGACTTACGTGTAATTTTCCTAGCTACTTCTCAAGACTGTTATGTAGATCCAGATCAGCCAGCACATCTAATACGGGAAAACATATGTAAGCAAGAATCTCGTAGACTTACGTGTAATTTTCCTAGCTGCTTCTCAAGACTGTTATGTAGATCCTGATCAGCCAGCACATCTAATATGGGTAAAAATATGTAAGCAAGAATCTCGTAGACTTACGTGTAATTTTCCTAGCTGCTTCTCCAGACTGTCTCTTTCCAGGTTTTCCCTTTGAAGTCGGCTTCGCAAGTCTATTATCTCCCCTTTCAGAGAAGTCAAGGTTGCCTGGTGTAACTGAAAATAGAAAATATGTAATTTATAATATGATAGCTTTTAATACAATTTGTAATGTCAAGGTCACCTGATGGTGTAACTGAAAATAGAAAATATGTAATTTATAATATGATAGCTTTTAATACAATTTGTAATGTCAAGGTCACCTGATGGAAATTTCAGGGGATCTGCATTTGATGGCAGCTTAATCAGAAATATCCCAATGACTGTAAAGGGAACAGAGCAGGTCACCTGATCAGATGTCACGGATGTGCCAGCTGATCTGGATCTACAGTTTGCCCATGAAATAAAAGGTGTATATATACTAGGGTTGTCCCAATAAATCGTAGACTTTTTGAATAAAAAGAAAACTAATGGACATATCTTCAAGGAAATTTTACAGTTAGTAAAGACACCATTTAGTAACAAGTATGCTGAATTTCAAAGAAAAATCTTCTAAAATAAAGAAATTACATACACTTTATTAAACCGTGATAGCGATCGGCGGCGCACGTCTAAAAGCGCTCTAATTTGGAATTCAATAATTTACTTTAAACAATTAATACATTACACAATGCCCTTTTAGCCGCAAATTGTTAATATTGCCTTAATTGGTGATCATCCTGATATCAATAAGCAAAGTTTCAAAAAGTTGCCATAATTTGTATAAGAGTAGTGCTTGTTTCATGCTAATGAGTAAACATTAACTTCTTATAAAAATCGCGACGTTTGAAGAAGCCGCAGCGCACATTTCTATCGTCTAATATTGTGATAATAGCAAAATGACGCCAAAAGACATGCTTAAGAAATAAAAACCAGTTAAGAAGCATCCTCATACCTAGAGCATTTGTACACAAGTGGCACAGAAATTTTTTGCATGGTGAAAAAGAAATAATACTCGGAATCAGTCATCCCCCGCACTTGCCGGACCTCTCTCTGCTAGACGTTGTGCACTTTCAGGCTCATGGGTGACAAATTTGAGAACTGCGTCGAGATCAGAAGGCTTAGCCTTTAACAAAAGTCTTCCAACAGAGTGTTACATTTATGTATTTAATAGTCGGGTGAACAGATAACAGTGAGTGTATCGAACATGCTGAAGAGCACATCAGGAAAGAGTAACGGTATGCTGTGTGAGCATTGTAATGACGTTGCGACGTGCGCCGCTGGTCGATAGGTCGTCATGTTAAAATATTTGCAATTTCTTTATATTAATATATTTTTCTTTGATATTTCGCATACAAATTACCAAATGATGTGATAACTAACTGTGAAATTTTCATAAACATGGGTTGATTAGTTTTATTTTAATTCAAAGATTCTATGATTTATTGGGACAACCCTCGTATATATGGAGGAAAGGGTTAAGGGATTTCTAACCAGAGCTTCAAACGTCTGCAGTTAAAGGGACATAACTCCAATCTCAATCTAAAAGTGAAAAGTGTTGATGCTGATCAGAAGGCACATATGTGCCAACAGGTCTGGATCTTCTCTAGTCATACACATATTATACAGAGTGAATGGTGCACCCTTCCCTATATATGCCTTAATGGCAAGGGAAAACAGTGTAGACCCAGATCAGCTGGTACATCCATGCTCTCTGATCAGGATCTGCACTTTTTAATTATTTCTGAACAAAAAAGCAATCAGTGATCAGGCGGCATGGATGTGCTGGCTGATCTGGTCGGAAACACGTAAAAAAGGTTCATATATGGAGGAAAAGGTTAAATGAAATGCTGACAACTCTTTGTCTATAATTTGTATTAGTGCTATAGTGGATGTTGGAAGCTAGTAAGCACTCAAAACCCTAGAGACATATCTTCTCTTTATCACTCATTTATCATCAAGGAACAAGTATCATGGCTGCATGATATTCTGATCAAATCCAGTAACATAAAAGGTAGATCTTGTTTGAACAGTGAAGTTATAGGTTTGACAAGAATCCAACTTTTTTGAAACTACAAACACATACATGAACAGGTGCTTTACTCCATAGGTATGACGGTATTCACTCAGCGGCAATTGGGTGAACATTTGTGCGGTATGAACAGGATCTTAACTGTTTGCATTTAAATTCTGCTGGTTTTTTCTAACAAATAAGTGAACAGTTTAGATCCAGATCATATGAAGATGTGCTGGCTAATCCGGATCTATACTGTTAGCCCGTGTTATAAAAGGCATATATATAGAGTATGAGGTTAATGCCCCAACTCCCCACCCATACTTTTTCCAGGTGCACAAAAAGCCCTACTAAATAGATTTTCTAAACAGGGTGCCAGCATTTAATCTATTATTTCATGGCTTCAGGTTTTATGGCATTTACAACCACTGTAAATCCATATTTGCACATCTGTTCAGTCTCATCAGTATTGTTGTTGTTACTTCCCAGTTTTATGTCCCTCCCGCCTCTGAATGAGGACATTATGGTGTGGACATACCAGCTTCCCATGGTGGAGGAAGACCCCAGGTGCCCCTCCGGGCAATTTTCAGGCCTGAGCAGGCACCTGGGTAGAACCACCGACGTTCTGCAAGCTAGCTGGTTAGCTTCCTCACATGAAAGATCTTGACCCTGGTAGGTCTCGAACTCACAGTGGTGAAGGGCAAGTGATCTTAACCACTCTGCCATGGAGTCTCATACCAGCCCGGTTAGCTCAGTAGGTAGAGCGTCCGCTTCCGAACTGGGAGGTCGTGGGTTCAATCCCCGGCCAGGTCTTACCAAAGACTTTAAAAATGGTAGTAATGGCTTCCCTCCTTGGCGCTCAGGGTGTAAGGGTTAGCATTACGACCGATTCGGCGGGTGTCGGTATAGGAGGACCCGCAAGGAGATCTGAAGTCGGAGGTGCTGAGCCTGCAATATGGCGGTCTCCTATCCAAAAGCGCAGCACCACGCTTACACGCCGAAAAGGTGAACGCCAAAAAAAATAAAAAATCTTAACCACTCTGCCACGGAGTCTCATCAGTATCTACACTGTTTGCATTTTGATTAATTAGGGTCTTTATCAGGCCAAGAAGCATAATTTTTTTTTTTTTTTTTTTTTTTGGCGTTCACCTTTTCGGCGTGTAAGCGTGGTGCTGCGCTTTTGGATAGGAGACCGCCATATTGCAGGCTCAGCACCTCCGACTTCGGATCTCCTTGCGGGTCCTCCTATACCGACACCCGCCGAATCGGTCGTAATGCTTACCCTTACACCCTGAGCGCCAAGGAGGGAAGCCATTACTACCATTTTTAAAGTCTTTGGTATGACCCCGCCAGGGATCGAACCCACGACCTCCCAGTCCGGAAGCGGACGCTCTACCTACTGAGCTAACCGGGCTGGTCTGCATTTTGATTAATTAGGGCCTTTTACAGACCAAGAAGCATAATAGGTTCTGAACAGACTGCATTAAAGTGCAGGCTGATCTGGATCTACACTGGATCTACATGCAGGGCTTTTTCAGCTAGTCTCACGGGGCCGAAAATGAGCCTCATTCCCAATGCCAAATAGGAGCCATTTTTCCCAATTTCAAGAGAAAAATTCCCAATTTTAAGAAAAAATTTCCCATTTCAACAGAAATAACTTATTTTGCCTACAAAATAGAAACAAACAAGAGAATCTATGTAATCAAGGGACTTTTCAAATTATAAAACTAGTTTGTTTACTTTTGATCAATGATCTGTTAAACCTACATTCCTTGAATCTATGTATGCGACCTGTTTAAAACCACTAGATACCGTGTAAAAAATTCCCAATTTGAGCAGGGGCCTTTTTTCCTAAATACCACTGAAAAAGCCCTGTCATGGGTTAAAATATATCCATGGAAAAAAAGGTAAGAATAATCTTTAACATCCTCCTGCAAGGACTGTATCATCTTTTCATGAGAACATACAATGCAAACATGTTCTGCTAGGGTTCTGATATACACTGTTTCTACATGGGATAAAAGCCATATCTAAGGAGAAAACCCCAGTTAAAAATTCTTTCATATTTTCCTGCAAGCAGAGTATCATCTTTTCATCAGTGCATACAAGACAAACTGCCCCCTAGGGGACAATGCTATTTAATGGATCACAATGAAACTAATCAACTCTTCCTCCCATCTGACTGATCTTCATGGATAATTGAATAATGTCAAAACAGTCATATCTGCAAGTGCTCCAATTAGGGAAGGAGAGGAATAGAAGATGAAAAACAGAATAAAGGGAACTGTTACCCACATGGTTCATTTGAATAGATATTTATTTCTACAAACTGATTCTGGGATCATAATAGATAGATTGCTACTGCTGTTCAAAGCTGATAAAAGTTCTTAGTAGTGTAAATAAATTTTCACCCATTATTCCATATAATTTATAATAAGTGTTTTATTGCATGTACAATTGAATGCTGATCAGTTTCTATACTTCAGCTTCTTGGTCAGACATAACATAATGAATTTTAAAAGCAAACAATTTAGATCCTGATCCAAAGGCACAGATGTGCTGGCTGATCTGGATCTACAATGTTCATACTTGGACAACAGCCAAATCCCATGAGGTAATATAAAAGGTTTAGACTCTACATTCAAAAATTATTGAATATTCTAAGATGGTCAAATATTTCATCAAGTCTTAAACCAATTACCGTCATTGATTGAATATAAGCCGCACTCATGCATAAGCCGCAACGCCCCAAACGTGATAGAACAGATGAAAATGGCTTAATGAAAAGTATAAGCAGCAAAACCTGTGTATAAGCCGCACCCCCAAATTTTTACTTCCAAATCCTGGGGAAAAAGTGCGGCTTATATTCAAACAATGACGGTATATACCCAGGAGAGATCTGATGGATTCTCCTCAAACAGATCTTGAAACACTACAGTTTATACAAAACAGACCATCAAAGCACCTAGTCTGCAATCTATCAACATTTTCACCACCCTCAAAATGCCAGCCTGTGTTTTCTTTGCAGAAACAGCATTCTTATAGGAAAAATCATAATGCTAGAGACCAGTCTTACATGTATATCCTAAGCAGCAGGCCCCAAGAACATAAAACTTAAATTGAAATCTAAGAATGGAAACCAGTCTCAAATGTCAAGGATCTGATTGGCTAAAATAAAGACTAGTCTCAATTTCAGCCAATCAGATTCTTGAGTCTTGAGACTGGTCTCCATTTTTATTTTTATGATCATGGGCCTTTATTGGTAGAAACCTTGGTCCGTGCCCTTAACTAATACAATTATGGTCACAAAAAGGAAATAATTTTCTTAGATTGCACGAAATAAACAAATTGGTATTAGCCTCGGGTAAACCACTAACACTTTAAGTTTCCAGCAATTGAACAAAATAGTAACAGCATGCTAGAACAGACTTTATACAGAATCAATACAGTTCATATTGGACCACTTGTCAATCTTCCGTAATTAGTTTAGCTTGTCTGCCATTTCCCTCAAAACTTCTGCCAGAAATTCAGAGCCTTTCATTTTTTGCACTGGTATTCTGATGAGTCTATTATGACATAAATAAATGCTTTCCTCCATTTAACCGCCTATATGGCATGCCCAGCAAAAGTGTAGGACCAGATCATCCAGAAAATCTATGTCCTCTGATCAGGATCTACACTGTTTATTTTTTATTAATTAGGTTATTTCTGTCCGAAAAGCGAACAGTGCAGATCCTGATCAGACAGCATGGATGTGCCGGCTGATCTGGATCTACACTCATGCCATAATTAATGCATATATATGCAGGAAAGGTTTTAATTATGATTTATTCTCTGTAATTTCTGCAAGAATCAGTTAAAACATGTCTTCTTTAATGTAATCAATGATAGAAAGATCTCAGTGACCTCTTTCACTCTTTGCATGGTAATTTTCCAGAAAATCAAGGAATTTTGATGTCTTAATTCACTCTGTCAATTCTGCATAAGTGACTTCCCTTTCTTAGGAGATTTTTCAAAGGCAGTTAACTGAAATAAATACTTGGTCTTGTCTTCCTTATTATATGTAATCAACTGGGCTCACATGGGACCTGTTATACCAGCACAAATACCCCACCCACTTTACAACATTTACGAATATTAACGTGGGTTCAAGATGATTTTTTTCAGGTTCCTGTGATGGGTTCCTTGCTAAAATTAGTTTCGATTTTCATAACATGTACATTCCTTAACCCTTTCCTCCATAGTCACACCTTTATTTCGTGGGCGAATAGTGTAGATCCAGATCAGCCAGCATGGCCGTGCCATCTGATCAGGATGTGCACTGTTCGCTTTATGAATCCTATATTTCTGACCAAAATGCGACCAGTGCAGATCCTGATCGAACAGCACAGATGTGCTGACTGATACGGATCTACAATGGTTGCACATGTGTAAAAATGCATATTCATGTATATGGAGGAAAGATTTAATTTAGAATTACTAGGCCACTTTTTAAAATCAGAAACATGATCAGGTCATTAAAACATACTGCATCTGGGCTCTTAGGGTGACAGCCTCAATACACACAACTAATAATACCCACAACTAATACCCCACCCACCCCACAACGACATCCAGAAATATTCAGTTCCCCTTCCTAACAATGTGGGTCCCTGGGGTCACAGTTATTTGGAAGGTGTTCTAAATCGGCACCCTGATCACCTTATACTCCCCATCCTTGGGGCACTCAGGGTGACACCCACAATACACAACACTAATAACCCACCCACTTTTAACATCAAGAATTTATTAATTCCCCTACCTGACAATGTTGGTTCCTGAGGTTATTTGGCAGGTGTTCAAAATCATTAGTCACCCCGATAATAATCATAATTTGATCTCTCAGTCAGGGTTACACCAACAATACCACACCCTCTTCTTACAACATCTACACTCGTCAAAAGTTCTAAGTGCACACTTTTCAATTTTGAATATCTCAAAGTAAACTTATTCTAATTGAATGAAAGTTTGACATAATATTCATTATGATCAAACAACAATATTTTTGTTGAAAACCGTGCATATGTTTAATGTATTACGTCATCCACGTCGGCATACGCTATTTATGCGTAATCCTCGTGCGGCTATCGAAATTTATTTTTTTACAATCGTTTTTGTTTTTCACATGTTCACCGACTCCGGACAAACACGAAAAACACACCAACTAATTGTAGCCATGCAACGGTTGACGTCAGCAGACAGCGACATTGCCGTAAAAATTCTTTTCACTGGCACAACTTCAAATTTGTTGTAAAAAATCTTGACGGTTTTCGTAAATGCAAAAGAAATACCTTATTTTTTCATATTTTATTAATTTAAGAAGAAAATCAAACGTTATTACTTTCTTGATTGATAACGTTGCTTACGTTGAACGCTGATAATACTCAATAACGTCATTAAATATTTACGTAAAACAACGTAAACTCGAAAATATTAGTGTAACATTTGTTAGATAAGTGTCCAATTAATAAAAATTTAAAACTAAAATTTATAGAAATTCAATAAACTTTACAATCGAATTATTCAAAATGACGTTTATTTGGTCAAAAAGCGTGTCCGAAAACTGGTCAATTTTATCGAAATGAATACATGTTTTCGTTCGGAAAGGCTGTTACACATCTATCATAGTGAATTGCATCATCCAAAACTGCAAGAAAATTCAAAAACTTTTGGCATAAAACACTGTGATAAAAAAAGGAAGTTTCTCCTTGAAATCCTGTAAAAACGTTATGGATAAAATAGGGAAGAGTGCGCTGGCTCGTTGTGCCCAGCAGACCATTACAAAGCTACAGAAAGATATTTCAGTGCAATGGAATGGCAAACTACAGTATTTACTTTAAATGTACATGAAATTTAAATTATACAGAGATGAGAAAACGATCACAAATGATAGCCGATGCAATGATAATTAACTTGAGAATTGCTCTCTAATTACAAGTGAGCTAAAATGTTATTATTTTTTAATCTGGTTAAGCAGACTTAAAGTTGTTGGTGTGCTTTAATAGAATATTGATTCTTCTTCATTGTAATTTACACTATTTTGAAAGATTCAATCAAATAATTTGAAAAATCAACATTTATCAAGTGTGCACTTAGAACTTTTGACTAGTGTAGAACTTAATTATTCAGTTCCCCTACCTGACAATGCGGGTTCCTGAGGTCACAGTTATTTGGAAGGTGTTCCAGATCGGGCACCCTGATCATGATATACTGCCCATCCTCCGGGCTCTCAGGGTCCCCTGCCATACAAGACATCATAACCTTAGCCCCTCACTGGTCCCTTTTTCTCCACAATACATTTTCTTCATAATGACCTTTTTTCAATTTTCTTCCAAAATCACATCTTTGTTACAATAACATCTATTGAAACCAATATTGTATAGTCATGGACGGCCATTTTTTTCAAATTTTCTTCCAAAATCACATTTTTCTTGATACGTGGTCTATTAAAACCATTTTTGTCTGGTCATTCTTTCAAACTTTTGCACAGTTTCACATATTTTCATATCACTGCTTCAAATCCTATTATATTTCACATTATTTCTCTCAGCTGTTTTTCTCTGTCAAATGCATTAACAGTTTGTATTCCTGCTTAGAAAATGCTTTCAAGTATTCCAAATATTTATTGCTTAAAAATTCAGTTTTCTATCAGAAATTGTCTTCACTCCCTGATATCAGATATGGAATATCTTTAAAGTGTTTCAAATTCATCTTTTAATTCTGTTTCAACTTTTAATGCTCTTTTATGTAGTACTATGTTAATAAATTAAAGGTGGGATATCACTCTTTGTTCTAAAATTAATATGTTAAATATAATCCATAATTTTTTTTTATTCATGGGTGGCAATCAATCACACTGGAAATAATATTTTTCTGCCTTAATTAAATTCATTTTTGGATTTTCCAATCTTGGTTGCACACACATGTTTTCTATTTTTGACCTAGGTACTCACCCCCAAGCGATCACACTCATACACGATTTATTAATTATTTATTAATTTGTTTTTTCCACAACAACTCTCATCAATACATGTCAGAACTACAAAAATACAAGCCTTTCTGAAATTATGACATTATCCCCCCACTTTTAATTCCAAAAGTAAGCACAAATATAGTCGACATCCTCATGAAATAACATACCATAACTATAGATACCAACATTTTGCAAACATGCTTACAGAACAGAGGCCTCTGTTCAAGAAGCAAATAATGTAATAATGCTGATCCAAAATCTGGATCTACACTGTTCTCAAAAGTGATCAAACTGGTATGACTTGTATGGAGTAAACTTCCAAAAATAAAGTAAACTGTTCATTCTGATTCTCCACCTTTAATATTCCATTATCAATAGATATTTCCATGTAGTATCCTACTTATCTTTTACATATATCTTGGGAAATCCCCAGACAAGAGTTCACCTAGGGTGAATTAATCATCTGACAGGTGTTAACAGCAGCAGGAAAAGCTGATGCCATCTGATCAGGATCTAGTGTTTGCATTTTGATTTATAAAGTTATTTCTGACCAAGGAGCCAGCAGTGCAGATCCTGATCAGATGACACAGAATGATGTGCATCCAGAGTGGGACCTTTTTCCAAGGATGTAATAAATATTAGAACTTGTTAAATTGATATTATCTCAACACAGTGGTTAACAAATTTAGATATGACTACATATTTTCCCAGACTCCTGGATTCTCATAATTATCTGTTAATGAAGTGAAGGTAACACCTGTGGGAGAATTTATCAGATCTCAATTAACATGGATTATCTGGCTTTTTGATGTTATTTAAATACGCTGTGCTGTTAGCCAATGGCATTTGGTTGCCGATTTTGCTAATAAAAGTTTGTTGTTGATGTCAGTTGTTTTTGTTATTGCATTTTATTCAGAGGAGGAAATCCACTGATTTGTGGAACATTTCGGTCATTCTGGACATTATAATGTTCTCTTGCCAGTTGGAGATGATCTGAAAATGGAGTCCTGTCTTTAAAATCTAGCTTGAAAAGTTACAGAAATACACAATTTCTATATTGTCCTATCAGCTTAAAGTTAAAAATATAACCCTTTCCTCCATAGATACACCTTTATTGCAATGCAAACAGTTTAGATCCAGATCAGCCGGCACTCTGTGCAGTCTGATCAGGATCTAAACTGTTCACTTTTTTATTCATTAGGTTATTTCTGACCAAGATGGGACCAGTGCAGATCCTGATCAGATGGCACGGATGTGCCAGCTGATCTGGATCTACACTGGTCGCACATTCGTAAAAATGTGTATTTATGGAGGAAAGGGTTAAAACTATTTGGTAATGTTAGCAGACAATCTGACAAAAGCCACTGCTACTAAAATGGAGGATGGGAGTGTAAACCATTGTGTACACACCGGTCACGTGATCATCACATTGACCTGTGTACTTTCGCTCAAAGTATACTGGGATTGGGACTAGTTACTTTGATGACGTGACAGCTATTTATAGAATGCCTCTAGATACCGCTCTTACATACAGACATAAGACAGTGTTCAAAAGTCACATTAGACTTAAAATAAGGGATATACAACTCAATGTTACGGGTTATCTGATACGTTTCTAAACTAAATCGACAAAAAATTCCATATTTATTCATGTGTCTACGGTTAATTCACGTAACTACATTGCGGACTGTTAACTCCGCGTATGAAGACAAAAATCCTGGTTAGGATTGTTATGCGTTCTTATGATAGAGGTCTATGTTAGCCTGATGACGTGACCGCTATTTATAGAATGGAGTGTAAACAGCTTGGAACTTTTACAAACATGAATATCCTACAAGAGGTGATTATAAACTGACAGGTGTTCCCAGCAATTCATTAACAGCCAATTAGGAGTGTTCTGGATTCTGGGAAAATATTCTGCTCTTTTAAGCTTCAAAAGTGATACACTGCCAGTTCACTGTTATAACTGGGGTATTTCTGATCCAAATGTATTTTGGAAACAATCAACAATCAACGAAATAGGAGACTCACCAAGAAATACAGTGAAACCCCTCTATAACGGACACCTAAGAGACTGAGGGAAAGTGTCCTTAATAGCGGGTTGTCTTTAATTAAGATTTAAATATCAAGAAAAAAAGAACATGTCTGTTCTTTAAAAAATTGCCCATAATACCAAGAGTGTCCAAGAAAAAAAGAACATGTCTGTTCTTTAAAAAATTGCCCATAATACCAAGAGTGTCCGTAACGAGGGATTTTACTGTATACTTAAAATCCATGGTTGTTTTTACTGCTTAAGGTGATATTCCCTTTCCTCCATATAATTATATGATTTAATTTTTATTTTTATGGTTTTTACTGACCAAAAAGTGAACAGAGGAGATCCTAAACTGATGACACATATCATCACCTAAGTACCATTGAAATATGAAGGAGATATACTGTTATTGTACTTGCATTCTGATCTGGATCTACAATGTTCATCCATGCGATATAGGGATGATGGGTTAAAAATTAAAGCATCAAAATTAACCCTTTCCTTCATAAATACGCATTTTTATGCATGTGCGACCAGCACATCTGTGCAGTCTGATCAGGATCTGCACTGTGAGTGGTTGCATTTTCGTCAGAAATAACCTAACGAATCAAAAAAGCATAAAGTTTAGATCCTGATCAGATGGCACTGATGTGCCGGCTGATCTGGATCTAAACTGTTCCCCATCACAATAAATGTGTGTCTATGGAGGAAAAGGTTAATGGTAGTAACTTTGTTTTTGAAGCTGAGAATAATATCTCAAGTTGATGGATATAGCAGGTATAGTTACCTGCAGCAGGATGCCCCGCTGTCTTACTTCAAACATCAGTCAGATTGTGTGACTCAGCTTTATAAATAACAGTGCTTGTTGTAGAAGTTTGTGTTTGTTTTCACAGATTTATCCTCATTGTAACTGAGTTTATTATACCTTTCCTCCATACTGAGATCTTTACTCAAGATCATAAACTAAGTTTTGAGATCAGTCTCAAATCTCATGGATCTGATTGGCTGAAATGGCGACTGGTCGCCATTTCAGCCAATCAGATGCTTGAGATTTGAGACTGATCTCCATATTTAGTTTTATGATCGTGGGCACTTTTATTATCTTTTTATTATAAGGGCAACTAGTCAGCTACTAGTGTAGATCCAGATCAGCTGGCACAACAGCGCCATTATGATCCGATTAGGATCTACATTGCATGTACTTGCTTTTGGTCAGAAATAACCTATAAATGAATCTAAAAGTGACCAGTGTATTTCTTTTTCAAATTTATAAAAACAAGTCAATTTAATTTTTAAAAAGCTTGGCTTAAAATACTAAGAACATATTTATATTGGGGGTGGGGGTAGGGGGTGTGCAGCTAAATGTGTTAAATTTTTAAATAATATCCATTAAGCTTTTGGAAGGATAAATTATCATTGGAGGAATAAATACAGTTTATCAAGCAGCCCATAATTATGAACCTATATAACAAAATGGCTAATAAGTTAGAAATAATGGAGACATTAATTTGGAGATAATGGAAGTCTTATCTTTATAACATCTTAATTTATAGACAATGGCTTTTTGCAAATATAAGGAAAACAGGGCTTTTATCTGGAATAATCTATAACTTTGTGAAAAAAAAACGCAGACCATTTGTTAATGTTTGGATAGAGATAGAAAATGGCCTGATCAAATGATCTCTCTAAGTGAATCAATACCAGGCATTAGATAATCTTGCATGATTAAACAATAACTTTCTTTTGAAGTACAGTATCCCGACAATGAACAATTTAGAAAACAGGCCTTATAACCAAACACACTTATTAACTTAAAGAATCAATGAAAATTGTGTGCTTTTTTTCTCCTTTTTGTGTCGCCCTTTCGAAGAAATGGCGATACATAGGGACCGCTTTGTCCGGCTGTCCGGCGGTCTGTCTGTCCGTCACGAAAACTTAACGTTGGCTACAACTTTGCCATTTCTTAATATTTCTTTATCAAACTTTCAAATTATATTGCTTATGACAACACGCTCAAGATGATGCCAAATTCTCAAGGTCAAGGTCACATTTCATGGAGTTATGCCCCCTTTTGTACTTGGATTTTTACACGAAAACTTAACGTTGGCTATAACTTTGTCATTTCTTAATATTTTTACATCAAAATTTCAAATTATATTGCTTATGACAACACGCTCACGATGATGCCAAATTCTTTAGGTCAACTTACATTTGATGGAGTAATGCCCCTTTTTGTACTTGCATTTTTATTCCGACATAGCACTAGAGGGCGACACAAGTGTTCAACTAAACACCCATCTAGTTTGATTATGTTTGTTGTAATTGCTTGGTAATGTTTTCTTGCTCAGTATTTTATTCTTCACTTCCATGATATGCCTTTTTTCCATGGGTGACCATTGTAGATCCAGATCAACACTAACATCCATGCCATCTAATCAGGATCTGCAGTGTTCACTTTTAGACTTGGTAGGTTATTTCTGAACAAATGCGCACTTGCCATGTCCTACCAAAATTTTAACGCCGCAAACGTGACCTCCAAAAAACATGTACAGACAAGAAGATGCACGGCGGGTTGTGAATGGGGCTTTAGTGTACTCAGCATCTCTCAATGATTTTGGTCTCAAACACTTCATAAATATCTCTGTCAGAAACTTTAAACTGGAAAACAATACTACATAGTCCATTACAAGCTATAAAATCAAATAAAGACTAATGTTTTACTGTTCTTAATCCTGTATCTATAAATATTTCAGACAAAAATTACACACATTGAATTACGCCATGTTGTATTTTTACGATTATTATTAATTATTATTACTATTATTATTATTAAAATGAACTGTGAAACCCTCTATAACGAACACCAAAGGGACTGAGGGGAAGTGTCCTTAATAGCGGGTTGCCCTTAATTGTGGGTTCAAATCAAGAAGAGAACATGTCTGTTCTTTACAAAATTGCCCATAAGGCCATAGAAAATTAATTCCTAGATTCTCATCCCCACCCGCCCCTCGAAAAATCACTCCGCCCGAACGTGTTTTATTTTGAAAAAAAAAAATACGTACATCAATATTTACCTTACGTTCATTTTTATTTAACGTTATTTTAATAATAGCATTTCTGTACAACGTTTTTAATTCTTATAAAGAAAAAGAAAGTAGTTAAAACTTCAACGTTCGCATTTCTTCTTCTTTCCGAAATACGCAGGACTCACTTCGGAGCATCGTCGCATTTTAATTAAAATTTAATAACACATAGACTAATACGAACGAAGTATTTCTGACCGTGCAACGATTGACGTATATTTCTGACCGTGCATTTTAATTTACAATGTTTAAGTCCGATGTTGATAATATTTATTACAATTGATAAATGATACGAACGACGTGTATTTTTAATAATGCGAATACCTTGCCCCTAAAATATCTGAGAATTATTTCATGTACATTGACTAAAATCATCCAGTTTACAACTGCTATGAACATCTGTTGAACACCTGGTCATTGACCATTTTGATCTAAAATGTCAGCGATGCTTGTGTATTTAACATCAAAGACGCCGACGTCAACTTGAGACGGTGCGCACTGCTCGAAAATCGATTGACGCTCTTGTACAAAAGAATTTCAAACCGTCGACTAACTGGGATGATTTCATTTCTTAACCAGCTGATTGTTTGTTGACAGCGTATCTGTGATAATTATAGCTTATTTCTGATCAGGTTGTGTTTTATCTGCAGTACCGGCACTTTGCCGAATTAGCTGTTTGCAACTAATCATTCTATTGCGACAGCCATCACTTTTTTTTCGGCAATGTTGATTATACAACAATAGGATGTTTATTTAACAACTATGGAGTTAATTGCTTGACAAAGGTAAGCAGAAATTTCAAAGGAAGAAACATCTGGCATGTGTTGACGTATTCTGGGCTTACAATTACAGACGTGTAAATTAATGTACGTTTCTAAATTTTCGGACGATCTTTTTTTAAATAAAAATTCTCGTCTCTAATATTCGTTTGGCCAGAAAAATTTTTAATTTTTTTCCGTCCGAAGGCTTAGATAAAATACGGTATATAAATTTAGTCTTTATTTTAAAATAGTAATCACTTATACAACAATAAATTCTTATATATTGCCAATATAATAGATACGTTCACAGTGAGAATGAAAAATAAAAATTAAAAAATAAAACCCACCCACCCGCCCCATTTTTCCCAAAATTAGGATGGGAATCTAGGAATTAATTTTCTATGGCCTAATACTGGGGTGACCGTAATAAGAGGTTTTACTGTATTATTATTATTATTATTATTATTATTACTCGATGAGTGACAAATTTTCAATATAGTTACACTTAAATTCCCAGGGCTGAAGGTTATAAAACTGAGTTTGGAAACCAGTCGCCATTTCAGCCAATCAGATGCTTGAGATTTGAGACTGGTTTCCATGCTCAGTTTTATAACCTTGGGCACTGAAGTTAATCCTGTTTATCTTGTTTCAAGAAAACTCAACAATTATAAATTCCAGCATATTCAATAAATTCCATGTAATATGAGACACACATTGATTCCTGAGGAATATTCCAGAATTTCGATTTTATGGAGATTATAAAGAAAAAAAACATTAACAGAATAAAGAGTAAACACTTTGCACAAACACACAAAATTCCTGAGTACATTAACAGTTAAGAACTATCCCATACAAGAATTTTCTCTGCTGAATGTTTCATGTTCAATATTTCTCTGACAGGAGAAAACTGTAGAAAACAGAAACATTGAGTTATTACCATAGCTACATAATGTTGCTAGTTGGCCATTTGTGATTTTTGTTCAGACTTTGTAAAATTGAAGAAAATAGAAAAACATGTATTGGGTTTTTACCATGTAGCTATTTTGTTGCTAGGAGTTGGCCATTTTTTGATTCTTTTCAGAACTTACAAAACTGAAATATTGTAAACCTAGCTACTAATATTGTTGCTCTAGAGGAGTTGGCCATTTCTGCATTTTTTCAGATTTGAAGAAAACATTGAGTTATAATACCATAGCTAATATGTTGCTAGGAGTTGGCTATTTTGTGATTTTTTTTTTCAGAATTTGCAAAACTATAGAAAATAGAAATATTAAAATATTACTATATTTGCAATGTTGCTTTGTAGGCCATTTCTAAAATTTTTCAGAATTTGCAAAACTGTAAAAAATAGAAATATTGAAATGTTACCATAGCTATGTTACTAGGAGTTGGCCATTTGTGATTTTTTTCAGAATTTGCAAAATGTAGAAAACAGAAAATATTACAGAAACAGATTTACTAGAATTTATCACCAGCACCAATTTATCTTAATCATAGTCAGAAATTCTTATGTCCTAATTCCAAAGAGTGAAAGTTTTCTTCTTTTTCTAAAAAATTCCGCTAATTGGTTGAGTCACGTAGAGCCTCATGATGAGTACCATTTCATCAAGTTGCGTGTGGACAGAAATCAAATGTTCGGTGCAAAACTGATGTATCAACTTTATCGTTATATCGGAGATAAACCTGTCTTGTGACAACCTCTCAATATAAGGAAATGAAATTATGCAAATCAAGTCATGTCATTGCATACAGAAGCTATTCACTGCCTTGTTACACTATGATGTCCATGGTGCTCGTCTTTGTTCAGGGGAAGCAACTCTGTCTTAAAACTGAATCATCATGCAGTCATGTTTGTTTTTCTTTGAGAAATATTAGTAAATTGTAACTGCAATAAAGTTTGGAAGATTTACTGTGATTATCATTTTATTTAGGGTGGTTTTAATTTTCAGGTACTTCTTATCGGAGAACTACTACTGTACTGCTCTACTAATCTACTTTAATTACTTCACTTATTTATTATCAACTGTTATATCTAAAGTTAAAAATAAAAAAAATAATTCCTAGATTCGTTTCACGCCCGCCCCTGAAAAATCACTCCGCCTGAAAGTTTTTTTATTTTGAAAAAAATGGGAACATCAAAATTTACACTATGAGTAGGAATCAGAAGAGTACGAAAACACAGTGTGAAACATTGAAGTGCGAATCGACAATTCATAGTCAGCTAGAGACTTTTAAAACCCGCTCACCTGCCCCATTTTTTTCCAAAATTTATATGCGAATATAGGAATTAATTTTTTATTGCATTATCTGTTATAATTTATAGCTATCTATATTTCCAGTTTCTACTTTATAATTTCCACTTACAATTCGTGAAAAAAGGGAAAGGATTTAAGTTTTATGACCAATCTGCAAATTTGTAGTTATATTCCGGGTAATCAGATCAGACAACAAATATGTATCTCCTGTTACACTGCAAAAATACAAATTTATTAAACTTTAAAAGGACAGGCAAGAAAAAATAACAGGACAAGACAAACATTGGATAGATAACTTAAATTTAAACTTGTATTCTTCTTAAACTATAAGTGATACAAATAAGTTTTGTTTAAATTTAATTTGAAATAGATAATTTTACACCACCAAAATTAAACTACTGTTAAAATAAATCGAATGTACACATAACACTTGATTAAATTTGAAGTGATAAAGCCCGTTAAGGGGAATAACCTAACTTGGTAACCAGGAAGTAGAAATGAAAGATTTATGTAAACATTCCAATGTAAACATTCCAAAAGGTGTTTTAAGCTCGCTTTTCACTCAAACAATGGCAGAATCTGCAGATTTTAGTAGATCAGTGATAGGAGCTTCTGATGAAGTGAAGGAAGTCTATTGTGATCAATGCAAGAAAGGCGGGAATCTTGTGTCTGCCGAGGGATTTTGTGTAGACTGTTCTGAATATTTGTGTAAACAGTGCTTTAGCAGTCACAGAAGATACAAGGCCTTGGAAAACCATTTGTTACAAGACAAGGACTCTATGCCAGACCCAGCAAAATCTACTCGAGGAGTTACTGATGTATGTGTGGAGAAATGCAGCAATCATTCCAGTAAAGTGGTTGAATTCTTCTGTGGGACATGTGATGAACTAGGATGCTATGCTTGTATAACAGTCAACCACCGTCAGTGCGCGAAGGTCGTCCATATCCCTGACACTGTGAAGGAGGCAGAAACCTCTGTAGAGTTTACAAAGTTTGATAAAATACTTGAGACAATAGCTAAAGAACTAAATGAACACAAGGAAAAGATTGCATCTAATACTAAAGTGAACATCCAAATGAAGAAGCTGGCCAAAGAAGAACTGACAAAACAAAGAAATAAAATTAACAAGTTTTTTGATGACCTTGAGAAAAAACTAGACCTTGAAATAGAAAACATCCAACAAGTTAACAACGCAGCACTTAAAGCTGCCTCAGACAGGTTGGAGTCAATTGAAAAAGAGTTTAATGAGATGAAAACAAGCATTGACAGCAAGAAGAATGGGCAGAACTGTGAACTATTCATTGCTGTGAAGAAGAACAAGCAGAAAACAGAAACATTGAACTACCAGTTAAACAAGTTATCTCATGACAGGAGAATACAGAAGTACACAGTGCTTCCTTCAGAACAGATTGAAGCAATAATGAAATCTACTACAGAGATCTGCAGACTGACAACAGCCAGATTCCAGGGCAAGATAGACATAAGAACCAGTAATGACAAAGTATTTCCATATATAAGGGATCTTACCACTGTGCATGGACACTACTGTGTGGTCACAGACCAATGTAACAAAACAGTAAAGGTGGTTGATACAAGACGTTGTTGTGTAACCTCAGAGATAGGTATTGATGCTACATGGGTTTATGGATTGACCACAGTGAACAATGACAGTGTGGCTGTATCAGTATACCTTCCAGATCGTAGAAGTCTGATACAGTTCTTCTCTGTGTCAAGTTTAGGTGTGATAACAAGTACAGCTAAAAATATTATGATTCCATGCTCTGATTTAGAATATTGCAATGACAATTTTTTTCTAAGCCAAGCTGAACATATTCAAATTTGCAACATCACAGGACAAGAATTAAAAACAATCGGGCACGATTCTGCAGGTGTAGCTATGTTTGAGAACTTGAATGGTATTACTCTAAGCCCAGATGGTCAAACTATCTATGTCACTGACCAGGATAAAAACTCAGTAACCAGTATGACCCTGGATGGCAATGTCAAGGCTGTCTATATGGACAAGGACCTGAAGAAACCGCGGAGCATCACTGTGGATAAAGATGGTTATGTTTATGTGTGTAGCACAAAGGGTATCCATCAGCTGACAGCAGACCTCAGCAGGGTCCAGATCATCATAGAAGATGTGAGCGGGAGAGCAATTACCTTCTCCAGGGCAGAGAACAAACTGTACCTTAGTGTGTTTGAATGCGTTAGTGTGTACAACCTGATGACACACTAGATGATGAGAATATTATTGCTTTAGTCATTTAAAGCAGACTAATAAAAAGAAACACTGAGAACCTCTTTAGTCAGGTTAACATAGGACAACTGTTAGTAACATTAAAATAAACACATGTTACTGCAGCTCGTTATCTTAAGATAACCTTAAATTCTATGGGATATGGTTGTTATTCCATGGGCAAACAGGGATAACAGGGTAGACCCAGATCAGCCAGCAATTTTTTTGCTTTTTGATACATTCGGTTATTTCTGAACAAGAAGCAAACAGAGCAGATTGTGATCAGAGGGCACAGTATCTGATGTGCTGGCTGATCTGGATCTCAACTGTTCAGTATGCAATATAACCTGTATATAAAAAATTATGAAGCAAAAAGTTAATACTGTTTAAGGATTCAGTTAAATTGAAATTGTTTTTTTATTATTTACCATAGCAACCACATTTTTTTCCGACAAAAACATCAAGTGGTGGGCATTTCTCTCCTCATTGCATTTTCTTTAACCAAATACCAAAATTCATGTATACAACTATAATATGAGACAGATTTAAAATGTCATCATAATAAATAATTTCACTGTATATTTAATAGTACCGTCATCGTCTAAATATAAGCCGCACTCATATATAAGCTGCACCCCCCCCAAACCCCGATGGAAATGGGTGAAAAAAGCCTAACTCTTTGTATAAGCCGCGCTCACTTTTTCAGACTGGTCGCCATTTTGAATCGCCGGTTGAATGTGCCTCAGCGTAGGCAACAATAGCCTCAGTGAAAAACATACGCGTTTGACCCATGATAATTATTATGTTTGACAATTTGAAGGTATAGATATTTTAAATGAAGAGTATTATTAGAGAAATCACGCGGGAATGACTTCTGACCAAAATGTGCGAATTTTAAATAAAATTCGAGTCGACCGTGTCATCTCAATATCTTGTCAAACATTCCAAAAGAATCTCAAACATGGCATCAGTTTTCACACCTTAGTCAAGTGACATACCTGCTATGGCAGGTGAGACCAAGCTGCCAATTGAGGGTGACACTGATTTTATCAAGGGAATCTTAAACATGTCATCTGGCTTTCATAGTTTTTCACACATTACGGTCACTGTGATTTTACCGATACACGTTTTTCTTGAAGTACTCAATCTGATATAACGTGTAATGAAATAAAATGCGATCGACTTGTGGACCCCACTTTTTCATTAAACGTAAAACACTGGTAAAAGCCTGAGTTTGCATGTTTTAAGTAAGTTAAAATAATTAACTTGATGGTGATGTCGGTTCTTACGAAATCCACATTTTATTCCATTTATCTTTAATAATTATTATTATTACATTTATAAACCGCATAATTTGAAAACAGCCGTTAACTTATAAAAACCGCATGTATCCCTTACAAAAAAAACAAGACCATGCTGTGTATTTGGTATGGAGGCAAAAAAATCGATACCGCCGAACATCAAACGCGACTTCAAAAACGTCGTCGGCTCGAAACAACTATCCGTGTTTATTTCGGCTTTGCTATAAAAACGTTTGATCAAAAGCATTTGACTTCAAAAGACGACATCGGCTCAAAACAACCATCCGTGTTTATTTCGGCTTTGCTATAAAAACGTTTGATCTACCTGTCATTTTTAGCTTGTGTGATGCAATAATTACTGAAATGTGATAAAAGCGATAAATTAAAGATTAGGATATATTTTAAATGATGGAATATGTTAGCGTTCGGTAAATAATAATTATTTTACTTTGTCGTTCGTAAATGTTGTTGATTATTTACGTACCGGTAATTGTATTTGCAGTAGAGTTTGTGACAGCATTTCTAAGCAGTTGTTAGCCTGTGGCAATCATAATTATTTTTGTTCGCACATGATTACCTCGTTGCATAGAAACGTACCCAGATTGGAGATCATGACAAGTTGCAAACTGACGATTATTTTTATTGTAATAACCGGTACTCAAAATAAAATGAAGAGTAAAATATTTCAATAATAGTTAATTATATAGTTCATTCTTTTAACTATCAAATAATATTTTCAAAAAAAAAAACAACGTGTAGACATGACAAATATCTCGTTCAGCGTCCGTATACCGGTGCGCTTGACACATTCGCCGCAGTAAAAAAATCGGTGTTTTGTAGGCCTGGAAAAATGTCTTGGGAACCTAATCCTTTGTATAAGCCGCAACCCCAACTTTTTTTCGCAAAATCCTGGAAAAAAAGTGCGGCTTGTATTCAAACGATGACGGTAACTGAAAATATAAATTTCAAAATTATAATATCTTTTTTTTTATTTAAATGTTCATTTATTTTGAAACCATAATACTATTCACAGTAAAAAAAAGCTTGAAAACTGAGAAGACTTTGTAAGAACAGTGTGTAACAAATAAATCCTAAACCAAAAGACATCTCTTGGGACATTCAAATCAAAATATCACCTGTATGATGAAGTCTTATTCACATAACAAACCATAATTTCTGATGGTAAACAGGGTGAGTAATTATAATACTTTAAGAGGTGTGGCTACAGAAAAAGCCCTTCACAATTTATTGCACTATGCAAAATGTTTTGACGTGTGGCATACGGTCAACAAGCACACACGTTTTGCCACACATTTCTGTGTTAAAATGTGCTGTCATTCACTTTGTTGTCAATGTGGCTATTCCAAAAGCCATTTGAATAAGTCATAATATCACATTCATCTCATAATTTCTGTATTATTGAGAGTATTAATTTGTGTAAATATAAGGACTGAATCAACATTTGATGGGTTTCATTTGGGTATGGAAAACAGTTGGATTGTTTGAGCTTCACACATTTAAATCCCAAATGAAAACCATTAAATATTGATTCAATCCTGATATATATTCCAAGTTATGTGCAAATATGACAAGCATTTTCAAAGTTATAATCAACATAAAGTCTCAAGTCAAAGCAATATGGAGCATAAATTAATCAACAAAATTTAATGTAGTCAATCAGGAGTTATCATTCCTGTTGTCAGCGATAACTTTGTTTATGCCAGTAATATAATCCAATATTAAGCCAACAGAAGAAGAACTTTCAGAGTTATCTTGTTTAAGCTGGGCCAGAATAAAGTATCTCTACCTGCCACAAACACAGTCAAATGAAAGAGGTTAAAATTAATGTGCCTTCACCTTAAACACTGCTTACAAGTTCCTCATGAAGAAGAGCTTTCAACGCAAACTGAATAATTTAATTGAACATTGTTATTCATCAATCTGATTAAATCTTGACATTTACGTGCTTAAACATGCTTCTGACAACAATTTTCCAAACAAATCAGATTGTGACCTATAAAATCTCAAAATTACATGATGATTTTTGTAATTGTTGAAGCTTTCAGAACGTTCTAATGTATATTGTTTCAAAGTATAAATAGTGATTTAAACCATAAGAAGTGTTGACACGCTGTGCAAGACATATTTTACTGAAGATATGTGTGTGTATTTCATGTGGTATTACAATCATATCTGTTTCTTCTCATTATTTTACGACCCTTTCTGAACATTAAGAATCTTGGTTCCTGTATTTCTAAAAAAGGTTATCACAGAAACCACCTGGTGTTTGCAGGCCCTCATCAGATCTAACATTTTGTGAGATCTGACTTTAGTGAGATTGGTTATTCATCATCCCATCAATTAGGAAAACCCCACCAATCAGGTTGACAACTCATTATTTAAACAAGTGTAGAACCATAAACAGGTAACTGCATTGCAACTTCATTCAAGGTTTACAATTTTCTAAAGTTCAGTTATTATTTTCAGTATTTAAAGGCAATCATGAAATCATTCCAGTTACATGTAAGCACACTTGTTTTTCAAGAAACTCCTTGCAGCAGTTTCTTCCCTTTAAAGTTATGTAATCACTGTTACAATTTTTATTTACAAAAGAATATTTTTGTGTTATTTTTACCACAACTTATAAAACTTTTAATGATAACATGTCATGCTTTGCATTCTTCTAAAATCATAAAACTTATCATGCAAACAAAATATACTTATAGAAAAGGGTAGAAAATATTGTTCTTGTATTTTTAATGGTCTCGGGTTATCAGGTGTTCCACTAGCTGCTGAATCTCAGGGGTCATTGTAATAATTTTTAAAGGATTCTGCAAATTTATTGCCAAAATACCCCTTATTTAATGAAAAATGACCAAAATGATATGGGTCAAAATGAGACTTTTTGGAAATTTCAAGTCAATAGTCAATTGTTTTGGAAATTTTAAGGGTCATCTCTTGGGTCAACTCTTTCTATCATCATCACTTTGTTTGTTACATGTACATCATTGTGATGCCAAGAATCTGAGCCAATCAAATCAATGCTTGGAGTCTTGTTTTCAAAGTCAGCAGCGAAACAACTGGCCCAAGAACTTGGGGAAAAACAAACTAGTAATTAGATGCTATACAGAAATTCATTTCCATATTGTGGGAAAGATATGTCACTTACCCTATTGGCCAGCTCCAAGAACTTATTAGCTTCTGAGCCGTTATCACAGACTTCCTGATACAGCACTGGGTCATGTGACTCCAGCATCTTCTGGAGACTGATGGCTGGTTCCGGGCTCTGGAGGTCACGGGCACCGCTGTCATAGTCCAGGCTGTCCGGTCTACCTGATAGGGCTCCTGGTAGAATACATTACATATACAGTAAATATACTTAAAGAAATTAGAAACGCAACTTCTTTAAACAAGAAATACATTTCACGTTTAAAGAAGTTGCGTTTCTAATTTCTACAAATACATATTATATAGTAAAAGAAAATAAAAACGCAACTTCTTTAATCACGAAACATATTTTGTGTTTAAAGAAGTTGCGTTTCTAATTTCTTTAAGTATATTCTAACTA
Organism: Corbicula japonica; assembly: GCA_038501625.1. Classification (NCBI taxonomy): domain Eukaryota; kingdom Metazoa; phylum Mollusca; class Bivalvia; order Venerida; family Cyrenidae; genus Corbicula; species Corbicula japonica. The sequence goes on from JAZAYU010000050.1 coordinate 2,088,582, forward strand.
TGTCAATTAGGATAATAATTTAATTAAAAATAAATGATTTTAGGTCAAACAGTTTAACCTTTTATTTCACAGGAAATGGCTGTAGATCCAGATCAACCATCACATTGTTTGCTTTTTGAGTCTTTAAGTCAATTCTGGACAGGAAGCAAAAAGTGTAAATCCTGCTCAGATGTCTGGGATATGCCAGCTGATCAGGATCTAAATAATAAAACCCGTATATTTGGAGTAAAAGTTAAACCTCACAGAACTTTCTGTTTTAATGGATTACACATCACTACAGCAGGAATTCTTTCAAATCTCAATGCAACAACGGCACTGAAACTGCCAATTTAATGGTTTAAGTGTTTGACAATAGATTGGCAGGAATAAAGAGGCAGAATAAAAAATGCAAAAAACATAACTGACAGATATAGAGACCTATCCAAAATTCAAACAGTATCATAGAAACTGAATAAGTTTTTAAGATACTAGCTCGAACTGCAACAACATATACTGCGTAACTTATTGCTAACTACCCTAACTTTATTTCCCCCGCCACAACCCAACTGGACATATAAAATAACATTTAGCAAAGTATGATACCTAGGCTATCGCTGCTCATTGTCGGCCAGGATGTGACCTGGTTGTGTTGTCGGCTCATGTTGAGATCTATTCCAGTGTCAGCGTCTTCCGTGAAGATTTGGTGTTCAAGCTGCTGGGGTTCCAAAACCTTAAAAATATACACGACTTATTGCCAACACATAAATTAAGACCAGCCAGCACATGTGTGCCCTCTGATCAGAAACTACACTGCTCCCTGTTAGATTCATTAGATTATTTCTGAGCAAGTAAAAAGTATAGATCCAGATCTAGTGGCACGAATATGCTAGCTAATCTGGATCTACACTGCCGATACATTAATAGTTGTATAAGGTGGAAAGAGTTAAAATAATGTATGAACTATTACCAGTTATGTGAACTTCGTTTTCATAAAGGAGCAAGTTGGTGAATATTAGATTCACACATTCAAACCCCTGATACCAGACCTGCAAAAATTGCTAGGGAATCTATTGATGATAGTTGGCAAGAATCAAGGTGTCCCAATCTTAACCATTTCCTTCATATATATGCCTAGAGAGCGTGGGCGAATAGTGTAGATCCAGACCAGCCAGCACATCTGTGCCATCAGATCAGGATCTATGCTGTTTGCTTTTTTTGTTTATAATGTTTTCCTGATCAAAAAGGGAACAGTGCAGATTCTAATGTGATGACTGATCTTGATCTACATTATACTGTTTGCTCGTGCAATAAAACCATTATTTTACATATTAACTTATATTGAGGAAGGGGCAAAGATTTTGAGGCAGATCTGCACTAATATTATATTATGTTTTATCTTAGTTCTTACAAACAATCATAAATAAACAGTTAAGAAAAACAGCTCTTCTGTGTTTGATTATCTGTAGTGGTAAACAAATCGATGAAAAAATGGCACACAAGCAAGAAATGTGGGAGTTCTGTTAAGAATTTGTTCAAGGGATGTAACTGTGACTTAATATTGGCATGAGTTATAAAATCAATTACTTCCCTTGATAAATGCTTATGAAGAAACAACAGCACTACCTGCATGAACCTGACACTCGTATGCATAGTAAGAGAAAGAACATAACTATGATCAACTTTAACCCTTTACTCTATACATACATGTTTTACAGCACGTACGAACATTGTAGATCCACATCAGCCAGCACATCTGTGCCATCTGATCAGGATCTACACTGTTTTCTTCTTGGTCCAAACCTAATGCCTCAACCAGATGAGCGTTCAGATGAACACATGTGTGGCCCTCTGATCCTTTTTCAGAATAAAAGATTCATGATCATAAAGGGACATAACTGCCCTTGAAATGGGACCTTGACCTTTATTTTGGCATCAACAAGAACATGTTGTCATAAGCAATATAATTTTGAAGTTTGATTAAAATATATAACGAAATGACACAGTTATAATCAATTAGCTGTATTAGGTTTTGGCGACAGACATACCAGCTAGAAATATACTGCTTTGATTATGTCATCCCAGATGTAGAATATTTATTTAAATGATTACCCGAGCACGGAACTTAAGGAACTCGTCAAATGAGATTCTCGAAGTTCGGCTTATCCCCAGCTGATCTAGAATATCTGTTGTCCACTCTTCTAAACTTAACTGCTTGCACATGTACACAAAATTGTCACTGAAAATAGAAACAAGATATCTAACTACTCTCTTAATAGAGACAGGGGAAAAGACTTTTGCTGTAAATATCAAATAAAGTGTGAAAACTTCCAAATGTCCAACTACTCTCTTAATAGAGACAGGGGAAATATATATCGCTGTATAAATTGTCATGATGACAAAATTTACAAATACATTAAAAATTGCATTTGATATCCTCACTCATTTCAACAGTACAGCATTGAACCAAAATAGTGAGTACAGGGTTGTAATAAACAATTGGTTGACAGAACTCAGATATAATTTGGGGAGGCCTAAGTAAAGAGCAGCAAAGGCAAGTTTTCTAGGGGAGTGCAGTGCATGCTCTACTGGAAAATAAAAAAAATATTGCTTCAATATCCTGAAATAACACCCTTGGTTTATCTAGCATTTTCTTGTTTACAAAATATAACTTACTTGGGCTGCTGATCACTGAAAGGAATTTGCTTTTTCGAGGATATCCATGAATCTTTATTAGACTACGGATTCAGGAATTCCGTGAGATGATAATCAACACTGGCAATAAAGCCATTCTAAATTTCGGTTTAATCGAACCTGGAATGGCCTAGATGCCAATATTCACTCTGTCACTTTGTGATTCATGAATATCATCTGTTTGAACAAGAATAAGAATATATATTTTAATATTTTTATGCAAACTCATTCATGAAACAACCAAATCACCAATACCAATAAGATTAGACAATTGAAAACAGACAACCGATCACATTAAAAAAATGAGATTACAAACAAAATATCATCGTCTTGATTTTTAATTGCCAATTTTTTCTTCTTTTTTTCAAGATTTTAGCAGGTCCAAATCTTGATTGAAACAATCACTTTGGCCGGCAGTAGGCTTTAAATGACAAACATGCATAACTTTTACCAGTTCAAATGTTTGTTGGACACTTGGTCATAAGATTAAGAAATCACCTCAGACCAACCCAATCAGGTTTGATGGTCCAGCGAGTTTGGGGAAGTCTTCCATATGCTAGTCAGTTTATTGTTGTACAAAAGCTAGTGATGTGACAGTGTGTCAGAGGGTGCTGGGCCACACTCCGACACATGATGTTGAATAGGCTAATCAGCTGTTTATGACTAACAAGTTTTTGACACTGGATATCTGTCGCTTATCTGGACATCATTTAATGACTTGTCCAGGAATAGTTTTGAAGTTTTAAAAAAGCATTTAGTAGCACAAGTAGGCAGTTTGACTTAACCAGTTGACTCTGGGACGTGGGTCTGTGATGTTGGGCTACTTTTTTTTCCAGCCCAACTGAAGACATTCTCTGCAAAACGAAAATCTTGGGCTGGAATAGCAAACATAAGAAATGACATTTAACGACCATAGATACCTATTTAAAAATCCATCTTTATCATCATCACAAAATTCAAAAAGTTTTTTCAAACGTTCCTCTTCGCTGGTGCTACTTGATCCGCTATCAGAGCTTCTTCGAGAATCGACCGAGCTACTCCGGCACGTGTTGTGTTCAAGGTCGTCTGCCATGTCCTCAAAATCTTCATGTTTGCAAATATCGTGAAAAAAATCTCAGCATCTCAAAATTTGGGAATCTGCAGGTAACCGGAAATGATTTTCTTTGGATTCCGGCTCGCTTATCTGATGTTCAAAGTGAAGTCGGGTACCAACAGATTGGGCATATTCCAAAGCAAGGAATGGAGTGAGCTGGTTTTAGCAAAAACATTTCGCGACATCACAAGCATATGCGGACGAATGCCAGTCGTTTCGCGCACAAGTCGTTTCCTCCCTAGTTGTTTCGCGCACAAGTCGTTTCCTCCCAAGTCGTTTCGCCCACCAAACCCAAGTTGTTTCGCCCACTTCTTAAATTTGTAATCTTATTTATTTCTTTCTCAATATTTAACAGAAAACATTCTTTAATTCAAATAGTTTGTGCTATACTTAAAACTACAGGGGAAATATTTTCGAACTTAATTTAAATGATGTTTAATAACCATCAAAATGGACTCGATTATAGCGTGTTTCGCTGTATACAATCACATTTTCTGGAATCTGCGAAATTGAGATACAAGGACAGATACAGTATTAAATTTTTTTTCACCAAAATCAGCATAATTATACATTTTCACCGACAAATCTTCATATTCAGAGATCAGTGTTTAGCGTCTTTGGGGACTTGAACTTAGGGGAAGAAATTCAATAAATGGAAATATCCATTTCAAAAACTCAGCAGGTTATGGTAAATCGCTTTTAAATACTTACAATAAGAAAACAACTACCGTAGTTTAAAGGGCGTCATCTTCTATTAATTATACACAAGATCATGATAAAATATAGCAAGTGTCGCCAGACAGATCTAAATAAAAGGTTCTGGAAGACATAATACTGTCACTGACAATTCATTTATTCTCTGCTGTAGATCAGCAATATGCAAATAATAATATATTTTTATATTCACTTTATCTCAACGATAACTTATTATTTCATGCATTTGATGTGACGATATTAATAAAAACATAACAACAGTATATGTACACATGAACAAATAAAAAGTATAATCGGCCATGGACAATTTCAAGAGAAGACTTGACGTCATAATCACCCAAAATGGACATCGAACATTTGATATAAATATTATCTTGGATGATATATTATCATACGGACATATTCCTTTTTTAAGTATGGTATGTTATGTATCAAACATATTTTAGAACCGTTAAATTAGATTATTACTGTGTGAAAATTGTAAGGCTATGTTTTTTAAATTAACGCTATTAAATTTCAAAAGTGTATCAGATATTATGAATCACCCTGTACAAGAGTTCAGCTATAAACATGCTTTATGCTCCAGCATGAAAAATGTCAAACAAGATTGGGAGCATACGAAATAGCGTGTTGTCTTGGTCTGACGTGCTTGTGACATTTTACACGCGGGTAAAATACCATTTTCAGCGGTTGATTTAATTGTAAGTTGTTAAATTTTTGTAATGAAGGGATCTTTTTTTTTCATTTCTTTTAAACTATTGTGAACACTATCAGCGATCAGCTGGTGATAAAACTGTCATTAAAATTTTGGAAATGTCACTGTGGTAGTCCTTTTCAGGCTAATTACTTGTAAATAGTCCAGCAGATGTTCCTACTCGGGCTAGTCAGACAATGGCGGACACTAAATAGTCCCAATTTTTTTGCCTTTTGAGGGCATTAAATGGCTAGTATGGCCTGAAAGGAACATGATAAGTAAATGAGATGCTTTTACTGACACACTGATAGCAAATTTATGTTTGGAAATGCAGTATATGAAAAAAGGCCCTGGTTTTAGGACGGCATATGAAAAACAGTTTTGAAGTTCACACAGAAGTGAAAAAAACAGACCACCGGTTTCAAGGTGTCAAATCTCTGTTAATTGATACATGACCCCTACTTTTCTTGCTGGAAATGGACAGTAGAAACAATTAGCTTTAAAAGCATGTAAGTTAGCCCTTATTAAAATGGTACCAGCTATGATTGCCAGCCTTTTGAAACATGTCATGTTAGTATAGTTTATATAGGGAAGTCGATTTACAGGTCTTACACCTTCAGATGCCTGCAGCGGGAATACTCCCCGCTGTTACAGGCCATGTGCTGATAATTGAAATGACTTTACGAACTTCTGTTTGTTTATTATCTAATTGGTTAATTAATTAATTTAACATCAATTAGTAAAGATGTATTGTTCTTAGGATTTCCTACGATTTCTGAAAATAAAACCATTATTCTTTTTTGGCAACATTTATGTAAATATTGCGTGCTTAAAATGAATGCATAAGCCAGTCATAAAAACTGAAATGCATTTCTTAAATACTAGAATTTTACATTTTTATAACTAAAATATTTTGGAACTGACTATTGCATTCGCAAAATGTATGCATATTATAAATATTTAGAACCATTGAAACTGAATTTGTAGGTTGACTGTTTAAAACGTGTCAAATAACGTACTTTATCGTCACTTTTCATGCTATTTATAATTTATTTTAGTTTATTATTTTCACCTTTCATAGTCTTGTAGCGTTACTTTTTGCATATTAATAATATTTAGAACTATTAAAACTGAATTTGTATGTTCACTAACTGTTTCAACGTGTGGAAAAACTTACTTTATAGTCACTTTTATGCTATTTTTTAGATTATTTTATCATCTTTCATAATCCGGTCGAGTAAAATGTATGCATGTTCATAATATATAAAATTATTAAAACAGAATATGTAGGATCTTGAAGTGTTTAAAACATTATGTATTATATAGGTCATTGGAAAAACATACTTTATCATCACTGTTTTATACTTTAATTTTTATGTTTAATTTATCGTCTTATATACAATCTGCTGAACTCTTACATCAGTTTTTATTTAGAATTTTTAAGATGGGCGAAACGACTAGGGAGGAAACGACTGGGGAGGAACCGACTTGTGGGCGAAACGACCGTATACCTATGCGGACCCAGTCTTTATCTTTACTGGCATTGATTGTTTCACTGCGCATGTCTGTATTTCATCAGTTTATTTTCTGATAACGACGGAGAAAGAGTCTGAAACTGGCATAAAATTTGTTATGCATCTTTAGTTTTGCCAAACAATTTTGTCAATGATACGGGCACTTTTACTGCACATTTTCAAAGGTTGTGGGTAAAACCCTGACCAGACCCAGACCCAGACCAGACCCCGGAAAGTAACTATATGGTACGGAAATCTTCGCTCGTTTCCGACATTACATTACGATAACGACATGACATTGTGTGCTAATTAGCGATTCGTGTTTTTTTTTGTGTTTTTGAAGCTTGAAATTATTTCCTAATCTCAATTCATTTCATTGCCAGAAATATGAAATAATAAATTTCAGAATTAAATGAAAACAGACTGCTTTACAATCTCCATAATCATAATAGAGGTCTTTCACATTGTTGTGCGCATGCGTCGTACGCCACGTTAGGTGCGGAAAATATTGGTTTTATCCTAAACCGACAAGTGAGGGGGCATTTAACTGTGTCATTGCTAACAGAATGAACAGATATGATCACGGTGTCGTCTTAAAGCTAATGATAAATTATAATAATAATTATGATAAAGCATAATAAATTCGAGTTTTAGAATTTCCGAATATAATAGGCTTAAAACGTCTGGTCGGCAAGATTTGACTGTGAAAAGCGTAAAACAATCAAAGACGTGGTTGCCACTTTGAATCGGGAAGTCTTATATGAAAACAAATACATTGAGGATTAAACGTTACTGTATATTTTCCACAGACACATATATAAGCGTATCGAGTTTTTCTGACAAAATGCGTTTACTTCAAGAAATATATTTTATGTTACATGATCTCTCTAAATTGGAGGTAAACGGATGAATTCAGCAATGTATCGGCGTTGAATACTCGTCGTTGTATTCAACGCCCGTTAAGCTTATTAAGTTATTCATGTTATTATAAACATCATTTTTTTTTATAAAATTGTCAGCCATAGTCAATAGACATTAGTTTAAGTCGCATTTCATGAATATCTACGTGTTACGGGAATGATGTAGAAAGAAGATAAAATCTCCGCAGACCTCAAAAATCTCAGGATTTTATCTGAAATCTCCGGACCGTAAGGTTCTTCTCCGGATCTAAGGATTTTCAGGCAAAATCTCAGGATTTAAAAATATTGAAAAGGATAATTAATGAAACATAAATTTAACTGAATTTAGAATGGGTTTTACAATTATATTATTTAATATTAAGAAACTTGGTCTTGGTCACGGCTCCAAAATTTCCTGTTTATTGAGAGATTACGTGATAGTGACACGCTGCCTCGGGCACACATGTACACAACAGCTAAGTGTCATAAAACTAAACTCGGACCTGAATATCGCAGTCCCGTTCATTTGTTTTGGTCCATGGTCATTTTGATTTTAAACAGAAATTAAAATATTATATTTCAAAAGCTTCAGCGACAACAATTACGAACTTCAACATCAAAATAGTTTTTATTAAAAAAAACAACAACAAAACTCTCTGGATTTTTTTTGAATAGGTTTTGGTTGGCCTGCCGTCCGGCAATATTCGTTTGGTTCAATCAATTTAACCATTTCTCGGGTTGTAGCTGGAATCATCCTATTATGTAAATATGTAATATTTTTTCTCAAAAGCAAAACAAGCAAAACACATATCAACCTAGTCGCCGACGAGCTACATCAGAATATAATTATGTCTCATTCCACTATAAATTATAGCGTTACAAAATAATGCCGTAAAACGGTAAAATGTCCGATAATGTTCGTCTGAATTGTCAATTATACAGATTTATTTTTAGTAAACACAATTCACGTGTGTATTTTCATAAAAAACCCAAACAAATCCGTTGGATACTCGCGTCCTGAAAATACCGCGATAAACAATGTTTAAAATGCACATAAACTTTCTTGATGTGCTTTTAAATGATCATAACGTTTTTTTATTCTTCGTTGTTTGACTGAACTTACTTATTTATAAATTTGAAATGATTAATCAACATTTTCTTAATTTTATAATCACTTAGTCATATTAACAATAGTAAACGATGCCCCCTCGCGTGCATTTATCGACTAAATATGCTCTTCAATTTTAGAGAGCGCTAAGGGGAGGTAACAATGTGAAAGAACTCTATTGGCAGGACAAAACTCAGTGTAGAATATATGAGAAAGCTCTGGTCAATATTCTCTTTATTGCAATTTTCGCCAAATACTTCCATCACTTGTTATGAAAAAATGAATTTAAAACAATTATCACACAAGACAATAATTTTTATACCATTTAAAGACAAGTCAGCATAATTATCATATTATATAATAGTAGGAAGTGTCTCCTCGACCGGCTGCCGGTCGAGGAGAATATACACGTAGGACTGTCTCCTCGACCGGCTCCGGTCTAGGAGAATATACAGGTATGACTGTCTCCTCGACCGGTTGTTTCAGAATAAATAATTGATAATAAATTGTGTTTAAACATAAACATCGGACGCAACAATCGGGAAAAGTTGGGTAAACATGTTTGTTTGTTTCTTATATGTAAATGTGTTTTCACATGTGAAATAATAATGGAAGTAATAGTAGCACCAATTGCTTGCATTCTGATGTTTCGGCAATTAAAACTTGTTTAAACTATCAATACTAATTGATCTACTCAGTTTGCAGTTAAATATGTCGCGGCAGATTTGTTAAATGTCGCCGTTCATAGGGTTGGTAATTAGCCTATTGCAGACTTCCCGAAAGTTGCCAGACCGAAGGACCTGTCTGGTAAAATTTCAGCCGGTCAGACATGTTTTCTTATGTTATCTGACCGAATGTCAGACAAAAATTTGAACTCTAATACTTTATTATACCTTTTTAACATGTTTCGGTCTGGCAGAATTTGTTTCGGTCAGACAGTTTTGCACATCTTGTCTGACCAAATGTCTGACACTTTTTTTCAACTTTCGGGAAGTCTGCTATTATTTGTTGTTACTCAATAAAATACAACAGATATGTCTCTATCATTTGGTCCTTATTATTCTGTTGGTTCTAGATAGGAATCGTATTTTTAAGTGGAATAATAAACATGGATGTCGGAATATATTTTTTGTTGTAATGTGTTTCCCTAGAATTTTCATTCACCAGTTTTAAAATGGATGACGGAGGTTAAGTTTAGCGAATTGACTTTCAGTTGTATTCACGGGGGAAGGATATTTAAACCAAACGGAGATGAAAAAACAAACAAACAAACAAATGAGGTATATAAATTACAAAATTTTGTCAAAAGCGTCGCGGGGACCACGCACGACTATTAAAGTGCTCAATTGCAAGCCGAAATTTTATGAAAGTTTTGCACTATAAAATACAATCGTAAATTTACTGATTACTCACATGAGGAGTTACTTACATTAGGAAAAAAGGATCCCCATAAAAATGATCTTCGTTTACAATTTGTTACGGACTGAGTACCGGGAAATCAGTCGTTTTAGGTATCAAAGCTGTTTTGTATTCATGTGTCACATTTTTAGTTTCTTAAATGAAGTTTAAGTGTTATACTCACATTTGTATGTCACGTGTTCATCCTTTTCTCGAAATAAAAGATTTTCATTCAAGTTTTGGAGTAATGCGCTAATAATCCAGATGTATGTTGAGGCTTTTTGTGACAGACGTTCGTAAAAAGATTTTAAGCGTACATCTAGTGCAAGCAAACGGACGCTACAATATATAAGATTGAAATGACTGAAGATTCTGCTCACAATCATTTTGATAGTGTCACTTACAGTGAAGGAGGTAGTTATTTGGAAGATATAAGTTTGATTATAAGTTTTGACATGATTAAACAATGTGTCAGCCTAAAGTCCCTTCCTGCCGGGATGTGTGAAATCAGCCCGAGTAATCGTGAAATACATTTTGCTGGCAAAAAGTACGTGTATTAAGAAAAAAAAAAGTTTTACAACGGTAAAAGTTAAAATAAGCGAAAACTTTTTATTTTTTATTTCATTTAAAAATAACTTGAAAGTTATCATAAAAGTTATAGATCTATTGGAAGTTCTTTCATGTTATTTTTTTCATTCCTTATCAACCTTTACAGACTAAGCTAACGCCGCAATCCCAATGTTTAACTGAGAAAACTGATGAAGTAACATAAAACTAAAGGAGCCGGTCGAGGAGACAGTCCTACGTGTATATTCTCCTCGATCGGCAGAGCCGGTCGAGGAGATACTTCCATAATAGTACGGTCACATTATGAAAAAAATACGTCAAACCTAGACAAAATTGCAACAGAAATGAAATTTATATATTAAATCACATTTAATATAAACTGAATCATATCAGAAATTGGACAAAATCGGACCACCGGAAATCCATAAATTCGTATGTTGAAAATAGGATAAGTTGAGAAGAAAAAATCATTAATAGCTGGCTATGTGCATTACTCGACACTTGTTCTATACGTTCTTTCAAATTCTAGTCTTAAAACCAACTTCTATAAAATATTATTTGTAAATGAACATCAAGTCTCTTAAAAATTAAATCTTATCGGTCATTTTAATAAAGTTCAACAATTCTTAATGTTGAATTACCCCACCGACTCAAAATTGCTTGTTTACAAACAGTCGATTTTTATATGCTGTAAAACTTTTATAGATACAAGAATGGTCAAATAACTACATGGACTTGAAACGCTTTGTAGCCATCGACTTCAGACAGTTTTTGTAAAAAAGTAATAAATTGTCAGACGTTTTACCTTAACTTGAACATGATTGCAATCGTAATTGTACACACGAAGGCTTTGGTATTTTGCTGCTTCTGTTGTTGGCGGAAGATTCTCTACAGAAATATATTTGTCGCTCGATGCCACTTTTGGAAGAATTTACCCAGCTGCAAATTATTAAGCGAGTCTTCAGCTTTACCATTGTATAATACCACTAAAGCTTTTTATCCAGCAACAATTACATCTTTTTTGTGGATTCTTGATCATAAAATATATATAAGAACATTCGCGAAATTTATGTTTTATTTGTTTCCAAGATGTAACTTGTTTTAATAACCAAGAAATTTGCCACAGAAGGACAATTTTTGCTGACGGGTGTTCCGAAGTAAATTGTGGGAGTGGGGTGAACCGTAATGATCTTTGGGTTTAAAATATTTTACATCTATTCTACCCACTGCTGCAACATCTTTGGCTGTTACAGTTTATGCGAGGACTGGTTTTAGATTACATGTACATGTACCAGGCGTAATCGCAAAAATATATTTCTATCTTTCACTGGTAAAAACAAATTTTCAGAGCATATCCTTTCCACGACCATAACGTATTTAAACGTGACAAAATTTTGACTTCCCAAAACCCGGCCCTGTTTTACGGGAAGACGCCCGAAACGTATTTAAACGTGTCAAAAAAAATCGCTTTTCAAAACCCGACCCTGTTTTTTCGTCGGAACCCGTCAATTTATTTTTCATTTTTAAAAAGTCCTTACTTTAGAGGCTATTTAAAAGAACGCGGAATCATCGATTAGTATTTTAAAACCATTAGTCATTTGAATGCATCACATATTTTCTCTCAAATATAATTTAGTAAGAAATTGAATACATTTGACCTAGATAATCTGATAAGAAAATTAGTAATTTTAAAAAGTTCAATTTTAAGAAAAAAAATCTTATTACATGTGTTGCTGTTTCTTCATCTTTCATTGTCAAAATATAAAGTGGCTCCAAAACAGTTATTCATTATTTTAAAAATATCCTATATCTACCTAGTAATTACTTAAAATGACATTTTTTTGCAATGGCATAAAAATTAATTACTGTTAATTAGATTAATAAATTTACGGAATTTTACGTTACAGTCTTCCTGCGATAAACCGAATTTTTCACAAATTACGTAAAAGAGCGTTGAAATTCGGGATTTTAACGCACTATTCTTGATATGCTTTTTTTCCACCTTTTTTACAGAAGAAAGACCGTAACGTTAGATAAAGTGTTTTACACGGGTTTCTTACCATGTTGAAAATTCCGAATTTCTTTAAAAGGTAGAAGACCGGTAACGGACAAAAGCGTATATGCTTTATTCAAACATACACTTTTCAACGGGCACTAAAATAAAATTTACGCACATTTACGTTATGGTTTTTAAAATCGTGAAAAAGCACACGTTTAATTACGTTTCGGGCGACCTCCAGTAAAACAGGGTCGGGGTTTGGGAAGTCAAAATTTTGTCACGTTTAAATACGTTATGGGCGTCCGTCCGGAAAACAGGGTCGGGCGCGGAAAGGATAAGTAAGCAAGAAATTGTAGTTAGCGCCATGTTCTACTGTCATGCCATTAAGCCGGCTCTAGGTTTGATTGAGCTGTTCTTGGCATTAATGGAAATGCATATTACTGCCCAGGCCGCCATCTTAGTCCTGTGTTGAGTGCAACTCAGTATTATGTATCACGCTGAATGACCTATAAAGGGTATTGATAACAACACTGATTGAATGAAAGCGGAGACTTAACAGGTGCCACAAAGCACAAACCTCTTCAGTGTCAAGAGTGATTTTGAAGATCAAATCTTGACAACCATGTTTCTTGAACTTGTCGACAACAGATTTTAACCCTTTTATCCATGGAGACACCTTAATTGTTATGGCGAACAATTTAGATTCAGATCAGCTGGCTCATCAGTGCTGTCTGATCAGGATCTAACCTGTTCGCTTTATGATTTGTTTGGTTATCTCTGACCAAAATGCAACCAGTGCAGATCCTGATTAGACGCCACGGATGTGGAGGCTGATCTGGATCTACACTGGTCGCACACGTAAAAATGAGTAAAGGGTTAATATCCACATGCCACATTTTGATATTTGATAACGTAATTAATAACAAAATCAATTGTTAATTGTTCCGAGAACACAAGGACGGGGGACAAAATAAGAAAATATTTTTTAATCTCTTTATTACAAAGTTTTATGACAGAAATCAAAAAGAAAAAAAAATATTTGAGATTCAAACTAACATATACTGTTTATATCCTCTTAACATTAATTAAAATATTACCAATACCAAAATAATTATAAGAATTCAGAATTGCATCTCTGATAATGTGTCTCTTTAATGTTAGCATCCAAAACTTAAAACAATATGTTCTTTTATCAATATCTCTCACAACCGTAAAAATTAAATGTGGTCTTTAACACTTAACTTTGTATGGTTTGATCAAAATCTACCTATGTTTACGAAAAATTTCTTGGCAGTTTTCATATATATTACATTTACAGGTAAACCTGGTTTACCCAGTATTTAACAGTCAAATAACACCATAAAATATTTTTACATACATCATAATACAAATGATTTTGTAATCATTAGAATTGAATGGGTCATTTATTGCATTCATTGGGATATTAAAAAACATTAAAAATTTGCCTGAAGCCCTACAGGCTCTACACACTATAAACAACCCAAATGTTTTTCGTTCACCAATGAACACTATATTGATACAATCCATAAATAAATGCAGTACATTATCTGTTCAATTCTTTATTAAATTCCTCAGCAAGCATGACTTGACTTGACACTGGTAACTTCCCCATGTGTTCATAGAGGCACTCCTCGGTTGGGGATATCACTTGTTGAGTATGCGGTGAATAAAACTAGTCCATTCACGATTCAATTGTGTAAAATTAAGACCTATTTACCGTAACGTTAAAAGCCTTAACACTTAACTTTATCAGTAAAATAACCCGTTACCAATGTTATGCAGTGATTGTTACGTATATCAGGGCTATCCGATCAACCTTTTTGGGAGTTGTCCCGGCTAGCTCAGTTGGTTGCATCTCAGGTATTGCAGGGCAAGGCGCTGTCGCCGTGACGGTGCAGGTTCGCTCCCAGCTAGAGGCACTCTCATTTCTTTATTGGAAAATATAAATCAGCTCTTTAACTTAATACACTTAATGCATTTTCATTTTTCAATCAAAATTGGAAGTTTCATAATGCATAGAAAACATTTGAAACAACCGTATCTAATTCCTCCACAGATGTACCTTTAATTGCAAGGGCGAACAGTTTAGATCCAGATCAGCTGGCACATCCATGCCTTCTGATCAGGATGTATACTGTTCACTTTTTGATACGATAGGTTATCTTCGATCAAAATGCGATCCTGATCAGATGGCACGGATATCCTGGCTGGACTTACACAGGTCGCACATGCGTAAAAATGCGTATATATGGAGGAAAGGGTTAACTTGATCACTGATCACAGTGAATATAAGATGCAATTAAAGTAACCATAAGACAAAAGAGGTATAAAATGATAACAAATAATACTGTTCACATATTTTAAACCCAGACCCCATATCTTTAAAAATATATGATGCCCTTTACTATCCCTCAAACTTTAAACTTTACTTCAAGTTAAATCGCAAATAGTATCCACATATGCTAATGGACAAAACCCTTGCCCCGTCTACAATTTGCAACATATAACTCTACCTGCTAAGTACTGGCTCAAATTCATTCATTGAATGCATATAAATATCCTCTTTCCATCTATACCAAATACATTATTGTGCGATAAAAACTTCTCGCGTTTAAAATGATAGTGTCTCTAGCTGGGAGCGAACCCGCACATTCACGGCAACAGTGCCCTGCAAATCCTCCGGCACAAACAACTGAGCTAACCGGGACAATCCAAAAAAAGGTTGATCGGATAGCACTAATATATGTAACAATCACTGCATGACATCGGTAACGGGTTATTTTACTGATAACAGTACTGACTAAATGTACGGGGAGTCTTTTTACGGCCGCCACACTGCACAAATAGAGCTAGTAGCCTACTGTGAATTTCAAATGATAGTGTCTCTAGCCGAAAGATATAATAGAAACCCATACCGGACAAGACTTTTGTCCGCGAGAATACATTTTTACTCCCAATCCATATAATTTAAATATAAAATGGGTCTATTTTCAAATATGAAGTCGCAGATAAACACTTCTTCTGTCATTATCATGAAAAAACTGCATTAAAAGCAAAAAAACAAATTAAGTTGTTTTACCAGTTTTCGACAGAAATATAATTTTCTTGAACAACAAGTTAAGAACAACATATTTTTGCTACCCATGGCTGTATCAATCATGATAGGTCTAAACAATAGAGGATATTTGTTTTTACCAGTGTAAGATAGAAATATATTTCACCGAGCTCCGGATTTCGTATTTTCACAAGTGGTGATGCCTCGAGTGAAAATACTTAATTCCGGAGTTCACGAGTGAAATATATTTCTATCTTTCACTGGTAAAAACAAATTTTCTTTTTATTTTATGCTTTTGGTGCAACATTTGCGTGAATTAGATAGAAAAGTTGCAAGAAATGGCACTAAAACCGCTTGTTTATGACGTGACTTCATGACATCAAATATACAATTTTGGCCCGTTTTCTATGCGTTCTGTCATTTAATTGTAAAGTGCGTTTGGGTACCAACGTGAAAAAATCAGCAAAAATAAAAATAATATTCCACTGTTTAAAAAAAGTGAAGTACCACTTTTATTTCACTGGGGGACAAATTCTTTAATTCACTGAAAAGCATAAAACAAAAGCAGATATTGTACATGGTTTCTCTTTGATCTTTTCAAATTGTTTCTCATTGGTCAGATGAGTTTATTAGTAAAATCAGTAACATAAATTTTTCACAGTAATTCCACATCATCTTACTCTATGAGTACCATATGATTTACGTCCAGCACTGTAGATAACTACAAAACTAGTACCCATGTTCACAAAATAACTTAGCATTGATTGTTTAATCATCAGCTGGCATTAAATGTCAATTTTGATGTCCTTTTTGTTAATGTCACTGACATGAAATATCAATTTCTTTGAATGTGACAGAGAGAAAATCAATGTTAGAATTTTAGTACCTGTATTAAAATAAATGTAAACATCAACATTCAAAGTCAGTCGAGAATGAAGACCAATGAAGACCAATGTCATATGTTTTGTGAACTCAGGCAGTTTGTCATTAATACTCGGTGGCTAACACTCATGTTATCTTCCATTTTTACACTCAGCCTAACATCCACTTTACATAGTCATTTCACACTTGCACTGGAATGTTTTATATTGGCAAAGCAGGTAACTCTTTTCCTTTACAAGTTCCAAAACCCAGCCGGTAACAGTCTCCCTCACAGAAACCTGAAAATAACAACAACTGTAACAATTTTGTTTTCTCACAGAAGCTAAAATTAACAACAACATTAGAATTATCACTGAAAGTGATTAACTATCGCCACATGTAAGCTTGATTGTTGAACTGGGAATGATCAGAGTCAATGGCATAACACTAGAAACATGGGCTCGTGTAGCAGTAACCTTAAACCCATCCACCCCACCACAGTGGCCCCACTTTCAATCCAAAGCGTCGTCTTACCAGTAGCAACATATACAGCAAATTTCATCACAATATCTCATTCCTTCTAAATTTGTTGAGCAGAAATGGTGTGAATTTGTTAGTAACAGTGACCTTCACACCACCAGCATCAATGTTGAACTTAACCTTTATCTAACAACTGTGAACCAAACATTGTTTAAATATGTGAAGCCTTTTATGAGAAATCATCCAGAAACCATTCTTTAAATTTTTAGTAACAGTGAACCTTGAATGAACAGATAACCTTGACCCTACCAGGCCTATTTTCAATACCAAGTGAGCAGAAATAAGGTTTCTAAAGTTAAATAACAGTGACCTTGACCTTGAACCCACAGGTCTACTGGCTTTGTTCCTTTCCAACACAACTCTAACATACTTCCAAAGGAATCCTCAGGCTGTAAATAAACAAATATATTTAGGAAAATATAGCATTGTTATGGAAACAGGTAGTTAGATGTAAAGTTTTATTTGGTACGGTTAAAAAAGCAACTTAACATGGTATTTCAAACAACTTCTTAAATTACCTCCTCTAAAATGTTGATCTTGCATTCAGTTATTATGTCCCGATTATAACCTTACCTTTGAAGGTTCCTGGGACAAAGTATGTCCAGAAGTTTTATGGTGAGGAAGTTGTTGTTTCCTAGAGCAGTACACTGTTGTTTATTACCTCCTCTGAAATGTTCCATATTCATTTAAGTCCATTGGGTTTAAATATCCAGTAACTTTATGGTAGCCAAGTTGTTGATATATTGTTCCAAACATGTAAAGAAATTACCTCCCTTTGATATATTAAGAAAGTATTGTATATTACCTCCACTGAGATGGTTCCAGACCCCATCAAGTCCCCTGGATTAATGTTACATCCAGTGACTGTATGGTGGGCAAGTTGTTGTTTCATAGTCCAGTACATGTACTTAAAGTTACTCCGGGGAGGACAGCCCATCACCTAAAATAAAACAATAAATATTATTATCACTGTTTATTTTTTGTTAGTGGTAGTAACCGACCTCATTATGGGTTTGGTCATACTGACTATTTGACATTATGTTATTTTCACTGAAATCGCCATGAATCAATATATTTTTTAATTGAG
This sequence comes from Corbicula japonica, assembly GCA_038501625.1. Taxonomy (NCBI): domain Eukaryota; kingdom Metazoa; phylum Mollusca; class Bivalvia; order Venerida; family Cyrenidae; genus Corbicula; species Corbicula japonica. The sequence goes on from JAZAYU010000050.1 coordinate 2,106,802, forward strand.
CAAGTCTCTGGCAATAATGTATAATGCATTGGTCACATTAAAATGCAATGCTCACTTCTTGGCAGAAATAAACCAATGAATCAAAAGTATAAACAGTGTAAATCCTGATCAGAGGGCACATATCTGGATCTTCTCTGTTCTATGGAGGAAATAATTAAACCTCTGATCACAGATCTACAATAGTCACTTTTACATTCTTTTATTCAAAAGGAAACAGAGATGATCTAGACAAGACTGCTAAAATTCGTAAGTGACTGATCTGGATCTACACTGGTCAGCCATGAAATTACAGCATATCCCATGAAGAGACGGGTTAACATACCGTACTTAACTTCTCTCCAATACACATTTACTGAAAATTACCAACAATTATTTTCAGAATTTATTTATTAAAAAACAGTGTAGACTTTCATCAGATTACAAATATGCAAACTGATCTAGGTCTACACTGGTTATATGGAAGATAAACACAGTCTTGCCACAACCTCTCCATATAAGGAAATGAAATTATGCAAATCAAGTCATGTCATTGCATACAGAAGCCATTCACTGTCTTGTTACTCTGTGACTCTGTGCCCATATTTCAGACCATCTTTCTGGTGCTTTTCTTACTTTTCTTCAAGGGAAGCAACTCTATCAGAAATATGAATCGTTTTGCAGTCACATTTGTTTTTCTTTAAGAAATATTGGTTGTATAACTTCTACAAAGAATGGCCAAGATGTTTGTGATATTTGCTGTGCTACCATTATAATTAGCTTGGGTTTAATCTTGACCTACTTGGAACATTAGCAAAAACATTATTTACAGGAATAACCATGTTTATAATTATAGCTTACAAGAATCTGAATGGGGAATAATAAAAGTGCTTAACCCATTCCTGGATATATACGCATTTTTACGTATGTGCGACCAGTGTAGATCCAGATCAGCCGGCACATCTGTGCTGTCTGATCAGGATCTGCACTGGTTGCATTTTGGTCAGAAATAACCTAATGAATTAAAAAGCGAACAGTTTAGATCCTGATCAGACGGCAGGGATGTGCCGGCTGATCTGGATCTAAACTGTTCGCCCTAGCAATAAAGGTGTGTCTATACAGGAAAGGGTTAAATTAATCCTACATCCAGAAGTCCTATGCAGCTTCCACAAAACAATACATATGTACTTCAGACTTCCCGAAAGTTGCCAGACCGAAGGACCTGTCTGGTAAAATTTCGGCCAGTCAGACATGTTTTCTAATGTTACCAGACTGAATGTCAGACAAAAATTTAAACTCCTAATACTTGATTATACCTTTTTAACATGTTTCGGTCTGACAGAACTTGCTTCGGTCAGACAGTTTTTCACATCTTGTCTGACCAAATGTCTGACACCTTTTTTCAACTTTCGGGAAGTCTGGTACTTCCCATGAAATGAAAGAATATACTGGTTTTAAGTCTCAGAATAGTGTTATATATGCCTGACTTTACCCTTTACACTGAATCAAGCCAAAGAATCTCACAGCAAACAGTGTGAATAAGCCTGAATACCGTCATTGTTTGAATATAAACCACACTTTTTCCTTAGAATTTGGAAGTAACAAGTTGGGGGTGCGGCTAATACACAGGTTTGGTTGCTTATACTTTTGCGTTAAGCCATTTTCATCTGTTCTATCACGTTTGGGGGCGGTGCGGCTTATACATGAGTGCGGCTTATATTCGAACAATGACGGTATGCATGCCATTTATGATCTACACTGTTTGCTGTGAGATTCATTGGCTTATTTCTGACCAAGAAGTAGTGTAGATCCTGATGAATGGACAGCAATATTCAACAAAGCACTGTATTATAAGTATCATTCATGTGTGTTGGGTAACGATCGCATGATTCGGCCTGAGTGAAATATGCACAAGGGCGGTAACGAGGCTCTGCCGAGTTACCACCTAAGTGCATATTTCACGAGGGCCGAATCACGCGATCTTTACCCAACATAAGTGAATGATACTTTTTCTTGCATGCCGTATGTATTTTCCGCTTTTAGGGGTATTTTCCTGTAAATTTTTATTTGCACTTCTTTTTTTATAGTAGCGGAGTGATATACGAGACATTCCATCGTTCATTCATAACTGTCTAAGACGTCGTGACGTCATATAAGGCGCGTGATTCATTCTACATGGGGGGTGTGTAGAATCGAAATTTCCTACACGGGTGAAAACACCGGATGTCCTGATCTGGTATGCAATAAATTTTGTACAGTTGAGCTGAAGGTCGCCATTTCAGCCAATCAAATGCTTGAGATTTGAGTCTGGTTTCCATGCTCAGTTTTATAGTAACCTGCCATTGGTTTTCCATTATTTAAATTTAGGTAGTTCGGGTGCAGCTGTGCTTTGGTGAAAATTCAATGTCCTTAGAAGTTCATAAAACTTTGGCAATGTATACCTTGAGTAACTTTGGGTTATCAATAGTTGTCAAGAGTTGGGGTCAGAGTTCGTAAGTCTAATGTTGTATCTGATAAAATAACAAATTTACCTAAATCATCATTTAAATTTATTATCAAGTGTTAAATAAATATTTATTCTATCAGTAATGGGAAAACAGAAGATAACTCTTAGATCTGTGCCCAAGATCATAAAACTAAATCTGGATATCAGTCTCAAATCTCAAGCATCTGATTGGCTGAAATGGTGACCAGTCAACATTTCAGCCAATCAGATGCTTGAGATTTGAGACTGATCTCAAATCTTAGTTTTATTATCTTGGGTCCTGGACTAAAATTGTCATAATTATCACTGAAGACACGGGTGAGAACAAGGTTTCTGCATTTAACCCTTGCCTCTATAGACACACCTTTATTGCACAGGCATACACCTTTATTGCATGGGCGAACAGTGTAGATCCGTGCCGTCTGATCAGGATCTAAACTGTTAGCTTTTTTATTTGTTAAACAGGGTATTATATGAACTTGGACTGGCTTATCAAATCTGGATTGTAAATAATTTCTATTAGTAACTTACTACCAAGTTGGTATGCATGCATGGTCCACTAAGTTGGCATGCGTGCATGGCCTACCAAGTAGGCATGCATGCATGACCTACCAAGTAGGTCATGCATGCATGCATGGCCTACCAAGTAGGTCATGCATGCATGGCCTACCAAGTAGGTCATGCATGCGTGCATGGCCTACCAAGTAGGTCATGCATGCATGGCCTACCAAGTAGGTCATGCATGCATGGCCTACCAAGTCGGCAGGAAATGCACTGTCTACTTAGTGTTATATTGTATTTGGGCTAATTGCTAAGGTTTTAGTTTACCTTTTCTGATTAAGAATTCATTGGAGTTCTTATTTTGGAGATCTATGATTGTGTTGTTACATTTGTTAAAAGTGTACTGATCTAGAATTATGTCGATCAGATAAGTGTTATTTTTGTTGTTTTTTTCAGATTCTGAGTGATATATCATAGTTAAAATTCAGACGATCTGCAAATGTAATTATAAAATTGCAAACCGTTTGCACTTTTGTTTTACGAACTTTTTGTTTTTATGTGTGTTTTTTTATAATTTTTAATTTTAACTTTATCTCTTTTATTGTGTTGTTTAAATGTAAATGTTAATTTTCACTTGTTTACTTTTTTATTGGGTATATGACCAGTGTAGATCTATGCCATATGTGTTCATATGCATATTTTGCTTTCTAGACAATATTCTTAAATTAAACCAGTGTGGACCCTGATATGATCGCAAAGATGTGCAGGTATATATTGATCTTCATTGTTATGTAATTTATTAACTGTCATAACACAATTATTCAAAAGTTTTTTTTTTCATTGTTGTGTTTTAAGTTCATATTTAATACTGTTACCTTATTTACTCCAATTAATGATATTAAATTCTAAGTAATTTGCAAAGGTCAGGTTTCCTTTATAGTGTTTATATCATGCAAAAACACAATTTTGCTAACAACATATCAGTTTTAATTATTTCAAAATACTGTTATACAAATAAAGGTTCAACAACAATAGGTGATTATAACAATTATTATTGAAAACAAAGAACATGATTCTCAAGAGGGGTAGATTATGTTATGTTATTTCTGATATAATGTGATCAGTGCAGATCCTGATCAGACAGCATGGATGTGCCAGCTGATCTGGATCTACACTGTTTGCACATGCGTAAAAGGAGTATATAGCATTATATGGAGGAAAGGGTTACAATCTATTTATCATGTGTGGATTCAGCCATTGGGGCGACAAGGGGTTTAGATCACCCAAGCTTGTCCCTAAATCAATAATGATTTTATAAATAACAAAGATATCTATAGGCCCGGTCACACCGCCCAAACGTTGCTGGAGCATTCCTTGAATGGTAGGGAGGTGGACCAAATGCTCGTCACCGCTCACAAAATGGAAAAAAAATGAAAACACGGGCGTTCGTTTAGCGGTGCACCGCTGAAGCCGGCATTGCTTGAGCGTTGGTTTAGCAACAGCGAGCGTTGGTATAGCGGTGACGCGAGCATTTGGTACAGCGGCGTTCTGCGCATGCGCCCGACACCATTACAACAACCCCGTGTCCGCTCGTAAAACGCTTATAAGCACTCCACGAACGTTTTTGCAACGTTTAATCGCCGCCCAGGCAACGCTGGCGAAGCAGCGGTGGTGCAGCATTAAAAAAACCCGGCGTTGGCCTAGCATACCCAAGTGTCCACGAACTTGTGTCTAGCGGTGCCAAACTTTGCTTGGGCGTTGGTGGAGCGGTGGTGAACTTTGCCTGGGCGGAAAATTTTTCCCTTCTCACCGCTCGCAATATTTTGTGCAGCTCAAAACTTTCGGAGCGGTAGGAGGGCCCTTCGAGAGACATCAGCGGTGGCCGAGCTGTACGGCGTTGCTTTAACGGAGGCCAACTTTTGTTTAACGGTGGTGAACGGTTACGAGCGGTGATGAATTTTTTTCACCGCTCCAGGGACGCTCCAGCAAGTTCGCTCGGCCGGTGTGACCGGGCCTTATAAAATTTAATGTTAACACCTCCAATCTATTACTATCTCACTTGTGTTTTATAACAGGAAGTGCCTTAAGTTTTAAGGAAGCTTTCTAATCAGCTTTCGTTGATGTCGGTCATAGTTCCAGAAACAGTAACACAAAGATACAAAATAAAATTTACAGATGGTGATAGCACATCAAGTAGCAAAAGCTCAGTGGTAGAGCTACTTCCTTAAAAGCGAGAAGTCAGAGGTTCGAGTCCTGGCCAAGGAAATTTTTTTTTTCAATCCCAATCTGGCCTTCTTTAAAAAAAAGTAACTTAAATAAAATTATTGCAATGATTTTGAAAAAGGACAAATAAACTGAACCTTTTCTTGTTTTAAGTTCTAGTGTTTTTATAAAATACTGATAAATTTTAAAGACAAAATATGTCCAGTTATCCAGGCATGTGATTTAAGTGTTTTTCTATCAGCTTTGCTAGAAAACTTTATAATAGAACATTGCAAAGGCAGCAAATTTTTTATCAATTGGGGCACGTCACGGGAAAAGGTACCTTCGGTCATTTTTAGTGATATTTTAGTTATTACCAAGTCACGAAGCCTGGTGATTAAGAAAGGAAAGGTCACGGAAAGATTCAAGATGACCATACAGGGAGAGGAAATCCCATCCCTGTCCAACAATCCAGTTAAGTGCTTGGGAAAGTGGTTCGACGCCTCACTATCAGACAAGAGCAGTCAAGCCCGTCTCCAACAACAGGCGGAGGAGGGGTTGAGAAGAATAGACAAGTGCGATCTTTCGGGGAAATTCAAGGCTTGGGTGTACCAACACAATCTACTACCCAGACTTGTTTGGCCAATGATGGTTAACGATATTCCAACCAGTACAGTAGAGAAGCTGGAGCGGACTGTCAGCAAGCACCTAAGAAGATGGTTAGGCCTACCTCCATCCTTCACCAACATAGGTCTCTACAGCAAGACAGCAAGACAGCAAGACAGCAAAGCTACAGATGCCCATCAACTCTATTGTAGAGGAATTCAAAGTTGCTAAGGCCAGACTTCTGCTAACGTTGAGAGATTCCAAAGACGAGAAGATCAGCGGCGCCGGCATCGAGGTTAGGACTGGATGAAAGTGGTCAGTGAGTCGTGCGGTGGAGCTTGCAGAGAGCAGTCTCAAGCACCAATACATTGTGGGTATGACAAACATAGGAAAAGAAGGACTAGGCACCAGGAAGCACCAAAGATGGGAGACTTCAACACAGCAGGAAAGAAGATCCCTAGTACAGACCGAGATCAGGAAAGAAGCAGAGCAGGAAAGAATGTCAAGGGCAGTCCAGCTAGGACCACAGGGAAACTGGACAAGATGGCAGGTTCCAGAGAGGAAATTATCCTGGCAAGAGATCTGGCAGTACGAGCCACTCAGACTGAGTTTCCTGCTTCGTTCTATCTACGACATGCTCCCATCTCCTACCAACCTGTACCAGTGGAAGCTGATTGACGAGCTCAAGAGGTCCAAGTACGAAGACTTGGCCCAATCCTGCAAGTCCAACGGCTGGAACACTCAGGTCTTCCCGATCGAGGTCGGATGTCGTGGCTTTCCATCACAATCAGTGTGGAGAATGCTCGGAGCATTGGGCATCAAAGGAGCGGCACGAAAGCGCACAGTCCATGCTCTGGGGAGAATAGCCGAAAGAGCATCCAGCTGGCTATGGATGCTCCGTAGCAAACATGAATGGCAGCCAAGGTAGACGGGGTAGGGCCTGATCAACCCTACCTGCTCCGCCATCCCGAGGGTGTCCCGAGTGTAAATGGAGCGAAACACCTGCGGACGGATGGTAACTCGGCTGATGACGTCTACCTTCAGCAGAACATCTGTTATTCAACACAAAACTATGTGATTTTGTTACACATTTTGACAATAAAATGGTATTTTTACCGCGAAATGCATAATAAATAATGTCGTCTGCGCAAATTTATGACATCATTTCAAAGATTGACGTCAACTGTCCGAAGGTACCTTTTCCCATGACGTGCCCCAATTGAAGTTCTTGTAGATCTATAATCTTAATCTTGTGTATGTAAAAGAACCACAGCAGAAAACATTGTCCGCTATGGATTGAACTTGCACCATTTCTGCCTCGTATACCAAAGGCAGGTTTTTTTTTTTGGAGGGGGGGGGGGGGATTGGGGATGTGGCTCTAGCCTGTCAAGAGGGGAATAGAAAACTTGCTGTATTTTTCTAATTCTGCAGAAAATTATTAATAACTAATCAAATCTTAGTAATAATTATACACATTTAAACAAGCAAACAAAACTTTTATTCTTCGTAATGTTTAAATGACATTTCTATTAGGTAACTGTTCAAAAACACCTGTGTGTTTGTGTTGCCAACATGTTCCACCAGCATTTAAGACAGTGTCTAACACAACCTGCCATTGGGATTTCTAGTACCAGTTATTGGCAAAGAACTATTTGTAACCGCTCTATCAAAGTTTTATGACTATTCATTATTACAACTTTAAATGTAACTATTTGTTGTCCTTTGTTGTCTTCATTGTCTCTTCTTGTCAGACGTTGTTCTGCATTCACTGATTTCTAAGAAACATGTTCCCATTACCTAACGCGTCATCACCTCGTACACACTAACACATTTACCTTCACTAAGGTACAGTTTGATCTCTGCCCTGGAGAAGGTAATTGCTTGCCCATGCACATCATCTATGATGATCTGGCCTCTGTTGAGGTCTGCTGTCAGCAATATTCTAAAGCCCCGCAATGGCTCTCAACATCAAACAGCTTCGCTGTACTCGTAATCACACCTGAACTTGACACAGAGAAGAACTGTATCTGAAATCTAAAACCTTGAAAATCTCGAAGAATTACCGATACAGCCACACAGTCATTGTTCACTGTGGCCAATGCACAAACATATCCAGCGTAAATACCTATTTCAGAGGTTACACACTTACTCCTTGTATCAACCACATTTACTGACTTGTTCATATCGTCTGTGACCACACAGTAGTGTCCATGAACAACAGTCAAATCCCATATAAGTGGACTGAATTTGTTTTGACTAGTGCGTATGTCTATCTTGGCCTGGAACCTGGCTGTTGTCAGTCTACAGATCTCTGTTACTGTTCTCATCATGTCTTCAATCTGTTCTGAAGGTCGCAGTGTGTACATCTGTAATCTCCTGTCATCAGATAACTTGTTAAATTGCTCTTTAAATATTTCTATTTTCTGCCTGTTCTTTTTCATGGCAATGAATAGTTCACAGTTCTGTCCATTCCTCTTGGAGTCAATGCTTGTTTTCATGTCTTTAAACTCTTTTTCTACTGACTCCAATGCGTCTGACACAGCTTTTAGTGCTGTGCTGTTATGATGTTGGATGTTTTCTATTTCAAGGTCCATTTTTTTCTCAAGGTCATCAAAAAACTTGTTCATTTTGTTTCTTTGTTTTGTCAGTTCTTCTTTAGCCAGCTTCTTCATTTGGATGTTCATTTCAGTATTAGATGCAATCCTTTCCTTGTGTTCTATTAGTTCTTTATCTATGTTTGAAAGTTGTTCATCAAACTCTGTAAACTCCTCAAAGATATCAGGGACATGGACAACCTTCTCGCACTGATTATGGTTAGCTGTAATACAGGCATTGCATCCAAGAATATAACATGTGCCACAGAGGAATTCAACCATTTTGTTTGGATGATTGCTGCATTTCTCTACACACACATTAGTTTCTCCTAGATTAACCTGTGCTGGGTCTGGCATAGAGTCCTTGTCATACATGTATGACAAATGGTTCTCAAAACTTCTGTGACTGTTGTAGCACTGTCCACACAAATATTCAAAGCAGTCCCCACAAAGTCCCTCAGCAGACACAAGATTCCAGTCTTCCTTGCATGAATCACAATAGATCTCCTTTTCAAACGATTCTGCCATTACAGTACTCCTAAGAGAAAACCAGGATTAAACAACCAATTTCAAGCACATTTTGGGAATTTTTATAAAACCTAGTTTACAATGATGGACTGGATATATTCATGTTACAAAGTTTATTTTATTGCACATGTCAGGGTTTATCTCAACTTATTAAATCAATTGTTCAGTGTGCATTGCATTTTATCATGGGAGTAAAATTAACTCTTTCAAATTATACCACAAACAAAAATAATTTTGTATAAACTGTTCTATTTCAATTCAGCTATCTCCGTGGTTGTTAAAATTCAGAATTGTCCTCAGATGATCATTTCTTTGTCTGTCCATTTTCAAGTACCTTAAAATTCTTTTTAAACGCCCCTCCCATAATAAAGCCTGCTGCTATTTTTAGGAAAAAAATTCAGTTAATCCATATATATTATAAAATATTCTTAAGAATCTAATATAAGAACTAGATGGGTGTTCAGTTGAACACTAGTCTTGTGTCGCCCTCTTGTACTTATAATGTCGGAATAAAAATGCACGTACAAGAAGGAGCATAACTCCATCTTGCCGTAAAGAACTTGGCATCATCATGAGCATGTTATCATGAGCAATATAATTTGAAAGTTTGATGAAGAAATATTGAGAAATGGCAAAGTTATAGCCAACGTTAAGTTTTCGTGTCAAAATCCCAGAAGTACAAAAAGGGGACATAACTCCATCAAATGTGACCTTGACCTTAAGAATTTGGCATCATCAAGCATGTTGTCATAAAAGTATAATTGAACAGTTTCATGAAGAAATACTTAGAAATGACAAAGTTTTAGTCAATATTAAGTTTATAAACTTGTTAAATCATGCTCTTTTAATGTTTCTATTTTCTGCCTGTTCTTTTTCATGGCAATTAATAGTTCACAGTTCTGTCCGTTCTGTCAAAATCCAAGTATAAAAAGGGGCATAACTCACTATAATTTGACCTTGTCGTAAAGGAAGTGGCATCATCTCCTATTACACAGCAAATACAAATACATTGTACTTTTAAATGAACAGACAAGAAGATATAGGAAAAGACTGAATTTTCACAATCCCTGGGATAGACTACTTAAATTTAAACTTTTATTATAATTTAATAGTGATCCAAATCAGTTTTGGTTTTCATTTAACTTGTCATTATACACCAGCAAAATTAAACCACTGTTAATGTAAAATAAATGAACTTAACACTCGATTTAACATGTAGAGATAAACCCTGTAAGGGGAATAACCTTATTTCGTAACCAGGAAGTAGAAATGATCCGATTAATGTAAACATGCCAAAAGGACTGTTTGCTTTTCACTCAAACAATGGCAGAATCTGCAGATTTTAGTAGATCAGTAATTGGAGCATCTGATGAAGTAAAGGAAATCTATTGTGATCCTTGCAAGAAAGGTGGGAATGTCGTGTCTGCTGAGGGATTTTGTGTGGACTGTTCTGAATATTTGTGTAAACAGTGCTACAACAGTCACAGAAGATTCAAGGCTATGGAGAACCATGTTTTACAAGACAAGGACTCAATGCCAGACCCAGCAAAGTCTACTCAAGGAGTTACTGATGTATGTGTGGAGAAATGCAGCAATCATCCCAGTAAAGTGGTTGAATTCTTCTGTGGGACATGTGGTATACTGGGATGCTATGCCTGTATTACAGTCAACCACCGTCAGTGCAAGAAGGTTGTCCATATCCCTGATATTGTTCAAGAGCCAGAAACCACTGCAGAGTTTACAAATTTTGATGAAATACTTGAGACTATTGCTGATAAAGTAAATGAACACAAGGAAAAGATTGCATCTAATACTGAAACAAACATCCAAATGAAGAAGCTGGCCAGAGATGAACTAAAAAAGCAAAGAAATAAAATTAACAAGTTTTTTGATAACCTCGAGAAAAAAATGGACCTTGAGATAGAAAACATTCAAAGAGATAATAGGATGGCACTTAAAGCTGCGTCAGACAAGTTGGCATCAATGGAAAAAGAGTTGAATGAAATGAAAACAAGCATGGACTCCAAGAAGAATGGACAGAACTGTGAACTATTCATTGCTATAAAGAAGAACAAGCAGAAAATAGAAACCTTGAAGAAACAGCGCGACATGTTATCTAATGAAAGGAAAATACAGCAGTACACAGTGCTGCCATCAAAACAGATCGAAGCTATGATGAGAACCATTACAGAGATATGCAGAATGACAACAGCCAGATTCCAGGCCAGGATAGACATAAGCACCAGTAAAGACAAAACTGCTCCACTTGTATGGGGTCTTACCACTGTGCATGGACACTACTGTGTGTTAACAGACAATGATAACAAGTCGGTAAAGGTGATTGATACAAGAAGTAAGTGTTTCACCTCTGAAATAAGTATAAATGCTAAACTTATTACAGACTTGACAACAGTGAACAATGCCTGTGTGGCTGTATCAGTATTGCTTCCAGATTGTAGATGTCAGATACAGTTCTTCTCTGTGTCAAGTTCAGGTGTGATTGCAAGTACAGCTAAGCAGTTTGATGTTGAGCTCCCATTGATGACTTTAGCATATTCCAATGACAAGTTCTTTCTAAGCCAATGTGAACAAATTCAAATTTGCAACATCACAGGAAAAACATTAAAAACAATCAAGCATGATTCTGCTGGTGTTGCTATGTTTGATTTTACGTCTGGTATTTCTCTGAGCCAAGATGGTCAAACTATCTATGTTACTGACCAGGATAAAAACTCCGTAACCAGTACGACCCTGGATGGTAATGTCAAGGCTGTCTATAAGGACAAGGACCTGAAAAGACCAAAGGGTATCACTGTGGACAGAGATGGTTATGTTTATGTCCGTAACGCTGACACGAGAAATATCCATCAGCTGACAGCAGACCTCAGCAAGGTCCAGATCATCATAGAAGATGTGAGTGGGAGAGCAATTACCTTCTCCAGCACAGAGAACGAACTATACCTTAGTGATGGTAAATGTGTTAGTGTGTACGACCTGAAGACAAACTAGATGATGAGAATATTGTTTTACCCTTTCCTCCATGGATACACCTTTATTGCAGGGGCAAACAGTTTAGATCCATATCAGCTGGCACATCCATTCCATCTGATCAGGATCTAAACTGTTCGCTCTTTTATTTGTTAGGTTACTAGACCTAAATGAGACTCAGGGCAGATCCTGATCAGACAGCACAGATGTGCCGGTTGATCGGAATCTACACTGGTCGCACATGCGCAAAAATGTGTATATATGACATTGAGGGTTAAATCAGTGAAAGCTATGTTTCTATGGCATTAAGGGTTAAATCAGTGAAAGCTATGTTTCTATGGCATTAAGGGTTAAATCAGTGAAAGCTATGTTTATATGGCATTAAGGGTTAAATCAGTGAAAGCTATGTTTCTATGGCATTAAGGGTTAAATCAGTGAAAGCTATCTTATTTAGAAGAAACATTGAGAACCTATTTAGTCAGGTTAACAAAAGACTGTTCTGTTAGTAACATTTAAATAAACATATGCAGTTGCAACTTGTCATCTTAATTCTTTTCTCTATATACACATTTTTACACATGTGCAACCAGTTTAGATCCAGATCAGGCGGGACATCTGTGCCATCTGTTCAGGATCTGCGCTGGTTACATTTTGGTCAGAAATAACTTAACAAATCATAAAGCGAACAGTGCAGATCCTGATCAGATGGCACGGATGTGCCCGCTGATCAGTGGATCTACACTGTTCGCCCATGCAATAAAGGTATCTATGGAGGAAATAGTTAAAATACATTGTTATCCCACGGGCACAGTGTAGACCCAGATAAGCCAGCACATTATTTTGCTTTTAGATGCATCCGGTTATTTCTGACCAAGAAGCCTGTAGATTGTGATCAGAGGGCACAGTATCTGATGTGCTGACTGATCCAGCTCTCAACTGTTCATAATGCAATATAACCTATATATGGAGTAAAATGGCAATACTGTGTAAGGATCAAGTTAAAGTGCCATATTTTTATTATTTTATTTACCACTAAGCAACCACTTTTTGTCTGACAAACAAAATCAAGTGGTGGGCAAAATCTCCTCATTGCATTTTCTTTAACCAAATGTCATTAAAATAATGTGATGCAGATTTTATCAGATTTCATCATAATTATAAATTTTACAGTTACTGTATGACCTGTATATTTAATAAATCTAGTAAGTGATTTTTTTTTAAATTTCAAAATAATAATATCATATATAGTATTAAAATGTTCATTATTTTGAAACCCGGTGAATGTAATTGTGATATTAGTAAATAAATATAAATTTATTGTAAAACATACTATTTTGCAAAATGCTGATGAGGAAAATTCTTATTTTACTCTTTCGTATGTTCTGACAAAAGTTTAAGTATTTTAGCACCCAGAGCCTGATATTTTACAGGTAGTAAATAAAAGTTACCTTTAAACAATCAGGACTGAGGATTATAAAACTGAGATTTGAATTTAAACCAGTCTGAAATCTCTAGCATCTGAATGATTGAAATGGTGACCAGCGGCCATTTCAGCCAATCAGATGCTTGAAATTTCAGACAGTTTTCAATTTCCATGTTCAGTTTTGTTACCTTGGGAACTGAAGGTTTTATCTCCTTTTGCCAACCCTTTTCTCCATATACATGAATCTTACTGCACTGGCAAACAGTATAGATCCAGATAAGACAGAACATCCATACCTCCTGATCAAGATCTATAGTATTAGTTACTTAGTCAGAAATATATTAAACAAAATGAAACTAAAAGCAAACAGTGTAGATCCTGATCAGATGGTACAGACTTTTCTGCTTCATCTAGATCTATAATGTTCACTCACACAATATAGGCAAAAATTAAGGGTTACACATGCTTTTAACCTTATTTTTTCTTTAACTGTTAAAATCACACTCATTTAAGTTGTTAATCTCAGACATGCTGACCTTAAAGTATATAAACAGAATTTTCATGTGTATCGGCACTGTTTTGAAAACTTAAAGAAATGTAACTGAATTGTGACCTAACTATTAGAAAACTGTGTGAAGCTTTAGAAAGTATAAAACTGAAACTTGAAATTTAATGAATTAGTGAAACAAAACATTTGATTTGAAATTGTTTTAGAGAACTTATTGTTAAAAACAGTAAATAAAACTGAGAAGACTTTGAGTGTTAGAACACTGTTAAACAAATAACTCCTGTACCACCAGCAGTCAAAATGGGACGTTCAAATCAAAATATCATGCAAATAATGATGTTTACACTTATATAGGATGAAGTCTTATTCACATAACAAACCATTTCTGATGGTAAGCAGGGTGACATAATACTATAAGAGGTGTGGCTACAGTAAAAGACCCTCATAATTTAATGGACTATGGAAAATGTTTTGACGTGAGACCTACGGTCGACAAGCACACACATTTTGCCCCAAGTTGCTGCGAAACAAAATGCAGCTGTCATTCACTTTTTTGCCAACGTGGCTATTCCAACAGTCATTCGAAAGAGCCGTAATATCACTAATTCAGCTCATAATTTATGTATTAATGGAAGTATTAATTTGTGTAAATATAAGGACAGACTATCTAAATTCTACCTTCCTGGTGCTTCAGGGGCAGGGGATAGTTTCGCACTTTGGTCCCAGTCGATTTTCTAAGTATTTGGGGTAGCTGTGAATAAAATGCATTAAAATCATTGTTTGAGTTAAAGATGGCATATATATTCTTTTCTAATATTGTACAGTATATGAAATGTGAAATCTGGTCACAGTGGCTCAAATGCACTGATGCTAGCTTTGTATGTTCTGTGTTGAAAAGTTGCCAGATGAATACGCATTCGGCCAGGCTGAATTTGAGAATAATTTGGGGGTGAGGTATTTCAATGTCAAATGCTGAAAAATCGAGACGGGTGGGAGACACTTTCCAGCTGCTTGGGAGATTAGGGACACATAAAATATTAGCATTAAAGGGGTTTTATTAAAAAAATCATTGCAGGAAATATTTTGCAGGTTCTCAAATATGTAGAATTTCGGCCAAATTTGCATTAGAAAATCGGGACTTGGGTTGACTTAATGCCTGTGTAGATCAATGTAAGCTTGCACGGGGTCCCAGACTCTGGCGGAAACCTCGGAAACTGTCCACTGCGCCCTTTCTCTTTTATCCTGGGATGTAACTCTCAGGAAAAACGGATCATTCTGCAGTGACATTTGTTTTTCTTGGATCAATACTGGTTGTAACTAACTCAAAGATGTTTGAAAGATTTACTGTGATACTGTTATAATTAACATGGTATAATTCAAACATGAGATTAAATAAATAATCTTCAATATCTATAACAATGGAATTATATAGTTTACATGTATCTAATTTGACAATATTACAGTAATATGTCTGACAGGACATGTCATGCTAGCCGTTACTTCATGGGACAAAGCTTTTATACCATGGGCAACATCACTCCAGTGTTACATAGTCTGGTGATTTTGGCATGATAGCGTCATGGGACATATCAGCGTTTTACCATGGGCAACATCACTCCAGTGTAACATAGTCTGGTGATTTTGGCATGATAGCATGTGTCACTGTCACTTTTGTTTAACAGGAAGTGCCTAGACGTAAACCTTTTAACTTGCATTTCCAAGTACATGTAATCAGTTTTTTAAGCACTAGTTTAGTGAATAAAAATGTTCCTACAAATATACTAAAAGATTGTTTTGGTAATTATCAGTCAGTGTCCAAGACTATAAATTATAGTTTTGGGCACTGGTACTTACCATAAAAAATAATAAAGCTAAGACTAGTGATCAGTCTCAATTTTCAGGCATCTGACTGGTTGAAATGACCAGTGTCCAAACGGTTGAAATGAAGACCAGTCTCCAAACATGAATGTTTGTGAGAATTTCAAAGTTTCTTTTTCATCTACTGTTATATCTAGAGTTCATGTTGTCTGTTGTAATTTATAGCAAACTATATTTAATTAATTTTTCAATTAATTTCCACTTACAATTCATGAAAAAAAAAGGATAAGGTTTTATGTCCAATCTACAAATCTTATTAGATCATCATTCTAAAAAAAATGTAGCCTATTATACAGCAAAAACTACAAATTTGTACTTAAAAATCAACAGATAGGAAGAAATGACAGGACAATACAGAATTTCACAACCACAGAGATAGATGGCTTAAAATTTAAATAAATCAGTTTAAATTAATTTGCAATAGATAATTTTTACTCTACTGATAAATGCAATCTACACTGAACACCTGATTCAACAAGTTATGATAAATCCTGATATGGGGAATAAAATAAACTTTGTAACCAGAAAGCAGATAATCTATGATTACCAGCTAGGTTTTATAAACATCAAAAAGGGGCGTAAAATCAATTGTTTTATGCCAGCGTTTTTCTCTTAACCTGTACTGCAATGGCAGAATCTGCAGATTTTAGTAGATCAGTAATTGGTGCCTCTGATGAGGTGAAGGACATCTATTGTGATCCTTGCAAGAAAGGCGGGAATCTTGTGTCTGCCGAGGGATTTTGTGTGGACTGTTCTGAATATTTTTGTAAACAGTGCTACACCAGTCACAGAAGATTCAAGGCTTTAGAGAACCATGTGTTACAAGACAAGGACTCTATGCCAGACCCAGCAAAGTCTACTCGAGGAGTTATTGATGTATGTGTAGAGAAATGCAGCAATCATCCTAGTAAAGTGGTTGAATTCTTCTGTGGGACATGTGATACACTTGGTTGCTATGCTTGTACAACAGTAAACCACCGTCAGTGCGACAAGGTCGTCCATATCCCTGATATTGTAAAAGAGAAAAGAACAACGGTAGAGTTTACAGAGTTTGATAAAATACTGGAGACTATAGCTAAAGAACTAAATGAACACAAGCAAAAGATTGCATCTAATACTGAAACAAACATTCAAATGATGAAGCTGGCAAAAGGTGAACTAAAACAGCAAAGAAATAAAATTAACACCTTTTTTGATGAGCTTGAGAAAACAATGGACCTTGAGATAGAAAACATCCAAAGAGATAATAACATAGCACTTAAAGCTGCGTCAGATAAGTTGGCATCAATTGAAAAAGAATTTAACGAGATGAAAACCAGCACTGACTCAAAGAAGAACGGACAGAACTGTGAACTATTCATTGCCATGAAAAAGAACAAGCAGAAAATAGAAACAATGAAAATACAGTGTGACATGTTATGTGATGAAAGGAGAATACAGAGGTACACAGTGCTTCCTTCAGAACAGATTGAAGACATGATGAGAACAGTAACCGAGATCTGCAGGATGACAACAGCCAGGTTCCAGGCCAAGATAGACATACGCACCAGTAAAGACAAAGATTTTCCATTTATATGGGGTCTGACCACTGTGCATGGACACTACTGTGTGCTCACAGACTATCGTAACATGTCAGTAAAGGTGGTTGATACAAGAAGTAAGCGTGTAACCTCTGAGATAGGTATTGTTGCTACAGATGTTTGGGGATTGACCACAGTGAACAATGACTGTGTGGCTGTATCAGTTATCTTTCCAGATCATATATTTCAGATACAGTTCTTCTCTGTGTCAAGTTCTGGTGTGATTACAAGAACAGCTAAGCAGTTTGATGTTGAGTCTTCATGCTGGTATTTAGAATATTGCAATGACAAGTTTTTTCTAAGCCAAGGTGGAGAAATTAAAATTTGCAACAGCAAAGGACAAGAACTGAAAAAAATAAAGCATGATTCTGCAGGGGTTGTTAAGTTTGATTTTCCGATTGCTATTTCTCTAAGATCAGATGGCCAAACTATCTATGTCACTGACCGGGATAAAAACTCTGTTACCAGTATGACCCTGGATGGCAACGTCAAGGCTGTCTATAAGGACAAGGACCTTAAGACACCAATGGGTATCACAGTGGACAGAGATGGTTATGTTTACGTATGCAGCGCTGGCACAAGAAGTATCCATCAGCTGACAGCAGACCTCAGCAAGGGCCAGATCATCATAGAAGATGTATATGTGGAAGTAATTACCTTCTCCAGTGCAGAGAACAAACTGTACCTTAGTGACCGTAAATGTGTTAGTGTGTACGACCTGAAGACACACTAGATGATGAGAATTTTTGTTTTAAATCAGTGAAAGCTGACTAATAAGAAGAAACATTGAGAACCTCTTTAGTCAGGTTAACAAAGGACTACATTCTGTTAGTAATATTTAAATAAACACATTCTGCTGCAGCTTGTCAACTTAACATACATGTAACCTTCTACTGCATGGGATATGATTGTTATCCCATGGGCAAACAGTGTTGACAGATCAGCCAGCAAATTCTTTGCTTTCTGATTCATTCTGACGGAGTAGATTGTGATTAAAGGGCATGATGTGCTGGTTGAACTGGATATCTGCAGCTGTTCAAAATGCAATATAACCTGTATATAACTATATAAGGAGTAAAATACTGTTTAAGGATACAGTTAAAGTGAAAAAATTTTTTTTTACCATAGCAACCAAATTTTTTCCAACAAAATAAAATCAAGTCGGCATTTCTCTCCTCATTCGAGTCATTGTGTTTTCTTTAACCAAATACAAACAAATAAAGGAAGACAAACTCCAATATTTCACTACGCGTTTCGAGTTTATTTGACTCTTCTTCAGGTGAATGTTATTATATCAACATCTCTTATAAACAATGTCTTATTTTGGTGTAAAAAATGATGTAACTTTAATATACTAAACAAACGTCACCATTTGGCGTAAAAAAGACGTCACATAGCAATATAAACGACGTCAACTTTGGCGTAAAAAGAAGTTGCGCATTATTTGGCACAAGCAACAATAAAAAAATTAAAATAAAGGAAACATATATTATATATATAAAATCACATGATTCATTTCGCCAAAAAAAATGTAATGTTGATAAAAAATAGGAAATACATTAAATTTATGAAATAAGTACAGGATCTTAAAGATTCAACAGTCACTGGTAGAAAAAAAATGCATACAAAGCACAATGTACAATGGATTCCAGTAACAACTGTACATAAATAAATTTTATAAAATGTAAGGCAGATAATAAATTCATTATTTCATCTATATTGTAAATAATTGTAGAGACTTTATAAAGGGAAATTACTGGTAGATAAAAAACCCTTAATAATCTACATAATCAGCACCGTTAAACCTTTTCATGATAAGCCATACAGTATTTTTGAATTTAGACCCTGTGGAAAAACTGTTCCCAATTTAAGAATCCAGTAAGTTTCCTTCATAAGTCTCTCCATATTGTTATGAATTTATCAATACACATGAAACTAAAGTCATTTAGACTGTGATTATTTTGATTGAAATGGGAAGCAACCAGTGTAGAAAATGCAGGATCTATATAGCTATTGATATCAAAACGGTGATTGTTCATACGCTTAGACACTTTTTGACTGGTCTGCCAACATATTGCATATTGCATTTTTGACAAGTTATTAAATAAATTACATCTGAACTTGTACAATCAGTATTATGATTTAATTTAAATTCTGTATGATACTGAGAGCTAGTGAAACTATCACTTTCAATGATGTTAGAGCAGTGAGAACATCTAGGACGGTTACATTTTACAGATGTATATTTAACATTGTTTTGAGGTTGAAAAGTTGTTTTTACATGAATGTCCTTAATGTTCTTTGGGCGTTTGAAAGCCATGACGGGCTTGTATTTATGTAGTTCTCTAACATCAGGATTATTAGATAGTTTTAATAAATCCCAGTACTTGTTGATTATAAAACCAATATTTGGCAAAGACGGATTGTATTCTACAACAAAAGGTATAATATTTTTGTTAACACTTTGAACAGTGGGTTGCAGAGCTTCAGTTTGGGACATAGTTTTGAAATGCTCAAAAGCAGTCTCAATAATTGGCTTGGGATAGTTCCTGGCAACAAAATACTTGTATAATTCATCAAGTGACTCCATGAACTGGTTGTTATCTGAGCAAATACGCCTGTAACGTTTGGCCTGGCTGAAAGGAATACTATTTTTACACGACATAGGATGACTAGAAGTGTAATGTACATACTGATGAATATTTGTTGGTTTTACATGAACACTGGTACTGATGTTGTTTTTCTCATCAATATACACATCAACATCTAAAAATGTTACATGAGATTCTGAGATATTGTAAGTAAACTTTATATTTGGATGACAAGCATTAAGTGATTCAATAAATTTATACAATTCCTCTAAAGAGTGAGTAAAAATCATAAAAATGTCATCCAAAAATCTAAGCCATGCATCTGGTTTATATTTACATCCATCTAAAAACATCTGTTCCAGTTTACCCATAAATAAAGACGCATAGCATGGTGCCATTGGGCTACCCATGGCTGTACCCATTGTTTGAAGAAAATTATTACCATTGAATTGAAAGAAGTTGTTGTGTAATACTAAATTGACAAGTTTACATATATTATCAGTTGAAAGTCTGCCATTGTAACAACTAGTTTCCAAAAAATGTCTGCATGCTTCAATACCCTCGGCATGAGGGATATTGGTATACAATGAACACCTTTAATAGTTAATCGGCAGTTAAACAATGAAAACTACTACTGCAAACTAGATTCCAATCCTAAAGAACAGTTTATTAATGAAATCACAGATTATATTGACAAACTGGAGACCATCAACAGTAAAACAAAAGAACAATTGTACCCTGCCAATGAAACAAGAGTACCAGTTTTCTATGTATTACCAAAGATACACAAACAAATCAACAATGAATTACCACTAGGTTACCCGGGCCGTCCGATAGTCTCAGGGCGTGCTTCTTCAACTGAAAATATTTCTGCATATATTGATACTGTTTTGAAACCACATGTGGAAAACCTTCCCTCTTATGTAAAGGATACAACTGACTTTATACGCAAACTAAATGAGCTAACTTTAATACCAGATGACTCTCTGCTGGTGACAATGGATGTAGCATCATTATATAGCAATATTCCCCATGAAGATGGAATATTGGCTTGTACAGAATTCTTGACAACTGGTGTGATATCAGACAACAAATTAAAAACCATACAAGATCTTATCAAAATTGTACTTACTAAAAACCATTTTCAGTTTGAGGAAAATAATTATTTACAAATTTTAGGAACAGCTATGGGTACTAAAATGGCTCCAAGTTACGCATCTTTATTTATGGGAAAATTTGAAAAAGACTTTCTAGACTCATGTGATAAAAAGCCGATGCTGTGGTTACGATTTTTGGATGATATTTTTCTAATATGGACACATGGACAAACAGATCTAGAAAAGTTCATTGAAAGAATCAACAAATTCCATCCAAATATTAAATTTACACTTCAATATTCCCCTACAAATGCCAATTTTTTAGATGTATCAATTGTGAAAACTTCTACGAACAAGCTTGTAACAAATGTTTTTGAAAAATCAACAAACAGTCATCAGTATATAGAATTCTCGTCCTGTCACCCAACTTCATGCAAGGCTGGAATCCCCTACAGTCAGGCCAAGCGCTATCGGAGAATTACTTCAGATAACCAGATGTTCACTGCTGACTGTGATAGAATTCGCCAACATTTTAAAGACCGAAACTACCCAGAAGATATAGTGAATAATGCAATCTCCAAGGCATCAAGTTTGACGCAACAGGAGGCGCTTCATTCCACGATGAAAGAGAAACAGGACATTATTCCTTTTGTGTGCACTTATAATCCATCATTACCCAATATCGGAAAAGTGATAAACCAATATTGGGGACTACTGAAATATTCCTCTAACAAGAGTGTACGGGACATTTTCTACAGTAAACCTGTTGTTGCTTTTAAAAGACCTACTAACTTACAAGATATTCTCGTTCATTCTAAAATGCAAACATGCAATATTTCTACTGGGCAAGTTCTTAAATGTAATCGACCAAGATGCTCACATTGTAATAATATTACTGAATCTAACAAGTTTGTAAGTACTATTTTTTCAACACAGTACAATATTAAGCAAGATCTAAACTGTTCCTCAACTGACGTTATTTACCTCATAACATGTAAGAAATGTAAAAAACAGTATGTTGGTCAGACTCACCAAAAATGTAGCATGAGAATGAACAGCCATAAATTTGATATTAAGCATTACCCAGACACTTTAACCACTGTTGCTGAACATTTTAATTCTGAAAATCATTCACTTAACGATTTTTCCTTTATGCCTATTGAGAAAGTATCTAACAACTGGAAACGCCTTTTAAAAGAAACTAAGTGGATACACAACTTAGGAACTCTTTGCCCAGATGGGATGAATTCTAAAATTTTGTATTAATAGTCATTTTTTGACACATATCAGTTTGCTTTGTCTCTTAATGTGTACTTACGATGTCGTATAGTTTGTACTTGTCATATTTTAACCTTGCATAATTTTGCATTATACCTGTATTGTGAATCTTTATGTGATCCTATATAATATCATAAGTACGCCAAACGTGATGATTAATTTAGACGTCAACGTCGTTTGACGTTGACGTCATTTCCTGTTATGACAAACAATCCTGAAGAAGGCATTATGGCCGAAACGTCGTTGTTGTTATAATAAATAAAAAAATGTTGAAGTTTTAACCTCTACTTGTGAATTATTTAACTATATACAATGAACTTACATCCAAAGTGACCAAATAAGTTTTCTTATGTGTTAGCTTAAGAGTTTTAAGTTTATGAATAAAATCACTAGTATCTTTAACATATGAAGGTAGAGCTTGCATTAATGGCTGTAAATGGTAATCTAAATATTTGGAAATGTTTTCTGTCCATGAATTACATGCTGATATAATGGGTCTACCTGGGAATCCAATAGGTAATTCTTTATTATGCTTTTTATGGATTTTAGGCAGAATGTAGAATTGTGGAGTTCTAATTTTTTCAGGAAAGATATCAAATTCTTGATCAACAAAGTCATTGGTCATTTTGATTTCATCAATACATAATCGAACATTTTCCTCAACTTTATCTGAAATGTCACAATTAAGTTGCTCATAATAATTATCATTTACAAGTTGCCTTTGAATTTCTTTTTCATAGTCACATCTGTTCATAATTACTATAGAAGCTGATTTATCTGCTTTTTTGATAATAATGTCTTCACTTTTAGACAAGTTATTTAAACATTCTAATTCTTCTTTAGTAATATTAGTATATTTTCTTTTTTTGGGAAGAGAATTAAGAATTTCTTGTGTTATAGCCTCAATGTAAAAATCCAAATAATGATCCCTTCCACTTTTTGGAGTGAAAACAGACTGTTTCTTATTGAAAAAAAGGCATATCTTTAAAATCATTGGCCAAATTTGAATTTTGTTGAGAAATATTTTGTGAATTACTTTGAGTATTATTATCAACATTTTCAAAAAAGAATTCTTTAAGACGTAAACGACGGCTAAATCTAAATATATCTTCAGCTATTTTTATTTTATCATGAGATTTTAGTTTTGGACAGAATGACAAACCTTTTCCTAAAAGTCTAAGTTCAGTGTCTGTTAATTTACGGCTTGAGAGATTTAATACCGTTTTCTTTCCTTGTTCGATCTCCTGCTGAATCCGCTTGTGCCTTTTCCATTTCTTTCTGTTTCCGATTCTGATGAACCGTCTGTTCCTTGGAGCTCTTGGAGACATGATATTAGTGTTTTTATTGTATTTTGTAGAATTGTTGTTCTGCAACTGCCCTGTTTCACGGCCTCGGCATATGTCTTGTTGGTCTTGTTGTTTTCTTGTGTGCTGCCCAGGGTCTTCAAGTTTTTTTGGTTTTGTTGTTTGTTGGTTTTTTGCTGATTGTTTTTCTCATTATTGTGTGCAATCATTTTATCTTGATTCTGGAAGTTATTTTCTTTCCGTGTTACTTTTTCTGTTGTTTTTGATTTGTCATTTTTCTTGTTAACAGTTGATGTTTCCTTGTTTTCATGTTGCTTTTGATTTTGTGGCTTTGCTGGAATATCTTGTAGGAGTTTAAAATTTTCATTCCTCTCTCTCTTCAGTATTGAAATTTTCTTCTGTTGTCTAGCTTTGATGTTATTCTTTTTTTCTTCTGTTGATTTAAAAATACCAGCTGTTATTTCATTAAATTGTCCTTCATTAGACAAATGCGATCTCAGATTGTTTTCCAATTCCATCATTTTTTGCTTGGATTCATGGAGTTGGGCAAAATGTTCTTCTTTTACCATCCGGCATATTTCTAACGAAGTTTTTTCTAAAACTCTATCAATCATATTTTGTAAGCGCTTGTTACTGCCTACTTGTACCTGCAGATTTAATGTTAATCCTTTTGGTACAAGCGACTCTGCCATACAGTTTTCCAGAAACTGAATGTGGGTAGCTTTCCTCATTTGAAAGTCTGCCATTTTCTTAATTTCACGTATTTCCTTATCCATGATGGAGGATTACTATTGATGCTTCTTATCTTCCTCGTAAAATCAAATATAAACAAATAAAGGAAGACAAACTCCAATATTTCACTACGCGTTTCGAGTTTATTTGACTCTTCTTCAGGTGAATGTTATTATATCAACATCTCTTATAAACAATGTCTTATTTTGGCGTAAAAAATGATGTAACTTTAATATACTAAACAAACGTCACCATTTGGCGTAAAAAAGACGTCACATAGCAATATAAACGACGTCAACTTTGGCGTAAAAAGAAGTTGCGCATTATTTGGCACAAGCAACAATAAAAAAATTAAAATAAAGGAAACATATATTATATATATAAAATCACATGATTCTTTTCGCCAAAAATAATGTAATGTTGATAAAAAATAGGAAATACATTAAATTTATGAAATAAGTACAGGATCTTAAAGATTCAACAGTCACTGGTAGAAAAAAAATGCATACAAAGCACAATGTACAATGGATTCCAGTAACAACTGTACATAAATAAATTTTATAAAATGTAAGGCAGATAATAAATTCATTATTTCATCTATATTGTAAATAATTGTAGAGACTTTATAAAGGGAAATTACTGGTAGATAAAAAACCCTTAATAATCTACATAATCAGCACCGTTAAACCTTTTCATGATAAGCCATACAGTATTTTTGAATTTAGACCCTGTGGAAAAACTGTTCCCAATTTATGAATCCAGTAAGTTTCCTTCATAAGTCTCTCCATATTGTTATGAACTTTATCAATACACATGAAACTAAAGTCATTTAGACTGTGATTATTTTGATTGAAATGGGAAGCAACCAGTGTAGAAAATGCAGGATCTATATAGCTATTGATATCAAAACGGTGATTGTTCATACGCTTAGACACTTTTTGACTGGTCTGGCCAACATATTGCATATTGCATTTTTGACAAGTTATTAAATAAATTACATCTGAACTTGTACAATCAGTATTATGATTTAATTTAAATTCTGTATGATACTGAGAGCTAGTGAAACTATCACTTTCAATGATGTTAGAGCAGTGAGAACATCTAGGACGGTTACATTTTACAGATGTATATTTAACATTGTTTAACCAAATACCAAATTTCTTACAACAATTATATGATGCAGATTTTAAATTTTATCATTATCAATAATTTTACTGTATAAATGTTATATTAAATAGAAACTGAAAAATTTAAAATTAGTTATAATATCATATTTAGTATTAAAATGTTCATTATTTTGAAACCTATGCAAATGTCATATAAATTTGAAATACAAAATCAGTAAATAAATATCTGTTTATTGTAAGATATCATTTTTCAGTTTTCAAACCTTGGGAACTGAAGGTTTTAACTCCTTTTGAGAACCATTTTCTCCATGTATCTTATTGCAATGGCAAAAAGTATAGATCCAGATCAGCCAGCATATCAATGCCTCCTGATCGAGATCTGCAGTGCTTGCTACTTAGTCATAAATACATAAATATACAAAATCAAACAGTTTAGATCCTGATCAGATGGTAGAAAAAATAAAAAGGGTTACGTGAGCTTTCAACATTAACTTAACTGTTAAAATCACAATTACAGTGAAAACTCCCTAAACCGGATCCTCTATAATCCGGAATCCTCCGAAAACCGCATAATTTTTACGGTCCCGATTTTTTTCCTTCTTATTTTATAGTAAAGAAAACCTCTGAAAACCGGAACCCCCGAATTCCAGAAACCAGTCTTATTTTAAAAATTTTATTTGCTTTTTGCTCTTTAAAAAACCTCTAAAAACCGGAATTTTGATAACTGCCATTGAAAGTGATGAACTCGGGTTGTTTTGTCAAAGGCTTGTGTACTGTCAAGCATGTGAAATATCTGCATGATAATCCGTTGTTTTCCATTAAAGGCGCGCGTATTATTTAATAGGCGTGAAAATTACAAGGGTTAATAACTGGGATA
Organism: Corbicula japonica; assembly: GCA_038501625.1. Classification (NCBI taxonomy): domain Eukaryota; kingdom Metazoa; phylum Mollusca; class Bivalvia; order Venerida; family Cyrenidae; genus Corbicula; species Corbicula japonica. The sequence continues at coordinate 2,133,077 of JAZAYU010000050.1, forward strand.
TGTAATTGTTGTGTAAACAAATGAGAGTTGAGAAGATGATGATTAGGTAATTGTCTGTTTCATTTATTGTTTAAAACACCCGTGACCGTCTTTCTTATGTAATTAATGCTGCAATTACGCCGCATCGGTCGATCAGTCGGCGATTTTACAGAGGGCTGTGAAAAGGGCTACGATTTCATAACATTAAAATTATGATTTTAATTAGGTAAATTGTAAACATGATTGGTTACTTTAAACTAACCATTAATTTTTATTATAAAATTTGAATATTTTCATGTTCACGTATGTATTTAATTGAGTTTGTTGAAAAAATGTTATTATAAAAATAAATGAAAATGTTGGATTTAATTTAATTTGTTATTTTTATTACCTAAAATATGTCAAATGTTGCAAAGCAACAAACATTAAAGTTAGACTAAGAAAAGGCGTTAAAACACACTTATTACAACAACACTTGTCAAATATGGTGATAAAGGTAAAATCCTCTATAAACCGGAATCCTTTCTAAACCGGACTTTTTTCTCAGTCCCGATGACCACCGGTTTAGGGAGTTTTCACTGTATTTAACTTTTAAATCTCAACATGTCAATATGAAAAAGGCAGTCACTACAGTTTCATCAAAATTTTCTCAATAATAGATTTCATTCAAACTTTGTCTATGTCAAGAACATGATGTTATGCAATGAAAAACCAAATAAAAATGTGACCTTACCGGGGATACTTGTTTTTTATTAGATACCGAAGATGTCACATTTTGAAATTTTTTTATAATTTTCATAGACTTCTTTGTCTGCATAAAATCATAGAATGTATCACAAGAATATCATAAATAATTCTATGTTTCTGTTAAAAACATTCTAAATTACAAATAAATTGCTAATTATTGCAATACAAATCATGAAACACATATAAAAAATTAAGTATTACCTATTTTACTACAAAGAATTTATCATCAAATCTTTTCATCCTAAGGGATGTTTTTAAGTTTACTTAAATTTAAAATAATAGAATTTCACCATATACTACCAATATATTCACCAATTTATAACAAACATAAAATAAAAAAGAAAAATGTAGGTTACCATGTTAATTTGTTTGAAATGGCAATTTCAAAAAGGGAGGGGGGGGGGGGGTAATTATGTATAAACAGACTTAAAGGTATATAGTTTACATCGTCAATTATTACTGTTTTATTTAGCGATGGCTTAATTTTCGCGTATTTTGTGCTCGGACCAGTGCGCGAATGTAAAACATAAGCCAAAATTTAACCAATAATCCACATATGTATCCGAAATGAGCTATGTCCGAATAAGTCATGTCTTGGACCGTGAACTGTGTTTTATACATTGAAAAAACCCAGATTGGACCGTGAACTGTGTTTTATACATTGCATTTCGACGGTGGTACAGTAGTTTAATACTCATTGAAAAAAACTGTAGCGAAGACCTTTAAGTGTAACAGTCATTAATAAACCGAATTTTCAAGGGTATCTTCATTGTAAGGAAAAATGTAACAGAAATCTTTGTGACCAAACTACTAGTATAAGAAAACTGTGTGAATCTTTAGAGAGTACAAAACTGAAATTTGAAATTTAATGACTTAGTGAAACAAAACATTCAATTTGGAAATTGTTTTTGTATACTTATTGCTATAAAGCAGTAAATAAAGCTTAAAAACTGAGTAGACTTTGTGTGTAAGACCACTGTGTAACAAATAAATCCTATACCACCAGCAGTCAACATGGAACATTCAAATCAAAATATCATGCAAATGATAATGTTTATTGTTTCTGATGTTAGAAAGGGTGACATATTACTTTAAGAGGTGTGTCTACTGTAAAAGCCCATCACAATTTATTGCACTGTGCAAAATGTTTTGCAGTGTGCCATAGGGTCGGCAAGCAGACATGTTTTGCCACGCGTTGCGGCGAAAAAAGTGTTGTCATTCACTTTGTTGTCAACATAGCTGCTCCAACAGCCATTTAAAAAAGCCATTATGTCACAAATTCACCTCATAATTTCTGTATTAACGAGAGTATAAATTTGTGTAAAATATAAGGATTGAATCAACATTTGATGTGTTTCATTTGGGTATGAAAAACAGCTTGTTTAAATTTAAAACAACCTAACTGTTTTCCATACTCAAATGAAAACCATCAAATATCAATTCAATCCTTAAATATATTCCAAGCTGTGTGCAAATATGACAAGCACTTTTTAAGCAACATTTTCTTGTTAAAATTGGGCCAGAATGAAGTATCTCTACCCGCCACAGACATGGTAAAAAGAAAGAGGTCAAAACTAATGTGCCTTCGCTCTAAACACTGATTACAAGTTCCTCGTAAAGAAAAGCTTTCAACGCATACTGAATAATTTAAATGGACATTGTTATTCATGAAAGATTTGATTGAATCCTGATGACCAGTCACTAAAACATTCTTTTATCAATAACTTTCTGAACCAATCAGATTGTCCCCAATAAGATCTCAAATGTATATGAGAATTGTAGTAAATGGCGAAGCTTTCAGAACATTATATTTTATGTTGTTTCCATGTATAAATAGTGATTAAAACCATAAGAAGTGTTACTCTGTGCAAGCCATTTTAATTAAAGATATTTTATGTGGTATTACGTTCATTCCACATTTTCAGATCATTTTGCAACCTTTACACTTACAGAGCATTATGAATCTTGCTTCCTGTAATGAATGTTTCGTAAAACAAAAAATTGTCAGGAAAAAACACTTTGATTTATATATGTTGTTTGCGGGCCATCATCATATCTAACATATTGTTAGATCTGACTTTAGTGAGATTGATTATTCACCATCCTACAATCAGGTACATGAAACAACTCACTAATAAACCAGTGTACGAGGGTTGTCGCAGAAGTTAAAGGACTAACACTGTAGATTAAACATTGTCAGGAAAAACACTTTGATTTATATATGTTGTTTGCGGGCCATCATCATATCTAACATATTGTTAGATCTGACTTTAGTGAGATTGATTATTCATCATCCTACAAATCAGGTACATGTAACAACTTACTAATAAACCAGTGTACGAGGGTTGTCGCAGAAGTTAAAGGACTAACACTGTAGATTAAACATTGTCAGAAAAAACACTTTGATTTATATATGTTGTTTGCGGGCCATCATCATATCTAACATATTGTTAGATCTGACTTTAGTGAGATTGGTTATTCACCATCCTACAAATCAGGTACATGTAAGAACTTACTAATAAACCAGTGTAGAATCATATACAGGTAACTGCATGAAACTTCAATCAAGGTTTACACTTTTTAAAGTTCAGTTAGTTTAACCAGTATTGAAACTGATATTGCCTCTACCTTGGCCTAGCCTTGCAATTCCGATGACGCAACCAAGTGGTCTTGCTGGGACAACCCAAAAAAAGGTTGATTGGATAACCCTGTTATATGTCATCATCACTGCATGACATTGGTGAAAAATTATTTTACTAACAAAGCAACGCTGAATTCAAATCATGCTAGCTAATAACACTTGCTTTCTAAGTCCTCGGGGAAACAAATTGCCCAAGAACTTGGGGGGAAAACAGACTACTTTTCACATACTTTAATAGTATTCATTTCTATATTTTGGCTAAGATATAGCACTTACCCTATTGGCCAGCTCCAAGAACTTCTTAGCTTCCGAGCCGTTATCACAGACTTCCTGGTACAGCACTGGGTCATGTGACTCCAGCATCTTCTGGAGACTGATGGCTGGTTCCGGGCTCTGAAGGTCACGGGCTCCACTGTCATAGTCCAGGCTGTCCGGTCTACCTGATAGCGCACCTGGTAGAATATATTACATAAAAAGTAAATATTTCTAACCATGTCAATTAGGATAATAAAATAAATGATTTCAGGTCAGAACAGTTTAACTTGATGATATGATTTTAGGTTGGATGATCAGCTGACACATCTGCTGTTTGCTTTTTGCTTTTGGCTGTTTCAGTCTAAGTCTTTAAGAAGCAGAGTGCTAATACTGCTCATATGTCTGGTATATTAGGCTATTCAGCTACAAAAAGCTAACAATGCAGATCCTTATCCAAAAATTCTGATCTGGATCTAAACTGGACGCACACGTGATAAAATGTGTATATATATCAAGTAAAGGGTAAAAGTTTTAGCCCTCTACAATAGTGTGTTCCGCAAGATTTTGCTTACAAAGCCAACCTTTATTTTCATCCATCCCCCATCCCACTAGACTGACACATATAATAACATTTAGCAATAGTGTAATACCTATACTATCGCTGCTCATGGTAGGCCAGGAAGTGACCTGGTTGTGTTGTCGGCTCATGTTGAGATCTATTCCGGTGTCAGCGTCCTCAGTGAAGATCTGGTGTTCAAGCTGCTGCGGTTCTAACACCTTAAAATAAATTATAAAATATGACTTTTATGGTTTGGGCAAACACAAATTAGAAGCAGCAAACAAAATAAGACCAGCCATGACATTGATGCCCTCTGATCAGGATCTACACTGTTCACTTATGGATCCATTGGGTTATTTCTGAGCTAGACAAAGGTAAGGATACAGATCTAATGGTATGAATATTATGCTATGCTCAAAATATTGTGTTACATGTACATGTAGTTCTGTTAAGAATTACTTAAAGGGATGTAACTGTTACTAAGAATTCACATGTTTTACAAAATCAATTACTTCCCTTGACAGAATGCTTATGAAGAAACAAGAGCACTACCTGCAGGAACCTGTCGTTCCTCTGTTAAGTAAATGAAAGGACTTAACTATACTACTGAAAATTTGATAAGGGCCACTTTTTTGAGTCTGTAAGTTTTTGCTCTTTTATAATTCTAGACTCATGTTCTTGTTCAATAATTCAACTCGGAAGAGTTTTTTATCGGTTTCATTAAATAAACCACTTCCTTACACTATCGGCTCATTACATTCATCTCTGTTATAGGCTGGGACTACTTTCAACTAGTTTTTACTTTATCTCAAAGAAATAGGTCACCAATTACATTTACAATAGCTTGGGTTTCTTCAGTTTTAATGAAAGATAGTGAAGATTTCAGTCACTTGTTTTACCTGAAGCTTTCAAAAAGGGCCACTGTCATGACTGTTTGAAAATTTGATTAAGAAATATTAAGAAATCACACAGTTACAGCCAACATAATGTTTTCATCATAAATGGACACCACTGGAAATATTCAAGCTAGAAAAAATATATTGGTCTAATAATGTGATCCCAGATCTAGAATACTTATTAAAATGATTACCCGTGCACGGAATTTCAGGAACTCGTCAAATGAGATTCTTGAAGTTCTGCTTATCCCCAGCTGATCTAGAATATCTGTTGTCCACTCTTCTAAACTTAACTGCTTGCACATGTACACAAAATTGTCACTGAAAACAGTAACAAAAGGTAAATGTAGGGAATGGCTTGGAGGGAGGAAGAGTTGGGAGAAATAGTATCCCAAATGTCCAACACCTCTCTAAATAGAGACAGGGGAAACCAGAGGTAAATGTAGGGAATGGCTGAGAGGGGAGGAAGAGTTGGGAGAAATAGTTTCCCAAATGTCCAACACCTCTCTTAATAGAGACAGGGGAAACCAGAGGTAAATGTAGGGAATGGCTGAGAGGGGAGTAAGAGTTGGGAGAAATAGTATCCCAAATGTCCAACATCTCTCTTAATACAGACAGGGGAAAAGACTTTCACTGTATATATCAAATAAAAAGTTGAAAACTTAGTAACTTCTCAAAGTCAAATTACTAAAAGTTCTCCCTATTATCAATATAAGCCAATGCAGCTATTAAAATCCAACTCTCTAGATAACAATTAAAACAATAAAAATTGCATTGGTTATCCTCACTTATTGTAACTGTACAGCATTGAACAATTGGTTGACAGAACTCCGATATAATTTTGGGAGGCCTAAGTAAAGAGAAGCAAAGGCAAGTTTTCTAGGGGAGTGCAGTGCATGCTCTACTGGAAAATTAACAAAAATATTGCTGCAATATCCTGACATATCACCCTAGCTTTATTAAGTATCTTCTGGTTCATAAAATATACATGTAACTTATTTCGACTGCTGATCACTGAAAGGAATTTGCTTTTTCGAAGATATCCATGCATCTTTATTAGATTACGGATTCAGAGATTCCGTGAGAAAAAAATCAACACTGGCAATAAAGCCATTTTTAATTTCAGTTTAATAGAAACTGGAATGGCCTAGATGCCAATATTCACTCTGTCACTTTGTGATTCATGAAATATCATCTGTTTGAACAAGAATAAGAATATATATTTTATGCAAACTCATTAATGAAACAACCAAATCACCAATACCAATACAATTAGACAATTGAAAACAGACAACCGATCACATTCAAAAAAATGAGATCTATTACAAACAAAATATCATCGTCTCAATTTTTAATTGCCGATTTTTCCCCTTTTTCAAGATTTTAGCAGGTCCAAATCTTGATTGAAACAATCAGTTTGGCAGGCAGTAGGCTTTAAATGACAAACATGCATAACTTTTACCAGTTTAAATGTTTGTTGGACACTTGGTCATAAGATTAAGAAATCACCTCAGACCAATGCAATCAGAATTGATGGTCCAGGGAGTTTGTGAAAGTCTTCCATAGGCTAGTCAGTTTATTGTTGTACAAAAGCAAGTGATGTGACAGTGTGTCAGAGGGTGCTGGGCCACACTCCGACACATGATGATGTTGAATAGGCTAATCAGCTGCAGGGCACGACAAATCCATTGCCCGGTGCCCGCGGGCAACCACATTCGACCCTACGGACTACCAAAAAATTCGAGCGAGCGTCCGCCGGGCCACCTCAAAATTCCTATATTGGTTGCCCGACTAATCAACAGTTTCGAAATATCCAATAAACAGGAAGTTTAGTTAAGACACTTTGTAGTAAAAACATACATGCGTGGGTAATTATCGATTTTGTCACCTTTGATCTCTTTCTTGCCTTCAAATATTGACAAATTATCGCACGTTCTGTTGCATACTCTGTATTTAATAGAGCGCGAGGATACAACGAAATTATGCGGTAATTTAATATGTTTTGATTAGATAATCATGCTGTCAATTATATAACCTGTTGATTTCTTGTTCACACTTTCGGCTGACTAATTAAAGTAACAACAATAATAAATTGAACATCTGTCAAAAATCGGCAAATGATAAGCGCAATTAAATAAAGGGAGGTAATAAAAAAGCAACATAATTTAGCCATTTTAGATCTGGAAACAGTTATCTAATTGAAAAACTGAAAATTTGCTTAAAACATCAAAAAAGCAATTGCTCGTAGTAAATTTTTATTTGTTTTATTTTGGTCATCCAGAATATTTTCTGTATTTTGTATATGTATATAATGTTAGTTCATAGGTCTTTGTGTTGAAATATATTGACTATGTACCTAATTACACAAACACTCCAGCAACATCAAACACGATAGCCAATTTATATAAAAAATACAAAAAATACAAATATTGTTATAGAATGAAGGAATATAATGACTGATTACAAATAGAAAAAAACTGAACAGCATCAGCTTTAGTTTTTTAATCAAGTAAAACTGATGATATAAAGTCAGCAACAAAACACTACATTGTTAAAATCCTTTTTTTTTATTCTAATCTTTCACTTTTTAGAAACCAATCTACCACCTAACAAGTAAAAAAGGTTCACATGTATGCATTAAAAATGTATTCTAACTATCATATTACTTATACTTCTGTCATAAAGTAAATAAATATAATATTGGGTGTTTACTATTAAGCTGGTAATCTAAACACAATTTCAGGTCTTGTCTTTGATGAAAGTGTATACAGGGATATAATCCTACACGCAACCGGAAAATCCGGGCTACCAAGCAAAAATCTTGGTAGCCCAGTGGGCTACCAAGTAATTTTAGGATTTGTCGTGCCCTGCAGCTGTTTATGACTAACAAGTTTTTGACACTGGATATCTGTCGCTTATCTGGATATCATTTAATGACTTGTCCAGGAATAGTTTTGAAGTTTTAAAAAAGCATTTAGTAGCACAAGTAGTGAGTTTGACTTGACCAGTTGACTGTCTGAGACGTGGGTCTGTGATGTCGGGCTACTCTTTTTTCAAGCCCAACTTAAGTTATTGTCTGCACATGGAAAATCTTTGGCTGGAATAGCAAACATAGGAAATGACATGCAACGACCATAGATACCTATTTAAAAATCCATCTTTATCATCATCACAAAATTCAAAAAGTTTTTTCAAACGTTCCTCTTCGCTGGTGCTACTTGATCCGCTATCAGAGCTCCTTCGAGAATCGAACGAACTACTCCGGCACGTGTTGTGTTCAAGGTCGTCTGCCATGTCCTCAAAATCTTCATGTTTGCAAATATCGTGGAAAAAATCTCAGCATCTCAAAATTTGGGAATCTGCAGGTAACCGGAAATGATTTTCATTGGATTCCGACTAGCGTATCTGATATTCAAAGTGAAGCCGGATACCAATATGTTGGGCATTTTCCAAAGCAAGGAATGAAGTGAGCTGGTTTAAACAATAATATTTCGCGACATCACCAACATATGCGGGCCCAGTCTCTTTCTCAAACTGGCATAAAAATTTGTTATGCATCTATAGTTTTGCCAAACAATGTTTTCCGATGATATGGGCTCTTTTACTTTACATTTTCCATTTAACAAGATGTTGGCACATTATAACTAGCATGTGTAAGCAAGAACTTACTAATGTCATGCAATTAATTTGGCTCTTAAGACCCAGCATTAAGCACCATTAGTTTAAAGGGTTAACATGGTAGAGCACTGACTTGCATGCAAGGTATCCTGGATCAATCACTGGTTACAAAACCTTAGTTTCATTCTGCCTTGTTTCAACGGTTCAAACCTAACAATGGTTACAAATGAAGTAAGGACCTTTACAAATAACGGTATTCAGACCTCAGATATGCTGCTTTAGTACTGTTTTTACAAAGACTACTGATGCAATCCACAACAACTCATTCATATTTCACAGGCGATTTATATCTGATAATTTGTTTTAATAACTGGTACATGTTGATAGCAGCACTGATTGCATGAAAGCGGAGATTTTGGTCATTAGAGGATGTTGATAGCAGTACTGTTTAAATGAAGGCGGAGATTTTGGCCTTCAAAGGATGTTGATAGCAGTACTGTTTAAATGAAGGCGGAGATTTTGGCCTTCAAAGGATGTTGATAGCAGCACTGATTAAATGAAGGCGGAGATTTTGGCTTTCAAAGGATGTTGATAGCAGCACTGATTAAATGAAGGCGGAGATTTTGGCTTTCAAAGGATGTTGATAGTAGCACTGATTGAATGAAGGCGGAGATTTTGGCCATTAGAGGATGTTGATAGCAGCACTGATTGAATGAAGGCGGAGATTTTGGCCTTCAAAGGATGTTGATAGCAGCACTGATTAAATGAAGGCGGAGATTTTGGCCATTAGAGGATGTTGATAGCAGCACTGATTGAATGAAGGCGGAGATTTTGGCCTTCAAAGGATGTTGATAGCTGTTGTATTTTGAAATAGACTATATCTAAAAAACTATACATTAACCGCTCAAATGTTAAGGCTGCACTTGTAGAATAAACCTAGTAGCAGACGCACGACTTGTGTTTCTATTTCACTACATTGTGAGCACTACTACGGATTATATATACTTGTCAATAATTCATCAATAACATCAAACATAACAGAACATGGTGTCAGAACTTTGAAAACACGTCTTAAAAGTGGACTCAGAAAAGTTCAAAATCAAAATGGCATTATCTGGAATTTCACCACCAGTAATGAACTGGGAAAGTTCGAACTTGCCGACCACATGGGAGAAATTTGAAAGGCATATTGGACTGATTTTTGCCGGACCGTTAAAGAACAAATCGGAGGAAGAAAAAATTGCATTTCTGCAAATCTGGGTAGGTGAAAAAGGACAAGATATCTCGCAGTCCTGGACACTGACAAATGAAGAAAAGAAGAAACTGGACACTTACTATACCTACACTGAATCCAATTTTCGCTAGGTACCAATTCAATAACGAAAAACAAGGAGAAGACAGCATGGAACAATTTGTAACCAGACTTAAATTAAAAATCATTGACTGTAAATACCATGAAAACACGATCGAGGAAATGATAAAGAGACAGAATAATTTTTGGGGTGAACAATCAAAGACTAAGAGAAAAGTTAATAAATGAGGGAGAAGGACTCACACTTGAAAAAGCTATTCAGATATCACAAAATTTCGAGTACTGTAAGAAACAGATGGATGTTCTGAACGCAAAATCATCAACCACCCAGGAAGTAAACTCTATAAACACACGTGGACGTGGCCGTGGAAGAAGACATCAACAACACCGGAAGAATCAGGCTCCACAACAAAACAATCAGAAACAACAATCTACATGTGGAAATTGTGGAACAAATCATAATCAATCGGACAAACGGAAGTGCCCTGCATATGGCAAGCAATGTGGACTGTGCAAGAAGTATAATCACTGGAAAGTGGTCTGCCGATCAAAGAAAAACGTGCATGAAGTGACAAATACTAGTAATATTTCGTCGGATGAGGATGATTTGTAAATGGATAATTATTTCATAGACACTATTGGGGTAAGTCACACACAATCGTCTGCCCAAACTCGCGCATTTGTAAATTTAGGCATTGGTCCGAAATCTCAAAACATTCGTTTTAAGATTGACAGAGGCAGTAGCGTTAACACGTTGCCAAAACGACACTTAGAAATGCTCAATATCAAATCCCCATTGGAAGCCCCCGACTCAAAACTCACTTCGTACTCTGGTAATAACATAAATGTCACTGGAATAATCAGTCTCGATTGTAAATATCGTACCGAAATGGTAAACACAACCTTTTACGTTGTAGACAACGAGGCACCTCCATTAGTTGGCTTACAAACATCCCTAGATTTGGGATTGCTCCAACTAACATACGCTGTTGATCGAGAAATATGTCAAACGATGACTAAAGAATCTGTCATGTCCGAATATAAGGACTTATTCAAGGGCGTAGGCATACTTCCCGGGAAGAGTAAACTGTACTTAAGAGAGGACGCCGTACCGGTAATTGCGCCACCTAGACGCGTACCGGAAGCTCTAAAATCGCGCTTAAAAGCAGAACTTGATCAAATGGTGAAAGACAAAATCATTACGCCAGTAACAGAGCCCACCGACTGGGTTCACCCAATCGTAGTGGTTGAAAAACCAAACGGTAAATTACGGATCTGTCTAGATCCAAAACCGTTAAATGACGCGATCCGCCGACCGCACTACGCTATGTCGACTCTAGATGATGTGACCGCTAAACTCGCTGGTGCAAAACACTTTAGCTTGTTAGACTTGACACATGCATACTGGAGCGTAGAGTTAGATGAAGAGTCTTCATGTCTAACGACCTTTGCAACACCGTTTCAAAGATACAGATATCTACGTCTACCCTACGGTTGTAAAGCATCAAGTGATATTTTTTGTCAAAAGGTCAACCTTGTATTTGAAGGACTACCAGGCGTACACCCACTGGTAGATGACATTTTGATATGGGGATGCACCCCTGAGGAACATGACAGAAACCTCAAACAGGTATTGCTACGCGCGCGCGAACAAGGAATAAAATTCAATGCACAAAAATGTTCAATCGCCGTCAAATCAGTTCCATTTTTTGGTCACGTGATCACGGACACTGGGCTCAAAGCCGATCCGAAGAAAATCGAAGCAATTACAGAATTGCCGAAACCAGACTGTCGCGAAAAGGTCGAAACTCTGTTGGGAATGATAAACTATCTGTCAAAATTTGCACCGAACCTAGCAGAGGTTACCGCGCCTATCAGAAGCTTGTTGAAAAAGGACGTTGAGTTCCTGTGGGACGCCCCGCAAAAACAAACATTCTCAAAGGTTAAAGAAATAATAACGCAGTCTCCAGTACTAGGTTATTATGATCCTCAAAAGCCGCTTGTCCTAGAAACGGATGCAAGCAAATACGGGTTAGGATGTTGTCTCATGCAAGACGACAAGCCAATCGCATACGCAAGTAAGTCACTAACGCAGACTGGAATAGGTTACGCTGTAATCGAAAAAGAACTACTTGGAATCTTGTTTGGACTTAAACGATTCCATCAGTTCACATATGGCAGGGAGGTTCTTGTGCGCTGCGACCATAAACCAATCTCAGCAATCATGAAAAAGCCATTGTCGGCTGCTCCGCCGCGCCTTGCCAGAATGTTACTTGCGCTATCAAAATACGAGATAAATGTTTGCCACGTGCCAGGCAAAAACATACCAGTAAGTGACTATCTCTCAAGACAATCATTACCCGATACATTTCCCAATATGATCGAAGGTTTAGATTATCATGTACACACAGTACAAAAACAATTGCATATCACAGACAGAAGACTCGAGATCATACTATACGCGCGGAAATTAAACGAGACTCTCAAATGACAAAATTGAAACAGACTATAGAACAAGGTTGGCCAGAATCTAGGTCAGCTTGTGATCCAAATGTCATGGAATATTTCAATCATCGTGATGAGATAAGTTTAGAGGATGGTTTGATATTTAGAGGCCACACGCTAATCATCCCAAAATCACTGCGACATGAACTTGTGCAAAAAGTTCACGCATCGCACTTAGGAAGTACAAAAACGCTTGAACGTGCAAAAGATTCGTTATTTTGGCCAGGAATGTCTAAACAGATTACTGACTATGTAACAAACTGCACAGTTTGTCTTACACACAGGGATGCAAACGCACCGCTACCCTTGATAACAACCGAATTTCCGGACAGGCCATTTCAGAAAATCGCAACTGATTTGTTTCATTTTAATGGACTGGTCAGAGTTCTTACTCACAATAGATTACTACAGTAGATTCTTTGAGGTGGATTATCTGCCAGACACAAGATCACAAACAGTAATCAAAAAATTGCAAAAACACATGTCGCGAATGTCAATACCCGATGTTCTGGTATCAGATAACGGTAGCCAGTTCACCAGCGCAGACTTCAAACACTTTGCTAAAGAGTGGGGTTTTGAACACAGAAACTCATCTCCAGGTCACCCGCAAAGTAATGGCCTTGCCGAAAAAGGTGTGGGTATCGCGAAAAAACTTCTGCAAAAAGCCAAGGACACTAAGACAAATCCATTTCTAGCGTTACTTGAGTATCGCAACACACCATTAGAATGTGGTTATTCACCAATTTCTTTTGAAAACAGGGAGATGTTGTGTTTTGAAATAGACTATATCTAAAATACTATACATTAACCGCTCAAATGTTAAGGCTGCACTTGTAGAATAAACCTAGTAGCAGACGCACGACTTGTGTTTCTATTTCACTACATTGTGAGCACTGCTACGGATTATATATACTTGTCAATAATTCATCAATAACATCAAACATAACAGAACAATAGCAGCACTGATTGAATGAAGGCGGAGATTTTGGCCTTCAAAGGATGTTAATAGCAGCACTGATTGAATGAAGTCAGATCATTTTTACAGCTGCCACACAGCACAAACAACTTCAGTGTCAAGAGGGATTCTGAAGATCAAATCTTGACAACCATGTTTCTTGAACTTGCCGACAACATATTTTAACCCTTTCCTCTATTTAGACACCTTGTAATGGCGAACAATTTAGATCCAGATCACCTGACTCATCAGTGCTGTCTGTCGGCTACAACCGCTAGATAAAATTCGTTTTCTGTTGTCGATTGTGTTCTGAATTAGGGACAGCGCAGTGAAGCAGTCAAGTATTCTTTTAGCAATACTAACGTGACACGAGCCAACTTTAACACGTAATAGGAAACTTGGACTACTTTGCTTGCTCTGATTACTCTGAAATGCGTAAATCGCCGGTTGCCAGTGCCTCGTTTTGGTTTGATATCGATTTCAGAATTTTGATTAGTAAAACCAGCTTCGCTGGTTAAAAATCAAATTCAAATGCCGCACGGGAATTACACATAAATAGCGTATGCTGACGTGAATGACGTATTAGGTAAAACATACGCACGGTTTTCAAATAATTATTATTGTTTGACCATATTCAACATAATATCAAATTTTATTTTATTTAGAATAATTTTATTTTGAGAATTTTATTTTAAGGTGGGCACTTAGAACTTTTGACAATTATAGATTGTTGAGCTGAACATCTCAAGCTTAAAGACGTTTTATAAAATTAAATTTCATGCTTATTAGCAATCAATGCCAAAGGTTATTTGTGAGATTGTCCTGTTTTCAAGATATCCATTGTTTTAAAATATAACAGTTTAATTGTCTAAGTGTACGTGCGTCAATAAAATGTCAATCGTTTTGTTATTAAATTGAAGATCTTTTATCTTGGTTCTGTCACGAGACACTCATCTAACTGATTTTTTATTTGACTGCGTAATTCCAATATACTGTGAATTCATCAATGTTCAGGGGAACCTTGTTTTTGTGATTTTTTCATAATCGCGATTTTAGAAAAATGAAAACCACGAAATTATAAAAAAAAAGCTTACTGTGAAAAAAATCCTTTTTGCTGAAACCAAAGAAATATTATGCCCACGAAGACAGTTACTCAGACATTATTTCTTTTGCAAAGACCGATATTTGATGTAACCAGAACAAAGTAAACATATCCATTTGATGAAAAGCATGTTTTTAATCTTAAATTATTTTGCAATACATGGTAATTGTAATAAGCATTTAAGTCAGCTGATGTATTCCTACAAGTAAAGGTAATGAAAAAAATACCATACACTTCATTATATAACCTGTCCCAAGTAACATGAACTAGAGTAAACTATTAGCAGTAATTATTATGTATTTTAAATCCCTTAACAGCACTACCAGATTCTACACCATACATGACTTTCTAAGAGAGTCAGTTGGAAACTTACTAGAACAAGGTCAACTCAGTATGGTTCATTTGATGCGAAGTTAGCAATCTTCAATTTGTAAAGTAAGTGTTTATGGGCAGCATTTGATTGACCTACCTATCAGCTAAACACATGACAAATCATGACTTAATTGTATTAATAAATACGTTGTGTACATTTTTCGAAATACATGCCCACATGCACAAATTAAACTGTCAGTTAATTAAAAGTTTATGCAAAAGATGATTGTATTAATAAATGTAACATCTAACATTTCTGAACATGACACATCAATGATGGGATGCCGTCCATGTTTATAATTTGATGACATAGGATTTTGGAAGCCGGCGTAAGTGTGGCTGACGTAACAGGCTGCATGACCACCGATCTCGGTAATATGCGCTCTCAGACTGACTGCAATTTACACACAGGTTCTTACGGAAAACAAGATTGTTGCAATCCTTTGACTTCGAAATTGCCTGATAGCTCCATATTAGTGCTTATGTGGGACATATCGTCACCTGAGAATGAACACGTTCTATCTGACATTTTGGCCAAAATTAAGACTCCGCGGTCATAATATTATGACATTTCACATTTTTAAGACTGATTAATCCATACACTGGTTATGTAAAATATCTAAGATAGATTATTTTTCCACTGATATATTGAAAAGATTTCAAAGGTTGTATAGATCTGCATTTTCCAAAATCAGTTAATGGTAAAAGGGCATATCTGGCAAACAGGTCCTTTGTATTGTAAACTTTATTTAACGGTGTTTAATAAAATGTGAAATAAAAGTTTCTATTTGCCTAATAGAACATTTTCTCCCAAAACAAACTGATCAATACACTTATCAACTTTTCTAAGTATACACCTGCGTACTGGGGCATTCCTGGCTTAATAAGTGAACTATTGCTCTAAAATTTTCAAGAAAACATGCAAAAAATACCAACTGATTTAAGTAATTTTTTTTTTCAAAAAAGACAGACAACTGACTCATTCGCGTTCAAATCTCGATTCAACACCCTATTTATTGATTTGAGGCAAACAAACGTTGTGATTGTGTTCGCTCGTTTGAAATAGATTAAAAGGGGACTTTGAAAGCCATCGAACACGACAAAAATGAAGGCTCGGTTTGATTGAGCCTGTTCATGGACAGTAATGGAAATGCAAATTACTGCCCACGCAGCCTAGCTTCGGGTTGAGCGCAACTTAATATTTATACCAATAAACAGTACAATTTTGATCCATACCAAAAGATGGTATGCCAATGGCGGTGAACATGGAACCTTCAATGAGGTATTTTCAGATTAATACCATTCCTTGTTCAGCGGCAGGCTCGGTCAGCGGATTGTTTGATTCTCGTCAATTTTAGATTCTTCTACTTTCAATACACGCTGGTAGTTGGCCAAGCTCCCTGACTCGAGCAAATGCATTGTATTTCCGGCACAAATAAGGCCAAAGGATTTGAATATCATAGAGAGGCAACAAAACATTCAATCTTCACAAACAACTATTATACTACGTGTAAATATTTCAAATACATGTACAGTCAATGTTTGTTAAAACAACATTTTGCGTACTTCTTTTCATTATTTCTTATGCATTTAATAAATCATATTCAATAAACATAATACCCGTGAGGCACAACTGGTATATATTTTATGGGGTGTATGTGACCAAGTTAATTATGTGTCATTCTAGTGAAATGTTCTAGCTATACTGGAGCCGCGAACGTCATGTTAGGAAATAACAAATTACTCGTGTGACGAAGTCAACCTAGTTGTACGCGAGCGCATTATATTTACTAAAGCAGTCCAACGGATTTGGCAAGAAGGTGGTAATATTTTAGCAGTTTATTTGCTAATTAAACACTATATTAATGTAGAATTTCATATTTATTATATAAATCTGCATTTAATTGTTTTGTTAAAGGTTTTAAATATGTAAATTCTTTAAACACTCGTTATCATTATTTAAGTGACTGATAACATGTAAACATTACGTTATCAACATTTTATATCCATGATTTACACTGCTATAATTGAAAAACCAAACAAAAAGAAGCAGAAGGACATTGCAACAAAGAGCATCACGTCATACATTTATGACGTTGTCAATTTTTTATTTATGCACGTAACTGGTTGTTCTATATGACTAATTCTGTTCACTGCTCAAAATTTCACCTTATTTTATTTTACATTTCAATAATTTTGCTTAATTATTCCTAATTATTTTTACATACGCCGATTAGTTCACATTTCATTAATTTTGTGATAGTGAACGCTTTGCTGAGGTACATAATATCTTGAATTCAATTGTTTAAGTAATATTGTTTAATGTTTTAGAATAATTAACATGTACTTGCATAAAGTTTTATATGTTAAAAATAGGCAATACTAATAGATAAACTACTTTTTGGTAAAATATAATAATGCTATTCTAGACTAAGTCTAAAACCAAAGCGTCGTAAATGTTTACATCGATACGACAGTGACAGGGGCGAACTTCAAGTAATGCGTGCGCAGTTTGCTTAATGTTGATAATAGCAGTACAGTGTCCCGCTGTATGTGGCAGTTAAAAGGCGGAGTTTCAGTTAATGCGTTTAAGCTTTACTGAGATACAACTATAATTTGTAGTAGACTTAATTAATATTTTCTTGTGTAATTGAATAATAATAAAAAAGTAAATAATTCAAGAATGTACATGGAATTCGAAAATCTTGAATTATTGACTGGTGGGAATATGTGTAAAACACACCACTTAACTATTAAAAGTACAAAGGATTTAAAATATTTATGTATAACATAAACAAGATTTCGTATAGAAAGTGTTATCTAAATGTTCATCATAATATTAGTTTTGTTTAATTGTAAGGAAGTGTCCAAGCTCGTGTGGAATTAAACAATTTCAGTACGTATTACTTTACATGAATATTTAACATTTTGTTTGTTTAATCCAAGATGACAGTTCGTTCAATTATATACCTGTCCGATATAGAGTCCATTCGAACCAGTTGGTTACAGTACTGTGAACTTTTAAAGTTACAAAATTTGCGTGTATCGTGCGTTCGTCTAACGTCTATCGTGCATCGTGCGTCTAATCGTCTAACGTGAATCGTTCAACGTGCATCCGTTTGTCGCATATGCAAATTTAATCAGTCGAATATTTTGAAAGCATTTTCATTTTTAGAATCTCTTACACGCAGGAGCGTAGGAGCGATTTGAAAATTGGAGCCGCGGAAGAGATGATATTGGCTGCACAATATTATCATTGATATGTCGATAGAATAAGTTTCTTATTTTGTAAAACAATCATATGTAATCATTGGTGTATATAAAACGTTTAAATCATCATATTCGAGTACTGAACTAGTCCACTGCTACTAAACGCGCACCTCCAGTCCCGACGGTGATACCGGTAAAATGAGGTGCGCGTATTCCGGTGAGCGAGGTGCGTGTACAAATTCGACAACAAAAAGGTAGGTGATGTCTTTTTAGCAATATTTTCACAATCTGTACAAACGTTGCCAAAAAAGTAAAAACATAGTTCGACCTTAATAAGAATAAACTTTACGTGCACTGAGTAGTTTCCCTGAAATCGTTGGATTCGCTGAGATTTCCTCATTCTTCCTCGAAACTGAAGTGAGATTCAACAGGTTGATCAACAGAAAATCAGTAGTATTTCTCCAAAATGACAATTTGCTCCAAATCTATTGTAACAGTCGATCAGCATTAGTTATAAAACATACTTAATTCTTATTTTTCGTTGTGAAATCGATTTTATAGAGATACTTTCTGTCAAAATTTGATTGGGACTGGAGGTGCGAGCTCGGGACTGGAGGTGCATTATAAAATTTGTAAGGATACTGTATAAGTGGTAATGTTCGCGAGGATGTAATGTTCGCGTATTTCGCGATTTGATTAAAATCGCGAAATTATCAGCCAGCGTAAATTAGAGCTTATGTACAAGCAAAATTTTACCCTTAAACCGGACTATGGTAAAACAAAACATTATGATGATTGAACTTTATTACAAGACTACATAGTATACCTGTACAGATTAAAAGCCATGTAAACGTACAATTAATACCAAATATCAAAACTTATGTGTTTGTACTAATTAAATTTGATAAACTAAACGACAATTCCTTTGAAAACTATAAACTGTCTATGTAATTTGTATACATGTACATCGGTAAGGACTGTATCCCGCATTGGTGAAATGCAGATATGCAAGTAAATCATGGGCCTTCATAAGCCAACGTGCATGTATTGGCTTAATGTTTATTGTTATTAGGTCAATTCTCCAGCGCATTATGTTTTAAATACGTCGAAAATGGCAAGCGTAATAACTTACAACATTGTACAAACGCGGAGTAGGTAAATGAGCTAATATGGTAAACGAGTAAGGAAAAGAAAATAATACGGTGTATTATTATCATTCTGGGATCTCGCGTCATATATACACTTAACAACTTTTCTAAGTATACACCTTTGTACTGGGGCATTACTGGCTTGATAACTGAGCTATTGATTACTGGCTTGATAACTGAGCTATTGCTCTAAACCTTTCAATAAAATGCAATAAATACTAACTGATTTATTAGAAAACATTGGTCGAATTTAACAGGCATATAAGAAAACTAAAAGATATGCGACTACATTTTATGCATTCAAACTGATTTGCCCCAAAAGTGGGTTGGACTGTAAACAGTTATAAAACATTAAGATAAGAATGAAATGATTTTAATTTAACAGAAATAGAAGACTTGCATATTTCTAGGTTCCATATGTTCATTTATATGTACGCGTAATTCGTTTATTAAGTTGAACATCCGCTTTATTAACTGTTTGTGTGAATTTGTATTCTGTGTGTGTCAGTATTCTAAATGATTTTGAGCAGTCAATTTGTCGGTAATTTTGAATTAAGTTTTACTAATAAACAAGTTAGCATCCATTGCAAGGTTTATTAAAAATTTTAGGGCAATAGCCCAAAAATCAAGCAAGTAATGCCCCAGTACGAAGGTGTATACTTAAAAAAGTTGTTAAGTGTATTTATTGCAATTTTGACAGAATACACACTTATAAACATAAATATATAGTGCTTTTTAGACACCTGACGGACAAGTCAATTTAAATGTGACCAGTCAGCAAAATATCTTTACACATTTATGTTATTGTTATGGTACTTTCATGAGAGTTTCTCATTTGAAAAAGCATTGAACTGTTTTATTTATTATATTATCTAGTACTATACTTTTTTGTTGTAGGCACCCATGAGACATTAGCCATACATTTTAAAAAATGGGTTTCAAAATTAAAAAAGAGAGACAAGGGCTTAAACTTTCCAGAACCAAGAAAATTTCTTAACTGCTGAAAAGAAAACCAGTTATTTGTTCACCTGGACGTTCCCCATATAGAAAGAAAACAAAGCTTCGTGATTCCGCTGGAAATACACCTTCGTCAAAACTTGTCAATTTATTTACTCAAAAAAATCATCTAAAAAGAAATAACTGCTTGTTGATGACCATTCAATCTTTGCTTCATACCGAAAATGATCACTTGGTTTGTCTCTCAGCAGGTCATCTATATATTCATTCTTACCATCATCAGGTATTTCAAGATTACACTGCATCCGAGAACATCTAAAATTTCAGCTGGCATTTTAAATTCAACCGGAGTGTTTGATGTTCAATCATTACTGGGAGAAATGGATCTTAACATTGAATGGTCATAAAAAGCAGTTCTTTCGTTTTAGATGATTTCTTTGA
Source organism: Corbicula japonica (assembly GCA_038501625.1). Classification (NCBI taxonomy): domain Eukaryota; kingdom Metazoa; phylum Mollusca; class Bivalvia; order Venerida; family Cyrenidae; genus Corbicula; species Corbicula japonica. Next base: position 2,153,774 of record JAZAYU010000050.1, read on the forward strand.
AGTAAATAATTTGACAAATTTAGTGTTTATAAGTGTGTATTCTGTCAAAATTGCAATAAATATATATGACGTGAGATCCCAGAATGATAATAATGCGACGTATTATTTTCCTTTCCTTACTCGTTTACCTTATTTGCTCATTTACCTACTCCGCGTTTGTAACTTTTTATCCTTACAAAGTTTATAATGCACCTCCAGTCCCGAGCTCGCACCTCCAGTCCCAATCAAATTTTGACAGAAAGTATCTCTATAAAATCGATTTCACAACGAAAAATAAGATTTAAGTATGTTTTATAACTAATGCTGATCGACTGTTACAATAGATATGGAGCAAATTGTCATTTTGGAGAAAAACTACTGATTTTCTGTTGATCAACCTGTTGAATCTCACTTCAGTTTCGAGGGAGAATGAGAAAATCTCAGCGAATCCAACGATTTCAGGGAAACTACTCAGTGCACGTAAAGTTTATTCTAATTAAGGTCGAACTATGTTTTTACTTTTTTGGCAACGTTTGTACAGATTGTGAAAATATTGCTAAAAAGACATCACCTACCTTTTTGTTGTCGAATTTGTACACCCACCTCGCTCATCGGAATACGCGCACCTCATTTTACCGGTATCACCGTCGGGACTGGAGGTGCGCGTTTAGTAGCCGTGTACTCCAATCTACAATAATATCACGGTTCCTAAATTAGACGAGTATTCTTTTAATAATACATAATTCTTCAAATTGAATCAGGCCTGCCAAAACTTCCTCGTTGAAAATCCGGAGATTTTGTCTGAATATGTCAATGATGATGACGACGACGATGGTGATGATGTTGTTTTTCTTTTAATGTCCTATTGCTGCTGTTCACTATGTCTGTGACTCTACAAAAATGATGATGATGATGACGGCGATGATGGTAATGATGATATTTTTCTCATGTTCTTCTTTACAAATATATTCTTAAACGAATTTTATAAATGAAGTTTGCCGATTTTGTTAGAACCGGTCGAAGAATTTGTTTTAAAATGACTTAAGTCTATTTTTATCATTCATTTTTTAACTTTCTGTTAAACCTGTTAAGACCTGTTTACCAATATTAGAATGAGCATGCAATGAAAATATAAAAAGGCAGGTGTAACATCGAGGACCTTGTTTAGTTTATGACACGCGGTTATTGTAATATTGTGCCAGAGGCACTGAGGCAGCATGTCACCGACCACGTCTTCGTTATCTCGGAATAAACAGGAAATGTGCGACTGCAGTCGAATTACTATTAGGCTACGCTCATTGCACAACTTTAAAATTATTAGGTTTAATTAATCTATATTTTTGCAATTTCATAGAAATCCGGAGATTTTGACTATAAATCCGGAGATCCGGAGATTTCGGATAAAATCCGGAGATTTGGCAGGCCTGTTGAATGCAAAAGTAATAGTTGTACAAGGTCGGGTTGCATGTGTTTTTATATAATATACTGCCTCTTTGTATAAATAGTCGTTTTTGCTGTTATTTTTCTAGTACTTGCATAAGGCTGACTCTTAGTAAGCATGAACACTTGAAAAGCTCTTGAACCTCATTTTCTCCTTTGTGGTTTTATACTACAAACAAAAATCGCAGATATAGAGCTATAAATTTAGTTTAAAAGTGCTAGAATAATAAACTTTAATCTTAAAATCACAAATTTATGAGCGCACCTTAATCGTGTTGTTATATTTTACATATTATATATGCTTAAGTCATTTTGAAAGTGGTGCATAGGTATGCCAAACAACAAAATTATGAAATAAAAGGGGCAGATACAGGAGTTCACTTATGAGAGGGGGAACTCTGGTATGTATATAAAGATGAATCAGTAATAGTGTCGTATCCATATTTACTGAATATTCCTTAGGAAATGATGTTAATTTTATGAATACAGTATTATAAAATTTTTAGCGCTTTCTAAAGACAATTTCCTCGTGCTCGAACGTTTTACAGGTGTAAATCGTTGTTGCGATATCGTGTTGGACTAAACAGAAAGTGCAGTTTTTGTGTCACTCTAGTGAGATTTTTAGAAAAACGGTTTGGATTTGTCAATTGATGTAAATGTTTATTGAAAGTAAGAGATATTCAGTATAGATACATGTAATTACCTGCATGCTTCAATAAATTCATGCCACTTGTATCCAAATTATTGATAAACAAGAAATATCTTTAAAAATGATAGACGGCGTTGATGGAAAAGATTTATATTTACATTTAAATATGAAAGAAAACAATATAGAGAGGCTTAGCAGACACAGTTTAGTTATTTTATTTTACTTGTTATAGCTGTTGACAAACCCTCCCAGCCTTCTTAGTATGATCTAGAGATTAAGCGATCGAGTCATGACAACTCATAAATTTATTGAAAATGTCTTTCAAAAAAATGTTGAAGCTGTTGCAACAACTTCATACGGTGATAATAAGTCGATTAAAAAAAGTGAAATATGCATATCAGGAATTGCCACATTCAGAAAAAACAGCCTCCCCACACAGTCAGAAGGGCGAGAGAGAGCATGGTTAAGAAAATGTTCAGTTTCAAAAAGGACACTACAAAGAATTAACAAAAATGAGAACCCGAGGGGTTACCGCCTTGGAAAAATCAATGGCAAGTCAATTGCCACAGGGGTTTAAACCAGAAGCAATGCCTTACATTAAGCCTTGATCTACAGTTATTCAGTTTCAATAAAATACCTCTTTTAGAGTTAGAACTCAAGATGAATAAATGTCTTTGAAAATTGACGGCTTGTTGCAAATCTACCAACTTTTACGTAAATTAACTTTTACGTAAAAGAGTGTTCCTCATGAATATTGAACCCGGGACCCTCCGCTTGCGAGGCGAGAGAGTTAGCCACTACACTACAGAGATATTGACATTTGCCTTTGAAATTAACAATCTGTACCAAAGTAACTACAAAGGAACCAGTAAGAACTAGAAATATATGCACTTTTCTTTCGTTGAACACTTTAAATTTATTTCGTACGCAATATATGCAAATTTTTACCTGGCACAAAAAGATTTTTCCATATATTCCATATAAAATTGTATTTAAGCCATCAATATTGACTTAACTGTTTATTTAAATCGTAAATATTTTTTCTCCAATACAATTATCGCTTTTAAAAACGAAAATGATCGAACATGTAAGTGTCAAGTAAATACTGACACCAAATATAAAAATCGTTACGGTAATCGTAAACTACACCCTATAAAAACCAATCGAAATAATCTATTTGATTTACCTGCTGCATAATAATAAAAACCCCACTAGATACCCCTCCACCCTGCTGGATGCCTTTCTGGTGTAAAAATCTACCAATCGAAATAGTTTATTTCATTTTCCCGCTGCATAATAATAGCATACGAGTATTATTTACAACATTTCATTCGTCGAAAAATTAGGTCAAAAGTGAGCTTAGACAGCTAACGCCGAAAAAAGGAGACATGGTAGACAATTAAATGTGTAGAGTTCCTTCCCTTGTTTATGGTATATTATATCAGTCAAAGATTTGGGTTCTGAAAGGCACCCCGCACCATCCCAACACCGCCTCGGCCCCCTATGGTGCCTTGTATATTAAATCAAGATATCCTATAAAGCTATGCATTGAAGCCAGTGATAATCGTCTGAACCAACAAACAAACTGAAGTGTCAAGAGCTGTGTGCCATTTGGAACTTTAATAATCCATCACACCGGTTGAAACTGTTTATAGAATATTCGTAAAACACTTAATGGGGTCATAATGCTACACAAATAACAATAACAATAAAGTTAAGTTACCTCAGATATTGTTTAACGCTACTTGTTGGGGAAAAAATTCTAAACTTGTTTATCGCGACAAACTTTTTATCACACACAATGATAGATCTATCATGACTTTGACAAATACGTTTTGGGAATATTGCATACCAATAAATTTGGGAATAATGCCAGAAATATATTTGCATGCAGAATCACTGAACACATGGAAAACTGACAAATTATTTGTGTTGTGGTCCACTATCATTTTGTTTGGCCTGAAATTCATTTCAAAACGATACTCGGATATAGTACTCCAGGTACATATGTGTATGAATATTTTATTTTATAAATAGTCCAATTTTTCTCTTTATTGTAGTTTAATCTGTATTGTTTTACATGTGTTAGGAATTAAACATGGAGAATAAACTAACAATGTACTAATAATCACATTGTTAAAAATCAAGCTTTGTTTAAATCCATTTTTTGCAGGCCAGAGACTACTTAATAATTATTTGTATAGACTTAGATTTAATTTGAAAGGTGAACCCCATTTGTGGAATGTTTACAATGTTGTTTTCCAAACGCTTAGGAATCCTTACATTAAAGGCATGTTACTGAATGAAGAAAAACCCACTTAATTTTTTTATCCGAATCGATTGCTCATCCAAAATTATGTCTATTTCCATGCTCAGTCATTCCATGATATTTTTATTTAATAATCTGTTTAAAAGCTATGAGAATTATCCATTACAATAATGCAAATGTATCATCCGTGCATCCAATTACAGTTTGCTTGTGTAAATCCGAGTCTTCACTTAAATTAAAACTCCAAGGTTGTTGTTGTTTCATTTGACATCAATGTCAATTGGTTAATATATCAGCGAAACACACGTTCGTAGTACTAATTATACTTGGATTTGCATTGCAAAAAGATCATTTTCGTTAAATTTAGATCGACACTCTGCCATTTGTATGTCAAAAACGTGTATCGCATATCGTGCAACGTCCAAAGTGCGTCTTTCGTTTAACGTGGGTCCGTCTATCGTGTATCGTGCATTTCGTTTGTAACCTAAAACGTTCACATTACTGTATGATGTGTTACATATGAACCATGTCACCTGGTTAACATCGACAACATTTACACCAACATACATATTATATAAATTGCCAGAAAACAGCATTTACACACATAGTCGTTCGGGGTAATGTTGAGATCCAATCAACGAGACAAACGAACATCTGTGAGGCTCAGCGGCAAAGCCAACAATACCAGATGTTTCTATCAAAATACGATAACCTGCATTCTGAAATCAATCACCTGAAGTGTACAATATTAGAGCTCATTAACCCAGGTGTAACGTGACGTTTAACATTTTCAGACCGTAAGCATTTTTATATAGCGTTAATACATATTTGAATACCAATCTCCCTCAAATATTACAGTTGCTTTTTTATATCAAACCTAGTATGCTTTATGCAGCTAATGAATCGAAGTGTGATGTTCAAGTATCAAGTTACAACAATAACGATCTTATACAGACTTTGAATGAACGTTTCAATATTGATTACATGTTTTTCATTCAATACAATAAGTATTCCTTAACATGATTTAAATAAACTCTACTTCAATATCGCTTACAGCTTTGATATTAAAATTTAAAATCATTGACTGCTAATTATAAATTGTTACTTATTCGATTTAACTGTTATAAATACTACTTATAGACGTACAGTGTATGCGATCTAAATTAAATCTTCACACAGGTGAATTTCACGGTGACTAATCAGGACGGTGCCTCGTTGTGCGAATTGCGTTTCATGTGGCCTTGTTGCTCTTAGAACGGCGCCTCGACGTTACTATTCCACGATGTGATCAACTTCGGGACAAAAAACTCCCATTTATATAATGTAAGTACACAAAATCTCAATTTCACGGAACTTAAACGATGTTAATTTTTGCTGTACATGTCATTTCAGGTCAATAAATTTTGTGGTAGTCTTGTAAAGTGGAAAAAAGATAGTAACTACTTCACAAAATGCATCGAGTCTCGCCGAAATTGTCGATTTTTACTGATAATGTTATAGCTTTTATGATTTTGAGTTGTTACAATATAAAGTAAGTCAGTAATCTGTCTGCAAGTTGGCAAAAATTAGTGGTTGGTGCATTAAACACTGGTTTATTCATTCAGAAAGATCACCGCTTGTTTTATCTCGGGAACGGCGCCTGTTGATGCAGAAGCTGTATCATTGATTTCAGACAACGGTTGCTTATGTGCCTAAAATACAACGGCGCCTTTTCCCCCCGATATATTGTTTACCTGGTTCGATAACGTAAAAAATAATCTGATTTTCAAATATTTAAATGGAAGAATAAGTTCATGGGCAGATCCAGCGGGGGCACCGGGGGCACGTCCCCCCCCACCCCCAGCGCGGACACCGATTAAAGGGTCAGTTAAGTGTTACAAATATTTCATTATAAGCATAAATACGGTTATCCTTAACATGTCACGAGGTCTGATAACGCTTTCAAATAATTTCTCGGCTTAGAACCTCAAAATTTCATTTTTTATTAGCAACAAATAACAAACATTTTACAATATAAGTATTTAAAAAATACGACTGCAACTTCATCTGCCTACGATTATTACACTTATTCTGTATATTTATGTATGACACCAGCAAGTTACAAGGCAGTAGCCTGTCTCATTTTTTTAAAAATTAACTCGTCCATTTCGCATCCAGCAGAGGACGGGTACAAGTGATAAAATCTGAGTCATGTCTAATGTTTTGCTTGGTTTTAGCGCACATACTGCGGATTGGCGTTGTGAAATTTATTTATTTTTTCGTATTTTTGGTTATTACATTTTATTTGTAACATATGAAAGATGACAGCATAAGATATTTAATCATCCGCATTGTGAGAAAATGTGTTTTATATGTGATAGATGTGACATACATTTGTAATTTGATTCAGTATACCACCGTAGATTAAGCTGTTTATTTGGTATATTTTAGTAATCAAAACCAAGGCATTATTATAATTATCCAGCTTTCAGAATGAAAAGCATAGAGCTCGACGGGGGCGTTTGCGATTCTCCAATAAAAAAACAAACAAAACTTGATTAACAACCTTAACAAAAAGATTCCATCTTTAATATTGTACCGTTTTAAGTCAAGTTAAACAAGTAAAACGGCCAACCAATGCATAGATGTACCAGTTTTCTCCAAGGTTAAATTTGAGTACCCGCCCTTTGGCTATGCAATGCTATTAAATTCTTATGTTTATATGTTTTTATGTTTTGTGATACGAGAACCTGTTGGGGCAAGTGTGAGGTTGGTGCACCCTAGAACCTGGTTTAAACCCCCAGTGGCAATTCGTTTTGCCACTGACCGTTCCAAGGCGGTATCCCCAAAGGTTCTCATCTTCGTTAATTGTTTGTGGCGTCCTGTTTTAATTGACATACGTATATAAAACATGCGCTCTCTCTCTTCCTCTCTTCTATTTCGCTGCGTGGGGAAGCTGTGTTTTTTGAGTGTGGCGATTCCTGATATGCATATTATATATTGCTTTTTTACATCATTGTATTTACACATTATTGATCAAACTGATTTAAACCGGATTACGTCTACATTAATACACCTGAAATGCGTTAATCCAATCGCCGGTTACCAGTTTGCCTCGTTCTGACTTGATACGCACTTCAGAAATGTGATTCGCTGTTTAAAATGGTTTTATCTGAAGAAGCACATGACGCCTGTTTTGTGTGTGTTTTTGTTGTTTTTGTTTTGTATTTCACACGTTTTCTGACTCTTTAATTTAAACTTACTAGTGTGAATCTTGCACCCAAGATGACTGTTGTTGTTTTTTTTTGTAAAATGATGTACAGTTTTGTCTAAAAGCGACCACAAGAAGGAGATGCTGAGAGTAAATTCAGTAAGGCCTCAGAAAAAAAATAGCAGAAACCATTTTATACGTCTCCGCATTTTAACAACAATACTGTAAACGGTTTTGACACAATAAGGAACCGGTGCCATGTATCAACAGGGACCGTTCCTTTATAACATTTTTAAAACACTTTTAAATTGATATACTGTATTAATATGGCGTTTTAATGTGTCGATGTCAAGATTGTTTTACACTAGTGAACCATCGGAAATGAAATGGACGAGTCCAGTTGGTTATAATCGTAAAAAACCTTCCTTGTAAATTACTCACATCAAAATTTAATACAAGTGCCACGGGCCAATACACATCGATAAAAAACCTTTTTGAAACAATCCATATTCTTCTGCTTTCTTTAGTACTTGAAACCGGTAAAGAAAACGATAACATGTTCCGTGACATTTTTCTTTTAAATTAAAGTAACGATGGTAGAAAGAAAACGATGATTTTGAAATAAATGTTGCATACAATTTTGATAAAAAGCCTACGAGGCGCCGTTGTACGGGGCAAAAAGGCAACACGAAACGCAATTCGCACAACAAGGCACCGTTCTGATTCGTCACCGTGAATTTGTTGCCTCTCGGCCTTAAAATTCCTAGTAACATTTATTGTATTTCACGATTTTGTCACACCCCTATATGATGCGACTGAAATGAGGCGGAGGAGAAATTTAAACAAGAAAAACACACAGGGTATCATATACCTTGTTTCATTAGTAGTACCTTATTTCATTAGCATTTCCATTATGTTTGTGTAAGGGGGTGTGCAGAATTGGAGATTGAGATGTATTACATTTCTTTAGTAAAAAATATAACCATTGGTGCTAACTTGGCGATATAAACGTGTTCTTTGATTCGAGTACGTTATCAGTAACGAGGCTGTCTTGTTCTTTGAAATCTATGGAGGCTTCAAACTTCTATCAGTTTTCATGAAAACTTTTTCACAAATAATTTAGGTTTTCACGTTAATCACAAAATTCTGATAGTGCTTCACTGACAATACTTAAAGAAAATGTTCATGAAACGTTTCACATGAAACCAGATTTTTTTAAAAAACATTTAATTTCCACTCTTATTCGGCAGGCATTTCTGCTTGTGTTTGGTAATGATGGTAGTTCACTTACCTCCCTCTCTTATTTTGTTGTAGTATTCCTATCAAATGTACACTGTGCTGGTTAACAAGAAGAAATGATTTTATTTTTAATATATAAAGATTATATATAGACAATAGTTAAATTCTTGCAAATATAAAACTCCAAATTCAAACGTTTTCTTTGTCCAACTATTGAGATAGATGAAAAGGAAACCTTGAAAGCCATCGAACACAACAAATATGAAAATATTGCAGGCTGGGTTTGATTGAGCCTGTTCATGGGCACTAATGGAAATGCACGCCGCCTAGCCCCGGGTTGAGCGCAACACAATATTTACACCAATAAACAGTACAATTATGACCATCCCAAACGATGGTGTGCATATGGCGGTGAACAAGGAACCTCCAATGCGGTATTTTGAGATTAATACCATTCCTTGTTCAGCGGCGTATGGTCCCCAGATAAAAGAATGGGTTTGCCCTAAACAATTGGCGGAACTTAACAGAATGGAATCAAAACAAAAGTAATTTTAGAAGTACTATAAACATAGTACATAAAAATCGTGCTCAACGACTTTCAAAGTACGTAATTGATATTAGCATTGATGAAATTATTAAATCAAGAACACGATGACAGGTTAAAAAGAACAGATAGAGCTTTTATGTTCTTTTACAAAATTTCCCCATAAACCTTCATTAAGGGGTCGCAAACATTAGAAATGGCGGCGACTGGCTTAAATTTCAAACATGAATATTGGGGGAAATACTTATTTCCACCTCAATTAAGGTAAGAAATGCATTTAGCTAAGAATGTAACTATTAATAAACAGCAAGTTCAATTTAGTCTTATTCATGTTCTAATTACCAAGCACATACTAAAAGAAAAGAAAACCTGTTTGCATGCGAACTCTGAACTGCATGGACAATATATCAAAGCAACTCGTACCTGAAATAAGTATATGCTTGTCTTCAATGTTTAGTCCCTATTCGTCAAAATAATGTTAGAGTTTTCAAAAAAGTGAAATATGCATATCAGTGACTCGCGCACAACCGTTACCGCTGGTGAAGCGAGAAAGTTGTTCTGCAAGCATCCGGTGACGGTTCTGCAGATGTTTATTTTGACCCGGAAAACCGGTCTGCTTTGACTCGTTTTTATCAAAATATAAAGCAGTTCTTTGAAAAACGGGGAACGTGATTCGATGCGAGTTGGATTTATCTGCACGCTTGTATAATATGAGACCAAAATACGCAAACATGGTTGAGTTATGACGATCATTCCGCCTCTGAAATTAGCAAAATTTAATGTGAGGTGAAGCTTTTTTCGATTTTCGAGCAATATTTAATTGTATTATCGTCCGGTATCACTGCAAAACAAAGAATTTGTTTCGTTTTGCATTCCCCGTGACTGCTTTAAATTTGTATGCTTTTTTAAGGAAAATGCTGGCCAAAATTTAACGGTAGCGGTTGCGCTACTGATATGACGGTTTATGGCGTACGAAAAGGCTCAAAAGGTAACAAGTGCCGGTGCACCTGTAAATTTATACGTTGGACGTGTAAATTTACACGATGGACGTATAAAATAACAGGTGCATCTGTAAATTAGCGGTGGATCACTTTTGAAAATTGAAGGTGGACCTGTAAAATAGCGGTGCACCGATAAAAATATACGTCCATCGTATAAATTTTATGCGTTCATCGTGTAAATTACCGGTGCACCGCTAATTTACAAGTGCACCGGCAATATTAAAATGATAAACCAATCACAACCCTTGGTTCATACAGTTGAATTTGCTGAAATATTAATTTTTAAATTGAAATATTTTAAGCTTTTATTTTATTTTTATATTTGTGCTCTAAAATTATTAACATATTTTTTAATATTTTAAAAAGTAAATTAACAATTTAAGGATTTATATCAAGTAAACATTCACTACAACTTTCAACATATCGTGAACACTGCAAGAATTTAAAATGGCGAATGTAAGACAAATTTTGATTGGCTATAATTAGTTAGGTATAAATAGCGAAAGGGTCAAAATTGAAATGTAGGTGCACCGGTAATTTATGCGATGGACGTATAAATATATACGATGGACGTTTAAAAATGTAGGTGCACCGCTATTTGAAATGGCGGTGCAACTGTATTTTATGAGTGCACCTGTAAATTTATACGTCCATCGCGTAAATTTATACGTCCAACGCATAAATTTACAGGTGCACCAGTAATTTTATATGTAGGTCCACCGTCAATTTACTTTTGAGCCTTTTCGTATGGCGTACGAAAAGGCTCAAAAGGTAACAAGTGCCGGTGCACCTGAAAATTTATACGTTGGACGTATAAATTTACACAATGGACGTATAAAATTACAGGTGCACCTGTAAATTAGCAGTGTATCAGTTTTGAAAATTGAAGGTGGACCTGTAAAATAGCGGTGCACCATTAAAAATATACGTCCATCGTATAAATTTTATGCGCTCATTGTGTAAATTACCGGTGCACCGCTAATTTTCAAGTGCACCGGCAATATTAAAATGAGCAACCAATCACAACCCTTGGTTCATACAGTTGAATTTGCTGAAATATTAATTTTTAAATTGAAATATTGTTACCTTTTATTTTATTTTTATATTTGTGCTCTAAAATAATTAAAATATTTGTTAATATTAAGCAAATGAACAATTTAAGCATTTATATGAAGTAAACATTCACTACAACTTTAAACATATCGTCAACACTGCAAGAATTTAAAATGGCGAACATAAGACAAATTTTGATTGGCTATCATTAGCATGGGTATAAATAGCGAAAGGGTCAAAATATAATTGTAGGTGCACCGGTAATTTATGCGATGGACGTATAAAATATATACGATAGACGTGTAAAAAATGTAGGTGCACCACTATTTGAAATGGCGGTGCACCTGTATTTTATGGGTGCACCTGTAAATTTATACGTCCATCGAGTAAATTTATACGTTCGACGCACAAATTTACAGGTGCACCGGTAATTTTATATGTAGGTGCACCTACAATTTACTTTTGAGCCATTTCGAGCGCCATATTTTCGTGCGCCATAACGGTTGTGCATTGACGATTGACTGGGATCACTCGTTTAATGCACTTTTACCGGTTCGTTCACAGCATTATTTTCTGGACGAATTATGGGTCATGTATTATGATTATTATTACTAGTATTAGACTATGTTTAATATGTACAATTAGTTTGACCCAAGAGAGAAAAGAGGGTTACTAAAAAAGTTACTAAGAAGTTCAGGAAAAATGTTGTTTTGGTAAATACGTGTTTTTTGTTACTTAGTATTCAAAGTTATTGTTTTATAGATGAAATGTAATGTTATAAACGTTTTTATGGGTAGAATCCTTAGTTTTTTAAGTGAAATTGATGAGTGAATTTGACGAGGTAGAAGAACTTTTTGAACACCCCTTTCCATAAGTTATGTCTGACAACTCTTCCATTTCAGTACTAGTAAGTTATGTTTGATTTGTCTCCCTTTGCATGTAATGTAAGCCACTATGCTAAATATAGATTCACTGATTGTCGGTCATCCTGATGACCGACATATTATAATGGACCAAACTTGAACTTTGAAGGGTAACACCGGTTAACAGCGGCACCGGACGTGGTCACTTTAGACAAAGCCGCCCGTCTAGAGCTTGGAAATGCTATTCCGTTCCCCCTATTTGCAAGAAAAGTCTTCTAAATGTTGATGAAACAATATCTGGACGTTGTAGTAACATCAAATCAGAAATTGAGCCGATATATAACGACATGTTAAATTATATAAACATACGTGTGTTGTATTTTCTACAGGGTGTAGAAAAAATGTTATGCGTCTTTATTTAGAAAGTCACGTGATGAAAACCTTCATAGCAAAATATTATTTGTGTATAAATTGAACTGTTACGTTATTTGATTCAAACAACTGTTCAGGATGATCCCATATATGAAATAGATTCAATCCGTTATATTGATTTTGTTTGTCAAAAGCAAGACATCGTTTATGTTTTTCTTAGAGACTATTGAAAATCCGGGCGTGCTCGATTGGGCTGTCGGAACTGTGCCAGAATCAAATTCCGACTCTTCCACAGAATCTGCTTGACTGTTTCACTGCGCATGTCTGTACTTTCAGCAGACAGCGACAGTAGTAAACCAATTTTGTCTGGCGATTATAGTCGCCAGAGAATCGTTAGCGAGCTTCAGTTATCTTTCCTCGAGGTTTAAAATAGGCGGTATTCCCCAAGCTTGAGATACTGCTGCTGGAGATTAACAACACCAGTTGGTGTTAGATTTAAAAATACAACGAACTCGGAGTCATATTACAAGATGTATGTTTACCGTTATCACAGCAGAGTTGCTGATAGCAATTTGATGCCACTTAAATGTCGGTCACTGATTTATTGCCATTCATATGTTTGGAATGCATATTATGATGAGATCTGTATCTGTATTTTTACGTCGCTTGTAACCACTGCTGGCGTAGTGCGTCGGGGGTTTAAATGTTAACCATTCGAGTTGCACAAATACTGCACACTGTTTGCCATATCCTGTCGTTCAGGGCGACGTTTACACCTTCTAGTTGCTGGTTTAAAACAGTATAAGCTGTATCTCTTCTTTTCTTTTTTACAAATGGTTTATATTTACTCTTTAATCAAGTGTTATGTTGAATTATTGTAATGAGCAATAGGCTTAGTTGATAAGAAGCTGGAGAAATTTCTTTAAAATAGATACAGAGAACAGGCTTGACGTAATCCAGAAGCCAATCAGAGGCCTCTAGGTTTTTGGTTTACAACAGTCGTTTATTTTCTGATAACGACGGAGAAAGAGTCTAAGAATCTGCCAAACGAGTGAGATTGGATGTCGGAACAGAATCATGATAGGTTTTTATAAAAAGTGTTACATAATTGCATGTTTATTATATCTTTTGAAGTCTAAAGAACTCCTAATGGTCTTAATAAGCCATACTGCATAGTTCAACTAAGTTTTCCTAGTTTTTAGATCAGTCAACAAAAAGCAATATTTATAATTTACTGAACAATAACACTATTTCTGGTATTTATGTTGGTTAAATTCTTGGCATAGTACTGAAATGTAACCATTATCTTAATTTATGGCAAAAAAAACAGTATCTAAAATATTTCAGTTTGGTGCAGTATAAAACACTGACCGATTCACACCACCTATTTCGATGGAATGGTAGAACGCTGCCAGAACACAGTTCCGACGCACTCGATTGGAGTTCTCCCTGTTCTAAATGTCGGAATTTCCAATCGAGCACGCTCCGACTTTTGCGGGAAAGGCTGTCTGTAAACAAAAGTTTACAAAAAGCTAGTCGGTCATTAGCATACACTTTCAACCAAAAATGTATTCCAAAATCTAGAGTTTAACAACAAAATTTTGTCACTGTCCTAGGGTGGGGGATGAGCAGCCTGACAGAGACTCAAATTATTAAATTTACAATTCTGATCTTCAACAATTTCGTTAGAATGCTGAACTTAAACATGTAATATTGGTGGTTCTTGCACATTTTCCTGTTTTTGTGTGTTAGTTTTAATGATGTCAATTTCAGTGTATGCCATGTGAGATGACATTATGCGGGTTTCAAAAAAACTCATGTCCATGCATTGACTTTGAAAATTGATGAACACTTCTACCCATGTGTTAATTTTAAAAATTTCTTTCTTGTGGTATAAATCACCAAACATACGGTCGTGAAACAGTAGAGGCTTATAGTAAACGAGGAGATGTTTTAAGCAAGCATTTAGGAGGAAACGAATGCTCAGAACTTGCTTAATTGTCAAAATATTGTCTTTTAAAGAGAGATTTTGCTTTTTCCGCTTTCCAGTGCAAATGTTGCGAATGTTCTCAGAAGTTAACGGAAGTTTAGCGAAGTGAGGTGATTATTGTTTAAAGTAAAAAAAGGGGGACCAGCGATTTTGCCATTTGTTTGCGATTTCCAGTGCAAATTTGGTGAATGTTATCAGAAGGTACCGGAGGTTTAGCGAATGTGACATGGCCATTGTTTAAAGTAAACATAGGAGATCAGCATGGGCAATATTTTTATCTAATATCATACGTGTAGGCAATTGGGCGGCGCTACGCTAAAAGACAGTCATCAATACGACCAATAAGCTGCGGACGAGAGAGATAAACGACTAGGATGGCCACATGAGGTTATGATTACACATTCAGCGTGGAAGCATCAATAATGACTTTGTTTATTGAACTTGTCTGATATCAATTTATAGGATAAATGGCGACACGTTACCTCAGTTACAAGTACTTAGTAAGTCAAGTTTGTTGAAATATAATTTCAATCCATAATTACACACTTTTGCATTTCACGAGCGCACTATTGAAATAACCTGAGATGCGAGAGTTTAAACCTAGTTGGTTTGATGACTACCCATGTCTTCATTAGTTATGAACATTACATTTTATCTTTTTTTTCGCAATTACTCATTTAGAGGGACATTTATATACATGTATTATGCTCTTTCTCAAAGATTTGCATAAAAGTGCCTCGTTTTGAGCTTGTTGCACAAAAACTGCCATGTTTTTTTAGATCTATCTATTTCCCTGTCCTTTTGATATCCAAGTTGGAGCTCTAATTACGATGCGGTATTTTATGTTTTTGATATGCTTTAAAGTCTTTAACAAGCTCAATGAAACCGAGCCTGTAATATTTTCACATTTTTCGTCACTGGTGGTTTTCAAAGTGACCTTTTAATCTATTTTAAGAAAACAAAACTTAAACGATTGTTTTGAAATAGAAACTTGGTAACCATTCTATACGTGCTTCTGTATTTTTATCATTTAAACTTTAACTATTTAATTTATGTTACAAAACTTTCGCCGCCATTAAGTTCAAAACTTGCCCTTGAAGATATGCATTATTAACGAAATACGAATTGATTTATTTTGATTCCCATATTCCCTCTCAAAACCGCATATATCTATGCGTTCTCTTCTTGGGGTCTCTAGTGAACGGTTGGACTCGTCGCAGTTGCAATCCAAATTGAGTTTTACTTGTAAAAGATTTCCGGGGATGCCCGTGACCCCAATGACTGCTTCCCCATACACATGCAATATAACGGATCTGATTTCGGTCTTGGGATACTAAACGATAACATTGACAAGTACTTTTGACAAGTACAGTAAGGTAGACAACACAAGCACTATCATTTCTATGTAAGGGCGATCTACTAGAATATACTGCAAGGAATGCAAAACCAGCCTTTAAAGTAAAGAAAAAGTTGTTTTCAGAACAGTGGCATAACGACAATTTTTATGATGATAGATTAATTTAAATACAAATAGTGCTTCTTGAGTTCCTTTAATAGTTTTACAGAAAATCGTTCAAACAAGAACAAAAGATAATAGCAGCATAAAGCTTAAGTGAAAGTAATAAATGCATGAGCATCCTAATTTATTGTTTACTGTCTTTTAACGCTCGTCAACTTCAAGTTTGACGAGATCTGCTGAACCAACTAAAACTACATTTTATGAATGTTGGTAATGAATACTGAATATTATAAGCGTGGCTTTTCTCTCAATGTACAAATAAGTATCAACTGTGGAAAGTTCTATGGTACCTCTTTGAGCATTCGCGTTAATGTAACATATTCATCAGATTCGCTGGTGCTTAAACAACGTAATTATTTCTACACGTCCTGAAAAAAATAAATTACGTCTACTAGAGACATGATTATTTATATTGATGCCTGTAGCCCGTACACGTATTCTTCATGTTTCAATAAATCAAACATCAGCCGTTCAACTTTGTTTGCATGCTTTAAAGTAACAGAATTGTACAATGTTTATATGTTCTCTTGTTTATGTTTGTACATACAGATAAATGTAAATGGAAATAAACTTGAAACTTGAAACATCAACTAAATTCACAAATAGTTTGTCAGATACAGTCTGTGTGACTTTGATCGACAGAAAACTGGCCATATCATTGACTTACACACTAACCAGTCTCATTGAAAAAAACGTTTGCTAGAGAGAATAAAGCCTTCATCGCTTGTAATGAACATAGGGCATTTTTTACAGATGGTTCTTATGATAATTATACCTTATGGACTTGTCAAGACCTTATAGAGTCGCTAACTTTCTTACTAGATAATATTTATGTTAGATTCGGTACCTCTATTTATAAACAAGTAATAGGCATCCCAATGGGTACTAATTGTGCACCCCTTGTTGCTGATCTGTTTTTATACTGTTATGAAAGAGACTTTATGTTATCTCTTTCTACTGAACATCAAGATGATATAATTACAGCTTTTAACAACACCTCGAGGTACCTTGATGATTTATTAAATGTAGACAATAACCATTTTCCATTACTTGTTAATAAGATTTATCCTAAAGAACTACAACTTAACAAAGCGAACACTTCAGAAAAGCAAGCAAACTTTCTCGATCTAAATCTGTCCATTGAAAATGGTTATGTCACTACTAAAATTTATGATAAAAGAGATGATTTTAATTTTAATATAGTAAATTTTCCGTTTTTAGACGGCGATGTTCCCCGTGCAACATCTTATGGGGTTTATATCTCACAGCTTGTTCGCTTTTCAAGAGCTTGCAACAATGTTAATGATTTCAATGAACGTAATCTTTGCATTACAGAAAAACTTTTAAAACAAGGTTATCGGTATCACAAATTAAGGAAAACTTTTTGCAAGTTTTATCGCCGATACCCAGATTTAATTCATAAATACAAATGCAGTTTAAAATCACTTTTGCAACAAGGTATTTCACAACCAGTTTTTTATGGAGATTTAATTTATAAACTTAAAAAGATAAAAGGCAGTGTTAATTTCTCCCGGTTATTCGTAAAAACCATCTGTAAATTTAAAAAGAAAGGTTACCAACATGATATTTTACAGCGCTCTGCAGGCCTAGTGATTAACCCTTCTACAGTGGATCATTATGCTTACCTCTTTGATTGCACGACGGTGGCAGGGGTTTAAGAGTTTATGAAGGTTAATGGGGAAATCTTTTCTTAAAAGAACCTAGAAGCTCGATTTGTTTCTTTTATCCCTGTCATCGTGTTCTTGCTGATTTTACTCCAGATGCTCTGGTCTCGGAAAGATCATTGAGTACCCGCCCTTTGGCTTTGCAATGCTATTAGCTTCTTATGTTTTTATGTTTGTATGCTTTTGCATACAACATTGTTGAGCTGATGGGTGGGTTGGAGTTATTTCACCAAGACAATTTGTACTTGTCTTGTGATACGAGAACCTGTTGGGGCAAGTGTGAGGTTGGTGCACCCTAGAACCTGGTTTAAACCCCCAGTGGCAATTTGATTTGCCACTGACCGTTCCAAGGCGGTAACCCCTCGGGTTCTCATTTTTGTTTTTTGTTAGTGGCGTCCTTTTTGAAACTGATTATTTTATTAACCATGCTCTCTCCCCCTCTCTTCTTCTTGACTGTGTGGGAAGGCTGTTTTTTTCTGAATGTGGCAATTCCTGATATGCATATTTCACCCTTTTACATTGGTCCAAAATAAATACATGAACGAATACATACCTACTTATTCTTTTAATTTATTTGCTAATGACCGACTAGCTTTTTGGAAAGCTAAAACTTGTAAGATTATTGAATCTGAATCTGCCGAATACTCCAAACCCTCTTAACAGAGTATTATGTGGAGTGCTAAGCAACCTTGTTAGCTTTACAAATTTTTGTATGACTTGCATTCAGTTTACAAAAAATTAGCTTGTGTTGAGGCATGATATGAAACCAAAATCTTTATACTTACAAATGAACATAAGTTTTGTTGGAGGAAAGGACCTACAAAAGGAAAGCCAGACCCTATTCGAGCCTCTTATATTCCAGTTTAGGTATAGAAAATTAAGTCAATTTTTCAGCTGAAAACATTTTTTGCATGGCAGAATAGTTATTTTCGGGGAGAAGAATTAATATAAGCTATCATCTGATAGCTTGTTTTCTCATCCTCTCAAATTATATATATTGTCTTGTTCTGTTATACATCGATGTATATGTATTATTTGAAATAAATACTGTTTAAACCAATAGTAATTTTGAGGCACCTATATAATTTTTCTCTTTTGAATTATGGTACAATAAATTTGGAACCATTTGCCCTAATCACCTAATCAATTAATAATAATGTCCTTCTCGTCCCCAGCTTCAATACCTACCTTGCATCTAAAAACAATTACAACAACAACAAAAATAATACATTTAATTTCTACATTTGAAAAAATATACTTAATGACAATGAACAACAGGAAACAGATTGAAGCAATTAATTGTCACATTTAGAAAAAAGTGTTTTCTGTTTATTTTCGGGGTACAGTTTTTATTACGCAATAACATTTTTATTATAAATAAATTTTCATAATTTGGTATCTAAATTACTGCAATGCATTCGGTATTATGAAACTGTGAAAAAAAATGTTGATAATATGTATATTTTCCTTGTCAAAATGCAATTATCCCCACCATCCTTTTTAATGTCATTAAGTACATTAACATTATTACTGGTAAGAATACCTACATACATAATTAGCCATATTAATTTTACAATATCTTTAACATAAATATACAGACAAAATTAGCCATGATACACCATAAAGATACTGAAACTGCACCTGTTTCTGACCACCTCCAGCTCAAGATTATATTATGCATGCTTTAACTGCTTGATAGGAAAATACTATGAGAATTTCTATGAATCTTTTCAATTAATGCTTGGCTTTTCCCTGACAAAATATATACATTGACACTGTTATCTAAGTTTTAGTTAAACATTTCAATGCTCAGGTTATGTCAGATGAGCGAAACTTAACTCCAGGTTCAGAATTTTCTGTTAAATTACAGCAATTATCTTATCACAAGGAACCATTGTTTACACTTTATTGTACCACCTTCCTAGAAATGTGTATCATGTGGTACTGATAACACGAATTGATGACAAAGCTCTGAAACCTTCCTATTGAAAGGTTCTCGTAAATCTTTAACAATTTCATTGTGATCAAAGATTTCTTTCCACTAATGTGGATTGTATAAAACACCTTTTTACTTTGTATCCTTTATTTGCAACATCTATTTACATGTACGTCAGAAGTTCTCATGTCTATGTTTTGTGATATCTAGTCTAACTAAATGTTTTTACTACATTGTTTAACTTATGTGTACAATATCCACTTCCCTCTAGCCAGGGATCTTTCATCAATGCTGATATTCTAGAAGATATCCTAATCACATCATTGCCAGTCATATGTGATATTCAATAAAATTTTCTATTTATATAACTACTTATACTTGATGTCTATTTCATATCATAGGTCAAACAACTATTCACTGCATATCTACAATCAAATGGATCCAACCACAACTTGGTTCAAGAACATAATATCATTTGCCTGAATGTCGTCCACATATAACACGTGTGTGTTATACTTTTCTTGTTATTTAAAAAAATCGCAAAGATCGGCATATAAGAAAGGTAAAAAAGGATGCTGAATGAATTTGATGTTTTTGTGAACATGAATTTCGGCACCTTGGTGATTTGCAGTTAATTTTCTAAATGAAATCATTATGTTTTAATAAATTTAACTGATGTGTGTGTCTTATGTTCATTATTCTTCATATCAATTTTCTTTAAAATAGCTTACAAGGCGACTGAGAAAATTCCACTTATATTGGGTGGCGGTTTAGAAATTTAGAATATTAACTTTAAACACAGTGTTAAAAACTACTTATGGAATCAATCCATTTTTTATTTTTTTTTAATTTTTAGTTATGAATTAAGCGAATAAGGGTTACTATATAACTTTTGAGTAATTTCCATGATTGTTTTCTCTCAAAAGTAAATTTGCAATATAAATTAAATCATTTCTGTTTTAATTTTTATTTATTATTATTTAATTTAACTTATTTTTAAGTAAATGGTGTAATTAATTGATCTATGATAAAAATTTAATAGTCTTCCTATGTCATACAGCGCTATATTTCAAGGACCACAATGGAAATAAGAGATGTTCAATCCCTTTTTTGTGTTATCCATAATATATAATGTTGGTTGACATGGTTTACCAGTTTTATTTAAATCATACATGTTTCTTCTTAACTCAAGCACATGCGTGTTTTATTTGATGCTCAATTGTACACTATCATTTTATTTTGAAATAAATCTACCGTCGTGCAATTAAAGCTGGGTATCGGCGATAAAATTTGCAAAAGGTTTTCCTTAATTTGTCGTGCCGATAACCCTATATTAACAGTTTTTCTTTATTTAAAGATTACTTTCATTGAAATCTTAAACAGTGTTACACGCTTTAAAAAGCGAACACGCTGGAGATATAAGCCCCACACGATGTATTGAGCGGAACATCACCATTAAAAACCCCGGTAAATGTCATATATTATAATTAAAATCATCTCTTTTATCATATATTGCAGTATTGAAGTTTCCATATTCAATACAAAAATAAAAATCAGGATATATTTTATTAACCAGAGATGAAAAATGGTAATAATCTACATTTAGCAAATCATCAAGGTGCCTTGATGTGTTGTTAAAGGCTGTAGTTATGTCATCTTGATGATCGGTAGAAAACATGATAACACACTTGGCTATCTCAGCAGTTAAGATATGATGACATACCCAGCTACTTCAGGCGTCAATATTATGTAACATACTAGGTTGCTTGAGTTGTCTATATCATGATAACATACCTGGCTCAGCCGTTTATATTATGATAACATACTTGGTTGCTTGAGTGGTCTATATCATAATAACATACCTGACTATTTCAGGCGTCTAGAGCATTACAACATAATTGGCAACTTCATGGGTCGATAACATGATAAAATACTCGGCTACTTCTTGGATCTATAGCATGATAGCATACTTGGATAATTGTTGAGCCTATATCATGATAACATACCTGACTACTTCCGGCGCCTTTATGATGATAACATACTTGGTTACTTGAGTGGTCTATATCCTGATAACATACATGGCTATTTCAGGCGTCTAGAGCATGAAAACATACTCGGCTTCTTCCTGGGTCTATATCTTGATTACATACATGGCTGTCGGGAATCTCTGGCGTGCCTATTATAGCGCGACGTCCCACGTGACGTCCCGCGCCTTTACGTTAACGTCACATCCTTGTAGGTAATACCGTTTTCCTTGTATGTCTCAAGTATACCGAAAGTAGATTTTTCAGATTCATCTTCACATATTCCCAGAGATTCTAACTTCCAAAATCTCTCAAGATCTTCAACATTAGGTGGCGCTGTGAACAAGCATATGTAGGCTTTCATTTCCCGCCTGTTGCTATTTCGGACCAGTAATGCTCCAGAGAAATCTACTCCGGTGTACGTAAACGGTTTGACGTCGGAAACCCTGCTCTTGGGTAACGGAGGCGGATCAGGTGCTGAGTAGGGTCTACCAATAACCTTCATACATCGGGTACATTTACGAAGTATTGTTTTCACAGTTTGACGGATAGAAGGGATCCAGTACTTCTGTCTTAAGTATGTGATAGTTGAACTAGCGCCAGCATGTAACAATCTAGAATGTGCGTCATTCACAACTAAGTTGGTAAATGGATGCTTAGCCGGAAGTAGGTACGGGAACTTGGTCAGTTCGTCCAGTGGAGCATTGTGAATACGTCCACGGCATTTTAATATTCCATTTTCCATAAATAATTTAAGCTGTCTACATAACGGGAGTTTGTTTTTCTCGGTGCTTATATCCGTCATTTCTTCTTGATATTTGGACATCTGGCAGCTGCGTATACACAACTCCTCTGCCCTGCGTAGTTCGTCTGTAGACAACGGTTCATTTTGTCTTCTGCCACGGCAGTTGTTTATGAAACGCAGTACGTAAGCTGTAACTCTCAGCAACTTTGTCAACGAACTAAATCTTGACACGTCTATAAAACTGATGTTTTTCTGTGGCAAGGTTGTCGTATCATCTTGTCTAATTGTCTAATGTCGGGATTCTCTGGCGTGCCTATTCATTCGGAAACGAAGTAAAATTCCAGTTAGATCATTAAGTTCAGGTGGTGTAGACATCAGGCAGTCGTTTAAACTAGGCTGGTCACGTGACTTACAACTGCAGTCATAGACTATACGGATTGGTGTTGTGTTCGAGTCCTTCTTTACGTGATGGTGTGGTATATAATGTACAGGGTGGGATGGGGTAACACTTGTATCGCATTTTTCAATAAAACCGCGTTTCAACTGATCTTCTATAATTTGTCCATATTGTTGCAGTAGATCCGGCTCTGATGAAAGACGTCTAATTGTGTTCTCTGTGCGCCTCCTGCAAACTTTGTAATTTGTAGGGAGTACGGGGTGGTCTTCCTTCCAAGGTAGTTTGGCCGTATAACGTCCTGTGAATCACGGATCACGCTGCCGCTACCAGTGTCACTAGATTTCGTAATGTTCTCTCTCAGCTTCCGTAGTTTAAGGCGCAAGTCAATAGAATATTCTTCACTATCTACCAACTCCGATTCCAAATCGCCGATATCTGCGTGATTTAAAATCTTTTTTTTGTTGAGATTCTTGATTAGTTCTGCCTTTTCCTCCATGATTTCGAGCAGGGCGGTCTTCTCCGATATTGACAACTCGTGGTTGAATTTCTCCAGTTGTCTGGAAATAATGCGACGCTGTCCCTCTCTACTAGTAAGAAGCTTCTGTAAATTCATCCTGGTCACGGCACCAACAATGTGGGGATGTATAGTGGTATTAAGACAAATACGCTTCCAGGTTCGACCTTTTACTCATATCATTTTATCATAACAATAACATTAAGTCGGATGTGACGTTAACGTAAAGGCGCGGGACGTCACGTGGGACGTCGCGCTATAATAGGCACGCCAGAGATTCCCGACAATGGCTACGTTAGGGGTCTATATCATGACATGCTTGGCTACTTCATGATAACGTACTTGACTACTTCATGGTATTATATCGTGATCCTTCAGGGCTATATCATGATAACATGTTTGGCTATTTCAAGGGTCTCTTTCATGACAGCTAACTTGGTTATTCAGGGGTCTATATTATGAAAATATACTTTGTTACTTGAGTTGTATATATCATGATAACATACCGGCTATTTCAGGCGTCTAGAGCATTACAACATACTAAGCAACTTTATTGGTCTATTTCTTGATAAATACTTGGCTATACTTGAGGGGTCTATGATAAAATACTCGGCAAATTCATCAGCCTATATCATGATAACATAATTTGCTATTTCAGGGATCTTAAGCATGAAAACATACCCGGCTTCTTCATGGGTCTTTATCATGAAAACATAAATGGCTACTTTATGGTTCTATATCATTATAACATACTAAGCTACTTTAGGGGTCTCTATCATGGAAACATACCTGGCTACTTGAGTGGTTTCTATCATGATAAAATACTTGGCTATTTCAGGGGTCTCTATCATGGAAACATACCTGGCTACTTCTGCGGTTTCTATTATGATAGCATACTAGGCTATTTCAGGGGTCTCTATCATGGAAACATACCTGTCTACTTCAGTGGTTTCTATCATGATAACATACTTGGCTATTTAAGTGTTTCATATCATGCTTACATACTTGAGTTCTTCAGGGGTCTCTATCATTATAACATACTTGGCTACTTCAGTGTTTTATATCATGATACCATACTTGACTTCTTCAGGTGTCTCTATCATGATAACATACCTGGCTACTTCAGTGTTTCATATCATGCTTACATACTATACTTCTTCAGTGGTCTCTATCATGGAAACATACCTGGCTACTTCAGTGTTTCATATCATGCTAACATACTTGACTTCTTCAGGGGTCTCTATCATTATAACATACTTGGCTACTTCAGTGTTTTATATCATGATACCATACTTGACTTCTTCAGGGGTCTATATCATGATTACATACTCGGCTACTTCAGGGGTCCATATGATGATAACATATTTGGCTTGTTAGGGGTCTACATCGCGATAACATTATTTGCTATATTTATTTAGTGTATTCTTAAATAATCTCACATCGGACTAAATGCGGTGTGCATACAAATATTTATCTAGCCATTCTAGATTAATTCATTGATTCTGTTCTTTCGCGCGTGGAAGTTTTTGTTATTGGTACGTACATTCTTTTTTTGGTATTGATTTAAATCTTTTAAGTTCAAAAGATAACCTCCTTGTATAACACTTTAATACCAGAATATATTATATTAATAAGCTGCTACCTGTCGATTGAGGAACTTGACGGAGAACTTCATCCCTAGTAAGATTCGAGCCTGAATAACCGGATGATGTGTACGAAGATTTAACCCTTAACCAACAAACCTTAACAATAATCTTATATCTCGTATTTGCTCTGTCTTTCTAAAAAAATTGAGCTTTTGCCCAGATGTGAACATAAATATGACCCATGAACATTTGTTTAAGAAACAATGTATTAAACCTATGTATTTAACACACCAGCTTGTTTAAAAAGAGATATGGTTTTAAATAATTCAAGTTTCTGCAATCAAGTATATTTTAAGATTCAAAAGCTTGAAACTTGTAAACATACTGCTTTTATAAGACAATCTTGAATTCGTTAGAAACTAGTAAAACGCGAGTCAGCTGAATGCATAAACATGATCTGGCACGGATTCAGCCCCCGCCCCAACACCTCCACGTCTAAACAGATTCTGTCCCACCTGGGTCAGATTGAATTTTCATCATATGAAATGTTTTGAACGCCAACATTTTGATTTACATTTATAAAAGATCAACTGAGCAAGTTTAATGGTCTCTCTTGTGTCATGTGGCAGGAACCAGCAGGCATTATTTTGGTTTTCGCTAAGATCTGGATGATCAAAATTCCAGAAAAATAAATAGATGAGTAGGGAACTTTGAAAGCCATCGAACACGAAAACAAAATGAAAATATTGCAGGCTCTGTTTGATTGAGCCTGTTCATTAATCAAATAATGATACCGCACTTTTGTTTCATACGACGAAAGTTTTAAGTTCTGTATAGATGCAAACCTCAGTGTGTTAAATAAATGTAATCCGCAAATTGCAACTTTGTGATTCGACATTTTATTGGTTATAAGAGTCTTCTATTTAAAAAAAAATCTGATAACGGTAAATTTTTATTAAGGATTTAAATGTATTGACTTTTAAATGTAGGTTTCGGTCACCTGTATTCAACGTTACACAAAACAGAAGTCATGGCAACTGCGCTCGACCCAACAGTAACAAAGAAAACATTTAACAACTGGCTCAAAGGAGCCCTAGCGGTTCTTTTTACCAGAGAAGGTTTGACAGAGTTTGTTAAAAGCGAAATATCTGACTTCCAGAGAGACTTGCTACACTGTATCTTGACATCGAACGGGATCCCTTTAGGTACAAAATGCAGTTCTTGCACGACAGCGAATATGTTGAGATGTCCAACACAAGAGTTTTGTGACAATAGAGGAAAATGTAAATTACATGATCCAAACGTGCCGAATAAAAACCCCAACCAGAAGTGTCCAAACAACATTTGCCACAATATAAAGGATGCAATACTCAAACATCATAGATTCAAAGGACCTACCTGGCAAATAACAGATGCTACGAGTTGGTGTTCAGATGCCTTTCAGATCGCGAAGTGTTACTTACCTCCCAAAGGGTATGATAACAAGGGTTCCTTTGACGAGATTGATTTCAACGGTACATTAGGAGTCATTATTAACAACACGAGGTTCCAGAATCGAATGACGGCTCTGAACAGTTGTTCTAAGGTAAATTTGGCATAACTAGTCCAGACGATCACTGTGGAAAATCAATTCATTATTTATAAAAGAGCAGGAATTATTTGTAGATTACAGATTAAAAATTTACGATCTTTAATTGCACTGCCCACATTAAATATCCAAATGGTAAAAATAATCTTTCGAACTTTTTCTCTTTACTACTTCAAAGCCATGCATGTAAATACATATTTAGACGAATTTTTGTAACCCAGCAAATATATCTCGTTAAATTGAGACCGAAGTTGTATCGTAACGAATATCTTACTAAACTTGATAAAAAACACCATTCTCTCAGTTTTACATGTATGATGTGCCGAGGATGTTTGATTTTGAACAACATGCCGGTATCATTAAACCCTTAGATTCTAAATTTTAGAGCATTTTCACGTCTAATCTTAAATCACAGTGAAAATTGTTAAGAGCAGCAACATACACAATGATAGACGGTTCTTTCACAAAGTTTAAAACCTTTTTTATTCTTTAATTAAACAGGTTCGAGACATGATCAATGAAAGCATCCGTCACTCAGCAAGTTACGAGCTGTCGGACATACAACTCTCTAAGTGTATTGATGCCCTCCGGGATCTGCTGCAGGACTCGAAGTTCCTTCTTCATGACCAGCATGCTCTAGATGCCGTCAAGAAGCTAAACCAGGTAATATTGGTCTCGAAATTGAAGTTAGATATTTTCTGTCTGGTCTAACTCTCATTAAATTTGTAATGACTGGCGACATTTGCCGGTATTTGTGATCAGTTCGGATTTCTCTCAGATGTTTTGACTGAATTTTCGCATTTTACATGTATGACTTGTTCAAAATATATGTCATTGTCGCTTTCTGTTACAATTTGCCTAAAATACTCATATTAAATTGACGAAAGGTTACGTGCAAATAGCTTAAGTTTAATGAATTGCAAGGTCTAGATCATCTAGATCGGACCGTCATCGCGACAGCGCATAGCCCTGTATTTCCGACGACGCAACCGATCGAGTTAACCGGGACAACCCCAATATATTTATTTGTAAGATTATTACAAATAAATTTGTTCGAGCGGTTTTCTTGACATGCGCTTTGAAAAAAGTCCTTGTTATTCTTCCGATTTTTTATGAGTCGGATAATTTCTCTGTAACCAATATCAGTATTTTATGGGCTAAACTGAACAAGAACATCGTTTGCGTTTTGTTTTCATAGACTGGCTTTTATTAGTACATTTGTATATCCACAACGCCACACAAAATAGCAGGTTATCCATATTTTCCGTTTTCCATTCAATTTAATTTTATTAACATCCTTTTATTTTAGAGAAAAAAGTTGTTTATCAGGTCAGGTCATTAAATCAGAAGTTACTATTCGGCTATTTTACCACGGTGCATACTTATTAGATATTACAGTGAAACCCCTCTATTACGGACACCTAAGGGACTGAGCGGAAGTGTCCTTAATAGCGGGGTGTCCTTAATTGTGGGTTTGAACCACCGGCCACTGTCCAATACACAATAAACACTGGTTTCATTATACTCGCATTCGTACGGGTTTAATTTTCGCTTATTTCGTACCAAGGAAAATAAAATGCGCGGGAACATATCCAATACAAATTTGGCATGCATTAGTTTAATTTATTTTTGCATCGAACAACTGTGCGAATTTGTGCTCACATAAAAATGTGTAAATCTATAAAGACGTAACACGTCGTTTGCTCACACAATATTCAAGTCGTCTGCTGGTGAAGACGTTTCAGACAAGTGAAAATAACATGGTAGCCACGTATATTTCAGTCCTCCCACACACAACCGAGAAAGGCAAAGATAATAATAATAATAATAATAATAATAATAATAATAATAATAATAATAATATTAACTATTCTTATCATTATTATTAAATAATTCACATCAGTGAAACAAGAGTACGACCACCAACAGCGCATATATTTGCAAGACACATTGGTCTCATTGAGCTAATACAGTGCTGAATGACTTCTTTGGGGGAATCTTAAGTCCGTTCCTGAAGAAGCGAATTTTCAAGTTGGCAAAAATTGCATAGTTGGTCCCTTTTGTTTCGTACGCCTCTTCCAAGATCACACCACAGATTTTCAAATGGATTAAGATCCGGAGTTCTAGCGCACCATGGAAATGTTCTGACAGTTTTCACTTCAAGAAAATGTCTGATGTTTAGCGAACGATGACACTGTGTACCATAATGCATAAACTGCATGCATCTATGTACTTGGAGACGTGGAAGGACAACCGGAACAAGGAATTGTCGCTGATATTCTTCAGAATTTAAGTTCAATTGGATTAAAACTGCTAAAGTCCTCTTGTGCATCAACAGACCATCCCACAGCTTTATAACTATCAGTCATGATAAAAACCCGCTTTAAATATTTTCGCGATTTAACCGATCATACGCGTTAACTGATATCCCACTGGAAAAAGCTTTCGCTCTAACGACGCGTCTATCGTGCCAACGACGAATTTCTATCGCGTTAATTACGCATTTTGATGGCGGATTTCGTGGCAACAGAGCACCACCGCAGTAAGTTTACACTTTGTACTTCTTTAGATGATAATACAATGGCAAGGGACTGATCGCAAAGTACCCCCTTCCATTCTAGTTTTTGTTTGTATCAATAGAAAATGCACAAACCCAATCTCACTAAAGTCAGATCTAACAAAATGTTAGATCTGATGACGGTCCATAGATACCGTACATAAGCTTTAGCGGTTTTTCCCGATTTCTATTTTTAGAAATTATCAACACAGGAAGCATGATATACAGCGCTCGCAAAATGATCTGAAGATGTTATTACATTAGAAATAATTGCAATACTACATAAACACACAAAAAATCAGCAAAATATGTCTTACGCAGGCTCTCAACACTTTTTATGGTTTAATATAGAATGTTTACTTTCACTTTCGCGATTTTGTAGGCGACAATCTGATTGGTTCAAAAAGGTTTGTGATAAAAGCACGTTTTAGCTAATCGTCGTCAGATCCTGATAGCGTAGCGGTTTTCAGAATATGATTTTAATCAGATTGTGCACAAACCTTGCTGATTTTTTGGAGAATCGCCCACAACTTTGCGAGGTAGGTGCAAAATGTTGTGATTTCAAAGAAAAAATATTTTGTACAGTAGAAACAGGCACATGCACATTCCTACCAGAATAAAATTATCGGTGGAGGTTATTATTTGACAAATAATACTTTTCGTGTAAAATATATGCACTTTCAACTAATTTATCGGAGAATATGTGAACTGAACGCGTCTAGAACGCTTTCGTATGAACGCATCTTCGACGCTACCCTTTATGTTCCACGTAAATTGTTAGGTTTGGCGGAGTAGCATTTTGCTTCCAAGAATTTAAAGTATAAGCTCGTGTGGAGTTTGTTTAAACTGACTTAAAATTAAGTGTCTGAGAATATCTGTTCTCTTTATTTGCTTGACAGCTACGTGTCTATGACAGATTCTTCCTGATGCAGACTTTTCTTAAATGTTCTTAAATGGTTTCAAGGCAAAACAGCTAACGTAATATCATATAACATAATAATACTGCATGTGAAACCAACAAAGTCTTGAATATTCGGTGTGTACATGTAGTAGCACTTAGTGATTTTATCTTAAACGCTTTTAAATTGACTCAGATTTCAAAATTTGCCACGAAGTATCTATGAAAAAGTTTTTTTCAAACAGTATTTCTTCTGACACTACTTATCTTAAAACTGCCCTGCGCGCCTGCGCATCAGACAAGTGAACACAAAACTTATATAATTACTATATTTCTGACAATACACAATAATGCTACTGCTTTTTATCAACTTGTCAAAGTCAAACAAAGTCAAAAGTTGATGTTCATTGAAAAAAGAATAAAACCTTATTTATTTTTTTTTTGGGGGGGGGGGGGGCGCCACGGGAAAAGGTACCTTCGGTCATATTTTGTGACCTTTTAGTTGTTACTACCTATAAATTTCTCATAACTAACAAGTGCTATTCTTATACATTTTGACAATAAAATTATACTTGTAACGCGAAATGCGTAATAATTAATGTCGTCTGCTCAACATAAAGACGTCATTTCAGGGATTGACGTCAACTGTCCGAAGGTACCTTTTCCCATGACGGCCCCATTTGTAAATGTTAAAGTAAAAAACCCATCCACTCAAGTTCTACGTTTTGGGCGTACGAATTTAGAATTATTTCGGGGTTTAATATAGCGTTATTTTTCTTACAAAATAAGATATTAGTTTGCCTTTCAGAAGATTTCATATTTACTTCATTTATAAATCGAATTATGTTCATATATCTAATGTACTGCGAAGAGTACGGTTGACAACATGCCACCAGAGAAAAATGTCTATTGGGAATAGTTAATGTCTTAAGTTCACATACATGTTAGTTGTACACACAACGCACACACACACACGCACACTTGCATCACGCCCACACCACACACAAGAACGCGAAAATTTATGGCTTGAGAAATGTTCTATTTGTTCCTTACTTAGTTTCATACTCAGCAAAGGGTTCTGCATTTTTGATTGAATAAATGAACATATAAATTAAATATCTAATCTTTTTTGTCGCCTGCGATAGCAGGTAGACACATAGGGATCTTATTGTCTGGCGACGTAGTCGGCGGCGGCGTCGCCGTCAGTAGTCCCCCAGCTTTAATATGAAACTTAATGTTGCCTATAACTTTGAAAGTACTTGTCATATTTACTTTTTAATTGGAATATAGCATTAGCATAAACAACGCCATCTGTGACAACAAGAATGATAACTTTAAAATTACTTGTCCTATTTATTTAATACTCCGAATATACCATCGGTGACAACACAAATGATATGTTTAAATTTTTTTGAGTTATGCACCTTTAAGGTTTTAGAACTGTAATACTTCCGCCAAACATCGACTTATGCCGTTCCTTATTCGTGTTTTCCGAAGGCCGATTCGTACGTTTCCGGGTAATACTATTTTTCGTAACTGGATACTACTCTTTAGGTGTTTCCCGCGATTATGACGTCATTAATAACTAAATCAAATAATAAACATGCGGATATGAAATTAATGTAACGTAAATAAATATTTTCATAAAAAATAAGACCGTAGATGAACAACACTCAGCAATGAATACATGTTATATGAAATTGACTTACGTTTGTCTAATCCTCTGTTACGCAATGATAACGATCAGGACACTTCATTTTGACGGACCCGGTTCAATCCTCGGGAGAGGAACTTTTTTCATTTTTTTTCTTAAAAAAAAAAATATTTTGAGTTAATTTTGGGGGTAAAATGGTATTATCCAACAATATTGACCTGGCACTTCATAATTTTCGTAAAGGTCATTGGATAAACACGGGCTTTGGCGAATACTCCGATATGTTTATTCAATTTACACCTCAGTGATGAGTGGTGTATTGGAACAGATGCCGGACTACCGATTCAACGTAGATCGTAACGTTTACGAAATTTAACGAATATGGGGTCAAATGCAAGAGTGCCAGGTCAATGTTGTTGGACAATATAATCAATGGTTTTAAAATTCGGAAATAATTGTTATTATTCTTCATCTTCATTTAGTAGCCATGAAAACTGAAATATTGTAATGATATTATTACAAAATACTGTCTTTTTATAATACAGCAACAGAATCACGATATCAAACTAAAATGATTGTGGAATCTGTACTTTTATTTAGGTAAATGCTGCTATTTTATTGTTTCTATATTTGAACAGTATTTTTGTGATACTTGTCTTTAATTAAGGCAATTTTATGTGTTTGCACGATGAGTTTTCCCTATCAAAGAATGCTTTGGTTTCTATGGTTACGGTTGCCAATATTACATTTTTGAGGTTAAATTTTAACCAGCATAGCTGATTGCTTCCGTATTTCTTGTTGTTTTTTTTAATTGAGGGGGTATCAAAAAATAATAATTCGTAAACAAAGCCTTATGTTTTTTTGTTTTTTTTTTAACCGTTTGGTCTGGGTCTTAGGTACGTATTTTGTAGGCCAATAAAATGAAAACGAGACGGTGAAGTGCTATGTTTTATTTATTATTTGATTCTTTACACATTGCAGATAATTTTTATGTATAACATATATTTTACTGCATTATTCATGCACAAAATCACAGATAAAAACTTGCTTGATTATTGAAGCTCGGAAAAATGTGCATTTCCGAAGCTAGGGTGCACTTAAAAAAGTCAATTTATAAAGTGTTAGAAATAAATTCTAAACATAATTCTCGTTTTTTCCTGTCCTTTAACAATTAGCTTTTATTTTGCAACATTTTACAAGGTTTGAAAGAAATAGAGATGAATTTAGCTTCTAGTATGTTTTACTTTTAGCCCATATTTCTAAAATACTGAATTTCCCGAGTTACGCACCGTAAATGTTTTTTAAAACTCGTGTTTAGATGTCTAAATGGATGTACTTGGAAATGAAAACAACAAAATCCCAATCTGCAAAAGTGCATTTTACAGTTCTAAAACCTTAATATGAAACTTAATGTTGACTTATCATTGAAAGTACTTGTACCATTCACATATTACTAGGAATATATCATCTGCGTGCATATAGCTATTAGTGAAGTATGATAACTCGGGTTTCACTAGGTTTTCGTTATGTCCATTTCAAATGCAATTTAGGCGACACATGTGTACCGTGGTGTAGTATTTCAATCAACTTGAAATTAATCTTTTATCATATACGGTTTAACATATTCTGGTAGGAATGGGCATATGCCTGTTTATACTGTACACAATATTTTTTCTTTGAAATCACAACATTTTGCACCTACCTCGCAAAACTGCGGGCGATTCTCCAAAAATTCAGCAAGGTTTGTGCATTTTCTAGTGATACAATTAAAAACTAGAATGGCGAGGGTGTACTTTGCGATCAGCCCCTTGCCATTGTATCATCATCTAAAGAAGTACAAAGTGTAAACTTACTGCGGTGACGCTCTTTGCCACGAAATCCGCCATCAAAATGCGGTGATTTACTCGACAGAAATTCGTCGTTGGCGAGATACATGTAGACGCGTCGTTAGCGCGAAAGCTATGTCCAGTGTGTGATATTGTGAATTTGTTTTCTGTTGCTGTCAGAATTCTAAATGATTGTGATCAGTTAGTTGTCTGTCGTTTTGAATAATGTTTTACTAATACATCAGTAAGTATTAATTGCATGTTTTATAAAAAGTTTCAGAGCAATATCTCAATTATCGAACCAGTAATGCCCCAGTGCGCAGATGTATACTTTGAAAAGTTGTTAAGTGTAGTAGTAGTAGTAGTAGTAGTAGTAGTAGTAGTAGTAGTAGTAGTAGTAGTAGTAGTAGTAGTAGCAGCAGCAGCAGCAGCAGCAGCAGCAGTAGTAGTAGTAGTAGTAGTAGTAGTAGTAGTAGTAGTAGCAGTAGTAGTAGTAGTAGTAGTAGTAGTAGTAGTAGTAGTAGTAGTAGTAGTAGTAGTAGTAGTAGTATAACACTAATAAATACTTTATTTTATGAGAGAACTCATTTCTACAGTTGCAGACTGACACCTTGGTTATCACTGCGGATGATATAACTAAAGTCCTGCACGACGATATCAGTAAATCTATCAGTGCACAACAACAAGAAGCAATTAAATCTATACTGGACCATCTAGCCAAGGCACAGGAAGCATCAGTGTCAAGTCTGGGAGAGATCAAAGATGCGAGAGATAAAGCGATCAAAAGAATACAGAAAGAAGCCGAACATCAAATTAAGTGTGTCAGACAAGTTGTCGCCGAAACGGACGACGTCCTTTTCAAAGGTAAACTGTTCCATTTCCTAAAATTAAAAATATACATTCGTTTTCTTGTTTGGATAATATTTGTGAAATAGCTTATTTAGTTTATACTGAACACAAGCGAGAACATAAAGACAATAATAACACACAGCTAAAGACATTATAAGACATTTAAAGTACATGGGTGTTTGCAAATCAATTTATATATACAATGTAATATATCTCTTCTGCACACCTGTTATTTTGCAGCGGACAATGACTGATGAAAGCAGAAATATATGAAAACTTTAATCTATAATTGGAAAAAGGTAATTTGGCAATGTTTACATTGGCATGTTTACATTGGCGTTACATGTAAACAATGGACTGATATTTTAATCGTTGTTTAATACAAAGCGTAACACTCCCAACACTTGTCCCATTAGCCGAGTGGTCTAATACGCAGTCAATTCAATGCATTTGTAGCAACGCTGTTGTAGGTTGTAAGTTCAAAACATGTTGGATTTTTTTTTTTACTTTAAAAAACCCAAACTGTTTACACAATTATTATCTCCGCGATAAAATAAATTGAATCAAAATACATAAAATAGTTTGAAATAACTGCAATTAAACTTAAAAATATAAAACTAAAATTATATCTAAAAGCCGTGTGTCAGTGTGAATCGAACACGTGTCGAAAAAAGTTAAGCTAATGCCAGGTGGACGCGTTAACCATTGCGCTATCGAGGCGATGTGCAATAAATAGGAAAATGGTAATTTTAACACGTACATTTGCCTTAATCCGTGTTTACAATCTAATAATTGTAAACATCGCCAATTTACCTTGGCCAACCTATACCTAATAAACGAAATTGTGCATGTGTTGTTTATACAGCCGAGTGTAGTTCTACGGCAAATGAGAGTGCCTCTAGCTGGATGCGAACCCGCACCGTCACGGCGACAGCGCCTAGCCCTGCAATTCCTGCGACGCAACCGATTGAGCTAACCGGGACAATCTAAAAAAAAAGGTTGATCAGATAGCCCTGATATACGTAACAATCACTGCATGACATCGGTAACGGGTTATTTTACTGATAACAGTACTGACTATATGTACGGGGAGACTTTTTACGGCCGCCACACTGCACAAATAGCGCTACTGTGAATTTCAAATGAGAGTGCCTCTAGCTGGATGCGAACCCGCACCGACACGGCGACAGCGAAGAAACAGTGCTTCATAATTTCGCTTGTAGCATTCTGTCATTTAGTCTGACTGCTATAATGTGACAAAAAAAGGGGTTGATAGGATAGAAAGAAATTGAAATTTTCGAATTTTGTGAAAACAATATTTTCATCCACAAAATCCATCATGCTATGTAACAAAAGCATCTGTGTTGTTGTTAATGATCAACAGTAATATAAGGATCTTTCAATTATCATGCACGCAAAACTATTTATTTCCCATCTTGTCTCCAAAAATGACAAATCTGAACAAAAGAATACATCAATCCGGACTAAATGCAATTCAGGCATTATATGACAGATACGTGATTCAAATTTCATGATATTATTTCAATTTGAAAACTGATAGAAACATTGTAACTTAATTTCGTTTTCCGCTGCTCGGCCGTCAAACGACCCTCAGCTGTATAAGCATTACGTTCTACAGTGTGCGCATGATACGAACAGAAAATAAAACATACATTATGCAGGAAAATTCATAATTTGAACTTAGGCACTGCCTCTTATCGAGCTCTAGCTTTAATAATCTCGGATAATGATTTATAATGTCATGTATTTGACCAAAATATTAAAACATAAAATGTGTCTAACATTTGTGAGCCTACTCATGCATGATATAGTTAAGTGATTTTGGAAATAATTTAAGTCTGCGTGAACTTTTTCTGAATTCAGATGCACAACTGGAAATTTAACTTTTAGTTTCAATTTTTTATTTTTAAAACATTTGGTTTTTTAATGGGTAAAACACAAAGGCTTCTGGCTTTAATTTTACAATCTAAATGTTGAAGAACTGTGTAGATCCAGATCAGCCAGCACATCCTTGGTGTCTGATCAGGATCTGCAATGTTAACTTTTTGATAAGGTTAATTCTGACCAAAAAGTGAACAGTGCAGATCCTGATCAGATGGCACAGATATGGCAGCTGATCTGGATCTACACTGGTCTCATGTCTGTGAACAATAAGGGAAACTTTCTCTTTAAATGAAAATCTCATTTTACTTGTATTAAAAGTAATAGCTAA
Organism: Corbicula japonica; assembly: GCA_038501625.1. Lineage (NCBI taxonomy): Eukaryota > Metazoa > Mollusca > Bivalvia > Venerida > Cyrenidae > Corbicula > Corbicula japonica. Next base: position 2,190,374 of record JAZAYU010000050.1, read on the forward strand.
TAATCAGTAGTTACTATGAGCAAATTATTTTCTGCAAAGTTTCTGAAACCTGAAATTTCAGTCATTTTGGCTTTTAAACCAATGACTCACAATTTGTCTATAAACTAACAGACAATCTGTATATTTGATTAAGTCAGTAACTTTACAATAATATCATGAATCAATTGAAAAACAACAAGTTATTGCATTAAGAGCATTTTGCTATTTACAATAAATTATAAGGTCAAACGTAAATTAAAAATGTTTGTCTTCTAATACTTTGACTTAAAACTGCCAATTCGTCAAAATAATGTTAGGGGTTTCAAGAAATTCAAGAAAATCTTACTTCCTGGTTCAAAGTGAAAGTGATTCTACTTTCACTTTAAACCAGGAAGTAAGGTTTTTCTTGAATTTCTTGAAAACCCTAACATTATTTTGAAGAATTGGCACTTAACATAGTAGACCAGTATACACTTATTTCAGATATGAGTTGATTGGTATATTGTTCTCATGCAAACATGAGTTCTCATGCAAACGGTTTTTCTTTTGTTTAAGTATGTGCTTGGTAATTAGAACACGAATTAGACTAAAGAGAGCTTGCAAACATTTACTACATCCATAGCTAAATACATTTCTTTACTGAAATCTAGGTGGCAATAAGTATTTCCCCCAAAATTCATTTTTGAAATTTTAGCCTGTTTTCGGCATTTGCAATGTTTGCGACCTCTTTAATAGGCAAAAGTTAAACCTACGAGAAGTAAAATGATATACATATAACAGTACTCATTGCCAGAGATTTTGCATCACCTATTCACGTTAGCTGTAATGTAGTCCCTATGTATTGTAATAAGAGAAAATGAACTATTTTTAATATCGAAAAATATATAAACAGAAAAATTCTTACAATGATAACTAACGTCTACATAGAGAAAACTTGACACATGTACACGGAGCGAGTCGGATTTATTGAAGAATAATAAAAACGTAGATAACCAGGAAGCGCAACCGAGTAAAATAACTCCAATGAGAAAGATTTTTTAAACCGAAATATTTCTTAAATATTGTGAACGTTAGTTTACCGGTGATACCAGTGCGACCTTTAAGTTGCATCTGAACACTTTTAGTCATGTTTATAAGAATAAAAGAGATTCAGTTTCTACATATCAATAAAAAATGCTCATGTTAAATTGTCTAAAATGAAATACATCGAATAATTGTTAGAAAGCTAGACAGAAGTGTGCACATTTGGCATTTCATTTTGTTATGATGACTTCAAGTGTTTAAAGTCAGCCTAATGTTTGTTAAAGCCGACCGATACAGATTTCATACCCTCACCCGCGAGAAGTAGGGATCGCATCATTCCTACTTACAACAACCAACCACACTACCGTTATGAGGCGGTGACGGGTAAGAGAATTGTTAAATGGTAAAATTTGATGCTGTTAGGCTATTCTGGTTTGTGAAGTTCTGTCACCGCCTTCGAATTTTGATGTACATCCGGCAGATAGGGCGATATTAACCAATGTGGTATTATGATTTCGTATGGATTCAATTTTCGCGTGTTTCGCGTTATGGCAAAAGCGTGAATTCAAATGATTTAATTTTGTGTTATAGAAATAGAAAGAATAATACAACTGCGCCACCGTTAATTTTTTTCTTCCGAGCGAAATGAAATGATACAACAGTAAATGCTTTGTTTTACAGATCTTAAAAAAGACATCATTACTTACTACAGAGAGCACGAGTCCGTTATCCCGGCATCCCCTCTGGTTGATGAACATAATGTCCCTATTGAAGAATTATACGTCTTACCTCCCATGTGGGCTTATAAAAACTCGTATTTTGAACCGAGCAATAATAGACAAAAACGAGATAAAACATCGGGAAATGACGGACGAGATAAGCAGCAGATTACAATTAGTGAAATATTTCTCAGCGGCGATGTTCGATATAGAAAGATATACATTGCGGCGAACGCTGGATTCGGAAAGACCTCTCTGGCACAGAAACTTACCATGACCTGGTGCCAAAGTCAATCCCGTCTGGAGTCTTCGACCGAAAAATATGAGGAAACTGAGCTAACATTTGAAGAAGCCGAGCTAGACTATGAAGAAAACTGTCTAGACTCTGAAGAAACCGATCTAGACTCTGAAGCCGAGCTAAAATCTGAAAAAGCCTCGATAGACACGTTAAAATACTTTGACTTGCTGTTTCTCCTTCATTTAAGGGACTATCAATGTGAACCCAAATGCAATCTCGATGATATGATAATCAAAATGGTGTCGGAAAACTTGTCAAGAAACATGCTCTACCCAAAAGAGTTCCTACAAAAATGTTTGCATGAAAAAAAGTGCTTGATCATTCTCGACGGCCTGGATGAGTGGGCTCATCCAGGTCACTGTGCAAGAAAACCTGAAGTACCTCACAATAATCACCCGGACAGCTGCACGGTGTTAACGACAACCAGAGACTGGAAGATGGGAACTGTAGGACTGTCGCCTAAAGATATAGATCGACGCGTGGAAATTTCGATGCTCGACATCAAGACACGTAAACTGCTCGAGAAAAATGCGATCAGAATACTTAATGAAAGAAACTTGAACCTAGAAGGGATAAACATTGCAGTTTTCGATGAACAAGTCACGACAGTTCAAGTCGGGGATATTATTTACATTCCGTATATTCTGCTTCAGCTTATGTGTTCGTTCTTTGGTGGTCTTCCCATTGGTAAATCAAAATGTGAAATTTACAGTAACATTACTGAATTTACACTCAATCGTGGTCTGAACAAAAGAAGTTTACCGGAAATGCATGTGCAGTCAAACGATAAAGCAGCAGTCCCGAACTGTATGAAAGAAAACGAGACATGCAAACTTTATTTCGTACTGTTAATGAAGCTCGGGAAATTAGCTTTTTATACTTTATTTAGCGAGAAAAAAGAATCATCCTTGATATTTGATAGAAGAATAGTAAAGAATTACCTGACCGAGCAAGAAATCGAGTTCTGTTTAAAAGTTGGACTGTTGTGTCAAACCAAGGACAACAGCTTAATCGCATTAAAGCGATATCAAGTTTTTTTCCAGCACAAGTCTGTACAAGAATACTTTTCTGCTATTTATATAACGTCTGAATGGCAAAACGAATCTGTAAAATTAACTATTCTTAATGTTTGCGCATCTCTTTCAGGCCTATTGGAAATGTCCAATGTATTTGTTTTTGTATGTGGTATAAATCCGGAAGTATATACATTTATTTCCGGGGAGCTGCAGACGATCGTAGAGCTTGACAATGTAACGCGTCAGTATAGAACATGCATTGAGAGTGATTATTACGACGCTAAAAAAACAATGAAATCTTATCAGTCCATGCAGGTCCAGTGTTTGCAAGAAAGTGAAAGAAATGGAAATGATAGTTCGATTCATCTTCACGATTACATCCTTACAAAAGTAGATTTAACAAGTTTAAAAACCATTATCAATTATAATAAAGGTAAAGTGAAATCGCTAAAATTACCAGATTCTTATGAGATAACAGAGTTCATGCAGTACCTGGATCGTGGTATGTTCACCTCCCTGGAGACATTGAGAGTAAAACCCTTTGACAAGTTACCAGTCCGCGTATTGGAACCAGTATGGCTGACTGACATCATCGCTAAATCAGTCCGTACGTTGAAATGTCTGACACTATCAGGATATAGACGTTCTCTGTCCAGTAACAGTATACTGGCGATCACAAGACTGACATGCTTACAATCATTGTATATAGATTCAGTTAACCTAAGTCACGATAACGTTAATTGCCTATATGCATATATCATCCAGACCACAACACTGTCACAGCTCAAGCTGAAGGCAATAAACTGCGAGGATCTGTTCCATCGTGATTGCTGGGTCACCTTGGATCTTCATCGTCTGAACAAGCTGAAGATGCTGCATCTTGATGGGGTACCATGTAAAGCGCTAAACGTGAATCCCGCATGCCTAGAGAAGCTCGTGTTCCGGCCAGAAGAGAAGATGGAAGCCCTAGCCAGTGCCACATTGTGGCAAGATCTACGTGCAGCACCGGTCCTATCATTTTTATCGTTATCCATGATGACATCCTGCCAGGAGATGATACAAACCATTCCTACGTTAACTGAGCTAAAAGATATGATGCTTGGGTGGATCTATATGGATGACGTCATACTGTGTGTATCACCCGCCATGACACAGCTTGAACGCGTAGTGCTATTCAGGGTTAACATGTCGTCTGCTGCATGGCGGGAACTATTTCGCAGTATCGGACAGCTAACACGGATTATCACCGTTCAACTTTCGTACATTACAATGACATGCCAGGAGTGGAGAGTTACGTTGCTTAGTATCGACGGGCTGCCAAATTCGATCTCGGTGGAGTTAAAGTGGTGTAAGGGACCTTCAGATAAGGAGTGGCGGACGATTGTGAACGTGATCAAAAAAACGCCGAGATTATCACTTTTACATGATTTAAGTATCAACTTGCGGGGTGAGGCATCTGTATCTGTGACAAATTAATACTAACAGTGACTCATATTTCACTTTTTTTCTGAAAAAAAAACACAACAAGACTGTGTAATAAAAATAGCATAGTATATTTGTCACTTTAATTAAACAACATTAACAAGAAAAGTATAACACACACGTGTTATATGTGGACGACATTCAGGCAAATGATATTATGTTCTTGAACCAAGTTGTGGTTGGATCCATTTGATTGTAGATATGCAGTGAATAGTTGTTTGACCTATGATATGAAATAGACATCAAGTATAAGTAGTTATATAAGTAGAAAATTTTATTGAATATCACATATGACTGGCAATGATGTGATTAGGATATCTTCTAGAATATCAGCATAGATGAAAGATCCCTGGCTAGAGGGAAGTGGATATTGTACACATAAGTTAAACAATGTAGTAAAAACATTTAGTTAGACTAGATATCACAAAACATAGACATGAGAACTTCTGACGTACATGTAAATAGATGTTGCAATCTTATCAGTGAATCTATATTTAGCATAGTGGCTTACATTACATGCAAAGGGAGACAAATCAAACATAACTTACTAGTACTGAAATGGAAGAGTTGTCAGACATAACTTATGGAAAGGGGTGTTCAAAAAGTTCTTCTACCTCGTCAAATTCACTCATCAATTTCACTTAAAAAACTAAGGATTCTACCCATAAAAACGTTTATAACATTACATTTCATCTCTAAAACAATAACTTTGAATACTAAGTAACAAAAAACACGTATTTACCAAAACAACATTTTTCCTGAACTTCTTAGTAACTTTTTTAGTAACCCTCTTTTCTCTCTTGGGTCAAACTAATTGTACATATTAAACATAGTCTAATACTAGTAATAATAAACATAATACATGACCCATAATTCGTCCAGAAAACAACAGTTAACATGTTGTGTAATAAACTATAATTGTACATGTAAAGTGTATACAGAAATATTGTACAGTACGTTCTTGATAACTAGACAGTCACGTTACATACAAGTTCATTTTACACAATTAAAAAGCAAAAAATACACAACTTTTCACATTCAATATTTCAGTATCTCCTCCTAAATTGCTTACTGGACTGTCATGGAAGCCTCAGCTACATTCAGGAAAAACATCAGTGGTATCACGTGACTGTCTAGATATCAATTATCGACTTACTTCGGATTTAACAAAATATGTAGCAGGACATTGATTTCAAAGCTGGAACAATACTGCCAATACAGCTCTGTTGGTTAGTGCGCTATCGTTTATCTAGAATGTCTGAGTAGATTACAGTGTAATAATTAATACCTAAAGATTTGCACAGAGAAGTCCGTATGTTACAGTTTAAAGGTGGTTAATCAGTATTTTTGCGATAATAATTACTCAAATATTAACGCAAAAACTATCAATTAAATTAAGTTTTTAACATTGATTTACAAATATTTACAACAAAATCAAAATAAATGTGTTTTTTTTACAGTAACAACTTTTAGGTGGTGTTTCCTAACTCGGTTGCCCAACCAAGTTACTATGTTTCTGATTCGGCAATTATTCTACATCACTGTGTCTGAAAAACAAACAAACAGCAACAGTGTTCTTAAATATACAATCAAACTTTTAGTGAAAACAAATCACACACAGTACATGTACACGGTCATTTCATAAGGTTTACAGTAAATACTGAAGTGAACATTTTTGTTTAAAGTAAAAGTGATATTATATTATATTTTGATTGAAAAAATATATATCGAAATACTGATTTTACAAGCGTATATGTCGATTTTACGTGTATATATGTATAATCAGCACAAAAGAAACGCCTCAGCTAAGAATAAATAGAAATCATTTCTCTCAGTAAGCATTGAAGTTATGAAACTATTTATGAATCAGAAGACAAACATTTCATGGTAGATTGCACACACAATTAACTGTTTTATCATTGGTTGTTATAAGAAATTTTTGTACTTAACATAAAGTATCCATTCATGTTAAGCTATTTAGAAAAATGCTTAAATAATATAGACGTGGCGTTTCGTTTGTATTAGAGAATATATTAACTGTACAGTGTAAATGTACATTTATATATTGACTGAAAATATCGAAGTATAATGATTAATTCTATGATATTGATTGAACATGTCTACAATAAATTGATTTTAAAAGATATTGATTTATATTCACACATTTACCTATAGGCCAATTATATCAATAAATGATTTAAAAAAAAAAAACTTCTTGGTTTTATCAATTTCAGTAGTATATAAAGTTCATTTGGACTAGGAATGAGGGGGCAGGGATTAGGGAGCAGGGATGAGGGATGAGGGATTGTGGATTGAGTGACGTCATCGGCGTCATCGCCGCGGGATCTAATGACTCACCGGCGTATGACTCACCGGGATCTAATGACTCACCGGGATCTAATGACTCACCGGGATCGTTAAATAAAAATAGTTAACGCGCGTGTAGACCCCTCTAACGGTACTCCCCAATAAATTCTTTATAACGAACCGATAATCGATCTCGACCCTCTAGCGACGATGCATTCATGACCGCGTCGGTTAATAATCGGAAAATTAATTTCATCGTAGTAGTGACACCAAATGTTGTTATAAGAGTTTAGCCAAGGGCGTATAACGATCAGCTTTAAATTGTGAATGTATATAAGGGAAGGCGACGCTTTGTGAGAACAGAGCGCTTTTTTTTTTGAAGTAACATGTTCGGATTCGCGTACGTGACCATGGCTATGATAGATGAACTGCTTTGGTGGATGAGGTGTCGTCAGCTAAGGAGGGAGGCCAGAGAAGCTTCAGAGAGATTAATAGACCTGTTTGAAACACGCTTCGAAACTTCGTTGTATAGTCTCGTATTATAGAATATACGTAAGGAGGCTTATTGGAAACAATATTTATCTTCTATTTACTTAGTCATACAGCTAGTTACCATTCATAAGTAATAGTCCGTATTAGCCTGTCCCCATCAGGTCAGTTAATTAAGCGGATATAGGAAAATTAATGTTGGCATCTCCATACATCGATCGCATAGTATTTATAACCTCGGGGAGTTATACAATATCGGTCCAACCAACGCAGGTAATATCAATTTCGTTTTCCAATAATTTCTGCGCCAGCTTTAATTTTGCTCAGTTTAAATTACCAGTCAGATAGTTTCAAATAGTCGATATAAACTTTAGCCCTGGGACGTTAGTGATCACCGGGGGAAACGGATAGTCTTTTTTCCAATAATTAGATCAGTCCGCTAGATAAGCTTTATTTTTGCTCAGGTCCGATTTGTCGGATAATATTCTTTGGTTCGTTTAACGCTTATATTCTAAACCTAGGTCCGCTGTATGGCGGACTTAAATTCAGAACGAAATCGCTTCAAGAAGTTCTAAGCGAATGTTGGCCATACGATAGGATTATATTCTGTTAGGGAGTTTAATGCGTATATTCTAAACCTAAGTCCGCTGTATGGCGGACCTAAATTCAGAACGAAATCGCTTCAAGAAGTTCTAAGCGAATGTTGGCCACAGGATAGGGACAGGACGGCGCTGTTTTCTAGCGCGAATATTACACTCAAAATATTGTAGATTTTTATCATTTTATTTATTATTATTTGGTTTGACAGATTATGACGAGATCCGAGAGGTCCTGAAAAATACAAAGAAATCAGAATTTAGTCTAAAATATCACTTTTATCAACTAGCGTATAGGTTTATAAATATGACCAGTCAAACGAATCATTCCAGCGTTATATTTCACTTTTATATTCCGCGATATACTTACTTAAATCAGCTCCCGGATCTCAGCCATCTGCGCCTTCATTATCTGTACTGTTCGCTCCAGATGCTGAAGGTTTTGTTCTAGGGCCTCCAGTTTCATTGTCTAAAAATTTTAAAAAATAAACAACTAATACCGGAATTTGAAGATGTTTATCATCATTAAGTTTAGAATATAAACGTTTCGCGAAATAACAATGTTATTTTAACGTACAACGTACTATCGCGCTTTATCAATTGTGTTTGAAACACTTACCAATTCGCTACTCTGCCATTGGATACTGGACAACTGAAAAATAAAATAAGAAAATATTATCAACAACAACGACAACAAAACTTTTTATTTGCAAATCGGCAACCATATTGCCTTCGGCAAATTATACATTCACAGAAATATCGTGAGAAAATGATATAGTAGAGATATCATTAGAAAATAATTCTAACAACAAAATAATTATGAATATTATTACGTAGATAGCTAAAATAACTATGAATAAAATACGCAAAAGATAACAATGCTACATTATAATTATGCTAATTTATTTCTTTATGTTACCTGCGTGCTTATTATTGTTTTTTCCCAAATCTAATGTTTTTTTCGATAAATTGTGTAATTTTGAAAACATAGCTTTTATTTTCTGATTTCATTAATCTATTAAACTTATCAATTGTTGGCCAAGAATTTATCATTTTGTTTCCTCGCGCGTTTTGGCATCGAAATGTTATCCTATCCAGCTATCGTGTATGTAATTACTTCTTAACTAAATTAATATTTAGCTCAAATGAACGCACGAACAAAGAATGTTTAATATACAACTATCGCTATACTATGACTTTATTTAATCATGTACGAACCTCCCTCTCCGATGACGGAGCATATCCACACGGCGTGGAACACGCCATTGGCGTAAACAGTATTCTTCTGATCTGAAAAAGAAAGAAACAAACTTTAATTTTGCCGCTAGAAAATACCTCGTAGATAATAGCCGATGTCTAAAAATCCTTTATGTATATCATAGAACAAGGTAGCGCTCTTTCTCAAAAAGGTTTACTTAAATAAATAGATAAATAAATAACTTACATCACTATTATTTCCCCTGTTCGGGGTTTCATCATCAGAAACTTCCTGAAAATAACCAAAAAAATAGCTTTATAATGGAACTCGTTGTTCCTATCGTGTATCCTAGTTATCGTTATATACAATAATAATACAATAATTACACGAAACTTATTTTCAAGAGGTTAACTGTAACAATAAAATAGAAATCAACAAAGCAAAATTACACGCCTTTACTGAGCAATATTCTTATATAGATCTTGGAACAGGAAAGTTTTATATGTCTTTTTAAAGATTCAATTTTGGTAATGTTATAAGTATCGAGCAATTATAACTTTAAACTCGAGTAAAATATACTTACAATAATTTCGTGTGACTGAAAAATAAAGAAGAAAGCAAATATTAGAAACTGTTCAAATGTCATCGTTTATTCACTATTTCGCGCGAATCAAAGTAGTCATTTATTACCCCGGAGCTATGTTCGGCAAATTGAAAATAAATGGTACATGATAAATTTACACTAAACGGTTCATAATTAATAACCCCTCGATATTGATAGAATGAAAACTCTGCACGCGATGACTTTAAATGAAATGAATAACCTAAACAATCCCAGCATCGCGCAGCACGCGATGGCGTTATCGATTCCTAATTAATTACCTAAACCTTCCCGGTATAATGAAAACTCAGCACGCAAAGATGCCAGCCGTTAGCGATTTATAATTAATAACCTAATCAATCCCGGCATCATGAAAACTCTGCACGCGATGGCGTTATCGATTCCTAATTAATTACCTAAACCTTCCCGGTATAATGAAAACTCAGCACGCAAAGATGCCAGCCGTTAGCGATTTATAATTAATAACCTAATCAATCCCGTCATCATGAAAACTCTGCACGCGATGGCGTTATCGATTCCTAATTAATTACCTAAACCTTCCCGGTATAATGAAAACTCAGCACGCAAGGATGCCAGCCGTTAGCGATGTATAATTAATAACCGACGCTTATTCAAATTTAGCCAATCCTACATAACGCTTATAAGCTTAGAACCAATGACGACGTTAGCCGTTATTTTAAAAAGACAATGAAACCTAATTAAAATCGGCACGCGATGATGCCAGCCGTTAGCGATTTATAATTAATAACCGACGCTAATTCAAATTTAGCCAATCCTACCTAACGCTTCTAAGCTTAGAACCAATGACGACGTTAGCCGTTATTTTAAAATGACAATGAAAGATAATTAAACATCGCGGCATGACACCAGTCGATATTTTGATGGAATCAATAACCGACGCTAATTCAAATTAAGCCAATCCTACCTAACGCTTCTGCGCTTAGAACCAATGACGACGTTAGCCGTTATTTTAAAATGACAATGAAAGATAATTAAACATCGCGGCATGACACCAGTCGATATTTTGATGGAATCAATAACCGACGCTAATTCAAATTTAGCCAATCCTACCTAACGCTTCTGCGCTTAGAACCAATGACGACGTTAGCCGTTATTTTAAAATGACAATGAAAGATAATTAAACATCGCGGCATGACAACAGTCGATATTTTGATGGACTTAGTAACCGACGCTAATTCAAATTAAGCCAATCCTACCAACGCTTCTGCGCTTATAACCAATGAATATCTGAGTGATTAAGTGATTAAAAGGGTGAATGTGTGAGTGATTGAATATGTGATTGAGTGACTGATTGATTGATTGAATAGGTGGTTGAGAGAGTTAATAGGCGATTGATTGAATAGATATGTGATTGAGATAATGAATGAGCGAGGGAGTAAATGATATTTGAATCCGTCTGAGAGGGTGAACGAATGGGTGATTGAGTGATTGATTGAATGAGCGATTTAGTTCAAGATGTGTGAGTGATTGATTGTAATGATGAGGATACAGTGAGGATACAGTGGGGATACAGTGGGGATACAGTGGGGGTACAGTGGGGGGTACAGTGGGGGGTACAGTGAGGGTACAGTGGGGTACAGTGAGGGTACAGTGGGGGTATAGTGGGGGTACAGTGAGGATACAGTGGGGGTACAGTGGGGGTACAGTGGGGCTACAGTGAGGATACAGAACAACTTTGTTTATCATTTCCAGCGCAAATATTACAACTAACACTCAAAATATTGTATACAAATTTTTTATTTTTTAATTAAAAACAACGACAATCCATGTTGTATTAGCTGCATTTGAATCATTTTTGGACTTCAAGTCCGTTTCGTACCAGTCTCAAGTTTCAGTCTATACAATAGATATAATCTAAGGGAAATGCAATGTTCCCAATGTCTTAAGATTTCGTCCACCTATCGAAATATACAACTGCTCCGTCTTTGAGAGATTCGAAGGTTCCTTTCGAGATAAACTGCATCCCACACAATGTTTGCCGAATACTCCAGAATCGCCGTAGAATGAGTCGAAATAAGGCTCCATAATTAAATCCCTACTGAAGTTCCTTGGCGCCAGCCTGCGTTAGAGCAATGTCTATGCCGGATGAAAGCCGTTTTAAGCTTAACCACTGTAACGGACTGAGGTCAACGCCAATAATAGTAGCCGTTCCGTTTACAAACTTTCTCATATCCACGAAAACGTATCCGTCTCGGTTACAAACAGTCGCGTAGAGGCTTTCCCGTAAATAAAACTGTTTCACATACAGGCATTCCGTCTCGTTCAAGTTAGGTTTCACACCGATGTCGGTTATATACAGGCATTCCGTCTCGTTCAAGTTAGGTTTCGCACCACCGGCGGGTAAAGATTGTAACCATATAATGACTCCGGGTGCGGCGCAAGTCGTCATCAGAAGCAAAATACCGTACCATTTAATACCTTGAAAGCGATATCGAATGTTTTTGTCTTTAAAAGCAAAATCGTCCGCTAGCGCGAACGATTCCGGCGTGCCTGGTTCACGATTCATTCTCGTAATTCCGTCATTCGCGCTCACTGGTCTCTTACGTTAACTATTCTATTTATTTATCGATTTAAGATTTGTTTTTGAAATGTCATAGTATCGGTCGTTGCTGATGAGGAATTCCTCTTCGTTCGAAGCGAACCAATTGTTTCGACCGGTTCCACACGTAGTTTGCCGCCATAGGATCCTGGCCTAGACTTCCGCTGTAAACCATCCATTGCCGATGCGTGCCGGTGGGACACGATTTTTGCCACCGATGAAAGTGCGCGGACACTTCCTTGATTGTACGGTCCCATTCCGATTGCGCCATCTCCAATGCCTGGGCGAGCGGTGTAACCCAACGAATTTCGTGTCGTCTAGTCATTTTGTCGGATTTCTTCGTTTTCGTTCGGGTTCTTACGTTCTTTCTCTAGTCCTCCTCCTCCTCCTCCTCCTCACCCTCCTCCTCCTCCGTCACGTCTTTTTTAGACAACAACCATTCGTTCAACTCCGTTTTGTGCAGCCGCACCGCCTCCCGAATGGCAAGGTCGATAGGTAAACCGGAAGTTCTACTCAAACGTTCGGCGAGTCCCACGATAAATGAATAACGGGCGTCGGTGTCAATGCGGTAGATGGATAAAACGGTTTCGGTTAAATATTGCCTGGCCACTTTTCTCAGTTCCGATAACATGTCGTTGATGACCATGCGTTCCGCCACTTTTTGACTCGACCCTTCTTCGACATAATCTACGGCCTTTCGCTTGATTTCGGGATTGTGTGATCTGACCAAGTTCGAAATGACGACCTTGCGTAGAAAGTCGTTAGTCGCGCCCTTACCGTCTTGCCTACCCGGAGGAACCGGATAGATACGACTGGGCATTTCATCCTCCTCCTCTTCTTCCTCGTCCTCCTGGTCAGAATCTCTTTGGCTCACCCGCATCCTCTTTTCGGGCGGACTGTCGTGGTGATCGTCCGCTCCTCGCTTTAGATCGTTAGAAAAAATTTCCGTTCTCAATCGGTCGTGTTCCGGCGTGCCCGACTTTAGGTTTACAACTAAATAACCGTGCGGCTTTTTCGTAGCATCTCGAAATTGTCTCATAAAGAAGCCGCTAGAGGACGGGTAAATGCGTCTAGCTAACGTCGCTACCTGCTGTCTATCGATCGGATTATCGAATAGAGTCAAATACTGGGTATTGAGGCTTATGTCCCTGCAAGATTTGCCCTGGGGGAATAGGTTTTGAGTGAGATAGATGATCGAAATGTTCCGATGATGACTTCCCTTCGTAAATAGATCGGCAACTCGTTGGTCGCATTTTGCTTCCGTCATCAAGTCGTCCAAAACGATAAGGTTTCTGTCGTTGGAGTCGATGAAATCCGGATCCTCGATACGCTCCGGAATGCCTCTGACAAACTGAATGTTGGGCAAGGATCGTTTCAATTCGTCGTACAACGCTTGCCACTGACCGTAGCACCATATCACGCGCTGGGGTGAGGGCTGTATCATAGCGGATAGTATCAATCGCTTGGTCCATTCCGTTTTTCCGCTCCCGCTCGGTCCAGAAATCACCATAGAAAAGGGATGTTGAAAAGTCATCGTTCTAGAATCGCTTAAATGAGTCGCGTTTCGAGATGGTACACCAGTACCTCCATCGTTGTCACCATTTGATTCTTTAATCTCGTGTACATTACGCTGATGTCTCAGCATGGCGTCGTGTCTAGAAAACAACTGATGGCAAATAGGACATTGATTCATTTTCGGAGAAAAGCTATACAGTTTAATCCATTCCTTTAGCCTTCTTACGCTTTTTTTTTGAAAAAATAAGAGCGGAGGTGTGGTGGTGGCGGTGGTGGTGGTGGTGGTGTGGTGGTGGTGGTGGTGGTGGCGGTGGTGGTGGTGATGATGATGGTGGTGGTGGCGGCGGTGTGGTGGTGGTGGCGGTGGCGGTGGTGGTGTGGTGGTGGTGGTGGTGGCGGTGGTGGTGGTGGTGGCGGTGGTGGTGGTGGTGTGGTGGTGGTGGCGGTGGTGGTGGTGGTGTGGTGGTGGTGGTGTGGTGGTGGTGGTGGTGGCGGCGGTGTGGTGGTGGTGGCGGTGGTGGTGGTGGTGGTGGTGGTGGTGGTGGTGTGGTGGTGGTGGTGGTGGTGGTGGTGGTGGCGGTGGTGGTGGTGATGATGTGGTGGTGATGGTGGTGGTGGTGGCGGTGGTGGTGTGGTGGTGGTGGTGGTGGTGGTGGTGGTGGTGGCGGTGGTGGTGGTGTGGTGGTGGTGGTGGTGGCGGTGGTGTGGTGGTGGTGGCGGTGGTGGTGGCGGTGATGGTGAGTGGATGGTGGTGGTGGATGGTGGTGGTGGTGGCGGCGGTGGTGATGATGATGATGATGGTGGTGGTGGTGGTGGTGGTGGTGTGGTGGTGGTGGTATGGTGGTGGTGGCGTGGTGGTGGTATGGTGGTGGTGGCGTGGTGGTGGTATGGTGGTGGTGGCGTGGTGGTGGTGATGGTGGCGGTGTTGGTGGCGGTGGTGGTGGTGTGTGGTGGTGGTGTAGTGGTGGTGGTGGTGTGGTGGTGTGGTGGTGGTGGCGTGGTGGTGGTGGTGGCGGTGGTGGTGGTGGCGGTGGTGGTGGTGGTGGTGGTGATGGTGGTGGTGGTGGTGGTGGTGGTGTTGTGGTGGTGGTGGTGGCGGTGGTGTGGTGGTGGTGGTGGTGGTGGTGGTGGTGGTGGTGGCGGCGGTGGTGGTGATGATGATGGTGGTGGTGGTGGTGGTGGTGGTGGTGGTGCCTGCGGTATGTTTGGATAGCGTGGAGTAAAGATCAGGGACGTGTAATTTGTTAACTCCGTAGCGATTGGTTGTGTTGGTCAATGAGAGTAATGTATTTGTACTTACCGAATTGAAACATAATATATATATCACAAACATACACAGCGCTTATGTTTATGATGAAGGTTAGACCACAAATTCAGAAGGATATCGCTTCAAGAAGTTTTAGGCGAATGTTGACCACAGGATTGGGACTGAATTTCAAGAACCAATCAAAACGTTTCTCTATCCTTACTATCCTAAGTAGGTCAATCCTAGTACACGGTATAAAAACCCCTGCATTTTTTATTCACGATTATACCAGTCATGGACGTTGAAAGGAGAATGAGAAGACTAATGATTCACTTGGCCAGGGCGGCACAAGTGTCAATGTTAATACAACAGGAGATGGAGGAGATTAAGAAACAAACGAAGGATGCGGCCACCCAGACGGGTGAACCGGCGAAAGCGGTGGCAATCCCAGCTACAGAAAGCTGGGGCGGAGAAAGTGAGCCTCCCTTCCGTGTAAACACAAGAAAGGCAAACGTCAGCAAGCTCGGATATCCACCATCTTGTAAAGGTAACTTATTTTTCGACAATGGTAATTTGGCAATGTTTACATTGGTGTGTTTACATTGACCTTACATGTAAACAGTTTCTTTCTCTATTTCAGCTATCGCAAAGAAGGCTACTATAACCAAGAATCGGCCGCTCATCTCGGACGCGATGGTTAATAACTATATAGAATACGTGTTATTAAAACCGATTCCCCTAAAACCGAGACAGCTGGTTCATCCCAACATTCCATTTGTTTTTCGCCAGAAGGCAGACTGGGAGTGAAATATTAAATTAAATTATATTAAAATGTAGAGTTTGTAACATTTATCTTTGTTTTCTTTACAGTTTTTCGCTTTGGTCAATGTACCCCCACTGTAACAGCACTGTACCCCCCCCCCCCCCCCCCCCGCGATAAGCCGATTTATAAAACTGAATAGTTACGTCATATTCTCGGATATGGCACCTATCATCATTCCAATCAATTACTCACTCATTTAAACACCCAATAAGCCATTCAAACAATCGCTCAATCCCTCGCCCATTCACTCCCTTATTTATTCATTTAATCACTGCGAACCTAGGTTTAGAATATACGCATTAAACTCCCTAACAGAATATAATACTATCGTGTGGCCAACATTCGCTTAAAACTTCTTGAAGCGATTTCGTTCTGAATTTAAGTCCGCCATACAGCGGACCTAGGTTTAGAATATACGCGTTAAACGGACCAAAGAATATTATCCGACAAATCGGACCTGAGCAAAAATAAAGCTTATCTAGCGGACTGATCTAATTATTGGAAAAACGACTATCCGTTTCCCCCGGTGATCACTAACGTCCCAGGGCTAAAGTTTATATCGACTATTTGAAACTATCTGACTGGTAATTTAAACTGAGCAAAATTAAAGCTGGCGCAGAAATTATTGGAAAACGAAATTGATATTACCTGCGTTGGTTGGACCGATATTGTATAACTCCCCGAGGTTATAAATACTATGCGATCGATGTATGGAGATGCCAACATTAATTTTCCTATATCCGCTTAATTAACTGACCTGATGGGGACAGGCTAATACGGACTATTACTTATGAATGGTAACTAGCTGTATGACTAAGTAAATAGAAGATAAATATTGTTTCCAATAAGCCTCCTTACGTATATTCTATAATACGAGACTATACAACGAAGTTTCGAAGCGTGTTTCAAACAGGTCTATTAATCTCTCTGAAGCTTCTCTGGCCTCCCTCCTTAGCTGACGACACCTCATCCACCAAAGCAGTTCATCTATCATAGCCATTGTCACGTACGCGAATCCGAACATGTTACTTCAAAAAAAAAGCGCTCTGTTCTCACAAAGCGTCGCCTTCCCTTATATACATTCACAATTTAAAGCTGATCGTTATACGCCCTTGGCTAAACTCTTATAACAACATTTGGTGTCACTACTACGATGAAATTAATTTTCCGATTATTAACCGACGCGGTCATGAATGCATCGTCGCTAGAGGGTCGAGATCGATTATCGGTTCGTTATAAAGAATTTATTGGGGAGTACCGTTAGAGGGGTCTACACGCGCGTTAACTATTTTTATTTAACGATCCCGGTGAGTCATTAGATCCCGGGGAGTCATTAGATCCCGGTGAGTCATACGCCGGTGAGTCATTAGATCCCGCGGCGATGACGCCGATGACGTCACTCAATCCACAATCCCTCATCCCTCATCCCTGCTCCCTAATCCCTGCCCCCTCATTCCTAGTCCAAATGAACTTTATATACTACTAATTTCTTTAACAAACTACACCGATATAACTGCGCCAGAAGCAGGATTCTAATATTAAGCTGGAACTATTGAAGTCTAAAGAAATAGTTAGTACTTATCAAGTGAAGTTTTAACAATAAGAAACTGTAAGACGATGGGGCCCAGCTAAGTAACTGGTTTTCCTAATTGCTAAAACTTCACTTATTAAACACTAGCTTACTTAGTATTTGCCACATTTTTAACTTACACAATCAGCCTATGACATACCTAAGAATTATTAAGAATTCAACACAAATTGTATTTTATCACATGGACAACCACTGAAGATCCAGATCAGCTGGCTCACCAGTCGTGTCTTATAAGGATCTACATTTCGTTTCTTCAAAAATATTTAAAACTTTATTAATCGAATATGAACAGTATTAATCCTGATCAGACATAATGAATGTGCATACTGGTCCCAAGGTTTAAAAGCTGAGATTGGAAACCAGTCTCAAATCTCAAGCATCTGATTGGCTGAAATGGCGACTGGTCGCCATTTCAGCCAATCAGATGCTTGAGATTTGAGACTGGTTTCCATGCTCAGCTTTATAACCTTGGACACTGATCTCGCCCATGGGATAAAAGTCATATTCAGTGAAGTGAAGGGACAACAGACAATCAAGTATTAACACTATTCTCCCTATATACAGGTTTTATTGTTTTGTGACTAGTGTAGATCCAGATCAGCCGGCACATCCATGGCATGTGATCTATATCAACACTGGCCGCTTCTTGGTTAGAATAACCTAATTTTGGGTTAGGGTTAGGGTCAGGGTTAGGGTAGGGTTAGGGGGGTAATGTTATAGAATGGACCCATCTACGGTGGCTCTAGAATTATAGAATACCTCTGATCTATAGTGGCTCTAGTGCTATAAAGAGACCTGGAATGTACAACTATGGCTCTTTATTTTGTTGCAAATGGGCTCCTTATGATCATTTAGGGCTCTTAACATTTGACTAATTATATCTCATGACCTATGACCTTGACCCTAACCCAACCTCTATGGTTTAACTCTGACGACCAACTTTGCCATATATGCCAAAGGTCAAAGTCATTAGACAAAAAAGTTTAGGGTTATCGACCTAAACCCATTAAGAAAGTAGCTATTGAAAGGACCTAGATTGTAAAGGGCGATAACCAATGGTCTGAGATCATTGGGGTTGTTGCCCTTTTAACTACTCTACAAATGCTGGTCATGATAAAATTTGGAGGATCCAACATCTTCAGGTTAAGTCACAGTGACCTTCCAAAAAGTGATCGTCTAACCCAGATTCTACCTACCTCTAGACACAACAAAGTGTACTAATTTCAAAGCCACTGTCGGACATAATGGGTAGGAAGAGTTATCGTCCCTTGGTAGGAGTTACCTCCCATAGGAGCCACCGTAAAACAAGTCAAATGGGTAGGAAAACTGTTATATGGTGGCTTTTATGTCCCGATCCCATATCACAAAAGTGTAAGAAATAGAAAGTCTCAGTAAAACACAGTGGGAAGGATTTCTGAAAGCCACTGTAGAACAAGAGTTATCGTCCCTTGGCAGCAGTTGACTCCCCTAGGAGCCACCGTAGAACAATTTGAATGGGGTAGGGAAATTGTTATACGGTTGCTTACAGGTCCCCATCCCCTACCCCAGTCTTGAAGGTCAGGTCGGGGTCGAGTTTACTGTAAAACAAACCGCGATTGTACCTACCCCTAAACACACCAAAGTGTACTAATTTCAGAGGCGGCGTCGGACATGCAGTTGTAGGATTACAAGTTCCAATCCATATTGTTATACTATGGCCTCTTAATTCTCGCATTCTGGAAAGAAGTGCAAGAAATAGAGAGCCTCAGTAAAACACAACGGGTAGGATTTCTGTAAGCCACCGTAGGACAAAAGTTATCGTCATGTTGCAGCAGTTGACTCCCCTAGGAGCCAACAATTCGAATGGGGTAGGTAAATTGTTATACGGTTGCTTACAGGTCCCCACCCCCAACCCCAGAGTTTTGGACGGTCGTGGTCGAGTTTAATGTAAAACAAACCGTGATTCTACCTACCCCTAGACACACCAAAGTGTACTTATTCCAGTCGGACATGCAGGTGTAGGATTACAAGTTTTCACCCATATTGTTATACCATGGCACCTATGGTAACGGATCTGGACCGGAAGTAGGTCGTTCGATAGACCTGTACGAGTAGATTAATCAGCGAGATTATTGACCTCCTAACTCGACCCACTTTTGAGAAAATCCTGATAAATGTCAGTTTAGGCTATTTGGAATGGACACTTTAGCCTGGTACAGACGGCCAACGGAAATGGTCAGTGTTGTTGGACAACAACATTAAAAATTAAAAATAATAAAATTAAATAAGTCACTGTGCATGATTAAGAGAGCCGCTGTCTGACGAGCTCTTTATGTGGAACAGTGGCTCTGGAATTTAGTGTCCTAGCATAGAGCCCCAGTAGCACAGGGCAGAGGACCGCTATATGGTAGTTAACTACCATGGAGCCGCTATAGAACATTGTTGTCAAATACTGGCTATGAACCATTGTGACTCTTACGTCTTATAGTAGCCCCAAGATTTGTTGTAAGCGTTAAATTATCAGGTACCCTATCTTACAAAAAATCAGTGTTATATAGGGGCTTTGGTAGAGCCAATTTAGAAAATGATTGCGGTGCTCTGAATACTTTGATAGAGGATTCAACAAAAACGTCTTATAGTGGTTATCATCGAGCCATTACAGAAGATGTTGATATCTTATTGTGGTCCCTTGTTGCAGAGAGGCTCTCATTGACGATAGCAGCCTCAGATTTTTCTAAGTGTACAATTATCAGATCCACTGTTGTACACGACTAAGAATGATATATAGCGGCTTTTGTTAGGGCCACTGTAAAACATATTTTGTGATGCTTCTGAACACTTTTCACTTTTAGTCATGTTTATAAGAATAAAAGAGAGTCAGTTTCTACATATAAATAAAAAATGCTCATGTTAAATTGTTAAAAACGAAATACATCGAATAACTGTTAGAAAGCTAGACAGAAGTGTGCACATTTGGCATTTCATTTTGTAATGATGACTTCAAGTGTTAAAACTAAGCCTAATGTTTGTTAAAGCCGACCGAAACGGATTTCATACCCTTACCCGCGCGAAGTAGGAATCGTATCATTCCTACTGACAACATCCAACCACACTACCATTATGAGGCGGTGACGGGTAGGAGGAGAGAATTGTTAAATGGTAAAATTTGATGCTGTTAGGCTATTCTGGTTGTTAGTTGGTCTTTCGCCGACTTCGAATGTTGATGTACATCCGGCAGATAGGGCGATATTAACCAATGTGGTATTATGATTTCGTATGGATTCAATTTTCGCGTGTTTCGCGTTATGGCAAAAGCGTGAATTCAAATGATTAAATTTTGTGTTATAGAAATAGAAAGAATAATACAAATGCGCCACCGTGCAATTTTTGGGTTTGATTACCTAATGAGTAAATTAAAATTACTTAAACAAATTGTGTTTTTAAATACTCGGTATGGGTTAGAAGGTTACATTTTTATAGTTTAGATGGCAGAAGACGCGGACTGTTCTGATGAGGAGGAAACATTTGAATTTGTGTATTATTAAGGCGTGAAACATCGTTACGAAAGCGACGTTAAGTATCAATACGATTTAGTATTTTGAAATATGATTTATTAACATCTTAAAAAAACGGTTTTTTTATGATAAAGTAAACTGGGCGTGAAGTATTACTATCTTAGAAGATTACGGAATAAAGTTATTATTAACGCTTTCAACATGTAAGTCTCTACAGTGGAGAAATATAAAAATATAATGTTAGATATAAACTGCATTATTTTGACAACGCTCTATTGCTAATCTTGATATTATCACAATTGATTAGATAATAGGTGTTGTTAATTGAACTATCCAATTTTTGCCAATTTGCATCAGCATAACTGTTAATTCTGTTTTACCACATTTTAATTTTTATTTCATGTACTAAAACCACAACCGCACAACTGATAATTCTGCTTTTATCACATTATAATTTTTATTTGATGTAAAATGATTGAATTAGCCGTTCTTTGTCTTTGTGACAAAGGTAAGTATTCAATCAAGGACAATCATTGACATACTGTTGAAAGCTGTTAATTAGGGCTTACCTAATTGATGACTGTAAACCGATAAATATTATGGGTAACTTTTATATTTTGTGGTTGACCAATCAATGTAAAATCATATTTGGCTAATCTCTATAAATCAAAAGAATATTGCTATTGGGTCATCCTAAGGTCGGTAGTTCACTTACGGACGGGTCCCTCAGTATTATTGTTTATTATATACCCATGAATGATTTTACCACTGTGCATCGTTAATCCGCAAAGTTGATAGAACTCGTCAGATTAGAAATTCTGTATCGAACAATGTTCTTCTTTCTGATTTTTTATGCAGCTTCCCGTGTTCTATGCGGTGACGGAACTACTTTGTGTAATATGTTCGTAATTTTCCGGTAGTTTACGACGCACACCGAACTCAAAATTAGTATTGGAAAATCCCGTCGGTATATTCTATTAATAACCATGTCAGGTTAAAATCGATACGATTTAAAACGTTTATATTTGTTATATAAACGAGAAATCCCTTATGAAAAGTAAAAATTAAAAACAAATTCAAAATATTACAAAGGTTAAAAAAAATATCGAAAGTAAAAAGGAGAATTTGTTTCAGAAAAGCAAGCAAACTTCCTTGATTTAAATCTATCCATCGAAAATGGTTACGTCACTACTAAAATTTATTATAAAAGAGATGATTTTAATTTTAATATAGTAAATTTTCCGTTTCTAGACGGCGATGTTCCTCGTGCAACTTCTTACGGGGTTTATATCTCACAGCTTGTTCGCTTTTCAAGAGCTTGCAACGATGTGAATGATTTCAATGAACGTAATCTTTGCATTACAGAAAAACTTTTAAAACCAGGTTGTCGGTATCACAAATTAAGGAAAACCTTTTGCAAGTTTTATCGCCGATATCCAGATCTTATTCATAAATACAGCTGCAGTTTAAAATCACTATTGCAACAAGGAATTTCACAGCCATTTTTTTTTATGGAGATTTAATTTATAAACTTAAGAAGATAAAAGGCGATGTTAATTTCTCCCAGTTATTCGTAAAAACCATCTGTAAATGTAAAAAGAAAGGTTACCAACATGATATTTTACAGCGCTCTGCAGACCTGGTGATTAACCCATCTACAGTTGATCATTATGCTTACCTCTTTGGTTGGACGACGGTGGCAGGGGTGTAAGAGTTTATGAAAGTTTATGGGGAAATCTTTTCTTAAAAGAACCTAAAAGCTCGATTTGTTTCTTTTATCCCTGTCAGCGTGTTCTTGCTGATTTTACTCCAGGTGCTCTGGTCTCGGAAAGATCATTGAGTACCCGCCCTTTGGCTTTGCAATGCTATTAAATTCTTATGTTTATATGTTTGTATGCTTTTGCATGCAACATTGTTGAGCTGATGGGTGGGTTGGAGTTATTTCACCAAGACAATGTGTACTTGTTTTGTGATACGAGAACCTGTTGGGGCAAGTGTGAGGTTGGTGCACCCTAGAACCTGGTTTAAACCCCCAGTGGAAATTTGTTTTGCCACTGACCGTTCCAAGAAGGTATCCCCAAAGGTTCTCTTGTTTATTAATTGTTTGTGGCGTCCTATTTGAATTGACATACATATATAAAATATGCGCTCTCTCTCTCTCTCTCTTCCTCTCTTCTTTTTTGCTGCGTGGGGAGGCTGTGTTTTTTGAGTGGCGATTCCTGATATGCATATGTTGCTTTTTTTTAACGCTGCGCTGCGTCTGCTGCATCCATATTATGCAAATGCAAGAGCAAATATTGGATATTCTTTCCGACAATCAAGGTCATGAAACTACAGGAAATAAAACACCTACCACAAATCTAGCAATTCAGATTCCACGAGATCGTTGAGTAATGAACGGGAACCATGTTGTATGTACGTTAAGTTCAAGGTCAGGCTATTTATAATTGAGTATATAAATATAGATATTGAATTGAATTATCTCCCCTTAATTATAAATATAAATATATACATGTGTGTATATAAAGTTATATAAATATATCGATGAGTCGGTGTTTTCTTTTAAGTATGCGAATTGAAAGGTTTATTGTTGTAAGCAGTTATAGAAAGAGTGTACATGTAGTAAGAGACATTGTTCAGATAGTTATTCTTGGATGATATTGAAGGTAAGACCTGTGTAATAGGCACTATTAAGAATCCAACATCTGATTATATTTTCATCAACTGCTTCATACCACTGACTTGTATGCAAAATTTCAATGATTTTCACCGTGTAATTTATAAATACGTGTAATTTTTGTGATTTTTAGCTTTTAGCTTTTTTTATTTAAAAAAAGTGAGAAAAAAACGTGAAAGTATCCAATTTCTTTAATCGGTGACAATTTTTTTTGTTATTGATAAATTCAATTTTTTTTACAGTTTATCCAAAATATGTTATATTTTACTTAAAAAATTTAAGATATAATATATAATTACAGAATTTATCTTAAAATGACATTTTTTGACCAAATAAATTTTAAAAATGCATTTTTTATATTTCACGAGACTAAATTAATGAAAATTGTGCAAAGTCCTGATTGGTGCAATATAACAAACTTTACCATTTTTTAACTATATACCTTAAACAAAATTTAAACAAAATTTCAGAGAAGTTTACCGTCCAGTTTTAGAAATTTTCCAATTGATGACTTGAATAAACACTATTCTGATAGCGAAAACCCCTTTAATCTTGATTATTTTGCTTATTTTAGTTTAAATCATGAGAATTTTATATTCAATGACAGAATTACACAGGAAAAAAAGAAGTATGCCAATTATTTAAGCTCTAGGCTTACAAAAAAGCTTCCTGTGGGATTTGAACCCTGGTCCTCTTGCACGAGAGAAATCTAATCTAATTTACTACTATAGTTACCTCCCTTGGATACTCTTCTGGACATAGGTATTCATTACACAGGTCTTACCTGAAGTTTGTGTTCTGTTTACGAATATTGGCAATCCTATGACTTGATTTTTTGACGCGTGAATGTGACCTTTATTATGATGGTTCCTTGTTTACAAATGTTTCTGATGTTGAAATTGACGGTTCTAGTGGGTTTCTGTTTTACAAGAAGGCGATTTCGTGTCTATAAAGTAAATAATGATTGTATTTACCATTTTTTGTAGTTTTTTTTCTGTTGTTCAGAATAATTGTGACTCATCCCCTCCCATTACCCCCCCCCCCCCCCCTGGTTTACAGGATCAAGATGCTGAATATAGAAAGTTAGTATAGATTTTTCATCCTGAAAGTACCAAAGGAATTGCCATGTACGTGGTAGGACAATTTTGAAAGATACTGTTGAATTTAAATAGAGCAAATTCATTTAATGTGGTTAGTGCTAAGATAATACCTGCATGAACTCTTACACCCAACATCTAACATCTTTTAAATGTCGTCCACATGTAACACATCTGTGTTATACTTTTCTTGTTAAACCTAACACTAGCTGGTGTTGTTACGTACTTGTAAATGTGGGGAATACCGCCTAATTTAAACTGCAAGGAAAGATAACTGAGGCTCGCTAAGGATTCTCTGGCGGTTATAGCCGCCACATCTAGCGCACGGAATTGGTCTAAAATACCGACACACTGTGCATTTGTTACAAACGTAACTATCTGTAACACACGTAACAAACAATATTATGTGAAGAAATGACAAGATTGCAGATTCATATGTGTATGCAGTGTAACAAATGTAACATCTGCGTAACATTATTGTAACATCACTGTTACTCATTTAGAATCTATTGAAAATTGATATTTTTACTTTTTGAGCCCTCATATCCAAAATCGCTGTAACATTGTAACATTTAGATTTTAAACCTGACACATTTCTGCACGCAGTGTAACACTTGTAACATCAGTGTAACATTATTGTAACATCACTGTAACGCACTGAGAATATAATGAATTTTTTTTTACTTTTTGAGCCCTCATCTTCAAAATCACTGTAACATTGTAACATTTAGGTTTAAAAATCGATACACATCTGCATGCACTGTAACACATGTAACATCTGTGTAACATTATCGTAACATCACTGTAACGTATTGTGAATGTATTGAAAATTGATATTTTTACTTTTTGAGCCCTCATCTCCAAAATCACTGTAACATTGTAACATTTAGATTTAAAACCTGACACATTTCTGCACGCAGTGTAACACTTGTAACATCAGTGTAACATTATTGTAACATAACTGTAACGCACTGAGAATATATTGATTTTTTTTTTACTTTTTGAGCCCTCATCTTCAAAATCACTGTAACATTGTAACATTTAGGTTTAAAAATCGATACACTTCTGCACGCACTGTAACACATGTAACATCTGTGTAACATTATCGTAACATCACTGTAACGTATTGTGAATGTATTGAAAATTGATATTTTTACTTTTTGAGCCCTCATCTCCAAAATCACTGTAACATTGTAACATTTAGATTTAAAACCTGACACATTTCTGCACGCACTGTAACACTTGTAACATCCGTGTAACATTATTGTAACATAACTGTAACATATTGAGAATCTAATGAAATTTTATCTGTATTACTTTTTGGGTCCTCATCGTTAAAATCACTGTAACATTGTAACATTTAGGTTTCAAAACCTGACACATTTCTGCGAGCACTGTAACACATGTAACATTTGTGCAACATTATTGTAACATCACTGTTATGCATTGAGAATCTATTGAAAATATATCATTTAACTTTTAGAGCTCTCATGTTCAAAATCACTGTAACATTGTAACATTTAGATTTTAAACCTGACACTTTCTGCAAGCACTGTAACACTTCTAACATCAGTGTAACATTATTGTAACATCAGTGTAACGCATTGAGAATCTATTGAAAATTGATATTTTTACTTTTAGAGCTCTCATATTCAAAATCACTGTAACATTGTAACATTTAGGTTTCGAAACCTGACACATTTCTGCAAGCACTGTAACACATGTAACATCAGTGTAACATTATCGTAACATCACTGAAAAGTATTCAGAATGTATAGAAAACTGATCTTTTTACTTTTTGAACCCTCATCTCCAAATTCACTGTAACATTGTAACATTTAGATTTTAAACCTGACACATTTCTGCATGCACTGTAACTCATGTAACATCAGTATAATCTCTTTATAAGTGTATTTTTTTTAATATTTCAAAATCGCACCTGATATAATTTATTAGATTTTGAGTGTTTTTCATAGTTATTTATAAAATGCCTTCAAATGCAAGACATGTTATTGGGAAAGAAAACTGGTATAAATGTTTAATTATTTAATATATCACAAGCATTAACATATTTATAAATGTATAAATAATGATATCCTTATAGGTTTCAGTTGTAAACAGTACAGACCTATCAACTATTACAGTGAGCATCTCTTTGTGAACTTTTTTCATATTTTATTGATATTTTGGCTATTTAAACAGCTTCCATTCAAGATTTTTACTCCTTACTGTTAAAACCACATCAGTAACCGGCCTTTTTGACTGCACCTTGTGTTTTCAACAAGGACCTGTCCTTAACAAACAGGGAATCAATATGTATATTTTTGTATGCTAAGATATTGCGGGAAAATGTAAAAATTAGGCCAATACTCAGTTTCGCCGAAAAACGTTCATGTACACAAGCAACTGTCGTCGGCTTACACACGGCATTCACCTTATCGGGTTGAACGGTATGATTAAGGAAGACAAACAAATCATAAAACAAAAAATATATTAAAACGTAATTAGACCGGAAGTTGTGTAAATTATAAAACAGGTATTTCAAACGACATTAAGTAAAGATACAGATAATTGAAAGTCTGTTTAAGTGTTTAGTTGCATATGCACATGTCACGTTAATAAACAACTTACTTACTTACTTACGTGCATATTCGAGTGTATGAGTAAATAGAAAAATGCACGTGTTTTAAGAGGTCGCAAACATTGCAAATGGCGAAGACAGGCTAAAATTTCAAAAATGAATTTTGGGGGAAATACTTATTGCCACCTAGATTTTAGTAAAGAAATGTAGTTAGCTATGGATGCTGTAAATGTTTGCAAGCTCAATTTAGTCTAATTCATTTTCTAATTACCAAGCACATACTAAAACAAAAGAAAAACCGTTTGCATGAGAACTCTGAAATTCATGAAAAATATACCAAAGCAACTCATACCTGAAATAAGTATATGCTGGTCTACAATGTTTAGTGCCAATTTGTCAAAATAATGTTAGGGGTTTCAAGAAATTCAAGGAAATCTTACTTCCTGGTTCAAAGTGAAAATGAAAGCGAAAGTAGGAAGTAAGTTTCCTTTCTGTGCTGGTTAATTAGAACATGAATTTGACTAAACTGAGCTTGCAAACATTTACTGCATCCATAGCTAAATCCATTCATGTACTAAAATCTAGGTAGCAATAAGTATTTCCCCCAAAATTCATTTTTTGAAATTTTAGCCTATCTTCGCCATTTGCAATCTTTGCGATACCTTAATATGACTAAAACCCCAGTTACACAGAGCCATCGGTGATCGACCGGTAGTTTTTTAGCAAAATAATTGAGTGAACCGATGACAAGGGATCACCACCGATATCATCTATTGGTCACCTGTTTGCCACCTATCAATTGTTCTTGGGGAAAGATGAGTTTCGTCGGTGAAAAATAACCGATCGGGATTTTTAGACATGTTTAAAATTCTCGATCGGTGAAAATATTATGCAAATAACCGATCGACAACATGTCTACAACAGATCATCACCGATCGACAACCTGTCTACAACCGATTTCACCGATCGACAACCTGTATATATCCGATGGGCCACCGATAAGCAATCGACTAATACTTACCACCGATAGAACAAAAAAGATGAGAATTAATGTTTACCAGCAATCCATGAAATATCTATTTAACCAATGAAGACCTGTCAATCACCGATGGCTGGTTACACAGAAATCCAGAAATAAAATAACGCATGACAACCGATCAAAACAGCGACTAACTTAAAATAAAACAACCGATTGGGCACCGACCGTCTGTGTAACTGGGGCCTATTAGTACCGTGATGGACCGCGCGTGAAGAGTAAAGAAATGCCAACAACACAGAAATGTGGTGGTCAGTAAATAATATTACATTTCAATTGCATCTTGAATTTCTGTTAATCAAAGTTAATGCGAAATCTTTATCGTGTGTGTGATAACAACGGAGAATGAGAATCAATCACCTCTTACAAACTTATATTGATGTTACAATAATGTTACACTGATGTTACAAGTATTACACTGCGTGCAGAAATGTGTCAGGTTTTAAATCTAAATTTAATCAGTTGCTACTTTTCACTCATGAATTAGTGTTGTTTCATACATATCAAAAGGTTACATGTTACGTTTGTTACATCATGTTATGTTCGTAACATATTCATACAGTCATTGATTTAGACCAATTTCATGCTCTATCTCAGCCGCCAGACAAAATTGGTTTACTACTGTCGTTGTCTGCTGAAAGTACAGACATGCGCAGTGAAACAGTCAACCAATATGAAGGGCATTTTCCAAAGCAAGGAATGGAATGAGCTGGTTTAAACAAAAATATTTCGCGACATCACCAATATATGCGGGCCCAGTCTTTATTTTAAACTGGTGTAGAACATGAACTCGTACTTTTAGGAGGTGAACTACTTGTAAGTGATAACAACTGTTCAGATCACTGTATAGTAAAAACTAGATTTATTCCAGTTTAATAGAGTTCCATATCAATCAGTATTTGATATCAGCAGACTCAAATACTGAACGGTCGAACCCAGGCACTGAAATGATAAAGATTACCAATTCCAAAGTATATGCTATAACAATCATTTAAATGGTCTATATGAATAGAATAATATGAATACATGATGATAACAGATTTATAATCCATAATAGATGAAATAATAGGCATATGATCTATAATAGACATATCTATCTTAAATATAGTAATCATATTAAATGATAGACTAGCATCAGTGTAAAATTATAGACAAGCATCAGTGAAGTGGTCTTAGACTTTACCGTAAAACTCCTAAAAACAATAATTACAATATAAAAACTGTTCGTTAAATCACAAATATTTAATCCCAACGTTTCAGGGGGAAAAACCCCTCTTCTTCAAGGGGCTTTTACATAGAAACGCTAAATGTTTACATATATTGATAATATATAGCAGCACTGATTGAATGAAGGCGGAGATTTTGTATCCTGCTCTATGGCCTTCAAAGGATGTTGATAGCAGCACTGATTGAATGAAGATGGACATTTTGTTTCCTGCTCAATGGCCTTCAAAGGATGTTGATAGCAGCACTGATAGAATGAAGGCGGAGATTTTGTATCCTACTCTATGGCCTTCAAAGGATGTTAATAGCAGCACTGATTGAATGAAGGTGGAGATTTTGTATCCTGCTCTATGGCTTTCAAAGGATATTGATAGCAGCACTGATTGAATGAAGGCGGAGATTTTGTATCCTGCTCTATGGCTTTCAAAGGATATTGATAGCAGCACTGATTGAATGAAGGCGGAGATTTTGTATCCTGCTCTATGGCCTTCAAAGGATATTGATAGCAGCACTGATTGAATGAAGGTGGAGATTTTGTATCCTGCTCTATGGACTTCAAAGGATATTGAAGGCAGCACTGATTGAATGAAGGCGGAGATTTTGTATCCTGCTCTATGGCCTTCAAAGGATATTGATAGCAGCACTGATTGAATGAAGGTGGAGATTTTGTATCCTGCTCTATGGACTTCAAAGGATATTGAAGGCAGCACTGATTGAATGAAGGTGGAGATTTTGTATCCTGCTCTATGGCCTTCAAAGGATATTGATAGCAGCACTGATCGAATGAAGTTGGAGATTTTGTATCCTGCGCTATGGCCTTCAAAGGATGTTGATAGCAGCACTGATTGAATGAAGGCGGAGATTTTGTATCCTGCTCTATGGCCTTCAAAGGATGTTGATAGCAGCACTGATCGAATGAAGGCGGAGATTTTGTATCCTGCTCTATGGACTTCAAAGGACGTTGACAGCAGCACTGATTGAATGAAGGTGGAGATTTTGTATCCTGCTCTATGGCCTTCAAAGGATATTGATAGCAGCACTGATCGAATGAAGTTGGAGATTTTGTATCCTGCTCTATGGCCTTCAAAGGATGTTGATAGCAGCACTGATCGAATGAAGTTGGAGATTTTGTATCCTGCGCTATGGCCTTCAAAGGATGTTGATAGCAGCACTGATTGAATGAAGTTGGAGATTTTGTATCCTGCTCTATGGCCTTCAAAGGATGTCGATAGCAAAACTGATTGAATGAAGGTGGAGATTTTGTATCCTGCTCTATGGCCTTCAAGGATGTTGATAGCAGCACTGATTTAATGAAGGCGGAGATTTTGTATCCTGCTCTGTGGCCTTCAAAGGTTGTTGACAGCAGCACTGATTGAATAAAGGCGGAGATTTTGTATCCTGCTCTATGGCCTTCAAAAGATGTTGATAGCAGTACTGATTTAAATGAAGGCGGAGATTTTGTATCCTGCTCTATGGCTTTCAATTGATGTTGATAGCAGCACTGATTGAATAGAGGCGGAGATTTTGTATCCTGCTCTTTGGCCTTCAAAGGATGTTGATAGCAGCACTGATTAAATGAAGGTGGAGATTTTGTATCCTGCTCTTTGGCCTTCAAAAGATGTTGATAGCAGTACTGATTTAAATGAAGGCGGAGATTTTGTATCCTGCTCTATGGCCTTCAAAGGATATTGATAGCAGCACTGATTAAATGAAGGTGGAGATTTTGTATCCTGCTCTATGGCCTTCAAAGGATATTGATAGCAGCACTGATTAAATGAAGGCGGAGATTTTGTATCCTGCTCTATGGCCTTCAAAGGATGTTGATAGCAGCACTGATTGAATGAAGGTGGAGATTTTGTATCCTGCTCTATGGCCTTCAAAGGACGTTGATAGCAGCACTGATTGAATGAAGGCGGAGATTTTGTATCCTGCTCTATGGCCTTCAAAGGATGTTGATAGCAGCACTGATTGAATAAAGGCGGAGATTTTGTATCCTGCTCTATGGCCTTCAAAGGATGTTGATAGCAGCACTGATTGAATGAAGGCGGAGATTTTGTATCCTGCTCTATGGCCTTCAAAGGATGTTGATAGCAGCACTGATTAAATGAAGGTGGAGATTTTGTATCCTGCTCTATGGCCTTCAAAGGATGTTGATAGCAGCACTGATTGAATAAAGGCGGAGATTTTGTATCCTGCTCTATGGCCTTCAAAGGATGTTGATAGCAGCACTGATTGAATGAAGGCGGAGATTTTGTATCCTGCTCTATGGCCTTCAAAGGATATTGATAGCAGCACTGATTGAATGAAGGCGGAGATTTTGTATCCTGCTCTATGGCCTTCAAAGGATGTTGATAGCAGCACTGATTGAATGAAGGCGGAGATTTTGCATCCTGCTCTATGACCTTCAAAGGATATTGATAGCAGCACTGATTGAATGAAGGCGGAGATTTTGTATCCTACTCTATGGCCTTCAAAGGATATTGAAGGCAGCACTGAATGAATGAAGGTGGAGATTTTGTATCCTGTTCTATGGCCTTCAAAGGATGTTGATAGCAGCACTGATTAAATGAAGGTGGAGATTTTGTATCCTGCTCTATGGCCTTCAAAAGGATATTGAAGGCAGCACTGATTGAATGAAGGCGGAGATTTTGTATCCTGCTCTATGGCCTTCAAAGGATGTTGATAGCAGCACTGATTGAATAAAGGCGGAGATTTTGTATCCTGCTCTATGGCCTTCAAAGGATGTTGATAGCAGCACTGATTGAATGAAGGCGGAGATTTTGTATCCTGCTCTATGGCCTTCAAAGGATATTGATAGCAGCACTGATTGAATGAATGCGGAGATTTTGTATCCTGCTCTATGGCCTTCAAAGGATATTGATAGCAGCACTGATTGAATGAATGCGGAGATTTTGTATCCTGCTCTATGGCCTTCAAAGGATATTGATAGCAGCACTGATTGAATGAATGCGGAGATTTTGTATCCTGCTCTATGGCTTTCAAAGGATATTGATAGCAGCACTGATTGAATGAAGGCGGAGATTTTGTATCCTATTCTATGGCCTTCAAAAGGATATTGAAGCCAGCACTGATTGAATGAATGCGGAGATTTTGTATCCTGCTCTATGGCCTTCAAAGGATATTGATAGCAGCACTGATTAAATGAAGGTGGAGATTTTGTATCCTGCTCTATGGCCTTCAAAGGATGTTGATAGCAGCACTGATTAAATGAAGGTGGAGATTTTGTATCCTGCTCTATGGCCTTCAAAGGATGTTGATAGCAGCACTGATTGAATGAAGGCGGAGATTTTGTATCCTGCTCTATGGCCTTCAAAGGATGTTGATAGCAGCACTGATTGAATGAAGGTGGAGATTTTTTATCCTGCTCTATGGACTTCAAGAATGATGATAGCAGCACTGATTAAATGAAGGTGGAGATTTTGTATCCTGCTCTATGGCCTTCAAAGGATGTTGACAGCAGCACTGACTAAATGAAGGCGGAGATTTTGTATCCTGCTCTTAGCCTTCAAAGGTTGTTGACAGCAGCACTGATTGAATGAAGGCAGAGATTTTGTATCCTGCTCTATGGCCTTCAAAGGATATTGATAGCAGCACTGATTGAATGAAGGCGGAGATTTTGTATCCTGCTCTTTGGCCTCCAAAGGATGTTGATAGCAGCACTGATTGAATGAAGGTGGAGATTTTGTATCCTGCTCTATGGACTTCAAACGATATTGATAGCAGCACTGATTGAATGAAGGCGGAGATTTTGTATCCAGCTCTATGGCCTTCAAAGGATATTGATAGCAGCACTGATTGAATGAAGGCGGATATTTTGTATCCTGCTATATGGACTTCAAAGGATATTGATAGCAGCACTGATTGAATGAAAGCGGAGATTTTGTATCCTACTCTATGGCCTTCAAAGGATATTGAAGGCAGCACTGATTGAATGAATGCGGAGATTTTGTATCCTGCTCTATGGCCTTCAAAGGATATTGATAGCAGCACTGATTGAATGAATGCGGAGATTTTGTATCCTGCTCTATGGCCTTCAAAGGATATTGATAGCAGCACTGAATGAATGAAGGTGGAGATTTTTTATCCTGCTCTATGGACTTCAAAGGACGTTTACAGCAGCACTGATTGAATGAAGGCGGAGATTTTGTATCCTGCTCTATGGCCTTCAAAGGATGTTGATAGCAGCACTGAGTAAATGAAGGTGGAGATTTTGTATCCTGCTCTATGGCCTACAAAGGATATTGATAGCAGCACTGATTGAATGAAGGCGGAGATTTTGTATCCTGCTCTATGGCCTTCAAAGGATATTGATAGCAGCACTGATTGAATGAAGGTAAAGATTTTGTATCCTGCGCTATGGCTTTCAAAGGATGTTGATAGCAGCACTGATTGAATGAAGGCGGAGATTCTGTATCCTACTCTATGGCCTTCAAAAGATGTTGATAGCAGCACTGATTGAATGAAGGTGGAGATTTTGTATCCTGCTCTATGGACTTCAAAGGATATTGATAGCAGCACTGATTGAATGAATGCGGAGATTTTGTATCCTGCTCGATGGCCTTCTAGGGATATTGATAGCAGCACTGAGTAAATGAAGGTGGAGATTTTGTATCCTGATTTATGGCCTTCAAAGGATATTGATAGCAGCACTGATTGAATGAAGGCGGAGATTTTGTATCCTGCTCTATGGCCTTCAAAGGATATTGATAGCAGCACTGATTGAATGAAGGCGGAGATTTTGTATCCTGTTCTATGGCCTTCAAAGGATATTGATAGCAGCACTGATTGAATGAAGGTGGAGATTTTGTATCCTATTCTATGGCCTTCAAAGGATATTGATAGCAGCACTGATTGAATGAAGGTGGAGATTTTGTATCCTGTTCTATGGCCTTCAAAGGATATTGATAGCAGCACTGATTGAATGAAGGTGGAGATTTTGTATCCTATTCTATGGCCTTCAAAGGATATTGAAGGCAGCACTGATTAAATGAAGGTGCAGATTTTGCATCCTACTCTATGGCCGTCAAAGGATATTGAGGGCAGCACTGATTAAATGAAGGCGGAGATTTTGTATCCTATTCTATGGCCTTCAAAAGGATATTGAAGGCAGCACTGATTGAATGAAGGTGGAGATTTTGTATCCTACTCTATGGCCTTCAAAGGATGTTGATAGCAGCGCTGATTGAATGAAGGCGGAGATTTTGTATCCTACTCTATGGCCTTCAAAAGATGTTGATAGCAGCACTGATTGAATGAAGGCAGAGATTTTGTATCCTGCTCTATGGCCTTCAAAGGATGTTGATAGCAGCACTGATTGAATGAATGTTGAGATTTTGTATCCTGCTCTATGGCCTTCAAAGGATATTGATAGCAGCACTGATTGAATGAAGGCGGAGATTTTGTATCCTGCTCTATGGCCTTTAAAGGATGTTGATAGCAGCAATGATTAAATGAAGGCGAAGATTTTGAATCCCGCTCAATGGCCTTCAAAGGATGTTGATAGCAGCACTGATTGAATGAAGGCGGAGATTTTGTATCCTGCTCTATGGCCTTCAAAGTATATTGATAGCAGCACTGATTAAAGGAAGGCGGTGATTTTGTATCCTGCGGAGATTTCGGCCTTCAAAGGATGTTGATAGCAGCATTGATTGAATGAAGGTGGAGATTTTGTATCCTGTTCTATGGCCTTCAAAGGATGTTGATAACAGCGCTGATTGAATAAAGTCGGAGATTTCGGCCTTCAAAGGATCTTGAAAGCAGCGTTGATTGAATGAAGGTGGAGATTTTGTATCTTGCTCTATGGCCTTCAAAGGATCTTGATAGCAGCACTGATTAAAGGAAGGTGGAGATTGTGTATCCTGCTCTATGGCTTTCAATTGATGTTGATAGCAGCACTGATTAAATGAAGGTGGAGATTTTGTATCCTGCTCTATGGCTTTCAATTGATGTTGATAGCAGCACTGATTAAATGAAGGTGGAGATTTTGTATTCTGCTCTATGGCCTTCAAAGGATGTTGATAGCAGCACTGATTAAAGGAAGGCGGAGATTTTGTATCCTGTTCTATGGCCTTCAAAGGATGTTGATATCAGCACTGATTGAATAAAGGCGGAGATTTCGGCCTTCAAAGGATCTTGAAAGCAACGTTGATTGAATGAAGGCGGAGATTTTGTATCCTACTCTATGGACTCTAAAAGGATCTTGATAGCAGCACTGATTAAAGGAAGGCGGAGATTGTGTATCCTGCTCTATGGCTTTCATAGGATGTTGATAGCAGCACTGATTGAATGAAGGCGGAGATTGTCTATCCTGCTCTATGACCTTCAAAGGACGTTGACAGCAGCACTGATTGAATGAAGGCGGAGATTTTGTATCCTGCTCTTTGGCCTCCAAAGGATGTTGATAGCAGCACTGATTGAATGAAGGCGGAGATTGTCTATCCTGCTCTATGACCTTCAAAGGATGTTGATAGCAGCACTGATTGAATGAAGGTGGAGATTTTTTATCCTGCTCTATGGCCTTCAAAGGACGTTGACAGCAGCACTGATTGAATGAAGGCGGAGATTTTGTATCCTGCTCTTTGGCCTCCAAAGGATGTTGATAGCAGCACTGATTGAATGAAGGCGGAGATTGTCTATCCTGCTCTATGACCTTCAAAGGATGTTGATAGCAGCACTGATTGAATGAAGGTGGAGATTTTTTATCCTGCTCTATGGCCTTCAAAGGACGTTGACAGCAGCACTGATTGAATGAAGGCGGAGATTTTGTATCCTGCTCTATGGCCTTCAAAGGATGTTGATAGCAGCACTGATTGAATGAAGGCGGAGATTTTGGCCTTCAAAAGATGTTGATAGCAGCACTGATTGAATGAAGGCGGAGATTTTGGCCTTCAAAAGATGTTGATAGCAGCACTGATTGAATGAAGGCGGAGATTTTGGCCTTCAAAAGATGTTGATAGTAGCACTGATTGAATGAAGGCGGAGATTTTGGCTTTCAAATATGTTGATAGTAGCACTGATTGAATGAAGGCGGAGATTTTGGCTTTCAAATATGTTGATAGTAGCACTTATGGAATGAAGGCGGAGATTTGGGCTTTCAAATATGTTGATAGTAGCACTTATGGAATGAAGGCGGAGATTTGGGCTTTCAAATATGTTGATAGTAGCACTTATGGAATGAAGGCGGAGATTTGGGCTTTCAAATATGTTGATAGTAGCACTTATGGAATGAAGCGGAGATTTTGGCTTTCAAAGGATATTGATAGTAGCACTGATTGAATGAAGGGGGAGACTTTGGCTTTCAAAGAATATTGATAGTACCACTGACTGAATGAAGGCGGAGATTTTAGTTTTCAAAGGATGTTAATAGTACCACTGATTTAATGAAAGCGGAGATTTCGGCCTTCAAAGGATATCGATAGCAGCACTGATTTCATGAAAGCGGAGATTTCGGCCTTCAAAGGATATCGATAGCAGCACTGATTGAATGAAAGCGGAGATTTCGGCCTTCAAAGGATATCGATAGCAGCACTGATTGAATGAAGGCGGAGACTTTTTTACAGCTGCCACACAGCACAAACAACTTGAGGGTCACGAGTGCTTCTGACAATCTTGACAACCTTGTTTCTTGAACTTGTCCACATCAGATTTTGATATTGGATATAAAGTCAAATAATAACAAAGTCAATCGTTAACAGTTCTGAGAACATACGGATGGGACAAAATAAGAAAACAGAACAATATTTGTTTCTCTTATTATAATATCTCTTTATTACAAATTTTAATGATAGAAATCAAAAAGAAAGAAAGAGTTGAGATTCAAACTAACATATACTATTCACATCCTCTTAACAATAGTTTAAATGTTACAAGTACCAAGGTAAGTATAAGAATTCAGAATTGCATCTCTGAAATTGTGTCTCTTTTATGTTAGTATCCAAAACATTCAAATGTATGTTCTTATATCAATATCCCTCATACACTAGCTCCTGAGTACATTTTCTGATCGATGGAGATTTAAAAAAAAAATGGAAAAGGCGAAGAAGGAACTTTGACACAGAAATGTTAGATTTCAGTTTACATTATTAAAGCCCTCAATTCAAATAAATGTAAAGCCCTTAAACACTTAATTCCATGGGTTTGATCAAAATCTCCCTATGTTCCTTGATATATACACATTTTTAGGCATGGGCGACTAGTGTAGATCCAGATCAGATGGCACGGATGTGCCGTCTGATCAGGATCTGCACTGGTCACATTTTGGTCAGGAATAACCTAATGAATCAAAAGGCGAACAGTTTAGATCCTGTTTAGACGGCAGGGATGTGCCGGCTGATCTGGATCAAAACTGTTCGCCCTAGCAAAAAAGGTGTGTCTATACAGGGAAGGGTTAAAAAGTACTTGAAGTTCCAGGAGTTAACATTTACAGTTAAACCTGGTTCACACAGTATCAGGGTTGCTATACCACGTTACTTTTTGGATGTCGTGCAAACACAAAATCACCAGCTTCAGGTATGTTTTTGCTTATTTCTCCGCAATTTCTTGACCGATTTCTATCGGATAAAGAGCACCATACTCGTATTAAAAAGCATTTTCATCAAAATGTAACCTCCATTATCGATTTGCTGTCATTCTTTCAAACATTCAAAGACAAAGTTTGTTTGAAAGTGTGAATTTGAATGTTTGAGAAAACGACAGCCAAATGATAATGGAGATATATAAAACATGTTGATTATGCGGTGAATACAAATACAGTGAAACCTGCCTTAGCAGCCACCTGCAAATAGCAACCACCTGTCTTAAACAGCAAGTTTGAATATGTCCTAAACTAGCATTTTGTTCTCATTTTAACCTGTCTTTAACAGCCACCTGTATAGAGCAGCCACTTTTTGTCACTCCCTTGGGTGGTTGCTAAAGACAGGTTTGACTGTAGTCCACTCACAATTCAATTATGTAAACTTTCATTCAAGATTTAAAACTAAGTCAATTAAGAACTATTAATCTTCACGCTAAAACCCTTTACACTTAAACTTTCTCACCTGGAAAATATCAATCAGCCCTTGAACTTAATACAATAATGTACATTCATTTTCTGATTTTTTTCAATCAAAATTGTATGTTTCATAATGCATAAAAACATTTGAAACAACTGTATCTAGTGAACTTGCAACTCGGCCCAAGGTCATAAAACTTAATCTAGATACCAGTCTCAAATCTCAATCACCTGATTGGTTGAAATGGCAACTGGTCACCATTTCAGCGAATCAATGCCTGAGATTTGAGACTGGTCTCCGATCTAAGTATTATGATCATGGGCCCTTATCACAGTGAATATAAGATGTAATTACTGTAACCATAATGATATGATACAGGGGTATAAAATGATCATAAATAATACTGTTAATATATTTTAAACCCAGAACCCATATCCTTAAAAATATATGTTGTCCTAAATACTTTCCCTCAAACTCTAAACTTTACTTAACCCTTTCCTCCATAGATGCACTTTTATTGCATGTGCGAACAGCTTAGATCAAGATCAGCCGGCACATCTGTGCCGTATGATCAGGGTCTGCACTGTTCGTTTTTTAACTTGTTATGTTATTTCTGACCAAAATGCTACCAGTGCAGATCCTGATCCGTGCTGTAAAAATGCCTATGGAGGAAAGGGTTAAAGTTAAATCGCTAATAGTATGCACAATATACATTTGTACTCCCAATCAATATGATTTAAATTATAAAATGGATCTTTTTTTCGAGTATGAAGTCACAGATCCATACACAGATGTATAAACGCTATTCCTATCTTCTGTTATTATTATGAAAATATTGCATTAAAAGCATAAAAACAAATTTTTTTACCAGTCTACAAAACATTAATTCAGAGCAACATATTTTTGCTACCCATGGCTGTATCACTTATGATAGGTCTTGGAGTAACAGATATCGTCCATGGTTTACTTTGACCTTCCTAAATCATTTCACATTGGTCAGATGTGTTTACTTGTGTAAATTATTAACATAATCAATTGCAGTAATTCCACAGCACTGGTTATACCTACAAAATGAGGCCTCATGTTCACAGAATTATTTGACATTGACTTTCATTTTTAGCTGTCATCGAAATGTAAATTTTGACAATTTTCCATAGTGGAATAACAAACCCTATGGATTTTACTTAAAGAAAATCAATATTAGACTATTTATATTTAAATTCAATGCCAAAATTGACATTCATTGTCAGATACATTAAAAATTAATATATAGAGGATATTTGTTTTTACCAGTGAAAGATAGAAATATATTTCACCGAGTGAGCTGCGGA
The DNA here is from genome assembly GCA_038501625.1 of Corbicula japonica. Lineage (NCBI taxonomy): Eukaryota > Metazoa > Mollusca > Bivalvia > Venerida > Cyrenidae > Corbicula > Corbicula japonica. Next base: position 2,230,289 of record JAZAYU010000050.1, read on the forward strand.
ATTCGTATTTTCACGAGTGGCGAAGCCACGAGTGAAAATACATAATTCCGGAGTTCACGAGTGAAATATATTTCTATCTTTCACTGGTAAAAACAAATTTTCTTTTTATTTTATGCTTTCACAGCAAAATTTGCGTGAATATGACAGAAAAGTTGCAAGAAATGGCGCCAAAACCGCTTGCTTATGACGTGACGTCATGACGTCAAATATACAAATTTGAGCCCGTTTTCTAAACGTTCTCATTTGGTATGTTATATGCGTTTGGGCACCAACGTGAAAAAATCAGTGAAAATAAAAATGATATTCCACTGTTTGAAAACAGTGAAATACCACTTTTATTTCACCGGGAAAATTCTATAATTAACTGAAAAGCATAAAATAAAAAGTAGTTTTGTGATCACATGGCGAGTATTCAAGACGCAGTCTGTATTAATACTCAGTGGTTAACACTCATGTCATCTTCCATTCTAACACACAGCCTAACGTCCACTTCACATGGTTATTTCACATGGCGAGTATTCAAGACGCAGTTTGTATTAATACTCAGTGGTTAACACTCATGTCATCTTCCATTCTAACACACAGCCTAACGTCCACTTCACATGGTTATTTCACATGGCGAGTATTCAAGACGCAGTCTGTATTAATACTCAGTGGTTAACACTCATGTCATCTTCCATTCTAACACACAGCCTAACGTCCACTTCACATGGTTATTTCACATGGCGAGTATTCAAGACGCAGTCTGTATTAATACTCAGTGGTTAACACTCATGTCATCTTCCATTCTAACACACAGCCTAACGTCCACTTCACATGGTTATTTCACATGGCGAGTATTCAAGACGCAGTTTGTATTAATACTCAGTGGTTAACACTCATGTCATCTTCCATTCTAACACACAGCCTAACGTCCACTTCACATGGTTATTTCACATGGCGAGTATTCAAGACGCAGTCTGTATTAATACTCAGTGGTTAACACTCATGTCATCTTCCATTCTAACACACAGCCTAACGTCCACTTCACATGGTTATTTCACATGGCGAGTATTCAAGACGCAGTCTGTATTAATACTCAGTGGTTAACACTCATGTCATCTTCCATTCTAACACACAGCCTAACGTCCACTTCACATGGTTATTTCACATGGCGAGTATTCAAGACGCAGTTTGTATTAATACTCAGTGGTTAACACTCATGTCATCTTCCATTCTAACACACAGCCTAACGTCCACTTCACATGGTTATTTCACATGGCGAGTATTCAAGACGCAGTTTGTATTAATACTCAGTGGTTAACACTCATGTCATCTTCCATTCTAACACACAGCCTAACGTCCACTTCACATGGTTATTTCACACTTGCACTGGAATGTTTTATATTGGCAAAGCTGGTAACACCTTTCCTGTACAAGTTCCAAAACCAACACGATAACCATCTCCCTCACAGAAACCTGAAAATAATAACATAACCATTTTGTTTTCTCACAGAACCTAAAATTAAAAACAACTTAATAACTGGCTCATGCACAGCATTTTAAGTCCTTGATACCAATTATGAAATTTGTTTTACAGAATAAATGAAAATAATTTATCATCTTCTCCACATGTGTGAAGATATAAGAACAATGACCTATGAAATCAAATTCTCACAAGATATCATAATCTGGATAGTAACGTTAAACTTCAAACTGATCTGGTTTATTGTTTAAAGTTTTAACTGTAAACCAGTCTATCACTGTCAAGTTAAAGAGTTAAATTATAAATATATATATATCTGGTTGAACTGTAAACCAATCTGATTACCCGGTTTAACTGTAAACCAATCTGATAACCTAGTGAAATAGTAAACCAATCTGATTACCTGGTTTAACTGTAAACCAATCTGTTTACCTAGTTTAACTGCAAAAGAATATGATAATCTCTTTAAACTGCAAACCAGTCTAATTACCTACCTGTCATTATAAGTTCATCATCATCTTGCAGGAATTTTCTCGTTATGTTGTTTCCCAGGTCTATAGGCTTTGTACCTTTCCAACACAACTCCAGCATACTGCCAAAGGAATCCTCAGACTGTAAACAAATCAACAAATTATGGTAAATATAGCATTGTTACTGTAACAGTAAAACAATAATAACGGTAATTTTTGTAGATGAAAAGTTTTATTAGGTATGGCGAAACAAGCAACCCTAATTGGGAATTTCACATAACTTCCTAAATTACATCGCTTAAGATGTTGATAGTGTGTTAATTTATTGTGTCCCGATTAATCCTTTTTTTTGGTTAACATTATTTCCAACCCTTTTATAGTGAACAAGTTGTTGTTTTCAGTCCAGTACACTGTTGTTTATTACCTTCCCTAAGAGAGATGATTTGGCTACCTTTGTTGTTTCCTAGTCAAAATCTTTGTTTAAAATTACCTCTCCTGAGATAGTTCAATATTGTTAAACCGAGTGATCTTGTTTCCTAGTCCAGTAAATCAATAACCTCCATTTGATATACGGTATTGTTTATTACCTCCTCTGAAGTGTTCCATATTCATTTATATCATATACCCTATGAATTTAAAGCATTCTGATTGGTCGAGAGCTCCGTACTCGCGAGTCCGAAAAAAGTGATAACTACCCCGGAATTCAAAGGGTACATGATATAACAAGTAAATACTAATGTTGAGGTCGATATGTAGTTTTGCGGACCTAGGTAGTGTGATATGAAGTCCTCGGTTGATATCACACTACCCAGGTCCGCAAAACTACATATCGACCTCAACATTAGTATTTATTTGTATGAAGTCCCCTGGGTTTAAATATCCAGTAACTTTTTGGTAGGTAAGTTGTTGATTTATTGTTCCATATATGTAAAGAAATTACCTCCTTTTGATAAATTAATAAAATATTGTAAACTACCCTCCCTGAGATGGTTCCAGATGCATAAGGTCTCCTGGGTTGATTTTACATCCAGTTAAAGCAGCATCTGGCAGTACAAGCTTTTTTTAGATATATAATAACGTATTGTGAATTACCTCCCCTGAGATGGTTCCAGACCCCATCAAGTCCCCTGGATTGATGTTACATCCAGTCACTGTATGGTGGGCAAGTTGTTGCTTCATAGCCCAGTACATCTTCTTTCATATTATAATAATGTTTTGTAAATTACCTCCCCTGAGATGGTTCCAGACCCCCATTAAGTCCCCTGGATTGATGTTACATCCAGTTATGGTCCAGTACATCTTCTTTCATTTTATATTAACATATTGTAAATTAACTCCCCTGAGATGGTTCCAGACCCCATCAAGTCCCCTGGATTGATGTTACATCCAGTCACTGTATGGTGAGCAAGTTGTTGCTTCACGGTCCAGTACATCTTCTTTCATATTATAATAACATATTGTAACTTACCTCCCCTGAGATGGTTCCAGACCCCATCAAGTCCCCTGGATTGATGTTACATCCAGTCACTGTATGGTGAGCAAGCTGTTGCTTCACGGTCCAGTACATCTTCTTTCATATTATAATAACATATTGTAACTTACCTCCCCTGAGATGGTTCCAGACCCCATCAAGTCCCCTGGATTGATGTTACATCCAGTCACTGTATGGTGAGCAAGTTGTTGCTTCACGGTCCAGTACATCTTCTTTCATATTATAATAACATATTGTAACTTACCTCCCCTGAGATGGTTCCAGACCCCATCAAGTCCCCTGGATTGATGTTACATCCAGTTACAGTATGATGGGCAAGTTGTTGTTTCATTGTCCAGTACATGAACTTAAAGTTACTCCTACACAGAGTCACCGGGGAGGACAGCCCATCACCTAAAACAAACCAATCAAAATTCTCATTACTGTTTTGTTTATGTTCATGGTACTGGTATTTGTTGTCAATGTGGGCCTTACTGATCATCTGAACTTGCTATTTTCAGTTAACAGCTGCCTTTTCATATGCTATAAAATTACTACAAACCCACTACTTGGATCACTACTATTTTTAACCCCAAAATGACCACACCTCTCTCTATAAAAGCCAATGTTTACAAGTTTTCTAAGTGATGTTTACAATGGGGAGGTTTGTACTTGCACAAAGTTGTCCACAGGGAATGGAAATTTATACACTCATTATATAATATGTTGCAGAGTTGTGGCAAGAATTACAAAGGGTACATTTTTGCAATATTTTACTACAATTACTTATCTTGGAAGCATTCCTTAAACAAACTTTAAACATGTTTTAAGGACTTTTTCAATCCATATTGAATAAACTTCAGTGTAAGCATTTTATAGCACTCAGCAGAATTCACAAGGGCCAAAATTGGAGGCCAGTTTAAAAACTCTAGCTTGCGATTGGTCAGTTTGGAGATAAGACCCACTTTCAACTAATCAAATTCTTGCATTTGGATTTTTGAGTGTTCTACTTTTTGACTTTTATGATCTTTGTCCCAAATCTAAAAACACTTAAGGATTGAATCCATATTTGATGGTTTTCATTTGGGTATGGAAAACAGTTGGTTTGTTTAAAGTGTGTGAAGCCCGAATGGCTTCTCGTGTACTTTAAACAATCCAACTGTTTTTCATACCGAAATGAAAACCATCAAATATCGTTTCTATCCTTATATTTACACTAATAAATAATATCATCAATACAGAAATAACTAGAAGAATTCATGATAAATAGGCATTTTTGAATGGCTGTTGGAAGAGCTACGTTGACAATAAAGTGAATGACGGTATGCTTTTTCGCAGCAACTCGTGGCAAAACATGCTTGCTCGGCGACGTCACACGTCAAAACATTGTGCAATGTGAAATAAATTGTGAACGGCTCTAATGTAGCAACGCCTTTTAAAAAATACGTCACACTGTTTACCATCAGAAATTATGATTTGTTAAATGAATAAGACTTCATCATAGAGGATGAAGTTGAAGTGTAAATATTTACATTTTAAGGACACTTCTAGCTGTATGTCAAAGTTATAATCATCTTCATGCGTAAGGTATGGCAGAGGTTTAGGGTCCTGTTCCATGTTCTTCACAATGAAAGGCTTCAAGGCATCCATGGTAACGACCCATGGTGAGATTGTCGTGCCGAAATTCTTCCCTAGGAACGGACCAAGTGGAACATATTCCCATTTCTGTATGTCTCTTGCTGCAAAATAATCATGTATACACAATGAAGTTTTTTAATACTTTGAGTGATTTAGAAACATGATTCTGAGATTTTTGCATACAAATGAACTGATGACAAGACTTTTCCAAATGATGATATAGTCAAAAAGCATTAACTTTCCTGACAACATATTCCTACTTCTTTTTATCTTTTGCTTTAAAATAAGCTATGTGAAGCAGGTTTATTTTTTGCATACAGAGTAAAAACTAAAACAGCCAACATAGATAAAAGATTACCTGACCAATCATTCATTAAAACCATTCCAAAGATGTACTCCTCAGCTTTCTCGATGGGGATAGGCTCTCCCAGGTTTGTGGCTGGTCCCGCGAAGAACGCCATTTCTAGCTCAAAGTCCAACAGCTTACAACTTGTGAACACTGGCGGCTGATCTGAAATAACAATCCAATTGAATCTGACCCTTACTATATCAGTGTTAACGCGTCTTCCACTAGTGTAGTTCCAGATCAGCTGGCACATCTATGCCATGATCTGGATCTGCGCTGGTCGCACCTTGGTCAGAAATAACCCAACGAGAACTGTCTAGATTTTGATCAGATGGAATGAATATGCCAGCTGATCTGGAACTACAATGGGTTAAAACATGCAATTAAACCCATACATAAACGGTTAACATAATTTTCCATGTTTCAAACCAGCATATAGCAGCCATCAACAACTAAATGACAGCTATACTAACTGAAACAGGGCAGTGCTAGTGCTTTTAGTGATAGCTACCTCATATGAAAGAATCTGCATTTTTTCCACAATTCGATTCAAAATGCCATACTTGTTTTATCAAATGTGCTGAATCAGTCAGCATGTTGTCTGATATGGATCTACACTGGTTACTTCTTGGTGAGATATATCCTAATGAATCAAACAGCAAACAGTGTAGATCCTGATCAGACAGACTTCCCGAAAGTTGTAAAAAAAGTGTCAGACATGTGGTCAGACAAAATGTGAAAATCTGTCTGACCGAAACAAATTCTGTCTGACTGAAACATTTAACACATTAAATAAGCAAAACACAGTATTAAGGGTGTTTTTGTTTTGTTTTTCAGTGGCACGAATTGTCATGATGACGAATACGTAAAATATTTCATTCGGATATCCTCACTCATTTCCCTCGGAACAGTCTCGAATCAAAACACCAAATTTTAATTTAGCGAGTAAAATTGGAATATGCAGATTAAATTTTTGCCGGACACTCGGTCCTACATCATTGGAAATCACATCAGACCAGTCCAAATTTTAGCGGACAGGTCCGACGGTCGGGCGACTTTCAGGAAGTCTGATCAGACAGCAGAGATTGATGTGCCCATAGGGTGATTGCCATAACCTAAGGTGAAAAGAGTTAAACACGAAGTTGCAGCGGTGAGAAACATTTTGGGAGATGCTCAACAGCCTTCATCACTAAGCTGTTTTACCCTTTCCTTGATATATTATATGCATTTTTATGCATGTGCGACCAGTGTAGATCCAGATCAGCCGGCACATCCGTGCCGTCTGATCAGGATCTGCACTGGTCACATTTTGGTCAGAAATAACCTAATGAATCAAAAAGCAAACAGTTTAGATCCTGATCAGATGGCACGGATGTGCCAGCTGATCTGGATCTAAACTGTTCTCCCTAGCAATAAAAGTGTATCTATACAGGAAAGGGTTAATGTTCAGTAATTCCTACGATTCATACAGACTACCTATAGGCTTGACAACATAAGTTAGGTCATAAGACAAGAGTCCCTACTGGGGTAAATTCAGGCACTGAAGCCTCATTTTAATACCAGCTAGCCAGATAGCCTTACTTACTGTCATCGGGTCTGACCTGGCCGTTGGGACGTCTGATCGGCGTCCCTGATATAACCACTGAGGAGGCTCTGCCATGGTACCCAACTGGTAGGTGAGTCCTGAAAGTCACAATTCCTCTCCTTAGTGCAAAAATTGCATAAGTTTAAACCTTCTTCCTTTACATTATGGGTTTAAATTAAGACATCTATCGAATGGTGATGTATCGTAAAAATATGTAAGAAAGCAGTTAACTTAGTTTTGGCAATTAAAAAGCTAAAACCCTGATCTGGCCTGCAATGGAACTTAGATGAGATATTAGACTCATAAACTTTTGATAAAGTTTAGAAAGTATTGCACAAAGGCATTTTAAATTTAAGAGTGGATAGTGCTTATTTGGTCAAATATCAACAAATGTACAGCCATTACTCAAGATAAATACAAACAATCTTGCTGGTTTAACTTCATCTGAGGTACTATGCCCAAAAACATCCTGATAAATTTGATGAAAATCCAATGTAAATAGCGAAACTTGCTAATTTGCAATTACAGTCCATTCGCACTGCTATGAATCGCAATTTTATGAAATGACGGTGTACTATGAAAGAAGCAGCCGGTCCTGTTCGTATTTCTTCTTTATTCAATATGAAAAACATGCATTTGAACGAAGTGCAATTTAACATAAAATGTGATTCATCAAACAGTTATGACAGTCCCTTAACCTAAATAACAGTGAAATAAACATGCCATTTAACGATTCTCCATCTGACTGGTGTTTTAACCCTTTCCTTGATATATACGCATTTTTACGCATGTGTGACCAGCGTAGATCCAGATCAGCAAGCACATCCGTGCCGTCTGATCAGGAACTGCTCTTGTCGAATTTTGGTCCGAAATAACCTAATGAATAAAAAAGCGAACAGTATAGATCCTGATCAGACGGCACAGATGTGCCGGCTGATCTGGATCTAAACTGTTCGCTCTAGCAATAAAGGTGTATCTATACAGGAAAGGGTTAAGGACCTCCACGATTGATATCCATTTGTTGACTTTTTGTACAATTAAAAGAAAAGTGAAATATGCCAACAGGAATGGCCATATCCAGCAGAAACAGCCTCCCCACACAGCCAGAAAGTAAAGAGGAGAAGAGTATGGTATTACAATAATCAGATGCCACAATTTAAGAAAGTGAGAAAGTGAGAAAGTGGGTTACCGCCTTGGGACAGTCAGTGGCAAAACAATTTGCAATGAACAATTTAAGCATTTAATGACAAATTTATTACAAACATTTGTGAACCTATATCTGTACATTATTTTGTGTAAACTAAAAAAATGTGCAATTATTTTATGTCGATTTTTAATTTTGTTTTTTTAAATTTGTTGCACTCATTTTGTGATAATATTTAATTGCACATCTGTATACTATTTTCTAATGATATGTTCTTGTGATTGATAATTTTCCTGTCTTTTTTATTTGTACTAATATTATATATATCTATGTTATAACATATCACAACATTAACATACAACGACACTGACGATTTATGGCAGTATTAACAACCAAGTCAAAATGTGATTCTACGAAAAATCGACATGGTCTGATGCTTATTCGTAGAATGGTAAAAATTGTTTAAGTATCGCTTAAGTTTAAGAACCAACAACATTTTTATGCACCCCATTCCCCAACACTCTAGCCAATTAACAGTCATGTATAAAAACTTCAGTACTTACCAGTTAGGCATCAAGGCATTATCTTTTCCTCTAAACATACAGCCCACATTGTACGCATGGTTCTTGGATGAATAGAAATCTGTGTAATCTCCAATCTTTGCCGGCATGTGCATAGTAGCCGCTGACTGCGCAACAAATGCCCTGCAATACATTAAAGGCCGTGGGGGAATGTAGAGTGGTGAAATCACAAATATGTTTCCAGGTTCGACCTTTTACTTACTCATATCATATCAATCAATAATAACATATCGTCAGATGTGACGTTAATGTAAAGGCGTGGGACTTCACGTGGGATGTCGCGTTATAATGGATAGATTACTAATTCCCGACAGGCCGTAAGAAGTTTGTGCAATGATGCCATGTTATCATAATAAATTCATGATTACATGAAGAAGCCCGGAACAGTTAGGCATACCTTTTTCAAGTGAATGTAAATTTTGATAGGTTGAATTTTCAACCAATGGCATCAATAGAAATTAAGAACATCTGTGCTGTCTGATCAGGATCTAAACTGTTCGCTTTTTGATTCATTAGGTTATTTCTGATCAAAATGCGATCAGTGCAGATCCTGATCAGACGGCACAGATGTGCTGGCTGATCTGAATCTACACTGGTGGCACATGTGTAAAAATGCGTATACATGTATATCAAGGAAAGGGTTAAAATCCACTGCTGAAATAGCATGTACATACTATAATATTGGTAAGATAGCAATGAAAATCCATAGCGGTGAAACTGCATCGGTCATTTACTGATGAAACAGCAAGGAATATCTACTGATGAAATAGAATGAAATATGCACTATTGAAATAGCATGGAATACACACTGGTGGAACAGCATGGAATTTCCACTGGTGAAATCACATGGAATATTCACTGTTGAAATAGAACAAAACATCTCTACTGAAAAAGTCTGGAAATCCCTAACGCAACAGTGATTGTCTACTTAATAACTCTGACCATTCTATGAATGTTTTAGAAGTACTACACTTCTGTTAAATTGAGCAGAAAATAAAGTGTAAAAGACAGGCTGGTGAATTGACTGACAGACAAAATACCGTATAATGGGTTATTTTCACAAGCATAATATTTTCGCTATTTTCGCGATCGTCGTGAATTCGCAAAAATAAAAACGCCAAAATTTCTCAACTTTATTTTCGCGAAGTGCAATGCTGATGAGCGATACTTTTAAATAATCTGTTTGAAAAGGCTTTATAATCGTCTTAGCCAGCAGGCTACCGGTTTTTTATCGCTTCATAGTCTATATCTGCAGTGGTAACTGTCATTATTCCGTCGATAAAATCATTATCACCTTTGTTATTAAAACGGATGTCAATTATGCTATGGACAATTTGATTTATAATAGTTTGATAAAATACCACTGTTAAATGCGCAGCTTTCACACCTTAGCAAACACTTCTTCTAATAATACTTAATTTTTACACTTGTACATCTGCTGGCACAGGATTACAAAAAAAGCAATATGAATGCACTGGAACATTAAAAACGCGAAAATTAATATCTGCGGGCACAAATTCGCTAAAATTACAACCGCAAAAATTTAAATTATGGCAAAATCGCGAAAATTTTTGATCGCGAAAATAACCCATTATACGGTACAATGTTTTCTCCTAAAATGGGTTAAGATATAATAACAGACGATATGTTACCGCTGCCTTAGTTCAGCGTTATCTCTCAGGACTGGGTTGTCGGCAGATAAGATGCTCTGTAGTGTTTCACGAGCTTCCCTCCATGCATCTCTCCCAAGCCCCATAAAGCCATTCAGGCATGACTAAAATTAGACATTGTGTAAACAAATAACACTAAAATATTGAAATAGATGTAATTTAACCCTTTTCTGTACAGATACACCTTTATTGCTAGGGCGAACAGTTTAGATCCAGATCAGCCGGCACATCCCTGCCATCTGATCAGGATCTAAACTGTTCGTTTTTTATTCATTAGGTTATTCCTGACCAAAATGCGACCAGTGCAGATCCTGATCAGACAGCATGGATGTGCCGGCTGATCTGGATCTACACTGGTTGCACATGCGTAACAAGAGCTGTCAGAGGAGACAGCATGCTCGACTATTCGAATCATTTGAAACAAATGCAATTTGAAGATTAAAACAATAACAACTATGTCCATACATTCATGTGCAATCAGGAAAAATATTAACAAGTGAATGGTACGGGAGAAATTCTTTTCAAATAACAGAAATAATTCCTAAATGTACCATAAATATTAAACTGAATAGGGGAATAACTATGAAATATTTCTGAATTTGTTAGAAAACTTGTTAGTAATTTTTTATTAGAGACATTTACTTTTAGTCAAATATCAATCACTTCAGTAATGTTACTGAAAAAGAACTGAAATGAAAATATAATGGTAGTTTGAAGTTGATACCTTAAGTATTTGCAAAGTTATCGATGAAGTGCACTTAAGTGAAAATAGAAGTGAAACTAGAAATGTGTCCATAGGACACGGATGCCCCGCTATGCATCATTTTCAGACACTCAAGTGCAATGATGGGAATAATACGCGATACACTGCCCTTTCATGGTGAACATTTGCGTCAAGTTTTTTGGAAATCCCTCCATTTATAATGAAGTTACAGCCTGGACAAGAAAATTCTATTTTTAGTAACAGTGACCTTGACCTTGGACCTTCAGGCTTGGGTATTGTGCAGACACACTGCCTTTTCATGAACATTTGTGCAAAGTTATTTTGAAATCCCTCCATTTATAACAAAGTAACAGCCAGGACAAGATAATTCTATTTTTAGTAACAGTGACCTTGACCTTTGACCTACAGGCATGGGCATGGTACGTGACACACCGCCCTGTCATGGTGAACATTTGTGTCAAGTTATTTTGAAATCCTTCCATTCATAACAAAGTTACAGCCTGGACAAGAAAATTCTATTTTTAGTAACAGTGACCTTGACCTTGGATCTACAGGCATGGGTATTGTGCGGACACACCGCCTTGTCATGGTGAACATTTGTGCCAAGATATTTTGAAATCCCTCCATTCATAACAAAGTAACAGCCTAGACAAGAAAATTCTATTTTTAGTAACAGTGACCTTGACCATTGACCTACAGGCTTGGGCATGTACGTGACAGACCGTCTTGATATGGTGAACAACTATACCAAGTTATTTAAAAACCCAATAAGAAATAACAAAGTTACAGAGCGGACAAGATTTTGCAAGAAAATTCTATTTTTAGTAACAGTGACCTTGACCTTGGACCTACAGGCATGGGTATTGTACGCGACACACCGCCTTGTCATGGTGAACATTTGTGCCAAGTTATTTTGAAATCCCTCCATTCATAACGAAGTAAAGGACCGACTGTATATTTTGCTTAACACAAAATGTAAGCGAAAAAGGGGCATAATTTGAAAAATATTGGAAGAAGGGTTATGGGTCTTGTTGGTTATGATGTAGATTTTGATGGTGAAAATATATTTCAAGTTTCAAGGCAATATCTCAAGTAGTTTTAAAGTTATGGGCAAAATGCATATTTTGCTTGACACAAAATATAAGAAAAAAGGGAAATAACTTGAAATATATTGACAGCAGAGTTATGGGTCTTGTATGTAATGATGTAGAATTTGATGGTGAATATATATTCCAAGTTTCAAGTTGATATCTCAAGTAGCTTATAAGTTATGGACCAAAGTGCATATTTTCCTTAACGCAAAATTTAAATGAAAAAGGGGCATAACTTGAAAAATATTTGTAGCAGAGTTATGGGTGTTGTTGGTAATGATGTAGAATTTGATGGTGAATATATATTCCAAGTTTCAAGTTGATATCATAAGTAGTTTTCAAGTAATGGACCAAAGTGCATTTTTTGTTTAACGGACGCCGACACCGACACCGGGGCGAGTAGGATAGCTCCCCTATTCTTCGAATAGTCGAGCTAAAAATGTGTATATATCAAGGAAAGGGTTAATGTAAAATATTTATAGACCTCTCATGACATTACAAGAAATGTATTTTTTCTATATTTTATTTCTCAACAAATATTGTCTAATGTAATTTGTCTTAACTGGTTACCCTTTATTCCATATACAGTAAAACTTCGAAAACTCGAATACTCAGGGGGATTATGAAAATGTTCGAGTTTTCCATGGCGCTCGAGTTTTCGAAGCTTCACTTTATGAGGTCCGATTTTTAAGTCAAGTCGTATAAACACATGTATGTTACCTTGTTGTTGAGTACGTTATCTGAATATCAGCTAAATTAATAAAGGATTCATTTCAGATTGTATTTTCTTTAAACCTGTATATCTGTTTGAAAACATTTTTGAGGTATTTTTTTCGAGAAAACTGCTTTTTAAACCTTTCGTGTTGACATTGTCCGAGAACTAGTATACTTCACAACGGTGCGTCGTTTTTTTTATACGCGTGTAAAATTTACTAGGTCCCGTCAACATAAAAAACAACAAACAACCTCGTCTCAACGCAGCCGCCTACCGAGTGATCATAAAATCATTTTCTTTCATCATAACCTGCTTTAATCAGATCAATTAAAACACAATAGACGTTGGCGATTGACAATAAACTGCCAATTATAACCCGTCACAACGTGTGAAAACCACGCGTCACCGTTTACCAAATGCGAAAATTTTATCAGTCGTTTATTACTCGAGTTTTCTAATACAAACAAAGAAGAAATATGCTTCAAGGGACCGACACCTGTGTTCGAGAATTCGAGTTTTTGAAGTTCGAGTTTTCCATGGTATTTTTATATAGAATATATAAGAAAATTGCCGGGACCAGCAAAACTACTTCGAGTTTTACCGAGTGCTCGAGTTTTCGATGTTCGAGTTTTCGAAGTTTTACTGTATATGCAATTTATCACATGTGCAAACAGTGTGAGGCACGCCACGGGAAAGGTACCTTTGGTCATTTTTTGTGTCATTTTTGTTGTTACTATATTTAGAAAGAACTTTAAAATTTCTATTATTTTCTAATAACAAAACAGTGATTTTGTTACACATTTTGACAGTAAAATGGTATTTTTACCGCGAATTGCATAATAATTAATGTCGTCTGCTCAACTTTATGACGTCGTTTCAAGGATTGACGTCAACTGCCCGAAGGTACCTTTTCCCGTGGCGTGCCTCAGTGTATATCCAGATCAGTCGGCTTATCTGTGCCATCTGATCAGGATCTGCACTGTAAGCTTTTTGGCCACAAATAACCTTATAAATCAAAAAGCAAACAGTGTAAGTTGTTTACAGAATGTGAATATGTCTGAATGCATGTCAGTTTTTTTGTATTTTGGATAACATAAGGATTTCACATGTCTGTGGTCAGGCACTATCAGGTACAGGTTGCATTTATTCAGCATATTATTACAGTAAGCTTGAATAGTAGACCTAAATGGACTCGACCAAGTTTAAAGAATAATGGAAATTATTTTGTGTTTTAAAAACATAAAATAATTCAAAAAAATATATATTAAATTCTTAGAAATCAAAGCTTAATGAATAAATAAATAATAACAAATTCACAATAAACTTCCTTGAAAGGACAAAATAGACTTCTGAAGTATTTATGGATTCAACAGTCTTTTAACCCTTTCTCCTTAGTTGCATCTTTATTGCATGTATTATGAAGAGAATTTTAGCTGTAGAACGACTTTTGCGTTGTTATTCTGTTCTTCTGCGGTGAGCGCTTATTTTGACCGCTGGTGTTACACGGGTTTATTGTTGTTGTACACAGAGTTGTTATTCTACACAAAGTCTTTTAAGGTTTCTAAACTTTTATTTGTGGTTTTAAACAACAAGTCCACAATAACAATTTTCAAAATACAAGTTTTGTTTCACAAAGTAATGTCTAAAGATTTCTAGCTCAATTTCCCCTTTTAATTTTAAAGTTCATAAAGTTCTTTTTAACAGTTCACAAAGTTTTCACAAAGTATTATTTAATTTAGTCACAAAGTTTAAGTTAATTCATTCACAACGTTTTTAGTTCCTTGGTTCACAAAGTATTTGTTAATGTTATCCTAGAAAATTTCAGTTTATATACCTTTTTTCAAAAATTGACATTTACAACTTAACATTTGAGATTTTGACAGATTAAGAAAACTAAGACCTAAAGCACAATTAAACAAAAGGTGATAAAAGCTTCAGATTGATAACAGGTGACAGTTCCTTACAATTCAAAGGAAATAAAATATATTATTAATCAGATATTAATCATCAAGTCTGGCTTCAGGTTCTAAATTTACTTTACTTTAAATTAAGAAAGAGTAATATGAATTTTCCCTTTTCAACAATTTACACTAAATTGATATTAATTTTCTAATTTTATATTTCAAGTATCACATATGTATTGCTTTTAAAATAAGAAACATTTTGCTACTAAACATGTTATAATTTGATTTTCAATATTAAATACCAAATTATTTGTTATGATGCAATATCAAATAATGTAGAAATTTGCATCATAATACATGGGTGAACAGTATAGATCAAGATCAGAAAGTATGTCTGCACCATCTGATCAGGATCTACATTTTTGCTTTTTGATTCATTAAGTCATTTCTGACCAATAAGGCGAACATTATAGATCATGAACAGTGCCCAAGGTTATAAAACTGAGCATGGAAACCAGTCTCAAATCTCAAGCATCTGATTGGCTGAAATGGCGACCAGTCGCCATTTCAGCCAATCAGATGCTTGAGATTTGAGACTGGTTTCCAATCTCAGCTTTATAACCTTCAACCCAGTTGGCACAGAGGTATATATGGAGTAAATTATATTATACAATTATTTACTTCTTAGCTGGGAAATATGCTGTGATATTGATCTAAAAAATCGTTATTGACCGAGGCGATAGCCGAGGTCAATAACGATTTTTGCGGTCAATATCAACAGCATATTTCCCAGCTAATAAGTAAATAACTGTTTTATTACATGAACTATAAATAGTTATATATATAATAGTTTATTACATGAACTATAAATAATATAAAAGATGGAAACTTTCGGATTCTATTTATAGACAGGTCAGTATCAGCGAAAGCGGGTCAATATCTAGATTTATTGACTCGGTTATTTTGGGGTGTGACCAATCGCGTTGCGTCTATTTATAGTTCATGTAATAAATCAGATTATACCGAGAAAAGATCATACATTTAGAAAATACTAGAGTAGTAAACTTTTAATAAAAAAATCAACCAGAAAAAGTGACCCAGAAAAATGCGTCAGTTGGCTTAATCTATGAAAGCCGTATATATGAATCAAAAGGTAAAGTAGATAAATGCCATATTTATGAGGCGAGTGGTCTAATTGTAAAACTCTGTATATATGAGGCATTGGGTCAAGAGTATCAATTTCACAACACAAAAATTTCTTTATGACTTTTATCATGAAAAGAAGTTTTTGTCAATGCTAGTGTCATTAAACAATTAACCTGTGATTGGATACCAGTCTTGAAACTCTAGCTGATGATTGGTCAGTTTAACAACTGAGCTAATTTCAGCCAATCTACTGCTTGAGATAAGTGACTGGTTTCCAGTCTTTTTTTTATCATCTTGAGCCCTGTTTTCCTCATACCTCATCAAAGACATGTTGATGGCTTCTGAGCACTGGTCCCTCAAACAGACTTTTGACAATGGTCAAATCGAGAATCTGGTCCCCAATAGCAACACCAATACGAGGCCTTGGCTACAAAATAAACACAGATAACAAATCATTATATTAACAACAAATTGCAAGATTTTCAAACTCATTTCTTGAATTTGTGAGGAATTTATTATTGTGAAATTCGTGGATCCACAAATTTAAGACCACTACGAAAATCTGAAAACTGAAAGCAATGAAATGGTGTTTGTCTACTCCAAATATTTAGAGGAACGCATGCTTCTTTATCCTTTAACATTTAATATTTGGACATTTTATATTTTTCATTTATTGGCAAGCGTTACCTCTAAACGCGATGCATCAAAAACATGTCACATATTTAGTTTTAACAAAAAGTTTACAGAAAGTCATTATCTCAGCTTTAAATGATTAGACACTGAAAATATATAACAAGATTCACCTTTACGCATCAAATCATCAGTAAACATGAATTAAATCCGGTAAATTATATTCAAGTACTGTGTATGCAGTACTTTCACTTGACATATTGCCGATTGACAGTAACTGTTGCGTAAAAAATTCGTAGACGAAAAATAATATTTTCAATAGTCAGGTTATGTCCTTTAAACAGTAAGAAAAACAAACTATTGAATTTAACTTTAATTATCAAGAAAATATAATCTGTCCGATTTTATGGGGAAGTATGATTTATATTATAAAACATCTATTTATTTTTAATTCGTCCAATTAGTACTGTATAACATGAGGTGGTGGCATGATTTACGTGAGCCAATCAGAATTGAGCAATGTCTACACGGCTAAGAGCCGCATATACAAAAATACTGTGGTGGAAATTAAAATGGATTATCGTAGTTTATAATTGGATATTGTAAGTAATTTTTGTGTCTGAAGCAAGAATAAGAGTAATATTAAATATTGCTATATTTAGGTCTGTCATGTTGTAAATCACAGGTGACCGTATCATTGTTAAAAAATAAAATTGCAATAAAGAAAAAAAAGTTTTTGTGTTTTTGATATATTATAATGAAGGTCCCCAAGAAGCGGGTCCCATACACTGATAGGGACCTCAAAGAACTGAAAAATTTTATCATTTAGACAAACAAATCTAGCTTAAACAATACAGCAACAGGTGAGTCTTGAATCATGCTAACATGTCGCGAAAACCGAATTGAATTTCCTCAAACCGATTTTTTGCTACAGCTTTTCATATAGGCTCAAACATTGCCTAAAGCTTTAGTCGACATCGATGAGGTGATCCCAAAAATTCATTTTGGTTACGGCATTTCCCAGTGTCTCCCCACATCTATGATATATTCACACCGCGCATACATAAAATACATAGTTTTCAATCATTATCTACCATTAACTTGTACCTTTTCTCGATCTAACGCTAAAATCTTCGTTGTTTTTGTTTGCGTCGTCTCAAATATTTACTTTGACAGCCATGATGCTTCCGAATGACTTCGGTCAGTAAACGGAATACGACGATGACATTTTATGCAATTGTTTTTCCGATTGGCTGGCGTTTTAGACTACCAGCCAATCGAAGAAATCGTTGCAAAATTTGAGATCGGCGATTTCCGTAAACTGACCGAACTGAAAAGCTGTAGCAAAAAATCGGTTTGAGGAAATTCAATTCGGTTTTCGCGACATGTTAGCATGATTCAAGACTCACCTGTTGCTGTATTGTTTAAGCTAGATTTGTTTGTCTAAATGATAAAATTTTTCAGTTCTTTGAGGTCCCTATCAGTGTATGGGACCCGCTTCTTGGGGACCTTCATTATAATATATCAAAAACACAAAAACTTTTTTTTCTTTATTGCAATTTTATTTTTTAACAATGATACGGTCACCTGTGTTGTAAATTTGCAGATAACTTAGATAATTGTCCCGACTGAAAATCGGTCAGAACGTGCGACAGGAAAACTGCGTTCGGCGATATGACGTCTTAATTGCCATAAAATAAAAAAAAAAGATAAATAAGCATTTACGACGTCATATTTATAGGACTAGTGTTTGTCCAGAAACCATGGAATTTCATGGCAGTTAATATAAACAACAAAATGCTGTTATTTTGCGATTTGTAGGGAACAATCCTACTAGTTCAGAAAGTACCTGATGATAGCATGTTTTAATGACTTGTCATAAGATTCTGTTTTCTAGTCAATTATTCTCGATTCCTTGATCAACTAAGAAAATTGAATGAAAACCACAAAAGCTGTGTAAGTTATCAAGATATTGACTGATTCATGAAGGAGATAAATGAAAGTTGGGTGTCTAACTTTGCCGATTCATGTTGGTATAAAAGTAGGTGTGGACAAATCCTGTAATTTGATTGGTTCTTCCACAATGACCTTGGCAGTTTGCTTTGACCAACTAAAATACCTCCATTGTAATCATTAAAAGTGCACAAAGTTCAATTCCAATCAAAGCTTAATGTTACTAACATCATCTGATAACAGTACAGCTTAGTACTACACAAAATTTGATATGTAAACATATTTGTAATGTAATTTCGCGACATCGGTTCCAAGCCGGTGTTTTGTTCGCCCGAGTAATTTGCGTTCAGTATGAAATGTCATGGAAACTTACATCATTAGACGTGGAAAAGACACCATAAGGCAGATTTTGGATTGGAAAATGACTTTCTGGGGAAACGCTTATGAAGGACATTTTGAAGATTTGAAAACGATTGACGACGACTGTCCGATGCAAATTACACTTTTGTTATTCAGCCGCTCGTTCGTATCTAAATTAATTTGCCTTTTAAAAAGTTGAAGAAACTTTATATAATTGCGAATTAAATCTGTTTACACATCGTCCTTTTATTTATGCCGTGAATCTCTGTTTTAAGGCGTAATTCGAAACTCCCAAACTTATAGGCTGGTAGACTCTCGCACAGTCGCTATCAAAATTTGCTGAGTGTAATGTCAAATGCAATCATATCTATTTACTGTACTGCAAATACTTTTCACCCATTGAAAGCAATTTTGAAACTACTTCTTTTATTAAAGTTCTTGCTCGAAATATATTAAATAATTGCACCAACTGCTGCAACAACAATAACAACAACAACAACAATAGCAGCATATTAAATAAATGCACCAACTGCAGCAGAACAACAAAAATCGCAGCAGCAGAAGTATAAATAGCGACCGAAAGCAGTGGTTGTTGTTGCAGATGGACCGGGAAATTCGCATTTTAATTATGTTAAAGAATCATGGATTTTTTATTGCAAGGTTTTCCCCACAAACTTTTCGCAGTGTTCTACCCTTAAATGATGTTAGAGAGGACCGTCATCGCAAAAGCTGGCAGAAAAAAAAGAAATTATGTCCTATGACCTCTATCAAGTAAAACCACTCATATATCCTCGGGATTAATCCGTTCAAACATTATAGATACATCCATACGTGTTAAAGATTATTTTCAAACAGATTTCCATTTCAATCAATACCGGACCGTACAACTATATATGTTTTAAAAGATTTTAAACTTTCATACATGCTGAAAGTATAGCACCTGAAATTTTATTTAGAGCTTTCCAAATATGGGATCACCGAGGTGGGAGGACTTTATTTCAAGGAAACTCTTATTTTGCTT
Source organism: Corbicula japonica (assembly GCA_038501625.1). Lineage (NCBI taxonomy): Eukaryota > Metazoa > Mollusca > Bivalvia > Venerida > Cyrenidae > Corbicula > Corbicula japonica. The sequence goes on from JAZAYU010000050.1 coordinate 2,250,203, forward strand.
TCAAAAACAGTGAAATATGCATATCAGGAATATGGCCACATCCAGCAGACACAGCCTCCCCACTCAGCCAAAAAGTAGAGAGGTAAAGAGAGCATGGTCACAATGCTTACAATAATCAGTTTCAAAAATGGACGCCACAAACAATTAACGAAAGTGAGAACCCGATGGGATACCGCCTTGGAACGGTCAGTGGCAAAATAATTTGTAACTGGGGGTTTAAAACCAGGTTCTAGGTTGCACCAACCTCACACTTGACCAAACAGGTTCTCATATCAGCAAACAAGTACAAGTTGTCTGGGTGAAATAACTCCAACTCACCCATCAGCTGAAAAATGTTGCATGCAAAAGCACAAAAAAACATATTCAAGCGTACAAATGTATACGCCATACGTTGAAAATGTTAGCTTTGCGAGTGCTTTGTTTGTGCCAATTTTTATTTAAAGATAATTTGGATGCACAACTGAATTTGAAAACACTCGTCTGCAACAAATTTGTTCTAGGCTAAAGAAGTTTCGATTATATTATAATTTTCATGAAATGAATACAATTCATATTTGAACTGTTTTCTTCACATTTGTGAAATTGTGAACAAATGACACATTATTTCTCTATTTCCAGTAAATGTCGTCAATAATAACATACTGTAGATTATACTTTCCTTGTTTTTTTCCACGTTTTAATTACTTCTCGATTGCGCTAAATACATGGCTATAGCAAACTACATACTCACCATCAAAAGGAAAAGAGTTTTTTAAAATGTTTTCTCGTTGACTCAATACAGGTTGGCATATTTGTTTAGAACTGTGTGAAATATTCAGCAACAGAAATAACCTGACTGTCAATTATTTGTTCCCTTGCTGTTGTGTCATGTGGAATATCAATGTTTAACCTAATATTAGAGGGGCATGATTTCTTCTGGTGGTCAGTAACGATTAAAGAAGATTGCGGTTGTTTCCAATTTCACAACGTTATGGATTTTACCTGTACACCGTTTCATGACACGGTCGGAAATGGCAAAATCAGTCGCGGACTCGATTTAGGCAAATCTACGTTCAAAAGTTATATTTAACAAAAATGTTAGTCCTTTTCCAGGTTATAGCGACGTGTACATATTCTTGAGACAAAACAACCCTGACAAACAACGTTACCCATGAAAACGGTGATCACGTAAAATTCATCGTGTTGTAAAATCGGAAACTAAAATCATCTCCTGAAAACCGCTAAACTATCAGGATCTGACGACGAGTAACTAAAACCTGCTTTCATCACTAACCCTTTGAACCAATCAGAATGTCGCCTACAAAATCGCAAAAGTGAAAGTAAACATAGTACTTTAAACCAATGAAAGTGTTTACAGCCTGCGTAAGACATATTTTACTGAAGATATATTACGTGTTTGTGTAGTATTGGATTCATTTCTAATGTAATGATATCTTCAGATCATTTTGCGAACGTTATAAATTATGCTTTAGGTGTTGACAATTTCTAAAAAATGTAATCGGGAAAAACCATTATAGCTTATGAAAGGTGTCTGCGGGCCGTCACCAGATCTAACAGTTTGATAGATCTGACTTTAGTGAGATTTGCACGAAGCATGTTTAAGATCATTTTCTTTTTAAATCACCAATGCAAGTAATGAAATGTTCAGTACACTGATTCAGTTCATTTAGTGTAAAAGAGCAAAACAATTACTTCCTAGTTGAAAACGTGATAATGCAAATATGAACTAACAACTGAGATTTAGTTTTAAGGGCAATAGGTGATTCCAACCAACAAGTGCTCTTATCTGAAGATCTTGTGTGTTAAACCATGTCATACAAGAACATTTATGCATTACCATGTCATCAGTGATCAAATATAGTCTGGATTACCTGCCCATGACACTACGTTATTGAATAATAAGTAGGCTGGGAACCAGACATTATTCAAATAGAGCCATTGTCATTCAATTGTTCCATTAAATTAAAAAAAGGAAACAACTTTGACAGGCATGTCTTGTATGACATTCAGATAAAATTGAATGGTTTTATCTTTACTCCATAGATACGATATTTATTGCATGGACGGCCAGTGTAGATCCAGATCAGGACGTCCATTTGAAGCTTCGCTCAGTAAAGTGTCTTAACAAACGCACGTTTGACACAAATCTGACATTCCCCACACCTTAAAATAAGAATTCCAATTTTCATTTTATCTCAAGTAGGTCAGTATTATAAAAGTTAATAGTTATGATAAAGATAACTGACCAAATAGGGGTTTGGTAGGATAAATATATGTGGCCATAATGAGTAAGTACATAGATTGTTACAGTTCATTATGCTTTTTTTAAGTATTAGTCAGTTCTAGCTGGTTATTACAGGATTAAACTTCATTTTCTGTATTTTATGCACGTGTAAACTGTACCGAATAACGCTCAGTTTAAAAACAATGATATTTTTACATAGTAAGATGATTGTTACAGTTCATTATGCTTTTTTTAAGTATTGATCAGTTCTAGCTGGTTATTACAGGATTAAACTTCATTTTCCGTATTTTATGCACGTGTAAACTGTACCGAATAACGCTCAGATTAAAAACAATACTATTTTTAAATAATAAACACAAACATATAAACCAGAAAATTGAGAAAATAATTAATTCTTGTAATTCCCCCTGAAGACATTCCATTTAGACTGTCGTTTGGTAAAAGTCGACTAGTGGTTTTAGGGTTTAGTGCACTCAAAGTGCACTTTATGTCGAAACGGAATGTTATTGTGTTACAGGGTCTGGTGCTCTCAAACTACACTTTATGACGAAACGGAGTGTTTGTGGTCAATGTTCTAGCGCACTAAAAGTGCACTTTATGTCGAAACGGAATGGTATTGAGTTACAGGGTCTGGTGTACTCGAAGTGCACTTTATGATGAAACGGAGTGTTTGTTTTCAATGTTCTAGCGCACTCAAAGTGCACTTTATGTCGAAACAGAATGTTATTGTGTTAAAGGGCCTGGTGTACTAAAAGTGCACTTTATGACGAAACGAAGTGTCTGTGGTCAATGTTCTAGCGCACTCAAAGTGCACTTTATGTCGAAACGGAATGTTATTGTGTTACATGGTCTGGTGCAATCAAAGTACACTTTATGACGAAACGGAGTGTTTTTGGTCAAGGTTCTAGCGCACTCAAAGTGCATTTTATGTCGAAACGGAGTGTTATTGTGTTACAGGGTTTGGTGGACTCGAAGTGCACTTTATGTGGAAACGGAATGGTATTGTATTACAGGCTCTAGCGACTCGAAGTGCACTTCATGCCAAAACGGAATGGTATTGTGTTACAGGGTCTAGTGCACTCGAAGTGCACTTATGTCGAAACGGAATGTTATTGTGTTACAGGGTCTGGTGCACTCAAAGTGCACTTTATGTCGAAACGGAATGGTATTGTGTTACAGGGTCTGGTGTACTCGAAGTGCACTTTATGATGAAACGGAGTTTTTGTGGTCAATGTTTTAGCGCACTCAAAGTGCACTTATGTCGAAAAGGAATGTTATTTTGTTAAAGGGTCTGGTGCACTAAAAGTGCACTTTATGACGAAACGGAGTGTTTTTGGTCAAGGTTCTAGCGCACTCGAAGTGCACTTTAAGTCGAAATGGAGTGGTATTGTGTTACAGGGTCCAGTGCACTCGAAGAACCGCAATCACCCTAAGTATTGGGACACCCTTATTTTTCACGAAAATAATTATTTTTTGTGTCCCTATTTTTTGGGACACTTTTATTATCAGTATTTTTCGGTGTCCCTAAGTTTGTGACACGTTCAGAAACGGTATTTTCGCGTTCCTAAATTTTGGGGCAAGAGATATGTGCTCGGTGATTATGAAGGTCGGCACGTGTTCTTTAAACTTTCACCATGTTATTGCATAGTTCACCTTACTATGCTGTGTATTTGAAACAAAAATTTAAACGTTCAGAGATATCGACCATTATGTATTCAAGAAGAAAAAATTAGAATATATAAAGTACCGATATACCTTTTTTAACTAACGCTCCTCTGTAAAATAAAACGGCCATCGTTTTCATTTTTAATTAATTATATCCCGATATCCAAAGAATTTTACTCTTGTTTTTCGATCTGATACTTTATGAAAGCAACGGTGTGTTTGTGGTCAAGTTTCTAGCGCACTCGAAGTGCACTTTAAGTCGAAATGGAGTGGTATTGTGTTGCAGGGTCTAGTGCACTCGAAGTGCACTTTATGTCGGAACGAATTGGTATTTTGGGAAGGGTCTTTTGCACGCTAAGTGCACTTTATGTCCAAACGGAGTGTTTGTGGTACAGGGTCTAGCGCACCAGATGTTCACTTTATGTGGAAACGGAGTGTTGTTGTGGTACAGGGTCAAGTGCACTCAGAGTGCACTTTATGTCTAAACGAAGTGTTAACTCTGGTACAGGGTCTAGTTCACTTGAAGTAGAAACGGAGGTTTTGAGATACTGGAACTAGTGCACCCGAAAACCACTTTATTAAGAAGTGCACTTATTTTCTTTAAAACGGAGTGGTCAATGGATACGCACGCGAAGTGCACTCCATTTCTAAACGGACTGGACTTGAGTTTTGGGGTATGTATACTGTAGTTATCCATAAAATGTATCGGCAGCACAGCTATGTCTTACAACATGAATTACAGCCCCTGAGAGAAAATTTCTTTCAAAACTTTTTTGTGGTTGCATGTAACTGCACGGTGTTTGCCATGAAAATTTATGTCGGTCGTCAGGACAAATAACTTTGTGCAAACCACAACAATAATTTCTGTTGGAAAAGTAAACATATATAATTATAATAATAATTAAATATTAAAATGTAAGACATATTGTGGCAAATAATGGGATGGGCATTTGTGAAGTTTGATTTGTTTTTATTTTCTATTTCCTCATTTAGATCTATACAACTTAATTTGGTGAATGCAGGTGGCACATTCGACAAATTTTAGTTTGTAGTTTTTTTTACACGCAATTGTTGTTTCTTTGGTAATTGTCGTTCTTCTTCTTCTAATTATTATTATTATTACTGTTATTGTTATTATTATTATTATTATTATTATTATTATTATTATTATTATTATTATAAATCATACCCATTCATAGTATTACAGTAAAATAAAAGTAAGTCAAGACAACAACAATAATGTACAGCTTCACTAATTATTTTAGAATCAGATCTTTTTTTTAAAATTGTGTTAATTTACTCTCGTCTGTACCTAAAACATCATTATCCGAGCATAGCACTGGAAGATAAAATATAGAGAGATCGTAAGAAAGCGGGTAAAATCAGGAAACAATTAATCAGAATGGTGTTTGAAGCGCTTTTTTTACTTAAAGAGGAAACTGAAAGTATGTTTGTTTTATTGTATTTTTAATGAGTTCGTCACCCCTTCGATTCCGCCTTTGTCTTAAATTTTCGTGGTTTCCAAAAGGGTACTTTCCCTGTTCGAAAACTTGTTTCAGAACTTGGCAGAAAATTTTAATGATACAAAGTTCAACATTTTTGCTGTATCTCTTATATGTCCATATATCGAACCTTGGCCACTTATAGTCTTCATAAATGTAACAAATTCCACGCCTGAACCAAGGATTGAACCCGGGGCCCCTCGCATGCTAGTCCGACGCTCTACCACGGCGCCATAAAAGCTAGCTCTATGGCGAGATAGTACAAGCGCGGTACTAACTCAACCATAGCCGGGTTACATAAAATAATTGAACGAAGGAGCGGCTTACATGTAATGCTGATTTCTCTATTTTTAACGAGAGACAAAAACACGAGATTGATCAATGGCTAGGTGTGAAAATACAAAAATTTAATTATTTCTTCTAAAGAATTGATGAAATCGAAAATAATTAAAGAAAACTTGGGTGTTGGTGTCGGTTTTCTCAATGAAACCTAGTTTGCATGAATGTAATCTTCACTAAACAAATTTTACTGATAAATTACGAATAAGAACTACAAATCGTATTGATTTGTCTCTACGGAAGTTGTCAAAAGTCGTTTCAGATTTACACCTTCTTAATTGAGATTAATCTTAGCAACAATGGCATGACGTTATGACCGTCCCCATAAAAGTGATAAATTCCGTGTCTAACATCACAAATGATGACAAAAACAAAACTATCTTTTAGTGTATGACCGTCCCCATAAATGTGATAAATTCTAACATCACAAATGATGACGAAAACAAAACTATCTTTAAGTGAGGCCAATTTGACGAAATATTGATTTTCTTGTGTGTTGCCTCGCTAGCAGGGCGAGTTCTCTCCCGGCCGAGATATCCTGGGCTCAAGATCAAAACACTAAAACTGGAAACCAGTCTCAAATCTTAAGCATCTGATTGGTTGAAAAGGCGACTGATCGCCATTTCAGCCAATCAGATGCTTGAGATTTGAGACTGGTCTTCAATCTTAGTTGTATTATCTTGGGCCCTAGCGACTGTACACATTTTCTCTCTAAATAGTGGCTAGATTCGTAGCGCGACGCGTCATTTGAATCAAAGACCAACTATTATAAATTAGCAGGTCTACAGTTACAAAAATATACGGAACAAACATGATTTAAATAAAGTTAGAACGTTCCCCATTTTAAAACCCCATAACCCAATTGAAAGAGCATGGGGCCTTCGTGGCCGAGTGGTTAAGGCCGTTGGCTGACAACCACTGGCTCATCAGGGCTGTGGGTTTGAATCCTCTCGAAGTCGAAATCTTTGATGTGAGGAAACTGCCCAGCTAGCTAATAGAAGATCAGTGGTTCTACCTGGGTTCCCGCCCGTGCCTGAAATAATTAATGACCAGAGGAAAACCTGATGTCTACATCCACCATAAATCTTGAAGTCCATACTCGCAGGAGGCGGGCAAGGACTTATATCCATCAAATGAACAATTGTAAGAGCATGCAACCCCGCCCCCTCAACGTTCACCTAAGGTCATGAAACCTAATCACAATTTTCTTTTGCCTTTCGCTTATTTAAGAAGATCTGTGGATTAAATAGAATCCAGATTAATTTGAAATTTAAACACAGCAACACATATCAAAACTGAAAATATCAGTAAAATAATTTTATAACGAGAGTTTGTTAAAGCCGAAACTTTATTATAAAGACGCGTTACGCTAAAACTAGCCGTGGAAAAATTACGATTCAGAGCGTTTAAGTTTGACTTTTAAAAGACAGCAGGTTCGCTATTAATATGATTTTATTTACAGGATATTTGAGCTTTTCTGGAAGTTGTCTGTTGTTAGCATTACAGATATCTGCAGTTTGTAAGTATAATTTTTCTCACATTTTAACAGCTTGTTGGCATAATCCCAAAGAATAACAGAATAGCCTTATTTAATTTTAAAAGGGCATTTGATGTAGAGAAATGATTTTGTTAAATTGCAAAATATTAATTGAATGAATAGTAATAAAAATAATCCATTAATCTCGTAGTTGTCAAAACGGTAAAAGAATAACAATTTGGAATATCGTATGGAGACATCGCAAATAGGCATATATACTCAGCAAAAATAAAAAGTACCCACTTTTCTTCCTGTGATTTTGTAAAACTAGAAAAATAAAATAGAAAATATCTTCTTTGAACAGATCTGCATTTCTGTAATCATTACAAAGAAATAAAATGTTCTTAAAATCTGCAGTCACGACTAAGTTATCTTTCCCTTTGCTATTATTGGGGTTTAAGGAAGAAGTAAGTGATTCTAAACAATATTCACATTTGTTGGAATTAAATCAATTTTTCCAGTTCTTGATGTCAATAAAATCACAAAAAATCATTAATAAAACAACTCGTCCTCTATAAAAAAAACGCTAGAAATCCCAAACATTTCCTATTACCTCCCTTTGAATTGAATATATAGGGGTTTTTAATCCATCATTAATTGTTGTCTGATGGGCATTTGCTCAGGTGTAGGTGTGGAAGATTATGTTCACGAACAATTAAACTTAAAAACAACTGAGATTAATTATTAAAACACCTTTTGAAGTGTTCGTAATTAAATGAAAATATGTGAATGAGAATATAAGCATAAAAAGTGGGTACTTTCTATTTTTGCTGAGTATAACATCGTGGTTGATGTGATAAGTAAAACAAATGCGCACATTACACAATGATCGTTAATCATATTTAACTTATCACAGCCTGTCCTTTAATTTTGACAACTGTTTTTTTTTAAGAAATAAAAATTTATAAAAATGTGCACTTAGAATTTTTGACAAGTGTACATTACTACATGTATCGATAATTAATATGAATTAAGAGATTATGTAGAATGTCTTCGAATTCTTAACAAGTGCAATAGAATATTGCAGGACAACACAGTTACATGTATAGCCTTTCTTAAAAACACTGTCGCTAAAAATTAAATATTAATTGAGTGATGAGCTCATCTAAGTGAAAGTTGTCGATTTATTTGAAAGAATTTGTACAAATATAATAAGGTTTATAAACATTGGTTTAAACAGTATTTATTCAATCAAGTGCACATATAATGATATAATACAATGAGAAAATGTCATGCTATGGATTAAATAACAAGCGAAAACGCTTATATAAACTTCTTATACTCTTATAAAAATAATTATCAGCATTGTTAATGATTGAGGAGATTGGTAGGACAGACACACAGCGAACGGAAGGACGGACAGACAGTAAGACAGACGGAAGGACGGACTGACGGACTAACTGACGGACGGACGGACGGACGGACGTACGGACGGACAGACAGACAGACAGACAGACAGCGGAAAGATGGACAGACAGTCCTTATATTTCCTTTTACGCTTGCAGAACTTGTGAGTAAGCAAACAAAAGCAATCAGCAAAATTAAGGAACTATTTATAACAGAGTATTAATTACATGTAATGTTACATCGGTATTGAAAAATTGATAATTTCTATGACAATTCCCTAAATCTTCAAAAATCCAAGTTATTATGAATTAAAACGTTTTTCCTAGCAATAACTGAGTTTTATAAGTCAATGGAACGCAGAGCTGTATGGCGTGTGGAACGTTTCAAAATTCAAAAAATATTTTTATGTGATACAATTTTAAATTTATATTTAAACATTTTTCATTTATGTTGTAAAAAAATATTTATATGGTAAAAATCAGCATTTATATTGTATAAAAGTATTTATGTTCTATATTTTTATTTATATTTGAAACGCATATATTTATATGGTAAAAATAAATTTTATGTGGTATAAAACCCTCATTTGTATTCGATAAAGTGAAAAAAAAATTATGTTCAATAATGGCATCATGGGATACTAAATTAATAACATTTGTAACGCACGATTTCATTGGACCACGATATTCTACGCGTAAAACATGGCTGCCTCCACAAGCACAGGCGGCAGTATCGGACCCTACACGCCGCCCCACCCCTCAACCCCACCTCCCAAAGTCATGATTATATACCAGTAAAGGGTATACCCAGTATTTTTTATTTAAATCATATTTTTGTTTTATTATATGTATAAATGTGGTGCTTTAAATTGTTTTAAAAAGTCATTTAGTGAAATTCAAGCACAGGGTTCGGGGAGGTGGGGTTGGGGGGGGGGGGGGTGGCGTGTAGGGTCCGATACTGCGCCTGTGAAACTGATGGGGGCAGCCATGTTCGACATATCCTCCAATGAAATCGTTCGTTACAATCATTACCCATGATGCAATTAAATATGTTTTGAATGTAAATACAAATATTGAACTTAAATATTTTTATACAATGCAAATGCGGAATTTTACCACATGACTATTTATTTTTACAACATAAATACTTTTATACAATATAAATGCTGATTTTTACCACATAAATATTATTTTTTACAACATAAATGAAAAACGTTTAAATATAAATATAAAATTATATCACATAAAAACATTTTTTGAATTTTGCAACGTTCCACACGCCATAGAGCTGGATCATGTTTAGAGATTTGATGTTATGTTATTTCTTGGATTTCCAATACTTTTAAATCATTTAAATTATATTAATATTCATTCCAGTGTGCAATTATACATGTTTGTTTGGAAATGATCTTCCGTTACCACAAGAAGGAGTTCAAGTAGCCCTGTGCGGGCCTCACGAGGTAAGTAACAATTATAAACAGTGTGGCAAATAACCTATATGTATAGATACATCATCGGATTGAGCTTTGGCATTTTGGGGGCACAGTATAAACGGTATATATTTCGGCCACAATCGCTGATATTTAAAAAGTGAACCATAGTTAAGACATTCTAATGTTCCGTGCACTACCTTTTTTGTACAATATACCTTCTATCCGTAATATTAGGTCGTGGAATGTTGGACAAAGGCTCTCCTTCCATTGTTTTTAGCAAAGAAAAGCCGTTGCCGATGCAAAGAAACTGCCGATATAGCGAATTTTGCAAAGAAACCGCCGATATGGATAGGCACCGTGGTACAGCTAGTATTGCGTGAAACGGACATCAATGAGTTAATGTATGTGACATTTATAATTGAATCTAAAGGGTTTACTAACCGTGACTCTCACATGATTCACAGCCGGAAAAGTTTCGGTTACTTACATGACATAATTCAAGAAAATATCGGGATGATAGTGGATTCGGTACCAGCAAGCAATTGGCTATACACGCGTCGGTACCAGCAAGCAATAGGGCTATACACGCGTCGGTACCAGCAAGCAATAGGTTATACACGCATCGGTATTAGCATGCAATAGGCTATACATACGACGCGGAGGATTGGAGAACCAGTCAAATGTCACGATCAATTTACCCTCATGTTTATTAGAATGTCGTAACAAGAAAGCCGCTTTGCAAGGTAGTTTTGCAGGATAAATTGTGTTATTTACAAATCTTTCTCGATGTTTTGCAGACTTGCTATCTGGAACAATACGTCACACCTTCCGGTTATGTTAGACACAAAGCAGGCTGCAAAGATACCATGGTAAGGTAAACCAAGATAACCTGGTAAAATAATCAAAGAAACCCTGGTCCACTTTAAATTAATTCGGTAGTTCAAAATTCTTATTTATTTTCTCTCAATCTGAATTCCATCTGTTTTGTTTTGGCCTATAAATATGACTAGAAAAGTACATGTACAAAGATTTAATTCATTTACAAATGTGATGCTTAAAGTTATACCCTTTTACCAGAAAACACGAATTTAGGACATTGTTGACAAGGCTAAATTCGGGAAATGGAACTCGAAAGCAGTATTTTGTCATCAGATAAAATGTAAAGACATTTATTTATAGTTAAAGTATAACAATTATTTACTAGGTATGTGTTCCTAACATTTAATTACTAGTTGTATGTTCCTTTACTGCAGTTCAGTTTTTTTTTCTTCAGTTTTGCGGTCGGTCGTCTGTTTTGAGTCCCGACATTGGAGTATGCAGCGACTGTTGCTATGGCACCATCTGTGCGACAAACTTGTGTGGAAACACAGGTACAAATGTACTACACATTTCGATTTTAGTTCACCGTGTCTTTTGATTGGAGCGGCACTTCTAACAGTCTTCGCATGACAAAAACATGATCGGCATCTTTTGAAGTGCTGCAGTGCAACAGATGTTTACGGAGGTTGCTCGGTGGCTCAACATCTAATTGAAATCGAAATTTGTAATATGTTAAAATACCCACAAGCAGCTACAGAATTATACACCAGTGTGTTCGGGCAGTAAAATTCGCCCCGTACGTCGACTCACTTTATTGTTACCGGTCCACTGAGTTCATTTAAGATTGGCTTAAGGACTGATTTCCCCTGAAAAGTGTTTAGTGTTTCATTCGCATAAACTCTTCATAAGCATAAATTGTGTCAGCAAATTTCGAAAATCATTTTCTCTTAGAGACTCGATGCATTCCCTTAAGTCGTTCACGGTAATCTGTAGTCCGGTTAAGCGTTTATTCCATGCTGACCAATCACATTATAGCAAGAATTCTATTTATAGGAAAATAATTTTGCGACACCTTTCAGCGACACGAATACTGACAACAAATTTCATTACAAGTATCATAGTTTTACATTGCAAAGTATGTATTAACGCATAAAGACACTTAACCATTATATTATGAAATTATCCGAGAGACAAAGGGGGTCACTGGTTGTATTCGGACGCTTCTCTGCAAGGCCTCATACACGGAACAATTATTAAAACTATTTTATTCATTTTACAAACCAACAGATGAAATTATTGTAAATCAACGATTCTTTATAGGCTGGCCGACAAACTTGGGTCCGATATGTTACCACTGTAACTTTGATGTGCCGGGACCTGCTGCTTGTGATACCATCAAAGTCTGCGGCCATGACGATGTAAGTTCCAGTTTGCTATTTAGTATTTTAAATAGTGAAGCACACTTTTCAGGAACAGCCTCATTAAAACATAGTTTCACCACACAACCAAATAAAGAAACCAAACGTATGCAAATGTCTATAAAGTTAAGAAGCGTAGGCTCGCTATGCCATTTTGAGGTGTATGCACAATGGGATTTCAAAGGGTTGTTTCCTTCTATGAAGGTTATGGGAGCATGACGCTCAATATTTGTAAAACAACATTCCTTTTTTCACGATAATCACTTAAAATCTAAACACAAACCGAATTTACATTAACTGGTCCTTGCCGCCGGGTTACTTAAATTTTAGTAGAAAGCTACTTATTTTAGTATACTGTTTTCATTTAATTAATAGTAAATAGCGTGTTTTTTTTCCAGTTGGAAACAGTTGGATTGTTAAAGTGTGTGAAGCCCGAAGCTTCACGCGTACTTTAAACAACCAACTGTTTTTCATACCCAAATGAAAACCATCAAATATCGACTCAATTCTTATATTTACACACATTAATACTCTCTTTTATACAGAAGTTATTAGAAGAATTTGTGATATTACGGCTTTTTCGAATGTCTGTTAAAACAGCAACATTGACGACAAAGTGAATGACGGCACGCTTTTCAACTCGAGGCAAAACATGCGTGCTCGGCGACGTCACACGTCACAACAATGTGCAACGTCCAATTAAGGAATGATTCTTATTTTGGTGCGGTTCATGCAGATTGGACGTGCACGCGAGAGCTGGCAAATCCATAAAGCGCGCTAGCGCTTTATGGTAAATTTGCCAGCTCTCGCGTGCACGTCCAATCTGCATGAACCGCACCAAAATAAGAATCATTACTTATATTTACATTTTATTAATTTTTTTCTTTAAATAAACTTAAGTCGAACGCTTTCAAAAATTAGTATTAAGTGAAAAGGGGGAGTAATACGTGGGAGTTTTCAATAGTAACAGCCATGACGTTACTGACGTCATTACGGGTCATGCGGTTCATGCAAAATGAACCGAATTTTTTTAAACGAAGAAATCAATAGGAATGTAAATATTAAATTGTAATCAGTTCTACTGTAGCCACGCCTTTCAAATTATTGCGTCGCACTGTTTACCATTAGAAATTATGATTCGTTAGATAAATAATACTTCATCGTACAGGACGAAGTTGAAGTGTAAATATTTTTAAATGCTGTTTCAGGTGTGCGGAGTGAGCGAGAAGCCGGGCAGACTGTTTGAAATCAAGTGCATGAGGCAAGCTGTAAATACACATCTGTTATTTTCTGTTAATGTAATAATAATATAAAATCAGTACATTGTATCTGATATAATCTCAATTGAGCAATCGGTAAATTAAAAACCACTGAATCGGGTATTCTAAAATTCTGTTCTTTGTTGGTAATATAAACTGCATGAAGGAATGCTATATACTTTCCAACTCATGTCTTGTGTGTTTATACGAAACATGTACGTTTTAGACTCTTCTTTTCTACGATACATGATTTTGAGAATAAAACACTATACATTTATTATTATTTTTATTATTTAATGGTATTAATGCAACGTTGATTATGTTATCAGGTTATCTTGTGATATAATTTGTGTATGACTGTAATTTTGTTATATCGTATATAATAAATGGGGTCACCCTTTTGGAGCCTGAAACAAAAAACTGCATGAAGCATTCAGTAAATTTAGCTTACTGTCCTAGTGATAAAATATAGGGTTAATGTGTACTTTGATGTGATGGGAATTCGGTAAATGTGCATCTTTAAATTTGCCATTACTGATGTGCTGCACGTAGTGCACTGTTCCATTGATGTCATTGAAGAATGGCGGACTTTTGTTTCGAATTGCAAAAGTTTCAATCAGTTTGTTTCGCAACGGAAAAATTCGCAATTACAAATAACAGTGTAAACATTTCTTAAACATTTAAATTAAAATTTTAATGTTCAGGCTTTCTTAATGAATAGTATTTATGAGTATGTTACCAGTTGGAAGTCTCGATTTCAAGTGCCTAGAAATTAAGATCAGTTGCAAGGACCACCATAGCTACCGAATACAGTACTAAATAAATTGACAATTTTTAAAAAAAACCTTTATCATGTTTATTCAGATTTAGGTATAGCGTCTTTGTTTCTTCGTTTGTCAAAATTTCATATTTACATCATGGGATTAAATTATCAATCACTGACAATTATTGCTAAATGTTTAACAATGAATAAGAAATTGGAAACACTTTAAATTAATTTTAATGCACAGTGCATTTACTTCTATAGTGATACTGAAAATCTTTACTTTTGACAGCAACAAGTGACCGAAAATCTGAACTTCATAGTAAAGAGTAAAAGTTTTACTCACTTCAAATTAGGAGCATTTATGCATTTGAAATTCAATGATGTCAACAATTTTCATAAGACGAAGGTAACATATTCAGTCATACACATTTTACACACCAGCAACATAATTTAGATGTGCGTGTTATTATTTATCAGAATTTTCTCAACAATGTACATCAGATGGCGATAACACTTTCAGGAATAAACACACCATGAACAAACACATTCCAGATCAGTGTGTTGTTATTTGGGGCGCGTCAGGGGAAAAAGTACATTCGGACAGTTCACGTAAATCTTTGAAATGACGTCATAAAATTGAGCAGACTACATTATTTATTATGCATTTCGCGGTAAAAATACCATTTTATTGTCCAAATGTGTAACAAAATCACACTATAGTTATAAGAAATTGATTTATAGTTGTAAGTTCTTTCTAAATTTAGAAAGAACTAAAATATCACTAAAAATGACCGAAGGTACCTTTTCCCGTCAACACTGTTCATTAGGCAAAGGTAACATTTTTAAGGCATATACACACCATCAACAAACACAATTCAGATTTGTTTGTTATTATTTACGAGAATTTTGTAATTTTTTATTATTATTATGTCAACACTGTTTATTAGGCGAAGGTAACATTTTTAAGGCATATACACACCATCAACAAACACAATTCAGATTTGTATGTTATTATTTACGAGAATTTTGTAATTGTTTATTATTATTATGTCAACACTGTTCATTATGCGAAGGTAACATTTTTAAGGCATATACACACCATCAACAAACACAATTCAGATTTGTATGTTATTATTTACAAGAATTTTGTAATTGTTTATTATTATTATGTCAACACTGTTCATTAGGCGAAGGTAACATTTTTAAGGCATATACACACCATCAACAAACACAATTCAGATTTGTATGTTATGATTTACAAGAATTTTGTAATTGTTTATTATTATTAGGGGTGTCAACGGATACCATTTTTGGTATCCGGATATCCGTATAAACTATCCGAATGCTATCCTGATAAACGTATAGATCGGCGACTTTGACTGTTACGTGATGACGTCAATATTCCCGCCTTTTTCAACGCATAGAACTGAACTTCGGATCTACGAAAACTTGTCAAAAGATACTTCACGCCCGGTAAACATTCGCTCCACAACCAAAAAGAGAACATAACAAAATGAGCGAAAGCCACTTCCGGGATTGAGCGAAAGCGCTGATTTGTTTAGAAAAAGTGAGTATGACCAACATTTTTTTCTCTTTATAAGACAGAAAGACGAACTTTTCAAAAATCGGGGAATGTAGTGCCGTGTAAGAGTGATAAAGCTTCATGGAAAACACGGTTTCATATTTTAAACATGCAAATTTTTCAGGCTATACCTTTTTTCCCAGCGAACAATGATGCAGGTTTCTTTACAAACTTGTCATTTCGCTTTAATTTTGTTCTTTGGTTGCTTTTAGAAATTATTTCTATGTTGCGTGTAAATCGAATACCAGTCGCTTGTGACTGCTGTACAGATTTCTGATGGTGTAACGTATCTTTAAACGATTTATTCTCATTTTTCAAGAGGCGTAAGAGCGAAAGAGCTAGTTGTGGAGCGAAATCAAAGGAGGTAGAGCGAAAATATAACTTCATAATCGTTGTCATTGCATCGTTTTAACTTGCTTGTTAACACATTCATTTTAATTCAAATTTGATCGATAAGCTCCTTGTAAATTTACAAGTAAGTCAGTATGTTTATTAAAGTGACATTTAAACACGTGATGTATATATACGATTACAATTATCAGTATAAACTGTTCCTGGCTCCCTAAAAGCATATGATGAAAATACGCCTGCATATATACACCTTAAATGAAGTGTAAATATTTTATATATAGATAAGCGTTCATCACCATGTTTTTATCAGATACACGTATAATATTTCCCAACACATTTATACAAATATATTATATCTAAAAACTTAAGAATAAATAGATAAAAATACCGTGTTATGAAGAAAACAGGATTAGTAAACGACAGGCGATTTAAATCACATTGTCACTGTCAAACCCACACAATTCAGAAGACTATTTTTCAAACTTACCTGCATCTTTCCATTTATTACAAAAATATTACTTTAAATTATATTGACATTTACTAGCTTTTGATACGATGATGATATCAATTTAAGGGGCGTAAAATGACAGAAATAGGTAAAGCTAAAACAATATATCCTTATGAGGTAAAGACAAAGGGAATAGCAGTATTTATGTATCCCAAGAAAATGCGCGAATACTAAAATTGTCATGTACTGGTGCTTGTCGTTTACTCTTCGAAATCTTACGATAAATAAATGTAGGTGCGATGAAAAAAGATTACTGAAAACTCCTTCTAGTTGCAACAGTTTTTTTCCACATAAATTGACATTCTGTTCAACAAAACATAATATTACTTTATATTGAAATGTCTCTGAGCTGTAACACATGTACGCGAGAAATCTAGATGTGTAGTGAATACGTTAAGACTGACAAACACAGGTATGCTGGTGTTATGTTTTCGCTCAGCCTCTCAGCTTTCCCTCCGCAACTAGCTCTTTCGCTCCTTCACCTCTTGAAAAATGAACATTCATCGCTTAAAGAGGCATAAGATCACCCGATATCTGTACAGCAGTCACTAACGACAGGTATTCGATTTACACGCAACACAGAAATAATTTCTAAAAGCAATCAAAGAACAAAATTATGGCGAAATGACAAGTTTGTAAAAAGCATGCACCATTGTTCGCTGGGAAAAAAGTTCAAGCCGGTGCAATAAACATGTTTAAAATATGTAAACGTGTTTTCTGTGAAGCTTCATCATCCTTACACGGCACTACATTCCCCGAATTTTTGAAAAGTTCTTCTTTCTGTCTTATAAAGAGAAAAAATGTTGGCCATGCTCACTTTTTGTCTGCTTTCGCTCAATCCCGGATGTGGCTTTCGCTCATTTTGTTATGTTCTCTTTTTGGTTGTGGAGCGAATGTTTACTGGGCGTGTACTTGAAAGAATAATTAATTTTAAGTGTTTTGTTTCTGCCAAGTGTCGCCGCAGATAATAGGCGCTTTGTTACTATTGATCGATAGTCTTCTTGATTTTATTTTTAACTCTTGAAATATATTAACGCGATTTGAACACGGCGATAGTAATTCACGATGAAAAATGAGTGAACTCTTGTTGATTTCGTTTTATGCAATTACATTATTAAAACCGTTTTTGTCCTTCTGCCTACGACAGTTGGATTTAATTTTCAAGATTTTCCTCTGTCCATCTTTTTTTCTACAAAGAGTCGTACTTTGAATAAAAATTTGTACCGTTTGCACATCTGGATACGTTTTGATCTTGACGTTGAACAACAAATGCACAAAATATTTCATAATTTATTATACAAATAAATACTAATGTTGAGGTCGATATGTATTTTTGCGGACCTGGGTAGTGTGATATCGACCGAGGACGAAGTCCGAGGTCGATATCACACTACCCAGGTCCGCAAAACTACATAACGACCTCAACATTAGTATTTACTTGTTATATTATATACCGGGGTAGTTATCACTTTTTTCGGACTCGCGTGTACGGAGCTCTCGACAAATCAGAATGCTTTAAATTCATAGGGTATATAATATTAAGTATTATTTCCTTCGCCGTTATCAACTTTATTTGACCGACATTAAATCAAATTTTATCTGCAAAATAACAATCAAGATATTCGACAATGAACGTGAAAGCATTACGGGTACATTGGTAAACTTAATTGACAATAATTGACAGCGCTAATTGGAAGACAATTACGTATCAATATATCTTGTGGATTACTATGATTGGCAAACAGTGGTCCTGACCACCTGGATGATTGCAATAAGAATGCAGTTTTCGCACCTCTGATCTGTTAAACAAACACCGCATTACTTCTTGTGGCAGTTTTATGACGATCAATATACAGTCTCAAATTATCTGATTATGACATCTAAACAGGTGTATTGAAGCAATAGTTGACGCATTTTATACTGCTTAAGATGATTTTTACTAACTTTTACGAATATTCAGATACGAAATTAGTATCCGGATATTGACTGAGTATCCGGATATCCAGATATTCGGATATTCGTTGACATCCCTACTTAAAAATGTTACCTTCGCCAAATGAACAGTGTTGACATAATAATAAATTATTATTATGTCAACACTGTTCATTTGGCGAAGGTAACATTTTTAAGGCATATACACACCATCAACAAACACAATTCAGATTTGTAAGTTATTATTTACAAGAATTTTGTAATTGTTTATTATTATTATGTCAACACTGTACCTTAGGCGAAGGTAACATTTTCAGGCATGTAACCAGCTGTTGAGCTCCAGTACCTGCGCTACCTGCTGCAACAGTACACTTTGTAATTCTAACTGTGCGAAAAACAACATAACGCCAATTACATTACCGGCACAGCCGACACCACCTACACAGCAGCAGACTCTACCGCCAGGTAATTTAACAAATCGAATTTAATATTAATAAACATGTTATAATGAAGAACATTATTTGAACAGAACAGAAAAGAACTGTTCTGTTCTGCAGGTAATTTAACAAATCGAATTCAATATTAATTAACACGTTAATAATTAGTATATTATTTGAACTGAACAGAAAAGAACCTATGTACCAGCTTGTTTTTATTTTTAAATTCTTTTATCTTGCTCACCTCTTACTAACATTCTCTGCAGCTTGACGCGCAAATGTCCAGGTAGGGGTTTGACATTTTTGGAAGATAGAAAGATATTAAATATATAGCACTATGTTGTTTCCGTTTTCTATAACGGGGAAACGCGTAACAAGTTTACTTTATTACAAATTGTACGTGGATTATTTATTGAAGCTTAGTATTGTTTAATATATACTACTCAAAATTTGATATGGATCACTTAAAAGATTGTGTTTATTCCTAACATAAGGCTTAAACGATAAACTATTTGCTGTGATTCTGAAAAATTGTTCATTTGACATCCGATTTATGCCAAAAAATGAATGAGCCGTCAAACTTTTGAAGTGGAACAGCGGTTGAAACTCGGTAGGGGCGATATTTCGGGATAAAACGGAAAGTTATCCCTATCAAAGTTTGAGAAGTATAGGTACAGTAAAGCAGAGTTTCAATTAATAATGTTGTGACATCGATCGTGATTAATAAGTTGGAAGAACTTGTTTCACAATCGATGTAAAATAAATAAGTTTATAACTAAAACTAATGTTGTGACAAGGAACACCATATATTTACGTACAGTATAGCGGAGTTTTAACTGCTAATCTTGTGACAAGAAACACGATATATTTATACACGTTGTTTTCCAGCATGTATGGATGACTCGAGCTGCCAAGCTCTATATCAGACGTTTCAACAGAACGGGCAGGACATTTGTACCACGCCCTCGTTTAAAGATTTCTGTAACAAAACCTGCGGTCTCTGTCCGGGGTTGGTCACAACCACTCCAACCACACCAAGTATGATATCATTTATTGACACGTTTACTCATTTATTGTGATATTTCCCCTACTAGGGATCGAACCCTTACGGTGACAGCGCCTAGCCATGCAATACCAATTACTCTACATATTGTGCTAACCGGAAAAAGCTGGCAAGACAACCAATTAAGCAGCAAAGAAAAAAGTATTTTATATGGTTAATATGCAGACAAGTAAAGTTTCCAAATATATTGTAATGGGGTAAAGATGACCTATCATTATGCCCCCTTCGAAGAAGAGGCGGTATATTGCTTTGCACATATCTCTCGGTTCGTCCTTACGTCCGTCCGTAACCAACCTTGTCCGATCAATACCTAGACTGCGCAACGATTTGACATACAGTTCACAGATTTGTAAGGGAGGTTAGTAATCAGAAGTAGATGAGCCCTATTGATTTTGAGGTCAGTGATCAAGGTCAAAGTGACCTTTAATAAAATAGATAAAAATCTATCAATAAAATAAAATAAAAGCAGATGACTATCCCATTAACGTTTGGGGTGGGGGGGGGGGTCATATATGTTTGACAAACATCTTTTATTTATAACTGATGTTATATAACACAACTTTTCGAAAATTCTTTTGTGTGTTGATTGCCTAAGAAGTGCTTTATAGAAGCGACTAGTAAGCGCTCTTAGAATTTGGGTTTGCCTTCTTATTCACCAAGACTGGTCTTGACTATCGGAAGGTTTGAGCTTCTACCTCCCTTTACTGATTAAACATAGTGAGAAAAGCGAGAAGTGCGATTTTATGCCTACTTTTGATTTTTGAGATCTTACTTTGTTACGCTAAGGTCTAGTTTTTAGGTACTTAAATAGCATTACTGTTTCTTATTAATCGATCAGAGAAATTTGCCGTTTTCAGAGAATGCCTGTTCATTAAGTCCTTGTGTGCACGGCACGTGTTCCTTGCTTCCATCCGGGGCCTTCCAGTGCACGTGTAATACGGGATACCAAGGATTTATGTGTGATAAAGGTAAATAGGAGTTTGTCATACAAGAAAAATGAAAAATATCAAAGTGAATATTAACAATATGATGTCGTTCTTTTCAGTGATTACAAACTGTGCAAATGGCAAAACAGACTTTAATACAAATTATGAATTTGAGGGAAAATAATAATTGCCGACCAGATTATTTTGTTGCAAAACATTGATTTATGGTTGAAAATAACAATAGGTCTAATTCGTGGAAATGACGTCTGCTGCTTCACCAAAAACCACCGAGATGTTTACTGTTATTAATGGCAGTAATGATGTACGGAACCCATTTATTGCGGTAACTTGGCGACTGGAAAGTATAGTAAAGTTTGATAAAACTTGAAAGAATGCCTTTCTTACACAAATAAAACATTTGAAAATATGGGACATATGACATCAATGATATTTCGACATTTTCAGATTTGGTTAGAAAAAAAGTTAATTGCGTTGCTTATTAATTTTCTACTAAACAGTTTATAATTTTGTTATCAATGATCACAGCATTATGCAACATATTTAATATTTTATTTTGAAAAAAAAATCATATTAATAACCAATTCGTTTGAAATGACGTACATATAACGAAGAACAAGTTTGTATTTGCACAATTTTCAGTGGATGCCTGCGTGCCGTCCCCTTGTGTAAACGGTGTGTGTAACACCGCCTCCAATGGGTCTGCTGTATGTACATGTAACCCTGGTTACGTTGGAGAACACTGTGATTACAGTAAGTACCAAAAATGATTAATATCTAGAGGATGGTTGATTCTAGGGCCTGGGTTAAACCCCATGTTTGCCATAGTGTGTTCCAAAGAGGTGTTGTATCGTAGAACCTGGTTTAACCCCTCCCCAATTTGCCATACTTACCGCTCCAATGCGGTAGGTGTATCCCAGGACCTGGTTTAACCCCTCCCCTGTTTTTCACACTGACCGTTTCAAAGCAGTAGGTGTATTCTAGGACCTGGTTTAGCCCCTCCCAAGTTCGCAACACTGACCGTTCAAAATCGGTAGGTGTATCCTAGGACCTGGTTTAACCCCTCCCAATTTTGTCACACTGACCGTTCCAAGGCGGTAGTTGTATCATAGGACCTGGTTTAACCCCTCCCCAGTTCGCAACTGACCGTTCCAATGCGGTTGATGTATCCTAGGACCTGGTTTAACCCCTCCCCAGTTCGCAAATGACCGTTCCAATACGGTAGATGTATCCTAGGACCTGGTTTAACCCCTTCCAAGTTCGCCACACTGACTATTCAAAGAGCAGGTGTATCATAGGACCTGGTTAATCCCTTCCAAGTTCGCCACTTTGACCGTTCCAAAGCGGTAGATGTATCCTAGGACCTGGTTAATCCCCTCCCCAGTATGCCACACTGACCGTTCCAAGGCGGTAGGTGAATCCTAGGACCTGGTTAATCCCCTCCCCAGTATGCCACACTGACCGTTCCAAGGCGGTAGGTGAATCCTAGGACCTGGTTTATCACCACCCCAGCATGCCACACTGACCGTTCCAAGGCGGTAGGTGAATCCTAGGACCTGGTTAGTCCCCTCCCCAATATGCCACACTGACCGTTCCAAAGGCGGCAGATGTATCCTAGGACCTGGTTTAACCCCTTCCCAGTTTGCCCCACTGACCGTTCCAAAGCGGTATTTGGATCATAGAGCCAGGTTAAAAATCACAGTTTGGCACATTGATCGTTCCAAAACGGTACGTGCATCATAGAACCAGGTTTAACTAACAGTTTGCCACACTGACCGCACTGACAATCAGATCCTTGAGATTTGAAACTGGCTTCCATGCTCAGTTTTATAAGCTTTGGAACTTAACTTCACGAAATCAGTACTAAAGTATTGTATTAATTAAAAACAAACTAAAATAACCACCTCAATTTATTTTTTTAGTAAAAGAAATATTCGAAAACTGTGCCAAAGCAAAACTTTCACGAAACTTTCCTTGAGTTTTGAAAGATGTATAAACCTATCACAATATTTTTTCAGCAATATTACATTTCTGTTCTACAGAAACAAAACGTTATTACATTCTGAATTTTCCTTTTTTTTCTAATTCAGCTGACCCCTGTACACTAGCACCATGTTCTAATGGAGGAACCTGTGTACCAACACCGCCCGGCAGCTTCCGGTGTGTGTGTCCTCGCGGACATACTGGAATCCTTTGTGATCTAAGCAAGTATACATGTTCTAGCTTATAAATCCGGTGTGTATGTACTAGCGGACATACTGGAATCCTTTGTGATCAAAGCAAGTATACATGTTCTAGCTTATAAAATGTGCAAGCCCGCAGGCAGGTGTTAAAACGTATTTTTATGCCCCCCACGAAGTGGAAGGCATATAGAGTTGCACTCGTCCGTCCGTACGTACATCCCTTAAATTTTGTAGCATTAACTCGTCATTAACTGTCTGAAGTATTTCTGTCAAACTTTAACAGATGATTAAGCAGGATGTGTAGATGCTCGTACGTAAAGGTTTTTTTTTCAAGAATTATGGCCCTTTGTTACAAATGTCGCTGTAGCAGCGGGGGAATCAGTCTCCAGGACACATTCTAGTTTAATTGAAATTTATAATTGTGTCGGAACGTTAAAAAACCCTTGATGATAAAAAGGTGGAAAAATGAATAATGTTCATAAAACTTATTTATTTATAAATAAAAAAACTCGGTAAAACATTTACAAAGCTTAAAATAATTTTCGCGTTCTCTCTTCCATATTCTAAAAGTTTCGATTTGTTTTACTTTTAAATACTGTTTACTAGTATCAAAATATTATTATTTCTGGAAAACAATATGTGTTACCACCGCATACAGAAAACGAATAAAAATCCATCTATTTCTATTGGGGTAATATGTAAAATAAACTTATCTGTTTGGAACACAAGTACAACCATTATGCTTTGAGCTGCTTTCTTATCGGAAACAGTTTCCTTATGCTTGGTGTAATATGGGGCACGTCACGGGAAAAGGTACCTTCGGTCAGTTATAGTGATATGTTAGTTTTTACTAAATTTAGAATGACCTTACAACTATAAATCAATTTTTTATAACTTAAATTTGACTTTGCTACACATTTTGACAATAAAATGGTATTTTTACCGCGAAATGCATAATAAATAATGTCGTCTTTTCAAATTGATGACGTCATTTCAAAGATTGACGTAAACTGTCCGAAGGTACCTTTTCCCGTGACATGCCCCATTGTGTGAAGGAAACGCTTTATTTATCACGCTACATTTGCTTGCTTTGAAAAATCTGCTTTTAGGCGATCCTTGCGTGCTTTTGCAATGTCAAAATGGCGGAACTTGTTTTTCAACAACTTCTGGAGGCTTTCATTGTAGATGTACTCCTGGTTACACAGGCGCTTTGTGTGATATAAGCAATACACAACGTAAGTTGGCTCTATATAGACTGTTACCTGGGTTACTAGATAAGCGAGCTCTGTAGAGAAAGAGCATACATGTAATCCTTATTTGAACATTGTAGCACAAAGCACACGCTACTACAAGACGGCCCATTGAACGAAAATCAAATGAGACTTAATCACTTTAAAAAAAATAAATATTAATATATTTTTATTAACGTGAGCAGAATTACGTTGGCTCTATAGACTGTTACCCCGGGTTACTAGATAAGCAAATGCGCGAGCTCTGTAGAGGGAAATACAGCATACATGTAGGTCTCAACTGAACATTGTAGTACTAACGACTCACTACTCATAGACTGCCATTTGAACGAAAATCGAATGCGACTTTGTTTTGTTTTCAATAACTATTAATATAGTTTTATATAGTTTTATTTACGTTAGCAGAATACATTTAAAGATCGTTCACTTATGATGAGACAAAAGTCTACAACGTGTGTGAGCTACAATTAGGTATCTAATATCTTGGTAAAGAAAAATACGCACGATTTTATTCTTAATCAATGTAGTTGTTTAAATGAATTTGGGGTTGTGGAAAAATGTTTTCAAAACATAAAGATATTGGCGTTTTTTTCTAATTAGGACCCCTGACCTTTTAACTTGAACACCTATATTGTGGCTTAACTGGTAGTAAAATATTGCCATACGCTATTGACATTTGTTTTTTAAGTAACTTGGAACTCTGAACAGTTTACTCGAACACCTAACATATTATGGCTTAACTGGAAGTAAAATTTATATAAACATTATTGAAATGTTCCAAGGAAGATTATTCAATGCAAGAGATGTTGAAAGTATGTCTAGTTTAATACATGACCACTGAAAAGTCAACTTGAGTTTAACGACCCTCTTTCGGAGGTCGAGTTGGTTTGGTTGTTAGCAGAGAAGCAAGTGCACCTCTAAGTAGGTCAATGTTGTTCGATAAAGATAATGATACTTGTCATAATAATGTCAAATTTAAAACGCAAATTTTGAAATTTAAGATGCACAGTTGAAATAATATTTCCCTTCAGCACACTGGACATAAAGGATGCTGCTATCGCGCCGAAAACAGATAAGACGAAAGATATGTTCAGGAAATAGTTCTTTTTCCTGCGTTTACTTGAAAACTATACCGATTTTAAAAGTTGTTCTTGATAAAAATGGTTGGACATGTACATGCCTTCTGTTTAATTTGAAGCTATTATGTAGCTTTGCTTTTTGCTTTGTTTTATACCATAATCAGGGTGGTTAAACCATGTGACAAATCTCTCGCTTCATGCAGGTTGTTGCCTAACTACCAGTGTCTTCTGGACCGATTTTGATAGATAAAGGGGGCCATCTTTCTGTTAACAAGCACTTTCGCCGGCTCTTAACCTCCATTTAGCAATCGTTTGCCGTTTTTCAAACCTTTTAAACTGTTAAAGAACTTGCTCTGATAAACCATTTTTAATATGAATATGTAGAGGGTATTCTCAAAGTCACATTGTTTAGTTACTTACATAATGGCTGTTGCGCAAAGTTGATATTGAATACTTTGATAAAGAAGTGTCGATTAATATAATAATATTACACTTAACAACTTTTCTAAGTATACACCTGCATACTGGGGCATTACTGGCTTGATATTTGAACTATTGCTTCAAAACTTTCAATAAAACATGCAATAAATACTAACTAATTTATCAGTAAAACATATTTCAAAAAGACAGACAACTGACTGCTCTCAGTCATTTAGAGTACTTGGACCCACAGAATACAAATTCATATCAGTCAATAAAGAGTCGCATATAACTGCAAGACACATTGAATCTCATTGAGCTAATACAGTGGTGAATGACCTCTTTATGGAATCTTAAGCCCATTCCTGAAGAAGCCCATTTTCAAATTGCATGGTTGGTCCCTCCAGTTTCGTTACGCCTCTTCTAAGATCACACAACAGATTTACAATTAGATTTAAATCCGGAGTTCTAGCGCACCATGGAAATATTCTGACATTGTTCACCTCAAGAAAACGTCTGGTGTTCGGCAAACGATGACACAGTGCACCACCATGCATTTACTGCATGCGCATTTGTGCTTGGAGACATGGAAGGACAACCGGAACAAGGACTTGTCGCTGATATTCTGCAGAATATAATTTCCATTGGATTCAAACTGCTACAGTCCTCTTTTGCATTGACACACCAGCACACAGCGTTATAACTGATCACCCATAGTAAAAAAATCCGCGTCAACAATATTTTCGCGATTTAACCGTTCATCGCTGAAGGTAGCCATATTCGTCTTTAACTGATATTGTGAATTTGTTTTCTGTGGGTGTCAGTATTCTAAATCATTGTGAGCAGTCATTTGTCTGTCATTTTGAAAAAAAAAGTTTAACTAATAAATCAGTTAGTATTTATTGCATGTTTTATTGAAAGTTTTAGAGCAATAGCTCAACTATCAAGAAAGTAATGTCCTTGTGAGCAGGTGTATACTTAGAAAAGATGTAAAAGATGTATTATAACAGAATTGCAGAGAATCATGTTTCATATTTGTGGCCTATTGTTTTAGTTTTTTACGGTTATGTCATATTAAAATAATAAATGGTTGCGTCAAAATGTAGACTTAATTAATTTTATAATTTGTGTTTAAATATTATATTTCTTTTTTAATTTTTAATATTAATTAAAAATTGTCACAGTCAGTCAAACATTAAGACTGTTCTCGTAACGTATAAATAAATTTATTAAAATACCTAGCACAATCGTTTATCTTCGCAGCCGTGAACCCGTGTTTGGCGAAACCATGTGTACATGGTTCATGCACCATACAAGGGGCGGATTACATATGTAACTGCAACCAAGGGTATACAAGGAAAAACTGTGATAAAGGTATGAGGTACACAAGGAAAACTGTGATAAAAAGGTGAAATATGCATATCAGGAATTGCCACATTCAGAAAAAAACAGCCTCCCCACACAGTCAAGAAGAAGAGGGGGGAGAGAGCATGGTTAATAAAATAATCAGTTTCAAAAAGGATGCCACTAACAAAAAACAAAAATGAGAACCCGAGGGGTTACCGCCTTGGAACGGTCAGTGGCAAATCAAATTGCCACTGGGGGTTTAAACCAGGTTCTAGGGTGCACCAACCTCACACTTGCCCCAACAGGTTCTCGTATCACAAAACAAGTACAAATTGTCTTGGTGAAATAACTCCAACCCACCTATCAGCTCAACAATGTTGCATGCAAAAGCATACAAACATATAAACATAAGAATTAATAGCATTGCAAAGCCAAAGGGCGGGTACTCAATGATCTTTCCGAGACCAGAGCACCTGGAGTAAAATCAGCAAGAACACGATGACAGGGATAAAAAAATGAAATATGCATATCAGGAATGGCCACATTCAGGATACACAGCCTCCCCACACAGCCAAAAAGTAGAGAGGAAAAGAGAGCATGGTATTATAATAATTAGTTTCAAAATGGACGCCACAAACAAATAACAAAAGTGAGAACCAGAGGGGTTACCGCCTTGGAACGGTCAGTGGCAAAACAAAATGCCACTGGGGGTTTAAACCAGGTTCTAGGGTGCACCAACCTCACACTTGCCCCAACAGGTTCTCGTATCACAAGACAAGTACAAATTGTCTTGGTGAAATAACTACAACCCACCCATCAGCTCAACAATGTTGTAAAAAAACATAAGAAGCTAATAGCATTGCAAAGCCAAAGGGCGGGTACTCAATGATCTTTCCGAGACCAGAGCATCTGGAGTAAAATCAGCAAGAACACGATGACAGGGATAAAAGAAACAAATCGAGCTTCTAGGTTCTTTTAAGAAAAGATTTCCCCATTAACCTTCATAAACTCTTAAACCCCTGCCACCGTCGTGCAATCAAAGAGGTAAGCATAATGATCAACTGTAGAAGGGTTAATCACTAGGCCTGCAGAGCGCTGTAAAATATCATGTTGGTAACCTTTCTTTTTAAATTTACAGATGGTTTTTACGAATAACCGGGAGAAATTAACACTGCCTTTTATCTTTTTAAGTTTATAAATTAAATCTCCATAAAAAACTGGTTGTGAAATACCTTGTTGCAAAAGTGATTTTAAACTGCATTTGTATTTATGAATTAAATCTGGGTATCGGCGATAAAACTTGCAAAAGGTTTTCCTTAATTTGTGATACCGATAACCTTGTTTTAAAAGTTTTTCTGTAATGAAAAGATTACGTTCATTGAAATCATTAACATTGTTGCAAGCTCTTGAAAAGCGAACAAGCTGTGAAATATAAACCCCATAAGATGTAGCACGGGGAACATCGCCGTCTAAAAACGGAAAATTTACTATATTAAAATTAAAATCATCTCTTTTATCATAAATTTTAGTAGTGACATAACCATTTTCAATGGACAGATTTAGATCGAGAAAGTTTGCTTGCTTTATCATACTTTAAAGGTATGAGGTACACAAGAAAAAAACTGTGATAAAGGTAAGAGGTACACAAGGAAATACTGTGATAAAGGTACAAGGTACACAAGGAAAAACTGTGATAAAGGTATGAGGTACACAAGGAAATACTATGATAAAGGTATGAGTTCTGAGAAGTTCTGAGGATTCTGGGATAAGTGTTTAGTAAACCAACTGAGTTCATTTAGTAAAACGTAAAACATAACAGCTTGTTAAATAAGTTATAGTTCATGTAATTATCATCTTATAAGTTATAGTTCATGTAGTTATTATCTTATAAATTATAGTTCATGTAGTTATCACTTTAAAAAGTTATAGTTCATGTAGTTATCATCTTATAAGTTATAGTTCATGTAGTTATCATTTTAATAAGTTATAGTTCATGTAGTTAACATCTTATAAGGTATAGTTCATGTAGTTATCATCTTATAACTTATAGTTCATGTAGTTATCATTCTTATAAGTTATAGTTCATGTAGTTATCATCTTATAATTTATAGTTCATGTAGTTATCATTCTTATAAGTTATAGTTCATGTAGTTATCATTCTTATAAATGATAGTGCCTCAAGCTGGGAGCGAACACGCACCGTCACGGCGATAGCCCTAGCCATGCAATTCCTGCGACGCAACCGATTGAGCTAACCGGGACAACCCCAAAAAAGGTTGATCGGCTAGCCCTGATATACGTATCTCTGCATGACATCAGTAACGGGTTAATTTACTGATAACAGTACTGACTATATGTACGGGGAGACTTTTTACGGCCCCCACACTGCACAAATAGCGTTACTGTGAATTTCAAATGATAGTGCCTCTAGCTGGGAGCGAACCCGCACCGTCACGGCGACAGCGCCTAGCCCTGCAATTTTAGTTCATGTAGTTAACATTCTTATAAGTTGTAGTTCATGTAGTTCTCATCTTATAAGTTATAGTTCATGAAATTATCATATAATAATTTACAGTTCATGTAGTTATAATTTTTATAAGTTATAGTTCATATAGTTATCATTCTTATAAGTTATAGTTCATGTAGTTATCATCAATATATGGTATAGTTCATTGTAGTTTTCCTCTTATAAGTTAAAGTTCATGTAGTTATCATTCTCACAAGTAATAGTTCATGTGGTTCTCATCTTATAAGTTATAGTTCAACTATACTCAACAAAAATAAAAAGTATCCACTTTTCTATTTTAAATTTTGTAAAATTTGAAAACGAAAACTGAGAATTCTGCATGTGAACAACTTTGCATTTCTGTTATCATTGCAAAGAGAAAAAGTGTTCTTGAAAATCTGCAGCCACAACTTAGTTATCTTTCCATTTGTTGTAATAAGGGTTCCGGGAAAAAAGTCAGTGATTCTTTGAAGTATTCACATTGGTTTGATTTAAATCAATTTTTCCACCTCTTGTGATCAATAAAATCACAAAAACAATCACCAATAACACAACTAGTCCTCGATAAACTACGCTAGAAATTCCAACCATTTCAAATTACCTCCCTTTCAATTGAATATGAAGTGTTTTGTAATCCATAATTAATTGTTATTCGACTAGCCGTTGCTTAGGTCTTGGTGTGGAAGATTATGTTTATGAACAATTGAAATTAAAAACAACTGAGATTAACCAATTAAATACCATTCAAAGCGCTCCTGATTAAATGTAAATAAGTTAATGAGAATTTAAGCATAAAAAGTGGATACTTTTTATTTTTGTTCAGTATAGTTATCTTATAAGTAATAGTTCAACTAGTTATCATCTTATAAGTTATAGTTCATGTAGTTATCATTCTTATAAGTTATAGTTCATGTAGTTTTCATCTTATAAGATACTGTTGTTGTAGTTATCATCTTATAAGTAAAAGTTCATGTAGTTATTATTCTTATAAGTTATAGGTCATGTAGTTATCATCTTATAAGTAATAATAGTTTATGTATTTATCATTTTTATAAGTTATAGTTCATGTAGTTATCATCTGCGACATCGAAATTGAAATTAAAACAACCTTATCTCAAACAAAGCTACAGGCTTGGAAAGCCCCCTTACACAAATTATAAATTTGTCACTTATCCAAGGGAGAGTACCTAACGATTTAAAGATTGCTAGAGTTGTTCCCCTTTTTAAAAAGGATGACAGGTTAAATGTTGGCAACTATCGACCAGTATCTATTTTTAATATTATTTCAAAGGTGTTAGAAAAAGTTGTATATGATCAGGTGGAGTCATATTTTATAGAAAAACATTTGTTTTATAAGTTTCAATCTGGTTTTAGAAGTGGATTTTTCAACTGACTCATGTCTCTTATATTTAACAGACTTCATCAGATTAGAAATTGACAAAGGCAATGTTGTTGGCATGGTTCTTTTAGATCTACAGAAAGCCTTCGACACAGTCAATCACTCAATTTTGCTAAGGAAACTTAAAGCTTGTGGCTAAGGTGATAGTATTTGTAATTGGTTTAAGTCTTATCTGTCGGACAGACAACAACTGGTAGATATTTCTGGCACTTTTTCCAGTCACTCGTTAATTACATGTGGGGTTCCTCAAGGCTCTATCCTTGGCCCTCTGCTCTTTTTAATTTATGTTAATGATATGCCAGCAGTTGTTAAAAATAAACTTCTACTGTATGCTGATGATTCTGCTATTTTAGTCTCGGGTAAAAATGTTTCTGATGTTGAAAAAGCTTTGTCTGATGATTTACTAGGTGTTAGTCAATGGCTGATAGACAACAAACTTTCTTTACACTTGGGTAAAACTGAATCAATATTGTTTGGATCCAGACAGAAGCTCAGATCACAACCTAATCTTAACATTATTTGTAATGGTACTACTATCAGTCACACTTCCTCTGTTAAATATCTAGGTGTTAGCTTAGACCAATTTTTATCTTTTAAATTGATGGCAGAATCTATTCTCAAAAAAGCCAATGCCAGGTTAAAGTTTCTCTACCGAAAGAAGGATTTTCTCAATAAACACATAAGAAAACAACTAGTTATGTCACTAATTCAATGTCATTACGACTATGCGTGTTCAGTGTGGTACCATAGTCTTACTCAAACCCTCAAAAACATACTTCAAACAACTCAGAACAAGATGGTTCGATTTATTCTCAATCTGGATAGCAGGTCACATGTTGGATATGAGCATTTTAGGTCCCTAAATTGGCTACCTGTGCAGAGTAGAGTTGAACAAATTATGCTATGCCATGTTTTTAAAATTAATAAGAACTTGGCTCCAGAATATTTGAAACAGCTTTTTACTTCAGTAGCTTCTAGTCATAGGTATAAAACCAGGCTGAGTACAAAAGGAGGCTATTGTGTTCCCAAAGTTAAATCTTTTGGCTCTAAATCTTTCTGTTATATGGGATCCAAATTGTGGAACAAACTTTTGCCAGAGGTAACTGAAACCAATAAGTATTATGTTTTTAAAAAGGCTGTAAAAGAGGTTTTATTAAACATAAATAGTAAATATAAGTAACTTTGTCTGTGATATTGCCAACGATAGTGATTGAATTTACTGTGAGATACATGAAATGCAGTACATTTGTATTTATTACATAATTTTTCAATTTAGTCAATAACACAAGCCTCTCTGTGTCATGCCCCCATTTTGTTATACAGGACCACGATGGAAATAAGAATTACAGTAATGTAGTCTTTTTCGTGTTATCCTGGGTTAGGAGGCATAACATGGGTAGTTATTTAATTTTGTGTTTTATGTAAAATGTAATTATCATTGTTGTTTTAATTTTAGTAACTATTAATGTTTCTATTTATAATTTACATTTTTTTATTATTTTTTTAGAAATGTAACTAATTTATTTATAATTTGTATGTTTATGTAATCCTTCTCCATGTATGATCTCTATTTTACCGAAATAAATCAATCAATCAAAAAAAAAGAAAAAAAAAAAGAAATCAGTAGTATTTAAAAATTTATTTGTTAAGAAAAGCAATTATAGTTGCAAACTATCTTCTGTTTGTAAGATTAGTTTGAAAGAAGACAAATATAATATGCAGTGTGTTTCTTATGGCGTTTAAGTACATAGCATATTTTGCTGTAAAATTACTTTGGCTGAAATTGATAAGGTTTCTGTAATGTAGAAACTTTGTCTCCAAACACATACATTGAGCATAAGGTTATTTGTTCTGTATTAGACTGTAGGCTGTTGTTTGTGAGTCATTCGGCAGTACCCGTATTACAAACGCATAAACCTAAGAAAAATAAATTTATCCTCTAAAGGCATTCAGATTTGTTACAGAATGTGTTTTTTTTTCTAAAATTAGCAAAACTTCGAAATGTCAAAATTCTCACAAATGGTATATTCTCTAGCCACACAACTCCGAGCTGCTACAAACAAAGCTAATCGGTACATCCCCCAAAAACTGCGCGGATAACACGCAGTCTGATCATTTTCTAAGGCACCAGTTACACAGGCGGTCGTTGCCCAATCGGTTATTTTATTTTAAGTTAATCCTTATTTCGATCGGTTGTCATGTGTTATTTTATTTCTGGTTTTCGGTGTACACAGCCATCGGTGGTTGACAACTGTTCAACAAATATTTCATGGGTTGCTGGTACACTTTGATTCTCGTCTTTTATGTATCGATGCTTAGATCCCAGTTACACAGAGCCATCGGTGATCGATCGGTAGTTTTTTATAGCAAAATAATGGAGTGAACCAATGACAAGGTATTTACCACCGATATCAACTATTGGTCACCTATTAAACACCTATCAATTGTTATTGGGGAAAGATGAGTTTCGTCGGTGGAAATTAACCGATCGGGATTTTTAGACGTTTTTTAGGCCCCAGTTACACAGACGGTCGGTGCCCAATCGGTCGTTTTATTTTAAGTTAATTGCTGTTTTGATCGGTTGTCATGTGTTATTTTATTTCTGGTTTTCTGTGTAAACAGCCATCGGTTATTGACAAGTGTTCATCGGTTAAACAGATATTTCATTGGTTGCTGGCACATATTAATTCTCATTTTTTTCTATCGGTGGTAAATATAAGTTGATCGATTGCTTATCGGTGGCCCATCGGATATATCGGTTGTAGACAGGTTGTCGATTGGTGATGTCGGTTTTTGACAGGATGTCGAACGGTGGTGATCGGTTGTAGACAAGTTGTTGATCGGTTATTTGTAAAATATTTTCACCGATCGAGAATTTTAAAAATGTCTAAAAATCTCGATCGGTAATTTTTCACCGAAGAAACTCATCTTTCCCCAATAGCAATTGATATGTGGCAAACAGGTGACCAATAGTTGATATCGGTGGTAAATCACTTGTCATCGGTTTACTCAATAATTTGGCTAAAAAATCTACCGATCGATCATCGATGGCTCTGTGTAACTGGGGTTTAAGATGTTTAAAATTCTCGATCGATGAAAATATTATACACATAACCGATCGACAACATGTCTACAACCGATCATCACTGATCGACAACCTGTCTACAACCGATTTAACCGATCGACAACCTTTCAACGGTTGTAGACAGGTTGTCCGTCGGTGATATCGGTTGTTGACATGATGTTGATCAATGATGATCGTTTGTAGACAGGTTCTCAATCGCTTATTTGATAAACATTTTCACCGATCGGGAATTTAAACATGTCTAAAAATCCCAATGTGTAATATTCACCGATGAAACTGATATTTTCTCAACAGCGTTTGATAGGTGGAAAACAGGTGACCAAATGTTGATATCGTTGTTAAATCCATCTTCATCGGTTAATTCCATAATTTGGCTTAAAAAAACTACCGATCAATCACCGATTGCACTGTGTAACTGGGGTGTAACACCGGCAGTCGATGTATACAGATACCAATATTGATTTTTTTAATTTGCAATGGGAGCTTTTTTACTTTATGTTTTTAAAACATTTAAAGACATATTTTTCCATAACCAAAGTCCTAATTATTTGTAGAGATTCATGATTGTAAGGATATACTGGATGAACATATTCCGAAAACACATGATGATGTCTATCTTGCACTACTATATGGAAACCTGGTGGACATCAAATGTGACATGACCACGCTAGGCGGAGGATGGACGGTATGTTAGATCTTAGTTTACTGTTAAATGTCTGACCTTCAATTTCATGGTCGCTTCCTGGTCGCGTATAAGATTGACACACGTTGATTTCTCTCTTCATAACTAAAAGATCTTTAAAGAGACATGACATAATGTTGTCAGGATCATTATTCTCACGTGGACATTCAATTTAATGTTTTGTTTTGCTTAGATTTTGTGAATTTATGGAAATAGAATTTAGATAATTGTAGGTCTTGCTTTTTTCTTTACTTATCTAACTGTTCTTAAAATATGTAAAATGAAGATACGCTGAAAATTATTATTTATACAAAGTTTTTTTAATGCACTGCATTATGCCGTTACATAGATGTTGATGTTTATTTATTGCTTTACCACCGTCAGTGCAATGAGGACTGAAGAAGACCCTTAACGTAT
This sequence comes from Corbicula japonica, assembly GCA_038501625.1. Lineage (NCBI taxonomy): Eukaryota > Metazoa > Mollusca > Bivalvia > Venerida > Cyrenidae > Corbicula > Corbicula japonica. The sequence goes on from JAZAYU010000050.1 coordinate 2,285,717, forward strand.
GTAAAATGAAGATACGTTTACTAAATAACGATAAATTGTGCAAATTTTACTGAACTACCCTTTTTCCGTTCCAAAGATATTGATATTTTTATTTCTGAAAGTTTTTGAGAAAAAAGAATAAATGTAATACAGATTTTCTCCTTTAAACTTCTCTGATTTAGAGGAAATTTTATAATGTCATAAATGATTGTTAAAATGAATGAAATGGGAACTTTTAAAGCCACCGAACACGACAAATATGAAAATATTGTAGGCTCGGTTTGATTGAGCCTGTTAATAAAGATAAAATGCAGCCTGTTTACTGTATTTATTTCAGAAGTGATTTGTTATACAAAAATCTTTCACTCAAACTCAAATCAGTTGACTCGTACATGTAATAGATGCATTATATAGATCTAATAATCGTTTACTTTTCAGCTTTTGTATAGGTATATAAATCAGTTTCGCGCATCATACTATATGGTGGCTGTAAATATTGTTATCTAACGAGTGCTAAATGTTACAGGTTCTGATGAACAGACAAGATGGCAGCACGAATTTCATGGACCAGGATTCTTCAGCCTATGCTTCCGGCTTTGGAAATATTGATGGAAACTTCTGGACGGGTAAGTGAACACTTACAGGGGTGATTCGAATGCTTGAATAATGTCCGTATGCGCAGCTAATGTCAACCCGGTAACCGTTCAGAATAATTTTCATTGTTTTTGGCTAAGCATCAGATAGAGTTGTGCACATGGCGATCAGTCTTTCCTCGCCTCATATAATTTATGTTACATTCTGGTATTTCATGTGGTGATCCAAAGTCAGTCGTCCAGGTTTTGTGCTGATCTATAAGCAAAGTACATAAAACTCAGATAATGACTTTAATGCTTAAAAAAGGATATACAAATTTAAAAAAGCGATGTGAATTGCACAGTGTATAGAAGAAGTTAAAACAAAACATTTTCATTTATATTTTGAGTTAATGAGAATGGGTATCTTTACAAGGGTCATTTTGTTTTATCAATGCAAAACCGAATGTGCAACAGAATTGAGGGATGAGGGTTTTCAGTGCAAGTAGCAGAATATTTACAGGTTATATGTACGCTGTATATTTGTTGATTAGTCATGTTGTCTCGGGGTTAGTTCCATTCACATATCAGTGCACGTCACGGGAAAAGATACCTTTGGGCATTTTAGTGATATTTTAGTTTTTACTAAATTTAGAAAGAACTTACAACTATAAATCAATTTCTTATTACTAAAATGTGTTTTTGATAAACATTTTGACAATGAAATGGTATTTTTACCGCGAAATGCAAAATAAATAATGTAGTCTGCTCAAATTTATGAAGTCATTTCAAAGATTGACGTCAACTGTCCGAAGGTACCTTTTCCCTTGACGCACCCCATATGTCAGCTTTCAAGGCCTTGACCCATTAGTAAATGTAGAATCGGAGATATAGTACATGTATGATGGGAGTCTATGGGGTTTTAGTTGCTTTAGTATAAGCATTAGTGCATAGTTTAGGTATTGACCTCATGTTTGTTTGTTTTTTGGGTAAGCTTCAAGTTCATTAAATTCATAAACCACGATTTTAAATAAAGATGAGAATAACTTTTGTACTATCGCATTAAGAAAAATACACAAAATAGTTAATATATGGGGCACTTCACCGGAACAGGTACATTCGGTCATTTTTAGAGATAATTTAGTTTTTACTTAATTTAAAAATGACCGAATGTACCTGTCCTGTGAAGTGCCCCATATATTAACTACTTTGTGTATTTTAAATTCCCACTTTTACTAATTTCTCATAAAGTTTTGATATGTAAGTCACGAGGATACAATAAATTATTGTCAGTATCATGTATCACTCATGTGGGCATTTTAAATGATGTTTCATGTTGTTAAGATTTTGTGAATTTATGTAAATAGGAATTTTTAGATCTCGCTATTTTTCTTTGCTGTTCTAAAGTGTCTTACTATTTGCAAAATAAGGATATTTTAGTAACACTCATTTGTGCATAGTTTCATTAAACGGCATTTTGCCGTATTTGAGATTTTGATAACTTTCTTTTTTTCGATGAACGTGCTGGGGATGAGTGTAGTAAGCCCTTATCAAAGAACACTTGTTATTGAAAAAACTATCTAATAAAACCACACTCGACCTTATTCAAATTACAGCATTTGTTAATAAACTCACGCCTAAGATATCACCTATTCTTTTGTTCAGGGTTGGAAAAGATGAATGCGCTAACAGGGGACGGGCGACGTTATCAGCTTCGCGTAGAACTGACCACAGCAAATGGGTCAACCTATTTTGAAACATACGATGATTTTTCTGTCGGTCCACCAAAAGATTTCGTTCTCCACGTCGGAAATCATAACGGAAATGCTGGTATATGTACATTTAATTGTGATTCTATCATGTACGTTATATACCAATTGTTTGGTCGATGCTTAAATAATTTTTTTTCATATTTAATTAATGTAGTACTGTATTGATATTAGATTCGAACAATTCTATGATTGTGTCTAGCAATACGCTGGAAATATTTGAACGCAGAAAAGACATTTTCTCGGTATTTAAATATATAAAAATGGGGATCAGAGAATATAAATCTCCAAATCAATTCAACGCCAAAGGCAAAATTAATAAAAGCAGGAAGTATATCCTTGGAGAGATTGAACAATATCCATATCTATATTGGCTGGGATATTGAAACCACCCATCTATACTGAACAAAAAATAAAATGTCCATGTATACTCTTTATATGCTTATACTCCCATTAACATGTTTTCATTTTATCAGTAGCGCTTTGAATGGTGTTTTATTAGTTGATTAAAGTTGTTTTTAAGTTTAACTGTTCATGAACAAAATCTTCTACAAAAGACCTAAGCAACTGACCATCGAATAACAATTAATAGAATCTAATAGATAACAAAACACTATATATTCAATTTAAAGGGAGGTAACTGAAAACGATTGGGATTTCAAGTCTTGTTCACCGAAAGCTATCTTTTTTTTTTTTTTTTTTAAAAATCTTTGTTTTATGATTTAATTGACAAAAAGAACAGGTTACTTCTTCCCAAATCCCTATTAATAGCAAAGGGAAAGAAAACCAAGTTGTGCATGCAGATTTTTTATAGAAAATTCTATTTCATTGTAATGAATACAGAAATGCTGATTTGTTCAAAGGTTATATTTTAGTTTTTCTCTTTGTAATTTCACAATTATTGGTAGGAAAGTGAATACTTTTTATTTTTGCTGAGTATATCATTTGTTTTGTAGGGGACTCTCTTTCCGGCCACAACGGAATTGGTTTCACCACTAAAGATGTTGACCACGATACTAACCCTGACTCGAACTGTGGCGTCTACCTCCACGGAGCATGGTGGTTTCACCACTGCTACGACTCATGTCTCACGTGTCCTTATATTACGCCAGGAACTTATAACTGCAGATCGTTTTCGTGGAACAGTTTAGACTACTGTACAGCATTGAAAGCTGCAAGAATGCTTGTACGACCAATGTGACGTCATCGTGACGTCATTGTTGAGAAACGCTTCTAACGCATTGACCTAATTTCACATGTTCAGAAACGCATTCTTACCTATATCACGGTATTTATCCCAATAATCAACACTCGGAAGACAATGATAGGCTCGGAGGATAAGAACGGCTAGAGATTTGGATGAGAGTGAGAAAAGCATAAGTATTTTTACTTTTATCTTTTACTTATGCCGATTTAAATCACGTTAGTGATTGCAATCGTTCTAGGCCAACATGAGCTATATAAAACTGCAATGTTTTTGCAGACAGTCCCTACATTTTGGTGAAAATCACCGAAGAAGATGGAAAATTCGACCCATCGCTCAAAATTAAACAAGTTTCCATCTGTATTTAGGTAGTTGGGTGAAGAAAACATAACTATTTGATCCTTTACTGTCCCTCTGTTTATAAACAATCACAACATGGTAACACAGTTCGGTAAAAATGAATCTAAATCTTACTTTTTCTGAAGATATCAAAGCGAAATGGATAATCATTGGCTTCAGTGAAGATAATAGGTGGCTACATTAAAAATTTTATGGATAAAGAGCAAACTTACCTTTTCATCATAATGCTTTTAAGTAATGTTTTTTAGTTTTAAAGTCAAATTTTTTATCTTCCACGACCAGAAGTCATTGTCCAACCCATTTTCTATATTTGGTAAGTACTAATGAAGGTAATACACTTAAAATTTGCACTGTAGCAATCTTAAGTGATTTAGATGTACAATATATCATTTTATATCATATCATATCAGGTTTTACGCATTTTTGAGACGACCTGAGTTTGCTAGTTTTCATCGTGTAGTTGTTAACTTTCAAAATCATTCATTGGTTCTATAAACACACCCAGTACTAGACACAAGTGATGCTTGTAATAATTAGCAAGTATTGTAATTTTAAAAAGAGCAACAGCTTTAATACTTGAGAGAAAAGTGGAACTTAAGATCAAAACTTATCAACGTTTCTAGGTCGATAAAGGGGCCATAATTCTGTCAAAAGCTAACCAGAGTTATGTTACTTAAGCTGCACAGTCATCTTATTACAGTAATAGTAAGTACGTATGCCAAGGTTGACAGCAATAGCTGTGCTACTTCGGATAAAAATGGACATAAACACAAAACTAGGTCGAGCGCGGATGCAGACGTAGCTCAGGTGATGACATATGCTCATTAAAAACAAATAGAAGAGCTTATAAACCACAGAAATCTACTGAATTGAGAAAAAAAAGAAAAACAACGATATAACTTGCAGAAGAACTGCTTGAATGGCGCCCCATTTAGATCAACATTTAAACGAAAAATTCTAAGAAGATAAAGCGTTATTTTGTAATTTCCCATTGTTTGTTTTCTCTAGATTTTAGATATTTTGTTCAAAACTATGTATACTAAATACCAAAAGCAATATAATTTCTGTTGAACTTTTTTGTAGGTCAATATGAACAATGACTGGACTATAGGTCCTTTTGAAAACATACCATCACATAATATCACTTAAATCGCTAAAGGGACATAAAAATAATAACCAATTGTTTATACATCGCTAAAATCTTATTTATCAATTCTTACGACATTTTGTATATTATTATCACACATCGACACGTGGTAGTGATTACCACTGCTGGCCCGTCATCAGGTAAACACAGCTTTACAAGTAAGGGGCGAAACGGTTCTGAGGGTCCTTGTCTAAGGATGTCGATGTGTTTTTTGTTACCTGTACATAGTAGTGTGGATCACGAATTGCTATAAATTCTAACAAACATTTTCTAATATACGTTTTTCTGGCAAAAGACAATTGAAAAGTCACTAAAGATATTTTATTTATTTTAGTTTTTATCCATCTAGCAGAATGATGTCGATGGTTCTTCATTATATTTTTCTAATAAACATTTTATTTCATTTCTCATTTCGAATCTGTTATTTCTATTGGTTGCAAAAGAAACCACAATTTGTCAAGGAAAGAACTTATTCAAATGTTAATCCCTCCATCACAAAACATTTTGTTAGATGAGGTGTCGCTTGAATACATTGTTTACACACGCACGGACAAAGGCGAATATAAAACGTCATTTCACAGTTGAGAAATGATAAAAAAACATAGTATTGATACATTTTCCTGAAATAAAATTAAAAGCCTGGCGATTATTCAGTTTGAGCCACCTATTATCTTTAACAAATATCACTGAAGCCTGTGATTATCCATCTCGCTTTGACATCTTCAGAAAAAGTAAGATTTAGATTCATTTTTACCGAACTGTGTTACCATTTAGTGATTGTTTATTAACAGAGGGACAGTAAAGGATCAAATAGTTATGTTTTCTTCACTCGAATACCTAAATACAGATAGAAAATTGTTTAATTTTGAGCAATGGGTCGAAATTTCTATCTTCTTCGGTGATTTTCACCACAATGTAGCGACTGTCTGCAAAAAAACATTGCAGTTTTATATAGCTTATGTTGGACTAGAACGATTGCAATCACTAACGTGATTTAAATCGGCGTTAGTAAAAGATAAAAGTAAAAATACTTACGCTTTTCGCACTTTCATCCAAATCTCTAGCCGTTCTTATCCTCCGAGCCTATAATTGTCTTCCGAGTGTTGATTATTGGGATACATACCGTGTATATTGCCGCTTTTTTTTCCTGTCACAGATTCTAGAGATGAACTGTTTTTTTTAAACATTTCGACCAGAAGAGGTAATAAAATAAATATCAATGAATGTATGAGTTATTTTAATTTCATAAGAAAAAGGTAAAGAAACAACCCAAAATAGAGCTAACATTGTTTTGCTTTTTTATTTTCCTTTTGGGAACCAATTAAACACAAGTATCACTTTTTCTGTGTATGGGATATGATTGTTTTGGCAGTTATATTCTATAACATGTAGAATTTAACACAAATGGATGGAGCACATACATTTGTAGAATCGAACACGTACCGTACGACGACAGTGCCTAGCCTAGCCGATTGAGCTAGCCGGGACAACCCAAACATGGTTGCGCGGAATATTATGATCAACGTAGTAATCATCATAACATGACATCAATAACCGATCATTTACTGATAATAGAGCTTGTACTGAATGTGTGTACGGAAAGGACTTCTCAGGCCAAAACGCTGCACAAATAGCCCAAAGGTAAATATCAAATTATATTGTCCATACGGAATCGAACCCTAAGTCGACAGGCCCTAGCAAAGCAGAATACTCTTCCGATTAATATAGATCATAAGGGAACTCTGAAAGTCACCAAACACGACATAGGCCTAGATCTATATGAACATATTACAGGCTCGGTTTGATTGAGCCTTTCATTGGCAGTAATATTAAAAATTTTATGTATATTAATGCCCGCGCCACCTAGCCTCGGGTTGAGGGCAACTCAATATTTACACAAATAAACAGTACAGTTTCGATACATCCCATAATATAATATATGGCAGTGAACATGGAGCCTTCAGTGCGTTAAATTTGTTTAGATTAATACCATTCCATGTTCAGCGGCGCATGGTCCCCAAATAAAAGAATAGGTTTGCCCTAAATGAGTAAAATGGGCGGAACTAACAGAATAGAATTTTGACGGGGGATCTTGGAATGACAGGGTAATATCAGAATATAAATCCTGCATATCACAGACAACGCCAAAGGCGAAATAAAAAAAAGCAGTAAGTATATCATTGAGGTGATTGAACACTATACAAATCTTTATTAGCCGAAATATAAAAAAAACCAAAAGAAGTTTTTTAATTAAAAGAACAATTAAAATAGAACATAAGCATTTGCTCAAGGATCTTCAAAGAACGTAACTGAAAACAGCACCGATTGAATGAAGGGAGACTTTTTGGTAGTCGGGATTACCCTCAAAAAGGTTGCGCGGACACACGGTATGTATCCCAATAATCGGCGCTCGGATGATAACGTCAGGCTCGGATGATAAGAGCGGCTCGAGTTGCGGATGAGAGTGCAAATGCGTTAATATTTATACTTTTATCTTTTACTAATGTCGATTTAAATCACGTTAGTGATTGCAATTGTTCTACAAGTTTCTAACTGTATTTAGGTAGTTGAGTGAAGAAAACATAACTATTTGATCCGTTACTGTCTGTCGGCATTAGTAAAAGATAAAAGTAAAAATACTCAGTTAAACGCTTTTTTTTCACTCTCATCCGAAACTCGAGCCGCTCTTATCATCCGAGCATGACGTTGTCATCGGAATGCTGATTATTGGGATACATACCGTGGGACAAGGTAACTCGGATTGTCATCAACTATATATAATCTCTCACGGCGGGGAAACAGAGATAGTAACTGTTTAATATGTCTCTGTAGAGAAGTGTGTTCGGCAATAAATAAACACACTTCTTGTATCAATAAACGTGTATTGTGTTATGTTCTAGTGTATCAGCGGTGAATTTAACCACTACACCACCACATATTTCCACTTTTTAACATATCATTTAAAATGTTTTCATAAAGATTTTTGGCTTTCTTTGCATTTCGACACACGGGGACGGACGAGAACCTGTTTCAAGCGCTATTATACTTGATGTTTCTCAAACCAATATTTCAATAAAAAATCATGAAACAAACCGATAGATGAAACTATGGCAAATATTTAATTTGTCATCAACTGTAAATGTTGACGATGAATACTAGTGTCGTGTCTTCCCTATCTCAAGAAAGGTTGCGCAATATTACCGGTATGGATGGAAAAAAATATTCACTGTCGGGCCAGACTTAAAATATTCTTTGTTTCCCCATCCCGACCAAAGCAAATAAAGTATGGGTAGGTCGGCAGGTCAAAATATTTTTTATTTAAATTTTTTCAGAATAATGATCCACATATAAATATTCTAGGAACAACTCCAAGAATATCAAAACTCTTAATATTTAAACAGGTACCAAGTTAACGTGCATTATATATGCAGGTGAATGCCTTTCTGCAAAAGACTAAGTCATCCGGTTTCGTAATCAAACTGATTCCAAATATAACGTAGACTTTTGTTATAATTTTTATATTATTCAAAATACCACAAATAAAATTAGACCAATTTTAATCGGAATATGTCCAGCATATTTTTACAAAATATCAGCAAAATACAACTTCGCGTATATAAACTATTATTAATTAAAATCATACACTAAGCGCTTTCCGGCGCACGTCAAATTAAAACTCTCAACGTCAACGACGTTAATTCACGGGCGTAGCGTTAGCGAAGCGGCGTATGTTCAAAGTTTGTTAAAATAGACCCCGTCACCGGAATGCGATGGCGGGGAATCCATTGGTCGAATATATCAGTGTTTCATTCTAATCAAAGTCTCGGCAGTGGTTATGACTTATGAGACGATCAATAAATTGGTCCTCTTCTCGCTCGTACCACCGAAGAAACGACCGGGAATGCAATGCCCACAGTATCGCGGTTCTTTAGCAGCGGGCGTGTACCTGAAAAACTAATTCATCACAAATTTGCATTTGTTATAATATAACAAGTCTTTGCACTGTGGACAAACTTTTTGTAGCTGTTAATTTTAGTGTTGTTTAAATATCTTACTTATTTAATCTTATTTGATTATTTATGACTTTGTGATGATTCAAATACCAAAAAACCACATTATTAAATACAAATCTATTAATTAAATTTTAACATTTCTTCAAAAATTTAATTTGTTCGGCAATATCCCATGCACGGTTACTCAGCCAGTCTAGAATAGCTCGGAGAGCGCCGCGATAGTTGGACTTGGTCCGCTTTCATTGCCTCCCTGGTTTACGTCACCGCCGTAACGCCGATTTTTTGTTTCGTTCTTCCTTACCCCAGGCCTATTTAATGGCTCTCCTGACCATTACATAACCACTGATGCCACTTAAAAATTATGGCTCGGCTTACAGAAATTTTCATTTTGCGTCTGCTTAATTATTTTTAGCTTTTCTCGAATTGTTTTTTTTTTAAGATCGTGACAGAATTTTATAACAGCGCGTATTTTCAGGCGGTCTGACGACGACATTTTTGACGTTTTCACGCTAGTGTAGCTCTCTTAAATATTGACTGTACATAAAACGCAAAGTCCGAATGACGTACAACTTTAACCTTACATCATTCGTATATTGCGCTTTGATAATGCGAAGTTTGGGTCTTTTTCCACTAATCGTTTTGTTTATATTGACAGGTATTTGCTTTACATAGTACAATGGCAATGACGTGCGCCGCCTGCGTGTTACCATGGTTATTCAAATAAGCGACGCGTTTTTCAAGTTTATTAAATCTATTAATATTTTAGCTCAGTTTGTTACGTTTGTGTTCTGATTGGCTTTAGTATATAATTTATTGCGAACGTGTTTCAAATTAAGATGCAATAACAAAAATCTACGTTATTTTGGATCACCCCTCGTATGCATTTTTCCTCTCCAGGTTTTTGTACCAAATAAAAAAAATATCATTTAGGTTTCCGCGATAAAATCTTTCGGGTCGCGCCGATTTTTTCGGGTCGGTCGTGGATGGGGAAACAAACAAAATTTTATTTTAGGCCCCGTTGAAATCTTTATTGATTGTTTTCTTTAAAGAATCCATAACCACTTACTTTCATCTCATGGCAAAATAAGAACAGTCTTTAATAGAAAGAAAGGTAATTATAAGGTACAAGATTTGATAATTTGAAGGTGATTTATTTAAATTAAAATGCTGCTGATCAATCAATTTTATGTTTTTCCTACTATCGAGAGTACTTTCAAAACAAAACAAGCGATTTAGAGCAATATTTCAGTTGATTGACCTTTAAATGCAAGAAATGCATTTTTAGCAAAATATAGGATAACTCTAGCCAAACTGTTCTAAATTTAATAATAACAAGGAAATAAAATTAAATTGAAGACTGTTGTTGACAAATGCTTACAAATAAAGAGTCAAGTCAATGATTTTTTAATGAAAAATTACAAACAAAAAGAGACCAATTAGAAGTTTGGGTGAGTGTATTGTTTCCAGTTATATTTCCTCCTTCGTCTTAGGATAAAAAAAACCCTTTTCGATGATTTTCAATAAACCCAAAATAAAGTTTAAGAACGTAATTTAAAAAAAAACACATTTCAAACCTTCTTGATAAATTTAAATTCGGTCTTGAAACGGAAGCCCCTTTCTCGGATAGAATAATACACTAAGTATACCTTATCTTGTTTGTAAAGATTTCGAAAGCAGAAAAAACTCGTTGATACAGAAGGATTTTGTTAAAAAGTTTCGAGATATTTTATACTGTGTGATCTTCAAATATTACATCAGTTTCATACTTTGTTTATTAAAATAACCCACAAAAACGTAAATATTTCCAGACATATATCGGTTCATTTCTCTTGAACATACTACACATTTCGATTTCAGTTCGAGTTTGGCTTGCAATCAAAACATTAAACGCGTTTCAGGGTGACTGATATTCCCGTTAAGATGTAGTAGGTGAGTTTAATTCGCAGACAATTGTTCATAGCCAGCCTCGTCCTCAAGTTGCTTTATTATAAGCCACACTGTTAGTTATTGATTCAGTGCTAAAGAGAACACAATTTTCAGTTCAACATTCGCATGGAGAATGAACCAACAGCGACAACAATTTGATTAAGAGCAAAACCGTATTTGGAAAAAGAAAGCGGCGTCTTCTGATTTGAGAGGCAGTTCTTACAGTAGTCGCATAACATAAAACGTAATAGGCGTCTTGTAAAGTGCTGCAGTTGTTTATGGAGGTCGGTAGCTAGGTCAACGTCTAATTGAAATCAAAATGTGTATTAGCACTCTACTTCAGGTTGAATAACACCAAATCACACTGTATCCCTCCGTGGTTCATTCGAATGAAGTCCGTTTTAATATACACTCAACAAAAGTTCTAATTGGTCATTCATTGTATATGTTTACAATTTATGCTAGTTTCGTTTCTTCCCTACGTCAAGAGAGGTTGTGGAAATAACTGTTTTGTCTAGAAATTAATTATCTAATGTCTTTTAAATCTTTATTGATTGTTTTCTTAAACAAATGCAATACCATTTACTTACAGCGCAGGGTCAAAATTTGAACAGTCTTTAATTAAAAGGGAGGTAATTTAAAAATTGGATACTTTGAAAGGGGTTTATTTAAACAAATGTGCTATTGATTAATCATGTTTTCTGTTTTTCCTACTAATGAGGGGTCCTCTTAAAACAAAACAAGGAATTAAGAGCAAATTTCTGTGTGCTTGACCTTTTTATGCATGAAATGCATTTTGGCAAAATTAACTCTTGTCAAACTGTTCCAAAGTCAATTATTACAACATTAAAGCTTAAATTGAAGACTGATGTTGGCATATGATATAAATAAAGAGTGAATTCAATGTCTTTCTAATAAAACATTATGGACAAAATGTGACCAATTAGAACTTTTGTTGAGTGTATGCTATTTTTTTCTCTTCATCTGGGGGCCTCTTTACTGTTAGAAATCGGCCTGATTGTGGCTTGTTTGCAGAAATAACATGTCAGGAAAATAAATGAAAGCAATTTCATGCATATATCTCGTTTGGTAGGGGCGAACTAGTTCCGGATCAGCGGATGTATATTTTTGGCACCGTATTTGCGATACCGCGTTTAAAATAGGGTCTGTAGGGTTAGAGATAAGTAATTTTCTTACAAGTATGTTAACCCCAGTTTCATGTGTGTTTTTGAATAGATGAAATGTAGGTCTTCACAGCAATATATGGTTGGTTAGAAATTAAGATGACAGAAATTATGTTAAATGTACATTGAATATTGAGAATTTAACATTGTGGTCTGAGACTATGGAAATTGGATTTACTTTGGCTCAACCTTCAAGGGTTTTGGTTGACATTTCAAGAGAGATGTAACAAAGTTATTCTCCAGAAGCGCAAAAGCGAGAGTTGTCATATTTTAACCTTGACGTTAAAGGCCGACAAGTAGTTGTTTGCACCACGGTTTCTTCATCAACTGCAGTTACATAAGTAATTAGAAAAAAAGAAAATTGCTCAATTACCTTATTAAATTCAATCAGTGTTGTTTTCAATGATATAGCCCTATAGGGCCATTAAGAACGATGCTTCAATCTTTGTAAATATTACGTTGCTCTTAAGCTGGGACAAGATGGTGTGGACTATAAGTATCATGCATGAGTGTGAGGTGAAGATGGAAAAATCTGTCGCGGAGGGTTAACTGTTTTGCGGGAACGAGGCTCTGCCGAGTTCCCGCCAAAACAGTTCACCCGAGATTACAGATTTTTCTATCTTTACCGAATGTCTCATGCATGATACTTTTTCTTGCATACCTTTTATTATTTATAACATTTCTATGTATGTATACAAACTTTTTTATTTTCCTTATGCTGAAATATTGACATTAACGCTAACCTTTTTTATAAATGACGTCAATAAGTTGAATATATGACGTCACTCACGTGACTCATTCTACACGGGGGGGGGATGTAGGATCGAAATTTCCTACACGGGTGAAATCACCGGATGACCTGATCTGGTATGCAAGAAAGTAATATGCACTTCCAGCACTCTTCATGAACAGGGTCAACATTATACAATTATTTACTTATTAGCTGGGAAATATGCTGTGATATTGACCTAAAAAATCGTTATTGACCGAGGCGATAGCCGAGGTCAATAACGATTTTTGCGGTCAATATCAACAGCATATTTCCCTGCTAATAAGTAAATAACTATTTTATTACATGAACTATAAATAGTTATGTTTTAGAAATCTTCAATTAAGACTCATTTCAAGTGGACTCCGTGCGGCTTATCAAGCTTATTCGAACGATAAATGGCGCGAAATATAACGTCAACGGTAACGCGACGTATATGACGTCATTAAAATAACTACTATTACATGAACTATAAATAATATAAAAGATGGAAACTTTCGCATTCTATTTATAGACAGGTCAATATCAGCGAAAGCGGGTCAATATCTAGATTTATTGACTCGGTTATTTTGGGGGTGTGACCAATCGCGTTGCATCTATTTATAGTTCATGTAATAATGCTTGTTGTTAACCGTTTCATTTTCATTGTAAAATTAGGCAATTGGAGAAAATATGATATTTTTAAATTCAAAATATTCACATTCAAACGAACACAGGATGTCCGATTCATCGGTTCATTCGTTGCTAAAACTTAAAGTTAACTGGCACTACGTTTGTGGTGTAGGTCAAATGTGTTGGTCAAGGTCACATTTGGGCGCGTCACGGGAAAAGGTACCTTCGGACAGTTGACGTCAATCTTTGAAACGACGTCATAAAGTTGAGCAGACGACATTGATTATCATGCATTTCGCGTTAACAATGTCGTTTTATTGTCAAAATTTGTAAGAAAAACACTTGTAAGTTATGTGAAATTAATAGACAGTTATAAGTTCATTCTAAATATAGTAACAACTTAAATGTCACAAAATATGACCGAAGGTACTTTTTCCCGTGGCGCGCCCCATTTGAGTTTTGCAATTTTTTTCTAACAAAGTATCCGAGAGCAACACAAGTGTTCAACTAAGTACCAATTTAGTATGTTTCAAATCACAAAACTGGCTCCGTATGTTTGACTTGATGTTTCTATTTGTAACTCTAATGAACTTATGCACAGGAGGCCTTTTGTTTGACAACTTAAATGGAAAACAGCGCAGTTGTTTAAAAAGTTCGAAGTGGAATGTGGCGTAGTTTTCTTTCAGTCTGCAGAAAATAATGTATTAACAATATGATGGGTTCGGTGCTTTTTTTCGAGCAAACAACTCCATTGGTTAATTGCCATGATGTTATAGAGCTTTTAACCCGACTCATCAAGAATAAGTAAGGCTATTTTGCTCACTTTTGGCATTGCTGGTGCTGTGTTGGTTAATCTTGTTCCCAAGAAATTGTCACAAAAGTCAGTTTTGACAAATTTTTTATTCATCGGCGAAACCGCAAAACATAAATAAAGGCATGTTCCAGACTAATATCTGAGAAAATGGTTAAAACCAGAGCTACATGTGCTTTATAACATGCTGTGTTAAATGTTCTAAAGAAGGCCTAATTTATATGTATAATGGTCTCCTTACGACTAAGCAAAAACGATTAAACTTTGCATTCAAGTTTTTGTACAAGTTCATGACTTTCGGACTACATTTTGTTTCTTACTATAGCTTCAAAACTTTGTACAATTGATTAGCATTAGTTGATGTGCAACCTACTGTTACTCTATCTTACAGTTTGATAAAATTAAGGCATTTGTCACGTTTTGGACTAGGAATTTAAGGCAATTGCTTATTGATCAAATAACATCCATTTCAGACTGAGAATTTTATAGTTATAAAGTGCTTGCAAGAAACTTCCACAATTATGCTTAACCTAAAGGTGCGAAAATAAGGACAAATAATGAAAAAGTGTGAAGCACACCATTATGCTTAACCTGAAGGTGTGAAAATAAGGACAAATAAGAATAAAGTGTGTTTCACACCATAATGCTTGCCCGAAAGGTGTGAAAATAAGGACAAATAATGATAAAGTGTGTTGCACACAATTATGCTTAACCTAAAGGTGTGAGGATAAGGACAAACAATGATCAAGTGTGTTGCACACAATTATGCTTAACCCAAAGGTGTGAAAATAAGGACAAATAATGATAAAGTGTGTTGATTTATAAGCTAATTAAAAAAATTTCGGAGTGAGTGTGTGTACTTGGTGGCTAAGGTGGGGGTGTCATGTTGGGATTCAGAGAAGTTCCGAACGTTTAATTTTTTATTTCTATTTGAGAAGTCGAACATGCACATTGCTGTCGTTTCCGATTAGCTCTTGCCCTTTAACATTGGTATTGGTGAGTATGTTATAAGAAAGTTATAAAGTTTGTTAAATGATGACTCATTGATATACGCTGACGCTGTAGCTGGAAAAATCTTGTGACGGGTTAGTGTGCGTGGTGCGATTGCGTCGGGTTCCCTGTGTTCTTTATATAAGCATAAAGGAAAACAAATGTCATATATGTGGTATCTGAATTTTTTCTGATGAAAATTCAGGTTCCTGTGATCCAAGGCTTCTGACAATAGGGCCCAAGATCATAAAACTAAATCTGGAGATCAGTCTCAAATCTCAAGCATCTGATTGGCTAAAATAATTGAGAGAGGGGTAAAGATACGAAATTTTGAGTTGACAGTTTTACACACAGACGAAATTGATATAAATGCATCATGATTAGCGTGCATTGCAAACATATAATGTCAGCTGTCGTATGCAGTCATCAATAATCGGTTATGACAAAAGTTGATTTTACACCATTATCAACATACCATATTAAACACATTCCCATTCAAATTATAAACGAACCACGAACACATATTGCAGTTGTTAAAACATTTGTCGATATTTGTTTATACATCACAAATCAGGAGCCTAAAAAATTAAAGTGATAAAAGGCATATAGCAAAAGATATGCACAACAATAGTTTTTGTGCTCTGAAAACTTTGAGTTGTATATTTACCATAAAAACATATGGATGTTTCTTTTTCATTTAATGCTTTTGAAGGTGCATTTCTAAGAAAATACACATAAACGGGATAAAAAGAAATTGCATTTATTTACAAAACTCATTATTACAGAAAAAACAATTTGAACGGTATTTCTCTCACTTCACATCGCTTTCATGATGACGTCACATAGGTCGCACTAACATTCTTGCAGCTTTTAATGCCATACAGAAACCTAAACTGTTCCACGAAAACGACCTACAGTTAGTAGTTCCCGGTATTATATAAGGACACGTGAGACACGAGTCGTGACAGTGGTGAAACCACCAGGCACCATGAAGGTATACGGCACAGTTCGTGTCAGGGTTGCTATCGTGGTCAACATCTCTAGTGGTGAAACCAAATCCGTTGTGGCCGGAAAGAGAGTCTCCTACAAGCATACAAGCAAGCTACCGCAAACATAAGTTCAATTTAGTTCAATTTAATCATTTATGGCCGGAAAATCCTTTTTGCATACCAGATATATTTTCAGTCAAATGCTAGTAAACAGAGACAGTCATTGAAAACCGCGTCCCGAGTTTATACCAATTAAATTTTGGACAAATCAATACAGTACAGCGCAAAAATACAGTTCGAAAATAAAAATCAACTATATGCAGGATAATGGATTTAATATCTACTAGAATATGCTCTCCTAAAATATTTTTCTTGTATTCTCGGTCCGAAATCGAAAAGTCCGACCCAATATTCGGACATTCATTTTTAGCAGACACTTAATGCTTAAAACATTCACTATCACTAGATTTTTTCTTCACGGGAATACTATCTGTTTTATCTTATGTTGTGAAGAGGGTTCCATTTTTAATTTAAATAAATTGATTGGGCTCAAGTAAATATACACACACCAGCATTTCCGTTATGTTGACCGACGTGGAGAACGAAATCTTTTGGTGGACCGATAGAAAAATCATCGTATATTTCAAAATAGGTTGACCCGTTTGCTGTGGTCAGTTCTACTCGAAGCTGGTAACGTCGCCCGTCCCCTGTTAACGCATTCATTTTCTCCAAACCTGAAGAAAAATCCTTTTATAAATATATGACGTAGCAATGTAACAAATATCAATCTTAAGCGCACATTTAACATCCAGGAAAACTTGCCTAATAAAATAGAAGAAATAGAAACTTTGAAAACCAACGAACACGACAAAAATATTGCATCGGACTTATCAGCCATCAAAAAAGGCTATATATTACAGATTGAATGTACGGGGAGAATTTGTTAAGCTGTCGTACGGCACAAAAACGCTGCTGTGAAATTTACGATGTTGAAAAAGCAACTTTAAAAGCCACCGAACACGATAACAATAACCGTGTACTCAATACAAGTTGTGATGTATATTTACGAATGCGGCATTTTTTTGGGTTTACATTGATACACATTTTACTTATTTAAAAGATACAAATTTTCATTCACATAAAATATAAAAGATTTTTTTTTTAAATTTTGACTCGGCATTTTCACAATCTTCTTTTATCTGCTTTTGATTTTAGCCAATCACGGAGTTACTTTGATGATAGCTTGGCACAAATCCTGAACTAAATTGACTGGTTCCTGATCCACGTGAATTGCTAGTGTATAACCTTAAGGCTTATGGCCTTATCTCAGGTTTAGCTGATGATGAAAATTAATCTGAGCTGTTGCTTGAGTCGTATTTACATTCACAAACGGACATTATTATAGCATTCGAACCTACACTGCAACTGTTCACTAACCTGCCCAGAAGTTTCCATCAATTGGTCCGAAGCCGGAGGCGTACGCTGAGAAATCGTGGTGCATAAAATTCGTGCTGCCATCTTGTCTGTTCATCAGAACCTGTAACGTTCAGCAGTGAGTAGATATTTAACAGTATTTACAGTCCCCTTGTACTCTGATGCGTAAAACTGTTTTAAAATGCCTTAAATATGAACCAAAGATAGGCGGCGTGGGATTAGCACAATTGTTCATTTTGTGACGCCGATGGAATACACGTGATCAACAAGTTGCAGCATAAACACCTGCTGTCATTCGCTCTCTCGTGCAATTTGCTGTTACTAGATGTTTTAAAAGCTTTATATATATATCATTAAGAGTATTGTGATAGAAGTTGAAAATATTTAAACTGAAATTAAAGCGATCGATAATTTATATTGGTCATCGAATGATGGAAACCGCCTCTAACACTTTTAACATCCCAACTTCCTAAAGTTTCGCGAACGTAAAAAATTCATCGTGTTTTATACGATTCAATTCTTTGGCAAACTGTGTCATTTTAAAGTAATATCGTGGCAAATAGACGCAACCAATGTTAATGCATTCATTTTTATTCGAATCGATCTTTGTCAATAATAACATGACCAGATTCTTCTATTACTGTAATACTATATGCATAGAAATAAATTCTCTTCGAGATTGAATCGGGATAAACAGAACAGCCAATTATGTAAAATAAAACCTAGAAATTAGACTAAGTCTCAAACATACTGTCCATCCCCCGCCAAGCGTGGTCATGTCACATTTGATGTCCGCCAGGTTTCCACCAAATCGTACAAGGTAGACATCGTCATGGGTTCTGGTAATATTTGCATCCTGAATATCCTTACAGTCACGATTCTCTACAACTGAATAATATAAATCTGGTTATAGGAAAATATTTACACTATAACTTCATCCTTTAGCCTCCAAAAGTTATTGATTAACAAGTTCCGTCATTTTGATTTTGCAAAAGGAAGCAAGAATCGCCTTAAAGCAGATTTTCAAAGGCAGCTTAGAAGCATGATACATTTAAAAGAAAGAAAGAAAGATGAAAGCATATGCTTGAGCAAAAATCTTCTAAATGCATATATAAAAGTTACTTTAAAATGACAAAAACCAACATTAATTAATACAATTACAATACGGATGTGTTTTGCTACACATTAGCAACAATAGAATAACATGGTATATAAATGTGATTTATTTGCAGTTTTCACAAACAATATTACAGAGTATGATTGTTCTAACACAAACAGTACAATATTGTAAAACAAATTATAATTTAAGAACTCGAAAAAAGAAACAACAACTCAAAAGTTAAGGGGTTTAGAAGATTAAAGCGTAGTGACTTTTTAATTTTTATATAAGATCTTACTTCTAACTTCTAACCCCAAATATTATTCATCAATCAGCCAGTTTCAAATAATTGACTCAATTTTGAAAAACCATTGTCGCCAGCCTTTGGAAAGCAAATCTTAAAGGTTAAATCTCTAAGCTAATTCTCGCTATTTTCGGGAGAGATCTGATGTTTACTTCGGACAAT
Source organism: Corbicula japonica (assembly GCA_038501625.1). Taxonomy (NCBI): domain Eukaryota; kingdom Metazoa; phylum Mollusca; class Bivalvia; order Venerida; family Cyrenidae; genus Corbicula; species Corbicula japonica. The sequence continues at coordinate 2,305,041 of JAZAYU010000050.1, forward strand.
TATAAGTATATATTACTGCCGTTAAGTTTTATAGCATGCTAAATGTCTAGTGATAACTCTTTTCAGTATATCGCTAGGCAAAACCTCATTTTTTACAGAAAAATTGTTGAAACATGACGATTGGAAATTAAGAAATTTGCTGGTTTTTGCATTAAAGGCACTTGTAAATATGATATTTGATAGTTCTGTTGAAATGGGATGCTATTTCAAATAATGACACTGGTTTTAAGTAATGTCGCCAAAGAATGACTTTCCTACCGTAACCATTTTTAAACCTCACTGCTGGTGGTATTAAATAAGATAAAACTGTTATAAAGGCGTTAATATTTTTAGGAATTATCAAATATAATGTATTAAATATTAAAACACCTGTGGCTTTTTTATATTTTTGCTAGTCATAGCCTAAACACGAAATAGTTAATGTCAGATATTAAAATTTTCCTCCGTAACTGTGTATTTCACTCTTTTATGCTTATTCCATTGATCAAAACGTTAACGTCAATTACATCATTATTAATTAATTAATAAATCCGTCACTTAAAAAGTATTATTTATTGCAAATATCAGTCATAAAACATTAAAATATTTCTTCCATGATTTTCTCTTCCGTAACTAAATGTATCATGATTGCTTCAAGTGCTAATTAAAATTGTTGTTACCAACTGGTTGCCTCGCTATTATCACAGAGGCTGTCAAGTGATATATTCAGAAGCGATAAGATAATAAAATTTTACCCTTAGGCTAGTAAGTTTGGGTTATGGATGCACGATTATCAATTTATTCTCGACCAAGTTGTGTCTAAATGCAAGCTGCACACATAGGTTTTTATAAAAAAAAAAAACGTTGTCCTCCAAAGCAACTGATACGTAATTACTGCACATTGTTTGTCAGAATTCAAACATATAATATTATTATACTGCATATATGTATGCAGGTTACTGTTGAGTTTGATTGGCGCATGATTTCGCTTGAGCTTGGCCTCTATTGCTTAAACATTAAAATTACAAGTTATACAAACATAAGTGAAAATTTAGCTTACAACATTGAATAAACCTTGAAATCAGCTGAATTACAATGAAGTGCATGGCATGATGAAAATACATGTGTTGTTGGTTGGACGGACAGTGATATACAGTGGTCTGCATTCTTATTTTATGAACATAGTTCACTTAAAATGCTTGATTTGGCGTCTGTGTGATTGAAGACAGATTGCAAACATTCTGTTTCATATAACCTGATGATATGAACGTTTTAACATCTAGAAAAATATGAATAACATAAACCTACATAATACATTTTCCTCCATAGACAGATTGCAAACATTCTGTTTCATATAACCTGATGATATGAACGTTTTAACATCTAGAAAAATATGAATAACATAAACCTACATAATACATTTTCCTCCATAACTTTTCCTCCGTAACTGGTTGAACATTTTTTTTGTTTGTTTAACATTGTAAATTCAGAACAGTTTTATTGAATTTAAATTATAAGTTTGTTTGTTAATACATATACGTACATTTGCAAGTATGTTAGTACGTTACTGCTCTTTGTTTAAATGGTTATGCATCTCTTTATTTGTTATAAAGTTATTTTCTGTTAAACTTAACATACATGTATATACTCATGATAGTTAGTAATTAGCAGTCGTTTTTTTTTGTTTATATTCCATAAGCATTGTGTGCTTAATCCATTTAACTATGTTTCCAGTTAACAATAACATGTTTAGAAGTTGTATATGGTAATTAGTACAGTATTTATTATAAAACATGTATTTTAGGCACCTGCAATTTTCCTCCGTAACTAAACATTTGACACAAAGAAGCAACCGCTTTGCTTTGGTCTTATCTTTTTAATAGTGTGATCCACACGTTTATTCCGAAGTTTATACATAATTGCCTTGGCCTAAATAAAAACGTATTTTTTTTCACAAATGCAGATGAACATATTTTGGTTTACTTGATAATGATCAAAATTGAATCAATAATTTGAATCTGGCTGCAGTAGTTTTTTTTAAAATCTTTTCGTCATCAACATGGATCATACTTGAAAACTTTATGACACAAATAAAAAATAATTTAATTAATTAAATAGGTATTTTTAACAGCTGTCGGCTGTTTTGAACATTTTATAAGCTAGAAAATGTATACTTGCTTAGATCACAAAGGATTCCAGTATGTCCGCTAGTACACACACACCGGAACCTGCCGGTTGGTGATGGTATACAGGTTCCACCATTAGAACATGGTGATAGCGTCAGACATGGGTCAGCTGAGAGTGAGAAATGAGAAATCACAATGTTTAGAGGATATACACGGCTGAGCGGGACATTGAAAATAAAATAAATATGTTTTACTATTTTACAGAAAAAAGTAGGATATTACTTACTACCGGATATAACATGGCAGAGCGGGACCGGGGCGTGATAAGCGGCTCTTGAGGAGCATAAGCCCTCGGGCCGTTATGCCCGGATCGATTAACACGCCCTGGTCCCGCTCAGCCGTGTAATATCCTAAAAGTTATATCCTACTTTTTCTGTAGAATAGAAAACATATTTTTATCTTTTAATACAAACATAATATTACAAACATATTGTTAATCTAATATAGTAAGTTAAATCTATTATAAATGTATGATAGGCGTGAAATTGAACCATCATTCCCATTTGAATATTGATGACAGCACACGCGTTTTTTTTTATTTTCTGCTGTCAGCATATTAACCTTTTTTCTAACAGGCCAATTCTTGTTCAAGCACAGGCGCAGGCTACCGGCATGTCGTACATCAATATGCAGGAAATGGTGTTATAGTTTTATACAAACTAAACTGCAGTGCAATTTTTCTTGTTATATTAAATTTCAGATTTTAAATATTTGTTGCCAATAAAAAAAAATCAAATTTCGAGGTTAAAAATTGATTTGTGTGAATCTAAACAAAGATATTGCAGAGATCTCCTTTCATGATAAAGTGAAATATGCATATTAGGAATGACAATATCTAGATGACACAGCCTCCCTACACAGCAAACAAGTAGAGAGGAAAAAACGACCATGTGTAATAAAATGAACACTTTCAAAATAGACATCACAAGCAATTAAAGGGAGTTAGAAACCGAGGGGTTTTCAAAAAGCACGATCGGTGGCAAAACAATTATCACTTAGGGCCTAAAGCAGGTTCTATGATGCACCAAGAATGACTTAAAGTAAAAGTAATATCAGATCTTGTGACACTATGAAATCTATACATTGATGTTATAATTGTAAATACCACTTAACATGTACCCCAACAATCAGTACCGGTGCCGTAGTATGAGGAAGGGGTGGCTCTTGACCCTGCGTCCCCGCCCCACTGCTGAATCCGCCCCTGACAGAAAACACAGAAACCATAAACAGAACTCGTATGAATACATGTATAATGCAAGAACAATTAAAAAAGACATAAAGGTACCACAAACAATTGACAAAAAGGAAAACCTTCTTATTAACCACCTTGGAAGGGTCACTGCTGGGGTGGGTCGGGATCTTAAACCAGACCTTAGGACTCAGCAGCCTCTTTAGGTAAACTTATCATTGGTACTTACGGTTATTGCAGTGCTCTCCAACGTAACCAGGGTGACATGTACATACAGCAGAACCATTGGAGATGGTATTACACACACCGTTTACACAAGGTGACGGCACGCAGGCATCCACTGAAAATTAACCAATACAAACTTGATAACAAGTGCAAACAAAAAAAAAACAAGTCCTTTTTCAGATTTTAAACATAGAGTTTGTCCTCAAATAAAACCCCCAAAAAATTATACTATGTGCGGAAGGGGTAAATTATTTGTTGTAGTGGGTGTTTTGTACTGCAATGTTCAATTCAGACCTTCATGTAAGCTCTACTTCTCTGTACAGAGTCTTGTAGTAGTGCGCGCTTTGTACTGCAATGTTCAATTCAGACCTACATGTATGCTCTACTTTTCTGTACAGAGTCTTGTACTAGTGCGCGCTTTGTACTGCAATGTTCAATTCAGACCTTCTCACGCCCTGGTCCCGCTCACGGTGGCAGGGGTTTAAGAGTTTATGAAGGTTTATGGGGAAATCTTTTCTTAAAAGGACCTAGATGCTCGATTTGTTTCTTTTATCCCTGTCATCGTGTTCTTGCTGATTTTACTCCAGGAGCTCTGGTCTCAGTAAGATCATTGAGTACCCGCCCTTTGGCTTTGCAATGCTATTAAATTCATATGTTTTATATGTCTGTGTGCTTTTGCATGCAACATTGTTGAGCCAATAAGTGGGTTGGAGTTGTTTCACCAAGACAACTTGTATTTGTTTTGTGATATGAGAACCTGTTGGGGCAAGTGTGAGGTTGGTGCACCCTAGAACCTGGTTTAAACCCCCAGTGGCAATTTGAAATGCCACTGACCGTTCCAAGGCGGTAACCCGTCGGGTTCTAATTTTTGTAAATTGTTAGTGGTGTCTCTTTTGAAACTGATCATTTTATTAACCATGCTCTCTCCCTCTCTTCTTCTTGACTGTGTGGGAAGGCTGTTTTTTTTCTGAATGTGGCGATTCCTGATATGCATATTTCACCTTTTCATGTACACTCTACTTTTCTGTAGTATACTTGTAGTAGTGCGCGCTTTGTACTGCAATGTTCAATTCAGACCTACATGTACATGTATGCTCTACTTTTCTGTACAGAGTCTTGTAGTAGTGCGCGCTTTGTACTGCAATGTTCAAGTAGGACCTACATGTATGCTCTACTTTTCTGTACAGAGTCTTGTAGTAGTGCGCGCTTTGTACTGCAATGTTCAATTCAGACCTACATGTACATGTATGCTCTACTTTTCTGTACAGAGTCTTGTAGTAGTGCGCGCTTTGTACTGCAATGTTCAAGTAAGACTTACACGTATGCTCTACTTTTCAGTACAGAGTCTTGTAGTAGTGCGCGCTTTGTACTGCAATGTTCAAGTAAGACCTACATGTATGCTCTACTTTTCTGTACAGAGTCTTGTAGAAGTGCGCGCTTTGTACTTCAATCTTCAGGTAAGACCTACATGTATTCTCTTCTTTTCTGTACAGAGTCTTGTAGTAGTGCGCGCTTTGTACTGCAATGTTCAAGTAAGACCTACATGTATGCTCTACTTTTCTGTACAGAGTCTTGTAATAGTGCGTGCTTTGTATTACAATGTCCAAGTAAGACCTTCATGTATGCTCTACTTTTCTGTACAGAGTCTTGTAGTAGTGCGCGCTTTGTACTACAATCTTCAAGTAAGACCTTCATGTATGCTCTACTTTTCTGTACTGAGTCTTGTAGTAGTGCGCGCTTTGTACTACAATCTTCAAGTAAGACCTACATGTATGCTCTAATTCCCTCTACAGAGCTCGCGCATTTGCTTACCTAGTAATCCGGAAGAACAGTCTATAGAGCCAACTTACGTTGTGTATTGTTTTTATCACAAACAGCGCCTGTGTAGCCAGGAGTACATCTACAATGAAAGCCTCCAGAAGATGTTGATGAACATGTTCCGCCATTTTGACATTGGAAAAGTGCGCAAGGATCGCCTAAAAGCAGATTTTCAAAGCAAGCAAATGAAGGGTGATAAATAAAGTGTTTCCTTATTATATTTAGACGCAATCAGAAGGAAACAGCGTCCAGTGAGAGAGCACTTCAAAGCATAATGTCTGTAAGTTTGATTCCCGACAGATCAAGGCTGAAGGTTACAAAGCTGAGATTGGAAACCAGTCTCAAATCTCAAGCATCTGATTGGCTGAAATGGCGACTGGTCGCCATTTCTGCCAATATGATGCTTGAGATTCGACACTGGTTTCCATGCTCAGTTTTATAACCTTGAGCTCAGTTTATTTCACAAATTTGCAAATAAAGAATTTGATGGTTTTTTATTTGTTTTCTATAAGCGGTGGTTACACAAACTTTATTACAATAATAATAATTTAATAAACAGTATATTTAAAGTAAAACATATTAAACCATTAAGAGTCAGGAAGGACGAAAACGAAAGTAAATTTAAGCTTAAATACCGTCTACAGGGCTATCCAATCAACCGTTTTAGGGGTTGTCCCGGCTAGCTCAATTGCTTGCGTCGTCGGAATTGCAGGGCTAGGCGCTGTCGCCGTGACGGTGCGGGTTCGCTCCCAGCTAGAGGCAATATCATTTCTGAATATATTAACGAGCCTTTTTTATATAAAACTTACATGAATACGCTCCATGAACATTATTCATTTTTTCACGTTTTTATCATCTAGGGTTTTAATTTGTGCTTGAATGTGTCTTCGGACACTGATGCCCCAACTGCTTCAACAACATATGTAACCAAGGTCATAACTCTAGTAAAATTTATCCCAGGTCAAAATCCTGTCTTTACAATTATCCACACATCCTGTTTGATCATCTCTGTAAGTTAAAAAGAAATCCGCCAGAAAGTTAATGAGGAGTTAATGCTACAAGATTTTCTGGACGTACGTATGGACAGATGGACGTTCTTGCGGACGAGTGAAACTCTACATGCCTTCAATTCAGTTGGGGCATAATAATACGTTATAACACCTGCCGGCGGGTTTGCACATTTTATAAGCTAGAACATGTATACTTGCTTTCATCACAAAGGTCTCCAGTATGTCCGCGAGGACAAACACATTTGAAACTGCCGGTCGGTGTTGGTATACACGTTCCGCCATTATAGCATGGTTTAATTGTACATGGGTCAGCTGAAAAGAGAAAAAAATGAAAAAGCAGAATGTAATATTTCTGAAGAATAGAGATGAAATATTGCTGAAAAAATATTAAGATAGTTTTATATTTCTTTCGGAACTCAAGAAAAGCCTACTAATTTTCCTTAAAAAGAAAACCTGCTGGTTTACCGCATTGGGACGGTCTGTGTGGTAAACTGAAGGTTTAAACCAGGCCATAGGATGCATGTAACTTCTTAAATTGCTTTTGTTTAAATATTTCGGCCAGTTTATAGATGGGTGATTTCCATATCCCAGCAAATAGTTATTCGGATACTGTTCAATTACCCCAAGGATATTCTTCCTGCTTTTTAAATTTTGCCTTTGGTGTTGTCTGTGAAATGCAGGATTTATATTCTCAGATCCCCTGACAAAAGACTATTTTGTTTTGTTCTACCCATCGTTTTCTCGTTTAGGGCAAACTCATTCTTTTATCTGGGGACTATACGCCGCATAACATGGAATGGTATTAATATAAAAAAACGCATTGAAGGTTCCATGTTCACCGCCATATGCATACCATCGTTTGGGATGGATCAAACTTGTACTGTTTATTGGTGTAAATATTGAGTTGCTCTCAATCCTAGCCTAGGCGGCGTGGGCAGTAATATGCATTTCCATTGCTGCCCATGAACAGGCTCAATCAAACCGAGCTATCAATATTTTCAAATGTGTCGTGTTCGATGGCTTTCAAGGTTCCTTTTTCATCTGTTGGAACGTTCTGTTTAGCAAACTAGGACCAAGATGCAAAAAATTCTAAAAATCATCATTGGTTCTTACTATGATCACAGTGTTCTCCAACGAAACCAGGGTAACATGTACATACGGCAGAACCATTGGCGGCGGCATTACACACACCGATTACACAAGGTGACGACACGCAGGCATCCTCTGAAATTATGCAACATAAATTTGTATACACTGTGTCTCAATAACAAATGAATCGCTTTTTCTGGATGTTTACGTCATGTCTTGAAATTGCGTCATTAATTTAAGACATTGCTTATGTAATTTATTGCTCATGATTTAATATACTGCGCGATGCATTCGAATGTTGTTAAACGATTGTATACTGTTAAGTTGGAAATATAAGTATAAACCTCCGCGCCAAATCAAATATACACAGTTGGAGACAAACAAAATGACCACGGAGCACTACACGACCGCGCAAAATCAAATATACAGAGTTGGAGACAAATAAAATGTCCACGGAGCACTACATCTCCGCGCCAAATCAAATATTCACAGTTGGAGACAAACAAAATGTCCACGGAACACTACACGACCGCGCCAAATCAAATATACACAGTTGGAGACAAACAAACTGACCACGGAGCACTACACGACCGCGCCAAATCAAATATACACAGTTGGAGACAAACAAAATGACCACGGAGCACTACATCTCCGCGCCAAATCAAATATACACAGTTGGAGACAAACAAAATGTCCACGGAGCACTACACGACCGCGCCAAATCAAATATACACAGTTGGAGACAAACAAAATGACCATGGAGCACTACATCTCCGCGCCAAATCAAATATAAAGCGTTGTAGACAAACAAAATGTCCACGGAGCATTATATCTCCGCGGCCAAATATTCGAATTTGAGGACAAACATACGAGCGAACCTGATTAATATTGTATTTCTTCAAACAACATTATACAAAATGAGTAAGCATAAGCATGCTCAGTATATACAGTTGGAGACAAACAAAATGACCACGGAGCACTACATCTCCGCGCCAAATCATATATACACAGTTGGAGACAAACAAAATGTCCACGGAGCACTACACGACCGCGCCAAATCAAATATACACAGTTGGAGACAAATAAAATGTCCACGGAGCACTACACGACCGCGCCAAATCAAATATACACAGTTGGAGACAAACAAAATGACCACGGAGCACTACATCTCCGCGCCAAATCAAATATACATAGTTGGAGACAAACAAAATGTCCACGGAGCACTACACGACCGCGCCAATTCAAATATACACAGTTGGAGACAAACAAAATGACCACGGAGCACTACATCTCCGCGCCAAATCAAATATAAAGCGTTGTAGACAAACAAAATGTCCACGGAGCATTATATCTCCGCGGCCAAATATTCGAATTTGAGGACAAACATACAAGCGAACCTGATTAATATTGTATTTCTTCAAACAACATTATACAAAATGAGTAAGCATAAGCATACTCAGTATATACAACATCTGTAAGTCAATATCATAAGACATGTCAAATTTGTATAGCATACGTGGTGTGATTGGTGAGCTTGATGTGACTGTTGTCAACACTGGGCACAGACCACATGTTTGATTACAGAACACTTTGAGCGAGTCTTCCGTACAAACGTCCAGACCGTTTTGTTGAAGAGACTGCACCAAGACGGGACATTTCGGGTCATCCATACACGCTGAAAGAATCTGTATACATGTATGGTGTTGCTTGTCAAACATCTACAATTGAAAATCCGCTATAGAGTATTGCTAGTAAAATAAAAATAACAAAGCTTCAATGAAAAATCCGCGTTACTATGGAGATTATTAACACTTTTACGAAAAATAAATTTTGCATTTAATATTGGGAATTATATAACGGGAAAAAGTACCTTCGGACTGTTGACGTCAATCCTTGAAATGACGTCATAAAAGTTGAACGAACGACATAATTTTTATGCATTTCGCGGTAAAAATAACATTTCATCGTCAAAAGATGTAACAAAATCACCTTTAATTATGAGAAAATAATAAATAATTGTAGGTGCTTTCTAAAAATAGTAAGAACTAAAATGTCACAAAATATGACCAAAGGTACCTTTTCCCGTGACGTGCCCCAATTATATTATAAAACCTCACAATTATACAATTATATGAACACACATTTTTATACGAACTTTTTAAGACACCTTCTTTGTATATTTTACTTGTTTAACGGATGAGAGAATACATCTAAACTTTGAAAAAAAAATCATGTCCCCACACAGAACATCTGAACGGCCAAACTCATACTTCTGGATTTTACTCCCATTAAATCGTAGAAAACTACTTGCAAATGCAAATGTATGCAAATTATACCAAACTTTGCTATTAGTTATTTCATTTCCTTCAGTCCTATCTAAGTGCTCTTTCCACACCAAATAACAATGCATGAAGCAAAACTGACCGTATTAAGAGTGATACTGTTGACTGAAATGGAGCATTGTGAGTAATACTATTGACTGAAGTGGAGCATTGCGAGTGATACTATTGACTGAAGTGGAGCATTGCGAGTAATACTATTGACTGAAGTGGAGCATTGCGAGTGATACTATTGACTGAAGTGGAGCATCGCCGGATGGTTCGTTTCCCTTCTGGCCCAATGGCATGAAACATTCTTAGTGTAATCTTTACCAAATGACTTAACTTTCACTTTTATTTTTTTCAGACTAAAATTATCATCAACATTACCTTTGTCACATAGAAACCCGTGGTATCTCGTGTTACACGTACACTCGAAGGCCCCGGTTGGTAGTTCATTGCACGTGCCGTGCACGCACGGTCTAACTGAACAAACACTCTCTGAAATATAGCAAAACTGTGAATTAAATATGTTTGCTCAGTTTATGGAAAAAGTTAGCGACGGCATCTCATTTAAAGACATGTTTTTGCCGTTATTTAAGAAATATATTTATAGCCAGAGGAAGCTCGCATCTAAGATTCAGGTTCATAGATTGGTTAACAGAACATGTTAATTGTTAACTTTATGCATGGCGTTGTCTCTCGACACTTACATTATCGACAGTGACACTTAACTCTTTTATACATAATACAACTTGTCATTATATATATTATTATCATAGAGAGCTTTAGTCAAAACTGTTTCGCCCTCGACCCATGATTGATAAAATTTGCGATGAAGACTAAAAAAATATTTGTTATCATATATTTTGAGCACAGGCTTCAGTTATAAATTTCAGTTTTTGGGTTGTTGCCTTAAGTATGATCGTCATATACTTCAATAGAACATCAAGAGTCAGAAATGTCCATTCATATTTGGATGTCATACTTTGAGTTGTTGTCATGGGCTCTGGACACAGGCCACATGTTCTCTGACAGTACATTTTAAAGGAGTCTAAAGTACATATATCCTGGCCGTTTAGCTGAAACGTGTGTAGCAGACCAAAGCAGGTAGAGTCGTCAACACATGCTGCAATACACACAAGCAAATTCAGTGTCCTTAGCCTAAATCAGAACTTTGCTGCTGTACAAAGACCAGCTTGCTTCACAAAGACAATAATATTTTACTTTTCATCTATCGGCAGATAATTAGCGATCAGAGAAGCTATGTAAAAGCAGTGCAACCGCAAGTACTTTATGACGCCACGTTATGAAGGATATAACACATCCGCAAGTATTTCATGACGGCGCGTTATGAAGGATATAACATAACCGCAAGCATTTCATGACGCCACGTTATTAAGTTATAAAACACAACCGCAAGCATCACGTTATAACGGATATAGCACGATCATGATAAAATATTGAATGTATTTAAAAATGATTAAAAATGTCGTTTGCTCGTTTGCTGCTAACCATTTATGAAAGGATTTCAGGCAGAAGAATATACACTAAAACAAACAAGCGTAGCTCTGCTTGAGCTTTCGTCATTTATTTTTAAAGAGAAGTTGTTAAATTGTAAAACTGATAGAACTGCATACAGTTTGCAGTTTGGTTAAATACTTGCAAAGTAGTTCATTTAAAAAACAACAAACGTCACCATTTGCTTATAGTGTTCAGACAGTCAAGTGATATATGGAAAACATTTTTGAAAAAACTAAATTATTAAATATATCTTACCACTCATCAAAAATCTTTTGTCGACAGTGGCTCCTAAGGCAAACGGTAAAATGATGAAAATGACACACGAGAGCTTCATCTGGGCGGCTGGAAAGAGGGGCAATGAATAGAATGTTCTTGGTATTATTTGGGGCGCGTCACGGGAAAATGTACCTTCGGACTGTTGACGTCAATCTTTGATATGACGTCATAAATTTGTGCTGACGACATTACTTATTATACATTTCGAGGTAAAAAAATTATTGTCAAAATGTGTACCAAAATAACATTTTAGTTATAAGAAATTGATTTATACACGTAAGTTCTTTCTAAATTTAGTAAAAACAAGCAAATTCGTTGAATTTATATCCCCCGCCGAATACTGGTTGTTACTAACATAACAGCTGAAGACATAGGGCTTTATTTCGATATTTATCATGGATGTCAAAAAAGGTGAAAAAAACTTCAGATATAAAAAAAAACAGAATATAAAAATAAGACTAAAAGTCTTCAAAGTGTTGAAATGAAGAATGCAGTAGTAAAAATATAGCGCTTTATTTAATATAAATCCATGCAGAAGTTGCATAGAAGTGGCATGGAAACGAATACTAATCTATATGCATAGTGCATAACTTATCAAAGGGCCATAACTGTGTTAAACGGTCAGACCAGAACAAGACAAAAATATGGGCATCTTGTCTTGGTATTGATGGTTTCCATAGATTCCTGCCGAGAAATAGCAAGGAAATAAATACTGCTCTACATGCAAAATGCATAATTTATCAAAGGGCCATAACTCTGTGTTAAAGGATCTGACTGAAACAAGATGACAATATGCGCGTCTCCTTTTTGTATTGATGGTTCCCAGAAAGTTTCATTAAAATCCACCCAGTAGTTGCAGAGAAATAGTGCGGAAACAAATTCTGCTCTATATGCATAATACATTAGTTATCAAAGGGCAATAACTCTGTGTTAAATAGTCTGACCGGAACAAGATGACAAAATGTGCATCTCATCTCAGTATTGATGTTTCCCAGAAAGTTTCATTTCAATCCATCAAGAACTTGCAAAGAAATAGAGCGGAAACAAATACTTCTCTATATGCATCATACATAAGTTATCAAAGGGCAATAACTCTGTGTTACAGTCCAACTGGAACAAGATACAATATACACATCTGTTATGGTTCTCAGAAAGATTAATTGAAATCCATCCAGTAGTTGCAGAGAAATAGGGGAAATGAATACTGCTCTATAATATGCATAATGCATTAGTTATCAAAGGGCCATAACCCTGTGTTAAATAGTCTGACGGGAACAAGAGGGTGATATGCGCATTTCCTCTTGGTATAGATGGTTTCCAGAAAGTGTTTCATTGAAATCCATCCAAAAGTTGCACGGAAACAAATACTGCTCTATATGCATAATGCATAAGTTATCAAAGAGCCATAACTCTGTGATAAACAGTCTGACCGGAACAAGACAATGATATGTGCAGCTCTTCTTGGTATTGATGGTTTCAAGAAAGTTTCATTGAATTCCATTCAGTAGTTGCAGAGAAATAGCTGGGAAATGAATACTGCTCTATATGCATAATGCATAAGTTATCAAAGAGCCGTAACTCTGTGTTTAACGGTCTGACCAGAACAAGACAATGATATGCGCATTTCCTCTTGGTATTGATGGTTCTCAGAAAGATTTATTGAAATCCATCCAGTAGTTGCAGAGAAAAAGCGCAGAAATGAATACTACTCTATATGCATAAAACATAAGTTATCAAAGGGCAATAACTCTGTGTTAAACAGTCTGACTGAAACAAGACGATGACATGCGCATCTCTTCTTGGTATTGATGGTTTTCAGAAAGTTTCATTGAAATACATTCAGTAGTTGCAGAGAAATAGCAAGGAAATGAATACTGCTCTATATGCATAATGCATAAGTTATCAAAGGGCCGTAACTCTGTGTTCAACAGTCTGGCTGGAACAAGACGACAACATGCGCATCTCCTCTCGGTATTGATGGTTCTCAGAAAGATTCATTGAAATCCATCTGGTAGTTGCAGAGAAATGGCACGGAAATGAATACTGCACTATATGCATCATGCATAAGTTATCAAAGGGCAATAACCCTGTGTTAAAAAGTCTGATGTCAACAAGACGACGATATGCGCATCTCCTCTTGGTAAAGATGGTTTTCAGCAAGTTTCATTGAAATCCATACGGTAGTTGCAGAGAAATAGCGCGGAAACAAACACTGCTCTATATACATAATGCATAGTTTATCAAAGGGCCATAACTCTGTGTTAAATGGTCTGACCGGAACAAGACGACGATATGCGCATCTCCTCTTGGTACTGATGGTTCCCACCAAGTTTCATTGAAATCCATACAGTAGTTGCAGAGAAATAGCGCGGAAACGAATACTGCTCTATATACATAATGCATAGGTTATCAAAGGGCCATAACTCTGTGTTAAATAGTCTGACCGGAACAAGACAGACGACGATATGCGCATCTCCTCTTGGTACTGATGGTTGCCACCAAGTTTCGTTGAAATCCATCCAGTGGTTGCGGAGAAATAGCGCGGAAACGAAATTCGGACGGACAGCGTGACGACGTGACGACGTGACACCGTGACACCGTGACGGACGGACAACGCCTAAACAATATCCCCCTCCCGATTTCATCGGCGGGGGATAACTAAAATATCACTAGAAATGACCGAAGGTACCTTGTCCCGTGACGTGCCCCATTTACAAATATCCCAGTGTAAAGCACGCTTCAAATAATTTCGTTATGATGGAGACCTAGTCTCTGCTTCAGGTTAGAACTACAAACTGCATTATAGTTCAGAATAGCTCTTCTTGTAATGCGTTTGTAACTTCAAAATGGCGTATGGCCAATAGTTGGACGGTTTGACGATTTTATATTTGAAAGATTGTATACTGTTTATTTAAAAAAAAAAACGTGAAATCTGCATATCAGAAATGACCACAACCAGAAAATAAAGCCTCTCTTCACAGCAAAAAAGTAAAGAGGAAAAGAGAGCATGGTTAATAAAATTATCAAAATCAAATACATACCACAAACAATTAACGAAAATGGGAATTCGAGGGTTACCGCCATGAAAAGTTTTCTTACAAATAGTAATTATTAATTTTGAAACGAGACATTTTGAATCGAACCATTAGTGTTTATTATTATCTATGGTTAAAGCATGCCTAACACATGTACTTTAATTTGCATGGAACCTATTTTACCATAAACGAATCAAATTAACCTAATGTGTTGTTTCCTTTCAGTAAAAGAACTAAGAGTTGTTACCTAAGAACTTTCATTTTTTGAAGCATATCGAATCAAATGATCTCATTTTCTTTAAAATCGAAAATAAAATATTCTTACATGTCATCCAGTCTTTTTAAAGATAAGCAATGCACTATATTCTGTCGTGACATGTGTACATTTAAGGAGAGGCTAGGCTGAACGAGAGGGTTTATATAATTGATCTGTCTTTGAAAAGTTATTGCCCTTATTGCGGAGCGAACCCGTACTGCGACAGCACCTAGCAATGCAATTCGAATTAGGCTATCGGTTGAGCTAGCCGAGACAACCCTCCTCCCCCCCCCAAAAAAAAAGGTTGATAGAGTAACTCTGATGAACGTTATAATGTTGAATAACACCAAATCACGCTGTATCCCTCCGTGAAATAAAGTCCTTTTTAATATATGATATTATTTTCTCTTCATCCGAGGGCCTCTTAACCGTTAGAAATCGGCCTATTTGTGGCTGGATTTCAGGAATAACATGTCAGGAAAATAAAAGAAAGCAATTTCATGCCAATATCTCGTTTGGTGGAGGCGTAATAGTTCCGGAACTTCGGATGTATATTTTGGCACCGTATTTGCGATACCGCGTTTAAAATATGGTCTGCTTGGTTAGAGATCAGTAATTTTCTTACAAGTAAGTTAACCCCTAATTTTGTGTGTTTTTGAATAGATAAAATGTAGTTCTTCACAGCAATATATGGTTGTCTAGAAATTAAGATAATAACTTATTAGAAATCTTGTTAAATGTACATTGAATATTGGGAATTTAACATTGAGGTCTATGTGAATTGGATTGACTTTGGTTCAACCTCATAATCACTGCATGATACCGGTAACCGATTATTTACTGATAGCAGTACTGACTATATGTATGTTGGATACGAAAACCTTACTGAGACCGGAGCTCTTGGAGGCAGATCAGAAAGAACGCGATGACAGGGATAAAAGAAACAAATATTCTAGGGTTGTTTTTTTTGCAAGATTAACTCTTAAATTTCATAAACAATGGCTAGTTCAAAATTATATTTTTCCAACATTTAGGAAAATTAAAATCAGATAGGAATAAAACGCAGGTATAACTGCAATAAACGCTGAATGAAAATGTTGTTCCCTGACTAGCGAGAGGATTTCCCACACTAGCAAGAGAATTGTGATTAAGACATCCAAGGAGCCCATTCAGAAAATATACATGCACATGTATACTGCACACTAATGCATTGTAACTTTCTTCAAAGGACTTCAATTTGCATACCTTTCACCCGGAGTGCTTTAAATATTCAAACACAACATCCTCTTAAACTATACTGAATCTCAAGGTATAAAGACCTCATAAGTTGTATATATATTTGTATGTATAGTGGGATGTCTTTTCATCGGGGTTTATAGTACAAAGCTTAAAAACAGAGAAATATGCATATCAAAAGGGTGAAATATGCATATCAGTAATCGCCACATTCAGGAAAACAGCCTCCCCACACAATCAAGAAGAAGAGGGAGAGAGAGAGAGAGAGAGAGCATGGTCAATAAAATGATCAGTTTCAAAAAGGCACCACAAACAATTAACAAAATTGAGAACCCGAGGGGCTACTGCATTGGAACGTTCAGTGGCAAATCAAATCGCCACTAGGGGTTTAAACCAGGTTCTAGGGTGCACCAACCTCATACTTGCCCCAACAGGTTCTCAAATCAAAACACAAGTACAAGTTGTCTTGGTGAAATAACTCCAACCCACCCATCGGCTCAACAATGTTGCATGCACAAGCACACAGACATTTAAAACATAAGAAAAGTAAAGCTAACAGCATTGCAAAGCCAAAAATGGGACAGTTACATTGTGGTCCTAATTCTATGGTGATCTTAATGATGGGTTTACCATGTAGTATTATTGCTGTACTGGAACAACATTCACTACTCATGTTATCAGTTATTATGTGTGTAGAATTTAAACTTGTTTATTGACTTTTTTTTATAGAATCAAAGGTATGTGCCAAGGTTGAAGACATTTTCCTCAGCCAAACTGTTCTACAAGACATCCCTTAGATGTCAACATTTTTTCAGACATCGCAGTGACGTCAACCAGATTGTTACTAAGCTGTATGGCTGAAAATGATTTTAGGACTAAACTATAGCTAGGTGTTTTTAATTCACAATGACTTTTAGCATAGTTATTTCTGTTACCTAAATCAGCAACTTTTGCTAAATTGTCAGGTATTTTACAGGCATTTTTGTGCAAGTGATGATCGTGCAATTGCTTAATGGCAGACTTAAAAAAGTGTTAATGATGATGTCCTGCATTTGTTGAAAGATCTAAGAATTATTTCTCAAGCACTCAAATTTAATGATCACATTTTTCATTCAAAGCGAAAATAGTAAAACTTCTTACATGTAATGTCTTATGTTTGCACCAGGTTGTTTTAAAGATAAGCTATGTACTATATTCTGCCGTGACATTTGTTCATTTAAGGGGAGGCTAGGCTTAACGAGAATGTTTATGTTATTTACCTGTCTTTGAAATGATATTGCTCTTGCTGGTGATCGAACCTGTACGGCGGCGGAGCCTAGCCATCTAATTCAAAGACGATCCTCCTCCCAAAACACGTTGATAGAATAACTATGATACACGTAACCATCACTGTTTAACACCGGTAACCGATTAGTTACTAATAACACTACTGACTTTATGAACGGGGGAGACGAACACTTTACCGAGACCGAAGCTCCTGGAGTCAAATCAGCAAGAACACGAAGACAGGGATAATAGAAACAAATCGAGCTTCTAGGTTCCTTTGCAAGATTTACCAATAAACCTTCATAAACTCTTAAACCCCTACCATCGTTGTGCAACCAAAGAGATAAGCATAACCATCTACAATAAATGTGTTAATCACCAGGCACGCGGAACGCTGCAGAAAATCATTTTGTCAGCCTTTATTTTTGAAGTTACACATGGATTTTACCAATAACGGGAGGAAGTTACCTTTTCTTTTGTTTATAATAAAAAAATGGCTGGTTCAAAATAAGTTTTCTCCACCGTTTTAGACGTCAATCAAATGTCTCCGTGAGGAAAAAATTGCAGGAAAAACTGCAATATACCAGTGTAAAGGTTTTCTCGCTTCCGCGCTTCTCAGCTTTACGAGAAACTTAGGTAAAAGAGCTTTGTGCGGGACTGATGGATTTTCCGCAAATTAGAATGTACCTAATACATACGGTATCGACATTCTCAGCTTTTGTGCAGTTAAAACGTTGTATTAAGTAATTTCATCTTGACGTGCATACTTCATTGGCAATCTGGATTAAAGTACAAGGCCACGCTGAATGAAAATGTTGTTTTCTGACTTGCGAGAGGATTCCCTCATTAGCGAGAGAATTGCGATTAAGACATCCAAGGAGCCCTTTCAGCGCATACATACTGAACAATAATGTATTGTAACTTTCTTAAGAGGACTTAAATTTGCATAACTTTCACCCGTGCTTTACATATTTAAACATTACATCCTCTTAAACTATATTGAATCTTCACATACAAAGACCACAAAGACCACCATTGGACTGTGCAAGTGTTGTATATATAGTAGGATGGTCTTAACCTCGGTTGGAATATAGTACAAAGCATTAAATAAGTGAAAAACGTAATATACGCATATCAGGAATCGCCACACTCACAAAACACAGCTAACCCACGCAGCGAAAAAGAAGAGAGGAAGAGAGAGAGACTGAGCGACAGAGAGAGAGAGAGAGAGAGAGAGAGAGAGAGAGAGAGAGAGAGAGATAGAGAGAGAGAGAGCATGTTTTGTTATAAGTAAATCAATTCAAATAGGCCGCCACAAACAATTAACAAAAAAGAGAACCTTTGGGGATACCGCTTTGGAACGGTCAGTGGCAAAACCATTAAGAAAAAAAGTAATATATGCATATCAGGAATCGCCTCACTCACAAAACACAGCCTCCCCACGCAGCGAAAGAGAAGAGAAGAGAAGAGAGAGAGAGAGAGATAGAGAGAGAGAGAGAGAGAGAGAGAAAAGAGATAGAGAGAGAGAGGACATGTTTTGTTATAAGTATATCAATTCAAATAGGCCGCCAAAAACAATTAACAAAAAAGAGAACCTTTGGGGATACCGCCTTGGAACAGTCAGTGGCAGAACAAATTGCCACTGGGGGTTTAAACCAGGTTCCTGGGTGCACTAACCTCACACTTGTCCCAACAGGTTCTCGTATCACAAAACAAGTAAAAGTTGTCTTGGTGAAATAACTACAACCCACCCATCGGCTCAACAATGTTGCATGCAAAAGCACACACAAATATAAAACATAAGAAGCTTATAGCATTGCAAAGCCAAAGGACGGGTACTCAATGATCTTATTGAGACCAGAGCTCATGGAATAAAATTAGCGAGAACACGTTGACAGGGATATATAAAACAACTCGAGCTTCTAGGTTCTTTTAAGAAAAGATTTCTCCATACACCTTCATAAACTCTTAAACCCCTGCCACCGTTGTGCGACCAAAGAGGTAAGCATAATGATCAACTGTAAATTTATGATACCGATTAACTTGTTTTAAGAGTTTTTCTTAAATGCAAAGATGACGTTCATTGAAATCACTTTAGCAATTTATACCAAAATTTTAGATCCTGTATATATTTGTTCCTGTTCATGACTAAAGTTCATGTTATATTTTGATTTTTCAGTCAAATGAAAACAAAATGAGAGAAAAGGCCGTCAACGAAAATGGAGAGGTAACAAATACAGTCAAATACTCTAATGCTTACACGTCAATGATAAACGAACGAGAGAAGAAGCCATCAACGAAAATGGAGAAGTAGCAAATAAAGTCAATACTCTAATACTTACACTTCAATGAAAACTGAATGAGAGAAGAACAGGGGGTAAAGCCTAAATGGTGGCTGCCGTACTTTAAGCGAGGAATTTGTTGGCTGCTTTCCAATATGGCGGATAAAATCGTAAAATTTTGATACTTGTGCGGATATTTTCACACGGTAAACACATTACATTCAAATATTTCCTTTAACGACATATCCCATTCGGATCAACGATGTTTACGCTTGACTCGGTTTTTTATTTAAGCTTCCTAGCTGTTCTAACAAAAAAGTTATTGAAACAAAACCTTGCAAGGTTTGATGTTTATTTTTATTGTCCCTCGCGAAAATATGTTGTGTTTTTCAATATATGCCAGACACATGCCCCAATGGAACATGTTTACACCAAAATATGTCCAAAATGGATTGTTTTAATTTTCTGGAAAAAAATATATCCACGAGAAAACGTTTTATCGCCAAAAAAATTAAGGTTTAAGCTCAATTCCTGTAGCTGATGTACTTTGAAGCCAAAGTTGGTGGCTGCTGTCTAGTAATCTCGTACAAGGAGTCGTACGGTTCCATACTCCCACTAACACAAAACGTTGAACGTCATGTGTCGAGACAAAACTAGGCTTTTTGGTTTTTTTTTTGCACAAAAATGCTGGGCTTGCAAGGTTTTGTTTCAATTACTTTTTTGTTAGGACAGCTAGGAAGCTCAAATAAAAACCCATGTCAAACCCAGATCCGAATGGGATATGTCATTAAAGGAAATATTTAAATATAATGTGCTTACCGGGTGAAAATATCCGCACAAGTATCAAATTTTCACGATTTTATCCGCCATATTGGAAAGCAGCCACCAAATTCCTCGCTTATATTACGGCAGCCACCATTTTGGCTGTACCCCCTGGAAGAAGCTATCAACGAAAATGGAGAAGTGACGAATGCAGTCAAACTCTCCATATTCAAGGCCGTTGATGAATATTCTTTCAAGATAAAAAGAACAGACATGACATAAACATTATGTAAATACTTTGATTTATAGAACACTAAATTTGGTGAAGATTGGTAAAAAGGGCTCCTGTCAGTCATATAGCATCATCACTCCGGACTGCTGCTAAGTAAAAACCTTCTAAGGAGAAGACTCGAGGTAAACCGCCGATTGCAATATTTAAAAGAAAATGAGAAAAAAGATTGATTCACTTAATACAAATGTAGAAGTGATTCACCATTATTTTGGAGTGAAATACTGTGCCTAAATGAAATAACATTAAAAGTGAACTAGTAATTTTAATACTGGAGAGGTCTGAGTGGATTTTCGGACAAAAGGACATCACATATTGCTGTCAGCCTCGCATTAATCATGTTAAGTTGATGGTTTATGTTGCTTAATTATTGTATTAGGATGCAGACAGTATTTGAGGGAATGTTTATTTCTATGTGTATTTTATTAACTGTTCTCTTTTTATTGATGTATGATAAAATAAAGAAAAAAATATATATACGAGTAAAGTTTAACTTTATTTGTTCAAAGCTTTTCTGAACTGCGTTTGGCCGTCGGAGAGATTTTGATAATTTTTCCTTTTAACGATAACGACTTTATAATCACCCTTAAGTAGCGTTATAGAACAACTCTGTAATTTTAGCACTGTCACAAAAATGTTTGGCCTAAGGCATGTCTATGCTCCGCGAGAAGAAAAAAAATAAAACAAAGCAGAAACAGTTTTCATTCATTTATAAAACTCATGTGGCAGAAAAGCAAAGTTTTAAACGACGTTTGTCTAACTTCACTTTAGCTTCACTTTTGCTTTACATAGGTCGAACTAGCATTCTTGCAGCTTTTAATGCTGTACAGTATTCTAAACTGTTCCACGAAAACGATCTGCAGTTATAAGTCCCCGGCTTAAGATATGGACACGTGAGGCACGAGTCGTAACAGTGGTGAAACCACCAGGCACCATGCAGGTAGACGCCACAGTTCGTATCAGGGTTACTGTCACGGTCAACATCTTTATTGGTGAAACCATGTCCGCTGTGGCCGGAAAGAGAGTCCCCTGTAAAAATTACAGCTTGGGGTTAAAATTAATATGAAAAAAATGTTTGCACACCAGGGATTTTCTTGTCAATGAATGACACAATCATCGTCCAAACCCACGTACTATTAGCTTTAAGCTACGACTTAACTCTACTTGGAACGAGAAATAAATACAGTCATATCACGAAAATGATTTCGAAAATAAAAAAAACAAGCATCGACAGGACATATATTATATTCTAGGATAAGCTCTGCTAAACAATTTAGTATGCTCGTGTCGTAATGAAAAGTCTGGTCCTCGGTAAGTAGTAACTTTACAGAACCTTGTATCATCCAAAAACAGTGACGTTAACCTGATATACCTACACGTGAATAAAATCTTAACACAACTGTACTAATCTCAACTTTTGTTGAATGCGTGAAATAGTGTTATCTAAAACATTTTTTGACTAAAAGTTCTGGCCTTTCCCTGTCATCCTGTTCTTTCTGATTTGACTCCAGGTGCTCTAGTCCCAGTAAGATTATCGAGTCCTAGCCCTTTAGCTTTAAAATGATTTTACCTTCTTATGTTTTATTTGCAACATTGTCGTGATGATGAATAGGTTGGATTTTATTTCACAAAGACAACGTGTATTTACGTAAAATAAGGAACTGTTGGGGGCAAATGTGAGGTTGGCGCACCATATAACCTGGTTTAAACCCCTCTAGGCAAATTGTTTTGCCATTGACCGTTCCAAGGCGGTAACCCCTCGAGTTCTCACTTTCGTTAATTGATTGTGGCGTCTTTTTTGAAACTCATATTCTTATTAACCTGTGCTTCCTTTTTCCTCTCTACGTTTTCGCTGCGTATGGAGGCTGTGTTTTCTAAGTCTGGCGATTACTGATATACATAATTCACTTTGTTCTGTAAAATGGTGTTATCTATAAAAAGGTTTTAAACTAAAATGTTTGGCTCAAGTTAAGATACACTTACCAGCATTTCCGTTATGATTTCCGACGTGGAGAACGAAATCTCTTGGTAGACCGACAGAAAAGTCATCGTATGTTTCAAAATATGTTTACCCGTTTGCTATGGTCAGTTCTACTCGAAGCTGGTAACGTCGTCCGTCTGCTGTTAGCGCATTCATCTTTTCCAACCCTGAACAAAACAAGACTGTTTAAGTTTTCGGTGTACAGTAAACATTGTGAATAAAGGTTATCTTTAAGAAGACAAAACATTGTTTTTTTTAATAGAAGTCTTGGTAAAAGGATATTTTTTACGAATTAATTGATTAGCGGCCGAAAACAGTCTTCAATTAAAGGTTTTATCTTGTACATTTTTAATAATTGACTTGAAACAGATTGGCTAGAGTTGTCCTAAATTTTGCTAAAATACACTGCATGCAATTAAAGATCAAGCAACAAGAAAACTTGTCTATTGTCTAACAATCCATATATTTAAAAGAAAAAATAGCTTTATATTCGCTATTAGACCCTACTTATTTTTTTCGTTTAGTGCCAACACGAAGATCATAAACCTACCTAACTACCTTAAAACAATTGCGCATTCCGCCCCACCCTCTCAAAAAAAAAAAAAAAAAAAGAAACAAAAACACGAAATAAGTTTATTACTTTGTTCATAGCTATTGCTACATGTAGCTGGTAGTGTTTCTTATTTCGCGATTAATAAACGTTTTATTTAATAAATAAACCTAACTGGATCTTAAAAGCAAAGGCCTATATATTGTATTTATACTGTTGCGAATGTCTTAAAGTTATGGAAAGTACAAAATTAAGGTAAATGTAAAATGAAACTTTAAGATGACAACTTAAGTAAGATTCCTTTAGCGAATATCCATCAAGCCATTAAAAGTTATACGCTCTTTAAAAACTTTGTTGTGCAACTAATGGTTGCATTTTTGAACATATCTGCACTAGGTAGCTCGCCAGGACACGTGCTTAACGTGAGCTGTTGTAATTGCCTTTTGTCTTTACATTCAGTCTTTTCTATCACAGTCAGTGACCATCTTTAATCTAAATCCTCTTATTTATAAAAAAACAACAAAAATTATATAAAAATGCTAACAGTAGCTGTGTACTCAATACAGGTTGTCATGCATATTTACGAATGGGGCACTTTTGCTTTTACATTGACACATTTTACCCATTTTAACAGAAACAAAATTTCATTCACCCCAAAAAAAATAAATGCAAAGGTTTTGCTTTCACTTCTTTTACACAATTTTTACACATTTCATTTTTTTATATCTGCATATATATAGTTTTGCACAAATCCTAGCCAAAACTTACTGGTTCCCGAGCCACCGGAAATACAAGAATGTAACCTAAATTATATGGGGCACGTCACGGGAAAAGGTACCTTCGGTCATTTTTAAAGATATTTTAGTTTTTACTAAATTTAGAAAGAACTTACAAATGTAAATCAATTTCTTTTAACTAAAATGTGTTTTTTTTACACATTTTGACAATAAAATGTTATTTTTACCGCGAAATGCATAATAAATAACGCCGTCTGCTCAATTTATGACGTCATTTCAAAGACTGACGTGATCTGTCCGAAGGTACCTTTACCCGTGACGTGCCCCATATAAGGCGAGAAAAAGCTTATGGTTGTGAGTACAGTTCAATCTCAGGATTAGCCCAAGTTCCGTTCTATAGGTAGCGAAAACAAATAAATATTAATCTGGGCAGTGACTTGAGCCAAGTTTACAGCAGCTGCGCACATGGACATAATTAAAATATTATACAAACACTGTAACTGTCGACAGACCTGTCCAGAAGTTTCCATCAATACGTCCGAAGCCTGAGGCGTACGCTGAGAAATCCTGGTCCATGAAATTCTCGTTGCCATCTTGTCTGTTCATCAAAACCTGTCAAGTGTTTTTCTTAGAGATTGAATTTGCGAAATATTTTTATTAAAAAAAGATGAAAAGGGAATTTTGAAAGCCATCGAACATGACAGATATGAAAATATTGCAGGCTCGGTTTGATTGAGCCTGTTCATGGGCAGTATGGAAATGCATATCACTGCCCACGCGCCTAGCCCCGGGTTGAGCGCAACTCAATGTTTACACCAATAAACAGTACAATTTGATCATCACAAACGATGGTGTGCATATGGCTGGGAACATGGAACCTTCAATGTGGTATTTTCAGATTAATTCCATTTCATGTTCAGCGGCGTATGGTCCCCAGATAAAAGAATTGATGCGCCCTAAACGAGAAAACAATTGGCGGAACTAAACCGAATAGAATTTTGACAGGGGATCTTAGAATATATATCTTAAAACCAAAGAACTTAATAAATCTTTCACAGTAAAGGCCTAACATACCGTCCATCCTCCGCCTAGCGTGGTCATGTCACATTTGATGTCCACCAGGTTTCCGTTCAGAAGTGCAAGGTAAACGTCGTCATGTGTTCTTTGAATGTGTTCATCCTGAATATCCTTACAGTCACGAATCTCTAAAAAACGAAAGAGAATCTGGTTATGTCTGTAAAATTTGTCAAAATTGTTTTAATCTCTCCGAAACGATGGAATGCATAATTATGGTGGTGAAAAAGGAAAATTAAATGCGGTATTTTCAGATTAACACCATTCAATGATCAGAGGCGTATGGTACCCAGATAAAAGGATGGGTCCGCCATAAACGAGAAACCAATAGGTGGAACTGTATAGAAAATAATTTAGGCAAAAAATGGGGCGCGTCACTGGAAAAGGTACCTTCGGTCAATTTTAGTGATATTTTAGTTTTTACTAAATTTAGAAAGAAATTACAAACATAAATCAATTTCTTATTACTAAAATGTGATTTTATTACACGTTTTGACAATAAAACGTTATTTTTACCGCGAAATGCATAATAAATAATGTCGTCTGCTCAAATTTATGACGTCATTTCAAAGATTGACGTCAACTGTCCGAAGGTACCTTTTCCCGTGACGCGCCCCAAATTAAAACCAGGATGTATATCCTATGGGTGGCTGAAAAATATCCAGATCTGTACTGGCTGGGATATTGAAATATAAGTATCATGCATGAGTGTGAGGTGAAGATGGAAAAATCTGTCACCGAGGGTTAACTGTTTTGCGGGAACGGGGCTCTGCCGAGTTCCCGCCAAAACAGTTCATCCGAGGTGACAGATTTTTCTATCTTTACCGAATTTCTCATGCAAGATACTTTTTCTTGCATACCTTTTATTATTTATAACATTTTTGTGTAAGTATACAAACTTATTTATTTTCATTATGCTGAAATATTGACGTTAAAGCAATCTTTTTTATTAATGACGTCACTAACTTGAATTTATTACGTCAGATATTTGAAGACGTGACGTCACTCACGTGACTCATTCTACATGGGGGGTGTAGGATCGAAATTTCCTACACGGGTGAAAACACCGGATGACCTGATCTGGTTTGCAAGAACCACCCATCTTTAAACTGGCCGAAGTATTAGAATAATAGTACTTTTTGATGTCCTATAATTTTGATGTACACAAGTATCGTGCTCAACGACCTTCAAAGGACAACTTAGTTTCACGTGATGAAAGAAGTTCAAACAACAGAATGCTTGCCCCATGGGGTAGAATATACACATTAGGCAGTATCCATAAAAAAACAGGAATTTAATCATTTTAAATCCAATCAAACTAAATACCGGAAAATATCCTACTTCTTTAGCAATTGAAATGCAAGACATTTATTTCTCTTTTTATTTTCAACACAGAAGAAGAAAAGTTTGTTATGCAAATAAATCTGACAAGATCCAAAGCATAGCAGAATTAACAACAAAAACATGTGTAATAGCTTACTGGTTCAGCAAGATGATAAATGGCATAATAATTGTAAATATTATTTTCAATTATAAAATATTCAAACGACTATATGACAATTACTTGTAATGCAATAAATAAGTAATATTTCATTTAGACAGCAATAAATATTATTAAATAACCTTTCAGCAAATGTTTTCATGCGGGGGGACTAAGTTTTAGAAAAAAACCACAATAAACAGTAACTAATCTGCGTCTTATCTCAAAATCCGTGAAATTAGAAGTGGCAATGTTTTTTATTTCAACTGGGTTGACGCTGTTTATCAATTGTACAAAATTTAACGACACTTGGATGACGCAGATTGTTTATATATATTTTTCTAGTATCTTTATAATTTTGGCATTCAATAACAAAATGAAACTCGTCTTCTAAAACCCCGCATAAGAAACACTTTCCGGTCAATGCCACCTTCCTGTTTCCACAGCTAACCTGTGTGAAGACAAACGTAATCTAGATAATGCCTTTCTGTATTCCTTTATATTCCCTAAGTTGAGGTACTCGCAAAAATCAAAATTGAAAATAAGTTTTGTTAACCGTTGACCTGGATGAATCATATATAGTGCCATTCAAATTTTGAGAAAACACATCCCACATATAATGAGTCAAAATGAAACCTTGACAAAAATTACTCGGAAAACTCCATTTATATTAATGTTTATTAATTTGGTAGGTTTTGGTTCAGTATCTATCGGTTTAAAAAAAAACAAGAAAAAAGAATACGTGGTTAAGGAAAATTAAGCTTTGGATTTTGTTCTTTTTGTAATTCAATGGGAGGTAATTTGCAAAACAGCATATTTACTAACTTTATTTTATTTATTTGCATCAGTGGGCTTTACAGATAATTAGGTTTTTTCTTTGATATGCCATAAACTTCTAAATTTGACAGTCAAATAACCTGTTTCATATTTTATGTTAAAATTATCGATCCCACCATTATTTAGAAAAGAGAAGATAACATTATACCCTGTAAAATCATTACAACATCTTCCCGCGTTATCAAATGTCCTGATATGTGCAAATACTTCAAGTTAAGTAAAAGATAAAAAATGATAGTGCCTGAAGCTGGGAGCGAACCCGCACCGTCACGGCGACAGCGCCTAGCCCTGCAATTCCTGCGACGCAACCAATTGAGCTAGCCGGGACAACCCCCCAAAAGGTTGTTCGGATAGCCCTGATATACGTAACAATCACTGCAAAATAAAATAAAAAAGTCAATGAAAAAAGTTTTGAACTTAAAAACTGGTAAGTTTTCATTTTTGTTCAGTTTACATCAAATTAAATTATTTTTTGCAACCAGAAATTAAAATACATGATCAACAGTGTCTACTAACTTTAGTCTAGAAATGTGTTTTATTACATATAAAATAGATGAAATAGAGGATATTTGTTTTTACCAGTGTAAGATAGAAATATTATATTTCACCGAGTGAGCTCCGGAATTCGTATTTTCACGAGTGGCGAAGCATAATTCCGGAGTTCACGAGTGAAATATATTTCTATCTTGCACTGGTTAAAAACAAATTTTCTCTTTTTTTTATGCTTTTAGTGCACAATGTGTGTATTTGACAGAAAAATTGCAAGAAATGGCGCCAAAACCGCTTGTTTATGACGTGACGTCTTGACGTCAAATATCAAATTTTAAGCCCGTTTTCTAAACGTTCTCATTCGGTATGTTTGGGTACCAACGTGAAAAAAGCAGTGAAAATAAAAACAGTGAAATATCACTTTTATTTCACCTGGAAAATTCTATAATTCACTGAAAAGCATAAAATAAAAAGGAACATTTAAAGCCACCGAACACGACCAATTTCAAAATATTACAGGCTCGATTTGATAGAGCCTGTTAATGGTTTCGATCCATCACAAACGATGGGTATTGCTCAAGAAAGTCATTATCACATGAACAAGATCTATTGTGGATGATCACTAAAACATCATTAAACAAGCAGTTATTTTTTTCTTCGTTATGGTTTTTGTGTAGGCATTTTATTAACCATGCTCTCATTTCCTATTTAGATTTTAGCTGTGTGGGAATGCAGTCTTCTGGATGTAACACATGCATATTTCACGTTTTATATATAATTAATAAAGTCAAAACTTGAGAAAAGCAAGCAAATGTTTTGATCTAAATCTTATTTTTGAAAATTGTACCGTAACCACCGAAATATATGAACTAAGAGAAGATTTAGACTTTTCACGTTTTGTTGGTGGTCTCCCGCAGGAAACATCTATCGGGGATTGTATTTCACAGCTCCTTCGCTTTTCAAGAGCTTGAAGCACTTTTAAAGATTCAAAGAGCGCTATAATTTTATAATAGAAAAAGCCTTTTAAAACAAGTGTATCGTTGCCGCAAATTTAGAAAAACATTTTGCAGAATTTCTTATCAACTTGATAATGCTAATGCCTACAGTACTGTGAACGTTCAATGTTACAAAATTTGCGTCTATCGTGCGTCCGTCTAACGTGTATCGTGCGTCCGTCTAACGTGCATAGTGCGTCCGTATATCGTGTATTGTGCATCAAGCTATTTTAATTTTATCACGAAACGTGAATAAATTACTTGCTTATGCAAATTTATGTGATTTAAATTCAACCATTCATCTTATATTTTGATAGCATTTTCAAATTTTTAGAAGTCTCATACCCAAATGATATAAATCGGCTGTATCGTGTATCGCGCGTCTATCGTGTATAGTGTGTCCGTCTATAGCGTATCGTGCGTCCGTCTATCGTGTATCGTGCGTCCGTCCATCGTGTATCGTGCGTTTAGTTTGTAACCTTAAACGTTCACAGTACTGTAATGAAGCCTACAATATGAATCTGCCGACAAATATCATTTTCAAAAAAAAATTGATTGTTGTTTGATATAGTGGCTGCGACATGTACATACATAAATAAACAGTTGTGGACAGCATACCTTTCTCACAGTGTTTTCTTGTGTTCCTGATACCTATCTCACAGTTTTTCCTTGTGTACCTCATACCTTTATCACAGTTTTTCCTTGTTTATCCGTGGTCGCAGTTACATGTGTAATCCGCTCCTTGTATGGTGCATGTACCATGTACACATGGTTTCGCCGAACACGGGTTCACATCTACAAAGATGAACATTTGTATAACATACATATTTGTAGGTTCATACAATACTACATCACATTTAAAATAAGTTTAACTAAGTTACATAGTTTTGGTAATTTAAAAATGAATAATTAATGAATAATTTAATTAATCAGATATAAATATAATATCTCCAATTATAGTTATGGAAATGCACTGTTTTTTATTCTAACATCAACATTGCATATATAATTTATACTACACTGTTAATATAATTTGAAAATATGAAAAGTAATATCAACTCCCAGATCCTTAATCTGACCCAGAGTTCACTTATTGGAACCAAGCCTGTAATAAATTTACACTTTTTCGAGTTCGGTGGCTTTAAAATTTTCCTTTTTTACCTATTTCAATATCACAAATTAGCGTTGTTTGTGCCGTGTGGCGGCTGCAAAATGTCCTCTCGTACATTCAATCAGTGCGATTATCAATATCCTTTAAAGGTCATTGAACACGCTACTAGTGTACTATTTTTGGCCAGAATTATGATGGTTGTTTTCAACATCCCAGCCAATATAAATTTGGATATTGTTCAATAATCCCCAAGGATATACTTAAATTTGCCCTTGTCGTTGTCTGTGACAAATGCGGAAAACGGTATCAATTAAAACAATTTATGCAAAAACATACTTTTCATGAACATTTTGGTAAACTTCTGGAAACCATAAGTGGACAGGGGTCAGCTGAATTGTGAAATGAAAATAAACGATCACAATATAATATCATTCTAGTTCTGTGTTAATAGAAACGCAGTTTTGCTGAAATAATATTTCATAATTCATTCACAACTCATGTATTAATTTCATGAATATTTAGTTATGGCACAACACTGACATCTCTGCTGACACGAATCAAAACTTATTTTTTTATCAGCGCTATGTATCATAATTTAGTTCCTTGAAAAAATGCAAACAAGTGAAATGCGCATATCAAGAATTGCCACGTTCAGAAGACACAGCCCCGACATAGCAAAGAAGAAGAAAGGAAGTGTGAGCACGGACGAACGGACGGGCGGGCGGGTTTTTGGCATGCGGGCGGGCGGACGGACAGACAGACAGATTGATAATTTGTACTTGGTTTACGTATTACTCTATACTTCTTAACAATAAACTTCATTCACTTCATTCACTCCTCCCAATCCTATTCATCAATAAAAAGAAAATTGTCAAAATCTCAATAATGGCAAAATGCCGTTCGATGAAACTTTTCACAAATGAATGTTACTAATGTATCTTTATTTTGCGTACAGTAAGACACGTTAGAAAAGTAAAGAAACAAAGATAGACCTAAAAATTATTTGAATTTCTTTTTACATAAATTCACAAAAACTAAGCGATATAATACATAATTTTAAAATACCCACGTGAGCGCAATGATACTGACAAGAAAATGTTGTGTACTTTGAAAAAAACTTTCAACTACTAAAAGAGAAATCAGTGATTGTCATCCGTTTACGCGACCAGGAAGCGACCAGGAAATTGAAGGTCAAACACACTTTTACTAACGTCTCGTAAAGTTTACATATGTAAGTCATACAAACACAGGACACAATAAATTGTTGTCAGTATCATATTACTCATGCGGGCATTTAAAATGATGTTTTGTGTTCTTAAGTTTTTGTGAATTTATGTTAATAGAAGTTGAGAGGATTTTTTTAGATCTCGCTACTTTTCTTTACTGTTCTAACGTGTCTAACCATCTGCAAAATAAAGATACATTAATAACATACATTTGTGCAAAGTTTCCTTCAACAGCATTTTGCTTTTATTGAGATTTTGATAATTTTCTTTTTATCGATGAATAAGATTGGTTGGAGTGTGGCAAGCCCTTAAGTTCCAAGGAAACAAAAAGGCTGTATAGCATTTTATGATCTTTTGAGTAGATATAGTTGGTGCCACAATATAAAAAAAAACAAAACTGCCCACCCCAATTTTTTGTGACATTGACTCTGACGGTTTTGTGCCAGACTCATCCACACAACATTGTTAATCATGCCTGCCAAATATTTTTAAATCCAACCAAGGATGACAAAGATAAAGACCGTACACAAACAAACATCATTTAGGCTTAAATAGCAAAACTGAGTTAAGCCCGTTTGATCGTTTCTACCACCGAGTCATCGTTTGTTTGATCTTTACCAAATTCCATAACTTTAACTTCTTTTTAAAGACTTAACAATAGTTAACAAAACCTTTGTCGCATAGAAACCTATGATATCCGGAGTAACATGTACACTCGAAGGCTCCGGTTGGTAGTTCATGGCACGTGCCATGAACACACGGTCTTACTGAACATACACTCTCTGAAATTCAGCAAAACTATCAGGGAAATTGCTTAAAAAATATAAAACAAGTAAGCAAAAGTGTCTCATTTGGGGCACGCCACGGGAAAAGGTACCTTCGGTCTTATTTTGAGACATTTTAGTTATTACTATATCTTTAAAGAACTTACAATAATATATTATTTTCTCATAACTAAAAAGTGGTTTTGTAAATAAATTTTTTTCCCCGCAAAATGCATAATTATTAATGTCGTCTGCTCAACTTGATGACGACAGTTCAATGATTGACGTCAACTGTCCGAATGTACCTTTTCCCCTGACGCGCCCCATTTAAATATGTGTCATAAGTAAAGAAATGTCAACATAGTCAGTAAAAGCTCACATGTTACATTCACTTTCCGTTTCCTATACGAACATATTATTAGTTAAAGAACTGTGTTGTATTTCTCATAACACGCATTTTATCGACTGCGACGCGCAGTTCTTTTTAATATACACGCCTTATAGGCATAATATTATTTGCGATCATTTACTTAAAGCAATAATAGTACGGTCATAATTGCCATTTTTGAGTGTTTTATCTATATGTATGATCTGCATATACTTCAACAGATCATCAAAAGACAGAAATGACCATTCATAGATAGATGTCATACTTGGGGTTGTTGTCATGAACCCTGGACACAGGCCGCATGTTCTCTGACAGTACATTTTAAAGGAGTCTAAAGTACATAATTCCTGGCCGTTTAGCTGAAACGTGTGGAGCAGACCAAGGCAGGTAGAGTCGTCAACACACGCTGCAATAAACGAAAGCATTATATATCACACAGGTGTCCTTAACGTGTGTAGCAGACTAAGGCAAGTAGAGACGCCAATAAACGCTGCGATAGACGAAAGCATTATATACCACACCAGTGTCCTTAACGTGTGTAGCAGACTAAGGCAAGTAGAGTCGTCATCACACGCTGAAATAAAATAAAGCATAATATATCTCGCCAGTGTCCTTAACGTGTGTAGCAAACTCAGGGAAGTATATGTTATCACACGCTGAAATAAACGAAAGCATAATATATCACACCAGTGTCCATAACGTGTGTAGCATACCAAGGCAGGTAGAGTCGCCAACAAACGCTGCGATAGACGAAAGCATTATATATCACACAGGTGTCCTTAACGTGTGTAGCAGACTAAGGCAAGTAGAGACGCCAACAAACGCTGCGATAGACGAAAGCATTATATACCACACCAGTGTCACACCAGTGTCCATAACGTGTGTAGCATACCAAGGCAGGTAGAGTCGCCAACAAACGCTGCGATAGACGAAAGCATTATATATCACACAGGTGTCCTTAACGTGTGTAGCAGACTAAGGCAAGTAGAGACGCCAACAAACGCTGCGATAGACGAAAGCATTATATACCACACCAGTGTCCTTAACGTGTGTAGCAGACTAAGGCAAGTAGAGTCGTCATCACACGCTGAAATAAACGAAAGCATAATATATCTCGCCAGTGTCCTTAACGTGTGTAGCAAACTCAGGCAAGTATATGTTATCACACGCTGAAATAAACGAAAGCATAATATATCACGCCAGTGTCCTTAACGTGTGTAGCAGACTCAGGCAAGTAGATGTCATCACACGCTGAAATAAACGAAAGCATAATATATCAAACCAGTTTCCTTAACGTGTGTAGCAGACTCAGGAAAGTAGATGTTATCACACGCTGCAATAAACGAAAGCATAATATATCACACCAGTTTCCTTAACGTGTGTAGCAGACTCAGGCAAGTAGATGTTATCACACGCTGCAATAAACGAAATCATAATATATCACGCCAGTGTCCTTAACGTGTGTGGCAGACTAAGGCAAGAAGAGTCGTCATCACACGCTGAAATAAACGAAAGCATAATATATCACACCAGTGTGCATAACGTGTGTAGCAGACTCAGGCAAGTAGATGTTATCACACGCTGAAATAAACGAAAGCATAATATATCACACCAGTTTCCTTACCGTGTGTACCAGACTCAGACAAGTAGATGTTATCACACGCTGCAATAAAAAAAAGCATAATATATCACGCCAGTGTCCATAACGTGTGTGGCAGACTAAGGCAAGTAGAGTCGTCATCACACGCTGTAATAAACGAAAGCATTATATATCACTACAATGTGTCCATAACGTGTGTGGCAGACTTAGGCAAGTAGAGTCGTCATCACATGCTGAAATAAACGAAAGCATAATATATCACGCCAGTGTCCATAACGTTTGTGGCAGACTAAGGCAAGTAGAGTCGTCATCACACGCTGTAATAAACGAAAGCATAATATATCACGCCAGTGTCCTTGACGTGTGTAGCAGACTAAGGCAAGTAGAGTCGTCATCTAACGCTGCAATAAACGAAAGCATAATATATCACGCCAGTGTCCTTAACGTTTGTAGCAGACTAAGGCAAGCAGAGTCGTCATCACACGCTGCAATAAACGAAAGCATAATATATCACGCCAGTGTCCTTAACGTGTGTAGCAGACTAAGGCAAGTAGAGTCGTCATCACACGCTGCAATAAACAAAATTATAATATATCACAGCAGTTTCCTTAACGTGCGATGCAGACCATGGCTGATGCAGTCGTTAACACATGCTGCAATTAACAAAATTAATATATATCACGCCAGTTTTCTTAGTAAAACAAGATTGGAAATAGTAAAGAGATAAATAATTCGCTTATAGTGTCAAAGAAACTTTTGAAGAAGTAAGTCATTAAATTAATCTTACCACTTAGCAGATATCTTTTGTCGACAGTAGCCTCCAAGGCGAGCGGTAAAATGATGAGAACGACGCAGGTGATCTTCATCTTGGGGTCTGGTAAGAAGAACAAGGAATAGATAACTCTTAGTAGTGTTGATATATAATGTCCAGTTTTTAGAGATTCTCAAATTCCCTTGTTATACATACCTACTTTTAGATCTACAATTGCTTTATATACTCAGCTAAAAGCAAACCATCTACTTTCCTACCTTGAACTTTGAACAAAAAAAAATATCGGTATTTTCTTTGAACAAATATGCCTTTTTGTAATAATTGCAAAGACATATAAAATGTTCGTGAAAATCTGCCGTAAATCTAAGTTATCTTTCCTTTTGCTATTATTAGAGTTTCAGGAAGAAGTGATTCTAAAAACTATTCACATTTGTTAGAATAAAATCAATTTCTTCAGTTCTTTTAGTCAAAAGGATCTCGAAACAATCGTTTATAAGACAACTCGTCCTCGATAACATACTATTTCCAATCACCAAATTACCTTCCTTTTAAAAGAAAACGCTGTGAAATCCTTCATTAATTGTTTTTTTATGTGCAGTTGCTCAGTTCTTAGTTTGGAAGATTATATCCATAAGCAATCAAACATAAAAACGTGAAATATGCTTATCAGGAATCGCCACACTCACAAAACACAACCTTCCCACGCAGCGAAAAAGAAGTAAGGAAGAGAGAGCATGGTTGTTATTAGTATGTCAATTCAAATAAAAAGCTACAAACAAAAAAGAGAACCTCTAGGGATACCGCCTTGGGACTTTCAGTGGCAAAACAAATTGACAATGGGGGTTTAAACCAGGTTCAAGGTTGCACCAACCTCACACTTGCCCCAACAGGTTCTCGTATCACAAAACAAACACAAGTGAAATCACTCCAACCCACCCATCAACTTAACAGTGTTACATGCAAAAGCACACAAACATATAAAACATAAGAAGCTTATAGCATTGAAAAGCCAAAGGGGCGGGTACTCAATGATCTTACCGAGACCAGAGCACCTGGAGTCAAATCAGCAAGAACACGATGACAGGAATAAAAGAAACAAATCGAGCTTCTAGGTTCTTTAAAAAAATCCCTATAAACCTCTATAAACTCTTAAACCCCTGCCACCATCGTGCAACCAAAGAGGTAAGCATAGTGATCAACTATAGATGGGGTTAATCACCATGACTGCAGAGCGCTGCAGAATATCGTGTTGGTAACTTTTTTTTTTTGAATTTACAGATGGTTTTAACGAATAACCAGGAGGAATTAACATGCCTTTTATTTTCTTAAGTTTATAAATCAAATCTCCTTAAAAAACTGGCTGAGAAATACCTTGTTGCAAAAGTGATTTTTAACTGCACCTGTATTTTTCAATTAAATCTGGGTATCGGCGATAAAACTTGCAAAAGGTTTCTCTTAATTTGTGATACCGATAACCTAGTTTTAAAAGTGTTTCTGTTTCTG
The DNA here is from genome assembly GCA_038501625.1 of Corbicula japonica. Lineage (NCBI taxonomy): Eukaryota > Metazoa > Mollusca > Bivalvia > Venerida > Cyrenidae > Corbicula > Corbicula japonica. Next base: position 2,341,288 of record JAZAYU010000050.1, read on the forward strand.
AAATCAAGAACATCATTGCAAGCTCTAGAAAAACGAAAAAGCTGTGAGATATAAACCCCGTAAGATGTTGCACGAGGAACATTGCCGCCTAAAAACAGAAAATGTTCTATTATATGGAAATTAAACACAACCGAGATTAACTACTAAACAAAAATTCAAAGTCTTCCTCATTAAATGAAAACATCTAATTGAGAATACATGCATATATATAAGTGGAAAATTTAAATTTTTGCTCAGTACAGTTTAGGAAAGCCCTTCTTGTTGAAGTGGGTTTTGTTAATGCCTAAAAGTTGGACGGTAGTATGAAAATATTTAACAACTAAATGATTGTTCAAAGCACTAACAAAACGAACATTTTTTACACATAATAATAAAAATTTTGAAACGAGACCTTTTAATAGTCACGAATAATTCTGCCATTTAATAGTGTTATTTTTATCTATCGTTAAAGTACATCTGACCTGTGTACTCTAATTTGAATGGAATCTCTATAACCAAAGACAAATCAAATGAACCGAGTTCGCTGTTTCTTCTCTGTGAAAGAACAAAAAGTTGTCACAATGGAATTTTCACCATCATAAAACATGTAAAAATGTCAGATCAAAAGATCAAATATTTCGTTAAAATACAAAAAAAAATGAAAATTTCTTACATGTCTTTAATCCAGTTTGTTTAAAAGATAAGGTATGACCTATACTCTGTCTTGACATGTGTTCATTTAAGGGGAGGCTATGCTTAATGAGTGTTCATTTAAGGGGAGGCTATGCTTAATGAGTGTTCATTTAAGGGTAGGCTATGCTTAATGAGTGTTCATTTAAGGGGAGGCTATGCTTAATGAGAACAATAATGTTATAAACTTACCATATAGATACACTGTATATTATGCTGCGTAGCAATGCAAAACGCCCCACCGGATGAACTTCTTTCTTAAAGCAAGAGAAATGGGGATCTGTAAAAGTAAATCCGACAGAACAATTAGAATTGTTACACAAGCGGAGCTTTCTATCAGAATATCTCGTATCAGAATTTTTTATTGCACAACAATTACCGGTTGGACATATTGGAATGATTCCCATCGGAATTATTATATATGTTTAAAAAATTCCGATCGGAACAATTCCAGTCTGAATGTTTCCTATTGGAATGTGCCGACCAGAAATATTCCAATCGGAACCGTGAGATTTCTTCGGGATCATTTTATTTCCCATCGGAATGGCATGTTTTTTTAATATGTTATGCAGTGAGAATTTGCAAATTAAAAGTTGAAGTTGAAAGCTTACGAATGATGTAAAATGACTTGATTAATAACTGAAAAAAACAAGTTTTCGGAAAACATATTTTTGGAATCACAGGATCGCGTTGGTAGTATTTCTAGTTCGAGATGCACGAAACCTTGCTTTTTCTCGATTTTTTTTCGACTTTGGATAAATCAAAATAACCCCGGCCTCCCCACCAAAATAAGACAAGTAAAGTAGCGGAGGAGTTTATTTATAATTCTTTGTTCAAATTAAGAATAGATAATAAATACATTCCTCCAATACTGGAAAGTACCTACTCAGGAATAAATATAACAATAGTAACATAATATTCACTCAAAAAAAGTTCTAATTGGTCACTTATTGTCTGTATTTTATTATTAGAAAGACAATGAATTCACTTTTTATTTATGATAATGTGCCAACAACAGTCTTCAACTTAAACTTTTATCTTGTAATAATTGACAACGGAACAGTTTGGTGAGAGTTATCCTGAATTTTGCTAAAAATGCATTTCTTGCATAAAATGGTCAAGCAAACAGAAATTTGCTCTAAATTTCTTGCTTTGTTTTAATAGGACCCCTCATTAGTAGGAAAAACATAAACACCTATTAATCAACAGCACACTTGTTTAAATAAATTCCCTTCAAACTATCAAATTTTAAAATTACCTCACTTTCAATTAAAGACTGTTCTAATTTTGACCCTGCGGTGTAGGTAAATGGTGTTGGATTCATTTAAGAAAACAATCAATAAAGATTAAAAAGACATTAGAGAATTGATTTCAAGACAAAACAGTTCTTTCCACAACCTCTCATGACGTTGGGAAGAAACGAAACTAGCATACATTGTAAACAAATACAACTGATGACCAATTAGAACTTTTGTTGAGTGTATTCTTGTCTTAAAATTTTAGTAATTTTTTTAACTTATTTTAAAATTTTAAACAAAAGGTTAATTCTTCAATTTTTTTTGATATCTACGACAAATATTTTAACAGGGAAAAAGACTATGCTCAAAAAACAAAGAAGGTGGAAATATGTACACAAGAGTCAACTTACCTGCCCAAATTTTGAAATCTTGAGAGGAAATGTATATAAAAGAAAAAAGGAGACTAACATAGCATGATTCCATGTGAAGCAACAACAGTTGGCATTTAAGCAAAACTTCTGTTTCAGAAAAGTTAAATGCTACCACACTATCATCTCCTGATTAGAACAACTGCACTGCTGTGTAATAAATTACCTGCAAGGTGGCTCTCTTTCTCTGAAATTTGTTGGCAAGCCTTTAACAGTCAGGAATGCATCTTAACTGATCTTCATATAATAGCTGGCGTTGTTCTACAATCTAAAGACAACACTGAAGGTTATATCATTCTTACTCAAATGTTAGAGTTGTAAGAATTTGATTCTTTTGATATACACTCGATAATGTATCATGTGTAATTGAACAAGATAATATTTCAGAGCACAAGAAAATAACAACGGTCTTACACCTGTGTTTGCAACAATCACGAACCAGCCTCTGACGATTCGAAAATGCACACAGAAAATCCCAAACTTACAGCTGACAAACTCTTCGAGACTTGCAATTACAGCCTCGGACAACACGATAAATGATTGGTATATTTCCAAAAGGCACGCAAATACATCCACATGCATAACATTGACAGTTACTTGCAGTATTTTGTTGGTTTTTTTTTACAAAAAGTGGAATATGCATATCAAGAAGTTGGGAGAACTTGAACGGATAGTTTGCCAGATATTTTGCACATGGCTAAACATACACTGTCGTATTTCATTTAATTAATAATTCACACTGCCCAAAATTGCCCCATTTACAGTGTAAAGTCAATTAACACTATTAGAAGTGGTTTGTTGAGATAATTTTAAGGACATAAAAAATATGCCGGCCTCTGCAGAGTTTCGATGAACATTGAACAGTCTGATATATATTTCACCTTTAATTCTCTTTACATGTAAAAAACTCTGATTGTATTTGACAAATTGCACAACTAAATTAAAGATTAATATATGAATTTAAAATCAATTTAAACTTCCGGATCCAACTTACCATATTTTTTCGGGTATAACACTTTTGTATTGGAACTCGTATACTATGAATTTGAACACACTACTTCAGTTCTGTTACTATTGTAAATGCAGCGTAACTGTGATTTAAGAAGAACACAAGAAAAATTTTGATGCAAAGCATAAAGTCGGCGCGATAATTTTTTTTGCAATCAGATGAAACCTAAGACGATTTCAAAGCTAACTACAGCCACTGTCGATTGGGTGGGTAGGATTTATTTCATTAAGACACCTTGTACTTGTTTTGTGATATGAGAACCAGGGTTCTAGGCAAGTGAGGTTGTTGCACCCTAGAACCTGGTTTTACCCCTGGTGGCAATTCGATTTTCAACTGAAAGTTCCAAGGCGGTAACCCCTCGGATTCTCATTTTTGTTTATTGTTTATGGTGTCTTTTTTGAAACTGATCATTTTATAAGCCATGCTCTCTCCCTTTCTCTTCTTCTTAACTGTGTGGGGAGGCTGTTTTTTTCTGAATATGGCAATTCCTGATATGCATATTTTACGTTTATTTGAAAGCACGGTCTATATAATCAAGATAACATGAACATGTACAACTTAGAATGTTTTTGTCAGTTTGGATGTGAATATGTAGTACTTATCGAAAAGAAACATTCTAGGATACAGAAAAGGAAGAAGAAACACGATTACACGATTTCGAAATTTCGAAATTAATCCTTAATATTGTTTTCAAGTATTGTGATGCGTATTGTCAAGAGAGTATTGCTCAAAATGTGTTTGATGTAATAAAGGTAAAAGTTAAAATATTTTTAAAAATATTTTATTTGACTTAGCATTAAATAGCCATAAAACATCCATAAAAAGTATTATGTTCTTTTTTTGCTTAGAAGTTAATAAATGATACATCTTGTAACGAATAATTGTGTGTTTACGACGTGTGTTGTGTATTTTAAGCTCTCTATGTACATGTACATTTTTGGACAAAGAAAAACGCTGTGATCAGAGTTTTTATTTGGAAAACTGATAAGGTAACAGTAAAAAATATAAGTGTAACATACAATGTTTTAATAAATGTAATAACTGCCTTCTGACAGTGAAATGTTTTCAATAAAAGTTGTTAAATATGATCAGATTTACGAATAGCTGGTATGTCTTTTTCAGTCTTTATCTATAAATAAATGATTTTTTAATATTTTACCTCAAAGATAGATAACTTAAGCTCGCTTATGATTCTTTGACGACTATAACTGCCATATCAAATAGGTTTACTACTGTCGAATTTCTACTAATGTAGGTACATAAGCAGTGCAACAGTCAACATTCCTGACCGATTGTGACCGATCCTGACCGTTTGTGACCGATCTGTAGTAGAGATCGGACAGAAAACAGAGGTGGTGGGAATTTCGTTTATGTGAAGATAATTTCAACTGCAATCACAATGAAGATTTAGAGAATATGGATACTGAAAATGTTTGGTTGAGTGCAAACCAACAAAAAGCAGTCCATTTGTAATATGTTTACAATGAGGTGTACGGTAACAATGGACATCTGATATAATTCGCCGTGGTTACATGTAAGACACTCTGAATTATAGGCTAGGCGGTGTGGGCGTGCTGGTCCGAGTCTAGTCTGAAGTCGTCTTAGCAATTCTTCACAATAGTACAGTTTAAATATCGTCTAACGGCGTACTCAGATGAGCAACGCCCCAGAAGATTGGTAGTAAATTCAGGATTTTAAAGAGTTCTACAACTGCCCCTCGTCCTTGTAGAAATCGGTGTAAATCAACCACTACACTGGACCCCGGAGAGCAAATTTTTTTCTTGTATTGGAAACTTTTATTTTATATTGTTCAAATTAAGAATGGGGAATATTAATTCCTCCGCTACTATAAAAAAATTAGCGCGGAAATAAATATAAAAATGAAAAAAATGATGTATGGTATGCAAAAAATGGTTAAATGATATACGGTATGCAAAAAATGGTTAAATGATCTGTTATGCAAAAATGGTTAAATGATAGATTGTATGCAAAACACATTTATCTCTGTCAATCATGCTCGGTCGATCTGGGAAACTGTAGCCATCGTGAAACTGCTTTTAGGAGGTAGTTCGACAGAGCCTTGTTCCCGATCAAAACAATTTCTTTAGGTCTTTTCTCATCCAAATTTTACTTTGCACAACTGAAATATTCTTATAATACTAAGATTCATTTTATAATCAGCGGAGACTATTATTTTCATGTAAATCAAAGATGCCAATTTTCCCTGATGTATTATCAATCAATACATACAATAAATCGCATGTACTAAAATATTTAGATCTAATGAAAAATAAATGAATTGTATTAAAAAGCTACATACTAAATTGCTCATGCGCGAAAGTCGTCCTGCCTGGACATAGATCAGTAGGCCTATTAATTACTGTACTGTATCTAAATTACACTTGAGCTTTCCAGCCATTGTCTTATAAGGTAATGTGTAGCGAAGACTTGGCATAACTCTGCATAAGACGTCGATTTTGCCTTGAAGTCACAATTGATCTTACATAATGGTGAATTTCCTATTAAGCCACTTGTAAATGAATTTATCAAATTACAATCTAAAGACATCACTAAAGATAAATTTTGAATTTGTGTGAAATCATTCTTTTGACATACATTGAATAATGTTTCATGTGACATTGAATAAGAAAGTAATATGAAGCACGAGAAAAATCCTGGCACTACACCTGCGTTTTCAACAAAATCGGCAACTTCGGCTGGCACCGAACCAGCCTCTGGCGACACGCAAATACACATTGAAAATCCCACACGTACCTCGGACAAACTCTTATTTGCATTGACACTCTCGGAAACAACGATAAATGATTTGTACATTTTGTAAAGAAACACAAATATAACCACATGCGGTACATTGACATTTATTATTTTTAACGCAAGATAGAATATGCAGGAAACTGGCTAAATTGGGGCACGTCACGGGAAAAGGTACCTTCGGTCATTTTTAGTGATATTTTAGTTTTTACTAAATTTAGAAAGAACTTACAAAAATAAACCAATTTCTTATTACTAAAATGTTATTTTATTACACATTTTGACAATAAAATGGTATTTTTACCGCGAAATGCATAATAAATAATGTCGTCTGCTACAATTTATGACGTCATTTCAAAGATTGACGTCAACTGTCCGAAGGTACCTTTTCCCGTGACGCGCCCCAATTCAGAAGTGTCAACAATATAAAAAGACAAGTCTTAAAAGGATGAGTAAATAAAAGATAATATCATATACCCTATGAATTTAAAGCATTCTGATTGGTCGAGAGCTCCGTACTCGCGAGTCCGAAAAAAGTGATAACTACCCCGGGAATTAATAACTACCTTTGCCATCATCATCATCATCATCATCATCACATCATCATCATCAATCATCATCAATCATCATCATCATCATAATCATCATCAATCATCATCATCAATCATCATCATCATCATCAATCATCATCATCATCATCATCATCATCATCATCATCATCATCATCATCATCATCATAATCATCATCATCATCATCATCATCATCATCATCATCATCATCACCAATCATCATCATCATCAATCATCATCATCATCATCATCATCAATCATCATCATCAATCATCATCATCAATCATCATCAATCATCATCATCAATCATCATCATCATCAATCATCATCATCATCATCAATCATCATCATCACCATCATCATCATCATCATCATCATCATCATCATCATCGTCAATCATCATCATCATCATCATCATCATCATCATCAATCATAAAAGATAATAATTAAAAGTTTTTGAAGTGAGAAATCTAAAGGCTATTAAGATTTACATGTCACAATCAAAGTAGGAAGTGTCAGTCAAGTTTAAGCTTTAAAAGTGCAATTAATATAGTAATGACAGTGAAATTTATTTACCCATAGTAATATCACTTATGATTCTGAAAATTATAATTTTCTGCCGAGTAACAAAGTTGCAAAATAAAAATAATAGTTTACAAAAAAAAATGAAAATTAGGAAATGTATGTTATCATTATTCTTATATATAACATAATGTATTGCGTAAACTTTTCATAATGTTGTGCAAAAAAGTAATATATGCATATCAGGAATCGCCACACTCACAAAACACAGCCTCCCCACGCAGCACAAAAGAAGAGAGGAAGCGCGCGCGCGAGAGAGAGAGAGAGAGAGAGAGAGAGAGAGAGAGAGAGAGAGAGAGAGAGAGAGAGCATGTTTGTTATAAGTATGTCAATTCAAATAGGACGCTACAAACAATTAACGAAAAAGAGAACCTTTGCCGCTTTGGAACTGTCAGTGGCAAACAAAATGCAACTGGGGGTTTAAACCAGGTTCTAGGGTGCACCAAAAGGTTCTCGTATCACAAAACAAGTTGTCTTGGTGAAATAACTCCAACCCAACCCATCGGCTCAACAATGTTGCATGCAAAAGCACACAAAGATATAAAACATAAGAAGCTAATAGCATTGCAGATCCAAAGGGCGGGTACTCTTAGATCTTACTGAGACCAGAGCTGCTGAAATAAAATCAGCAAGAACACGATGACAAAGACAAAAAAACAAATCGAGCTTCTAGGTTTTTTTAAGAAAAGATTTCCCCATAAACCTTCATAAATTCTTAAACCCCTGCCACCGTCGTGCAACCAAACAGGTAAGCATAACGATCAACTGTAGATGGGTTAATCACGAATCCTGCAGAGCGGTGTAAAATATCATGTTGGTAACCTTTCTTTTTAAATTTACAGATGGTCTTTAAGAATAACCGGGAGAAATTAACACTGCCTTTTATCTTCTTAAGTTTATTAATTAAATCTCCATAATTAGCTGTGAAATACCTTGTTACAATAGTGACTTTAAACTGCACCTGTATTTATGAATTAGATCTGGGTATTGGCGATAGAACTTGCAAAATGTTTTCCTTAATTTGTGATACCGATAACGTTGTTTTAAAAAAAATTTTGTTATGCAAAGATTACGTTTATTAAAATCATTCGCATCGTAGCAAGGTCTTGAAAAGCGAACAAGCTGTGAGATAAAACCCCCGAAAGATGTTGCACGAGGAACCTCACCGTCTTAAAACGGAAAATGTATTATATTTAAATTAAAATCATCTCTTTATCATATGTTTTAGTAGTGACGAAACCATTTTCAATGGACAGATTTAGATCAAGAAAGAAGTTGAAAAATCATAAGTAGACATCAGAACGCCTGAAAATTATTTGATTTAAGCTTCTTCAAAACGTCATTTGAATTTTTTATAGACCAAAATAAATTTTTGCCAGTTTTTTCAAAAACTTTTTCGCAATACCTTATTACATGTTAATTCAATACCTAAATATAAACATTTTTTTCTAAATTCTAAAGTATTGTGGACAAGATGTGTTGCTATGTAGAAAAAATATATACGTATACTCAGATTTTCAAGATATAATAATAAATATGAGCATACTTCTTGTTATTGAGAAATGTTGAACGAGTTAATCAAATTTATTTTAAACTGTTGACTAATATCTTTCGCATGTATATTTTTAAGTTGCACCAATATTTACACTTACTATTGCAGAAATTACTAGATATATCTTTGTAATGTTTTGTATTTTCGTAAACTCGTAAAGTATGAATTGCTTATTATTTTAGTCCTTAAAGTTTTGCATTTATTTTTTTTCAGATCGACTTTGAGGAGTTGATGCCACAAGATTTGGGGGACGTGCGCACGGGCGTTGCGTTGTCGGAATTGCAGGGCTAGGCGCTGTCGCCGTTACGGCGCGGGTTCGCTTCCAGGTAGAGGCAATACCATTTGTAAAGTCTCCACTTTTGCATGTTCCGCATTTTCGGACACATGTAGCGAAAATTTAGGCAACATTTCATGTGATATATATTTTGGCGTTGATCCACCTCCAAAGTCAAAGGTTACATGTGCATTATCTTGTTTATGCAATGACAAAGCGATGACAGTGAATTTAATTTTACATTTTACTTTTTTCTGACAAATGTGATCATTATTTGGGAAAAGAGCACAAGTGAATACAATAATTAACTAATTTCTGTCAATAATCCACCCCTTGATGATAATATGCTAATTTCAAACCTTTCGGAATGCCAACCATTTTGAGTGACAGTATATAAGCATTTTTGAACAATCATTGGTGGGGGATAAGGATGTTAGGTACTGAATCTGGCTCTTGTAGGGTTTGCTAGGCGCTGTCGTTGAATTTTGGGATATCTATACATTTGTTTTACAATTTAAAATCATCTATAAATTCTACACAAACGACTGCGTTGAAAAGAGTTCGCAGATGTTTTGCCATTATATACAAAATTTTAAATGCAATATTAGTTTAAACACGTATATAATTATATAGGACTTCAATACAAAAGTTTCTATACAGAAAACGGGAGCGCTCATTTGTTGCATCGGAGATGTAAGGCTCAACGTTTTGACAAGCTACATCCTGAATCTATCACAATGTCCAAAAATAATTTTTCGTGGCTTTGTTTACTATTATTAGAGGGGGTGGGGTGTTGTGGAAGAGAGTCGTACGCCAGTATGGGATGTTCTCTTTTTGCTCATATTGCTAGAATGGTAAGATTTTGCAACAACATAAAAGCTAACGGAATAGCGCAAATGTTTTCTGTAAAATGCCGATAAGAAAAAAAGCTTTCCAATCGGAACCATTTTGTTTCTTTCGGAATAGCATGTTTTAACTTCAAAATTTTTTCGGCTTATCTTCAAAGTTGTGGAGTTGAAGTTTACACCTTTCGAATGAGGCATAATAAAGTTTGTTTGCTTTAAAGATAACAAAAACAAAGTTTTCGCAAAATATAATAGTCCGCAAATTCACAGAGTCGTGATGTATTCAATTGCATGTACATAAAGGATGAGTTTTCAATTGCAACAGATCATTATTTATCTTTTTTATTTCAATATATGCAAAGGTTTAACCGATTATGGTGGTATTGTCAATGAGATTGTACATATGGTCGTATCTATGATTACAATTACTATAATTGTACAACCAAAGGTTTCCAGCTGGACATAAAGATTGTATAGAAAGAACATTTGTTTCCGGAGCAACAGAGGTAATATCATTGTACTCAATGTACAAGAACTTAAGATTGTCGAAACGATTGAAGATGGCAGGAATGGTCCGGAGTCGGTTGTATGACAGGTTGAGTACTTGTACCTTGTTATGCAAAGGAATGAACTTCTCGTTGATACTGCTGATCGCGTTGTGGAACAAGTTGAGAGAAAGTAAGGATTGCATCAAATAGAGAATGTCTGGAAATTCGTCAAATCCAGAAAACATCTCCAGTTCAAATACGTTTAAGCTGGTACCAGGCCTACAATCAAATATACTGTTTGCACTAATATTGTTCGCATATTGAATTTGAAAGAATTTCATTTTAGGTTCATCAACTAAACTGCAAGGCAATGTTGTTAGTTCAGTTCCTGCAATTTCCAGATTTTCCATAGTATTTCTAAAAAGCAGAAATGGGTTAAAATGCAGATTTCCGTAATCAGCTGGAACATCGTAAATTGTCCGTACAGTTATATTTAGAACAGATAGTTCTTTATTTCCTTAAACAAGAGAGTCATAGTCTATTTCCAAATAGTCCAGTGTTTTTGCTATCGAGTTAACAGTTGCGGAGTAAAACACCAGTATAGGATTTCCATTTATTGCTAACATGGTAAGGTTATGCAACATCTGAAAAGCGAACGGAAGAGCTGCAATGAGGTAATCTGTTAGATTGATTCCCACTTCCATTTCATCGATACCAACAAAGGCAGCGTTTTCTATTATGCTTATCTTGTTCCTCTCCAAATCCAGGTATATGGAATTTCCATTCTTATTTCCACGATTAAAATTCAAGAAACCTCCGGAAGGAATTGAAGTAAGTTCGTTGTCCGTTAGCACTATATCAAATACTTTGTAATGCCCGAAGACTTGCTCAGATATCTAGGTAAAATTAGGAAATTGTGTAAGACTATGAGCATTACAATTAACGGCAAAATATTCTTGATAATCAGAACAACTGCAATGCTTGTCTTGTGGAAAACACACCGAAGACAGCGTGTACCCATCGTTTAGAAGATAACCTCTGCATGGAAATAATTTCAAAACTGCTAAAAGCACATTCTGAAACAAGAAAAGTATAACACACTTCATTTGTTATACGTGGAAGACATCAAATGGAAATGGAGAAATGAAGACATGTATCACTTTTTTCATTTTCACAAATGTGAATAAACAGTTATAAAATATATTTGTAGTAATTGTGTAAAATTTATATATAACTGAACAACACAACTATATCCTAGTAAGCCTAATTAAAGCAAAGTGTGTTGAACGCCATCTTTGAAAACCAGCAGGGTCAGTTCAAAGTTATCACGCAAAATCACTACAATGAATTAACTGTCTGAACATACATAGAATCGCGACATAGCCATCGTAATAATATTTTGTTTATGTGTAAACATAAAATGTTATCATAGAACATCCATAATATAATTCATCATAAAAATCAAGGTAACATAAAAAATACGTTGGAATCTCCCCTCTTAAGCATATTTGGTACCCAGAATCATTGAGGCCAGAAACCAATCGCTGGTACTTACATTCCCTGAAAACCTCTAAATGAAGCCGGACCCGCTGGTACTTATCTTTCCCTGAAGACATCTATATGAAGCCGGACCCATTATCTTTTGAGTCGGAATAGATGTAATGGTCAACTAGTAAACTAGTACTAATAACCGTCGCCGTGACGGTGCGGGTTCGCTCCCAGCTAGAGGTGCTATCATTTGAAATTTACAGTAGCGCTTTTTGTGCAATGTGGCGTCCGTAAAAAGTCTCCCCGTACATCACGTCAGTATTGTTATCAGTAAAATAACCCGTTGCCGATGTTATACAGTGATGGTTACGTATACCAGGGCTATCCGATCAACCGTTTTGGGGGGTTGTCTCGGCTAGCTCTGGATGCGTCGCCAGAATTGCAGGGCTAGGCGCTGTGGCCGTGACGGTACGGGTTCGCTCCCAGCAAGAGGCACTATCATTGGAGGTACATGTTTGGACTATTCTCCACACTTCCCAAGAGAACGTTATCAGTATGTTTTTATCGTTAACCTGTTGGTTTTAAGTCGTAAATTATATTAGATGAAATAAAAAAATACGACAACGCCTTTATAACGCTAGCTCAGTCGGTAGCGTTATCGGAATTGCATGTCTAGGCGCTGTCTCCTTAACGGTACGGGTTTGCTCCCCAGTAGAGGAAATATCATTTAATAGTAATTTAATAAATTTACTCACAACTAGAGTGCATACTTGGATGCTCTTCATAGTCGTTGTCGTCCCGGCATCATACTATGTCGAAATCTTTAACAGTTGCCCTTTAAATCCCTATCTTAAATCATTCCATTATTACGTCATCGTTCTTATAAATATGTATACAAGATATGAGCTTTATTTTAAATGGAACATTCTCGCGTTTATGTTCACACTGAACATTAAGTGAAATGTTTACTTTGCACTCGTGCCGTTGGAGTCATCCTTTTTTCGCCCTCTAGTCTTCTTGGGCGAAACCGTTGAACGCGAAAACACGATGCGAGATGGCAAACAACGATGCGAGATCGCGGAAACACGATGCGAGATAGCGAAAGAACAATGCAAGTCTCTTCTCGCATCGAATTTTCGCGACCTCACATTGTGTTTTCGATTTCTCGAATCGTACTTTCGCGATTTCGCATAAAGTTTTCGAATTTTCAATGTCCTTAGGTCGGTACCACGAAAACTCGAAAACACGATGCGAGAACGCGACACAACGATGCGAGATAGTGAACGTACGATTTGAGAGCGCGTTATCAATATCGTACTTTCGCGACCTCGCATCTTTGTTTCGCGTTCTCGCATCGTGGTTACGCGATCTCCGTCGTTGTTTCGCGATCTCGCATCTGAATTTCGCGTTTTCGTGGACTCGCCCTAGAGGTCGAAAGTACGAATCAACGTTGGACCGAACGAAACACCGTACGTACCAGCACAAATTGATGTTTAAGAAAGATCAACGAAATAATGCATTGTTCTTGATGAAATAATCTTGAAAGAAAAAAACAGATCGCGAGAAATAAATATGAGATGGACAGAACTGAACAGAACAGAATAAATTGTGATCCGAAAATATAAATCACAGAGGGAAAAGCAAAAGAAAAATACAACAACAACACACAATTTGAAACAGGAAGTATATCAGCCCGTATTAGCTTCAGTCGAATCTATTGACTTTTTAATCACTCTCATACAAAACATCTTAGTTTATGCCTTTTCCTTTATGAAAGATAAGAGCTGTCAGCTAATTGCAACATTCGCGTGTTAAGGTTCCGTTCTTTTTTATAAAAATAGAAAATGAAAAGGGAACTTTGAAAGCCACCGAAAACAAGAAAATTATGTGAAAGTATTGCTGCCTCGGTTTAATTGAGCCTGTTCATGGGCAGTAATAAATATGCACAATAATGGAAAATCAAATTACTGCCCACATACATGTATCGGCAACATAATTATGCTAAAGTATCCAGTTCACGACTGAGACACGATAAAAGTGACAATGGCGATAAGCTTATTCAAATCCATATACAGGTTCATGCATGTATCTTCACATTTGGTCCATCAGACCTATGCAAACTAAAATGTATGACACCAATAACGATAGTCACCGACATTACAAATCAGAGGCACTGTCATGACAAATTCTGAAACAGCTAGTAAAATTCGTGTTTGTTACAGCCTTAAAACGGTCAAAGATAATAAAAGGAAAATCCCCAATGGCCTAAAACTTTTAGTGCCGAACTTGACAAATACTCAATGTCACAATTTACGCGTACCGTTACTCCTCTACAAGTATACTGACCAAGCTGTCATTTGCACATATCCGGACATTCGATATTCGGAAGACGATGTTACTTTTTCACATAGGTCTTCCTTTAATAATAAAGACACCGATAATTTTTAACATTATATGTCTCAAACAGATTATTTGAGAAATTAAAAAATTCCCGAAATCCCTTTGGAAATTTAGAAATTTATGGCATTTACAGAACAAAAATAACAACAACAGAATCTTAATCCATTTATGCAAAGAAGTAAGATACAGTAAATTAAATGTACAAATTACCTCTCTTTTAATTAAAGTCAGAACAAATCAAACGCTTAAGAGGTCGCAAACATTGCAAATGGCAAAAATTGGCTAGATTTCTATAGATTTCTACTTTCAGTTTGAACCAGGAAGTAAGTTTTCCTTGAATTTCTTGAAAACCCAAACATTATTTTGACAACTTGGCACTAAACATTGTAGACCAGCATATACTTATTTCAGGTATGAGTTGGTTTGGTATATTGTCAGTGAATTTCAGAGTTCTCATGCAAACGGTTTTTTCTTTCGTTTTAGTATGTGCTTGATAATTAGAACATGAATTAAACTAAGTTGAGCTTGCAAACGTTTACTACATCCTTAGCTAAATACATTTCTTTACTAAAATCTAGGTGGCAATAAGTATTTTCCAAAAAATTCATTTTGAAATTTTAGCCTGTTTTCGCCATTTGCAATGTTTGCGACGCCTTTATTTTCCACAACCACGTAATTTTTTTCTTTGTTTCTTTATTTAACCGATAGAAACTGAACCGACAGCCTCGAAGATAAACATATTGTTGATCAAACCCAGATTTTTGCATTTTCTGGCATCATTAATATAATGGAGTTTTCCATGTTATTTTTTTCAAGATTTCATTTTGGCTCAGAATATATTTGCTTAGCGCCCCTTTTCACTTAAATTTTAAGTCATTTTTGTGCGTTTGAAATTACTTGAGATATCAATCTGAAACTTGTAAATTTTAAGATAAAAAGGAACTTTGAAAACCACCGACCATGAAACATATCAAAATATTGCAGGGTCGGTTTAGTTGAGCTTGTTCATGGACAGTAAAGGAAATATAGATCAACTGTCCTCACCGCCTAGTTTCGGATTGAGCGCTTTTATTTACACAAATATTATATTTCGTATTCAATGGACCATCAACGATGGCAATTAATAACAGTACTATTCAAATATAATGAGCACGTGTTCATGTTCTGTGACTTGACGTTTCCCCTGTAATTGAATTAAAGTAGTTTTATTTTATGCTTTCAGTGAGTTATAGAATTCTCCCGGTGAAATGAAAGTGGTATTTCGCTGTTTTCAAACGTTTCACTGATTTTTTTTCAAGTTGGTACCCAAACCGCATAACATACAAATGAGAACGTTTAGAAAAGGGGCTCAAATTTGTATATTTGACTTCATGACGTCATGTCATAAACAAGCGGTTTTGGTGCCGTTTCTTGCAACTTTTCTGTCAAATTCACGCAAATTTTGCACTAAACGCATAAAATAAAAAGAAAATTTGTTTTTACCAGTGAAAGATACAAATATATGTCACTCGTTTACTCCGGAACTATGTATTTTCATTCGTAGTTTCGCCACTCGTGAAAATACGTATTCCGGAGCTCACTCGGTGAAATATATTTCTATCTTACACTGGTAAAAACAAATTTCCTCTATATCCTTTTGCATTAAGATGTTGTTCAGTAATCCCTAGGCTATCTGCTTAAATTTCCGCCATTTTTGAATCAAAGATAAAGCAATGTAGAAACATACTAACAATGGTTGATAAAACAATCCTATATAATTAGAACAAACTTCAGAACACCGTCAGCAAATTATACTTTGACTTACATTTTTGAGTGAGTCATCTAGGTTATTTAAATGAGGGCCTTATCAGTAGATAAGACCACTGAAAAACTCTAATTTAAGTACTATTATTAACAAAACCAAATTTTGACGCTTGAACTATTCAAAATACGTACGAGAAAATTAAGTTCAGAAGCGTTCAAAATACGGACGAGAAAATTAAGTTCGCAAGCGTTCAAAAAAAAAACGGATGAGAAAATGAAGGTCACAAGCGTGCAAAATACAGACGAGAAAATTAAGTTCTTTGGCGTACAAAATACGGACGTTAATTTTCTAGTTAAGTTCGCAAGCGGTCAAAATACGGACGAGAAAATGCGTTCATATTACAGACAGACAGGCAAGCAATGGGGATCTGTATTTAGACAACAATATAGAAACATTCATATGAATGAAAGCCAGAGTTAATAAGAAAATGTTTGACTGGACAAAATCTTGTAATGTTAAAAATAGTTTTAAAAGAATAATAGTATGTCTCCATTATATTGATATGTCACATGTGATTGATTTAGATGTTAGAAACTCAAAATGTATTGTGAAAGAAATAGAATGTAAAATATTTGATAAACAAATTGCAATTTGGAAAAATTTAATAAACACAGAGACTGGAAACAAAGGTCAAGGTGGAAATAAGTACCTATAAGCTTTTTAAACAAGATTTTAAAACAGAGTATTATGTTGAAAGAAACATTTATTTTAGGCACAGAAGTGAGTTTGCAAAATTCAGGTGTGGAGTTGCACCTATACGTCTGGAAACCCGTAGATATGAAAATATTACTGTTTGTAACAGAACATATTTCCATTATACTAATACTGTTGAAAATGAGATGCAGCTAATTCTACATTGTCCAATCTATGCCAATATTAGATGTCAATTATTTGATTCTCTATCTACAAATTATTAATGTCAAAACATGTCAGATTTAGAGAAATTTATTTACATTTTTACCATAGAGAATTTGATGTATTTGTCAGCCAAAATCTGCTATAATATCCTCCAATAAAGGAGAAAACACTTATTTATTTTATGCTTTTCAGTGAATTATAGAATTTTCCCGGTGAAATAGAGGTGGTATTTCACTGTTTTCAAACAGTGGAATATCATTTTTATTTTCACTGATTTGTTTCACGTTGGTACCCAAATGCACATAACATACCAAAATGAGAACGTTTAGAAAAAGGGCTCAAACTTGTATATTTGACGTGATAACGTCACTTAATAAACGAGCGGTTTTGGCGCCAATTCTTGCAACTTTAATGTCAAATTCACGCAAATATTGCACTAAAAGCATAAAATAAAAAGAAAATTTGTTTTTACCAGTGAAAGATAGAAATATATTTCACTCGTGAACTCCGGAATTATGTATTTTCACTTGTGGCTTTGCCACTCGTGAAAATACGAATTCCGGAGCTCACTCGGTGAAATATATTTCTATCTTACACTGGTAAAAACAAATATCCTCTATATAAATGACAGTTTTATAACAACTGTAAAAATGTAGAGCTGTATAATTATAAGAATAATTTAATAATACAACAATTCTTTAAGTGTTTTATAATTTTCCAATAGAACTGATATATGCCTTACTATTGTTTTAAGATCTATATTTGTTTTAATTAAGATGCATTACTTAGTTTTATCATAGAATGTTTTCAGTGTTTTAGATGTAAAGCTATTAATTTTTTTAGTATCAATAGTCTCTTATAAATCAATCATGATTGGTCACATGCATGTACTACATGTACTACATTTATATAATTTCATTGTATAAACTGTGTTGTGTATATGTAATGTGAATGAGACTCTTATAAAACAATTGAATTGAATTGACAGAGTTTTAAGACCGAAATGATAATTGGCTGCCGGACAACAGTTAGAACAAGGTTCATGAGGAAAACGTGGCCAAGCTTTACAGGACACAGTGTTATTTTATTTAATCAAGCACGATCACAGAAATTATTTTCGTCATTTGAACAATATTGCCTGAAGAATCTCGTCTCGCTTACGTCTTTTCTGAAAGAAAAACAAGTAATTTTATTAATATTATGGGTAATTAAGTAAGAGGAAGTTTTCGTCCAGGAATTAAACATGTAGATAGCATAAAGGCATTTGGTTTTTTTTACAGAATACATAAAAACTGTGATAAATCAGAGCTGCAGACGTCGGATAATATGACAACAAGAACGTTGCGCTTTCAAGAAACCAAGTAATTCCTTTATATTATTTAAAAAAACGTTTTTCAAGTAAACGCAAAGTCGAAAAAGTTTACTTTTTAAATGGAATATCTCCATTTCATTGTGTACGTTACATTTTCCCGTTGAGAACATCATAATCACCAGCACATGTATTACGTCATTATTTCACCTGCGTGACATCACTAACATAACGCTTCAATGATCTGTCAATTCGATATTTCTTTTGTCCCTGCTAGCTCAGTTGGTTGCGTCGCCGGAGTTGCTGGGCTAGGAGCTGTCGCCGTGACGGTGCGGGTTCGCTCCCAGCTAGAGGCACTATCATTTTAACATGTTTTAACAATTTATAATTATTGTTGTTTTTTTTTAATTTGATAAACGAAATGATACCGGAATTTCCTGTAACAATAATTGACATAATCTTAGAGCATATAAACAAGAAAGGAGGTTAATTTTATTTTATGCATTATCCCGAAATATCACATACATTGCGGTGAAGGAAATTAAGGCACCTCCATTCTTATTTGCACCCGATTAGTAAAGAACATATCGAACGCTAGCTAACTAACCAATCGAATTCAATGACATTTTACAGTACATTTTTATTACAGAATAACACTTACTGCGGGAGTACAATTGTTGTCTATGGTTGGATAGTTCGGACATCTCCCAGCGCAATAGTTTTTACACGCAATAACTATATCCGGATCTTTACATACGCATATCGCTTTCTGTAGAATGTCGCATGTATCATTATTAGCTACCGGATCTCCACAACTGTTTACTGCCACTTCAACCGGCTTATCTACAGACAATTAAATGGTGTGGTTTAATACAGTTTAACTACTTGATTCCCCGACGGAATTCTACTTTGTTTAGTTCCGCCCATTGTTTTTCTCGCTTAGGGCAAACACATTCTTTTATCTTGGGACCATATGCCACTGAACATGGTATGGTATTTACTGAAAAATACCGAATTCAAGGTTCCATGTTCACCGCCTTATGCATACCATCGTTTGGGATGGATCAAAATTGTAATATGTTTTTGCTGTAAATATCGAGTTGCTTTTATCATGGGGTTAGGCGGCGTGGGCTGTAATGTGCATTTCCATTAATGCCCAAGTGCAGGCTCAATCACCGAGCCTGCACTATTTTCATATTTGTCGTGTTCTGTGGATTTCGAACTTTTCATCTATTTCATGTGCCAATAACTTTAAAATTGCCGAGGCGACTATGTGAACATGGCATTGTTAATAAAAATTGAAATGGAGCTTAATGATATATATAAGTCCATCGTATCTATAGATTTAAGAAATATTTTAGTGAATATTAATATACATTAAAGAATATCATAACATGTTTTACTAGATCTATATAAGTAACGCATTTAAGTGACGAAAGGAAGCGTTATTCAAGGTCACAAAACATTTACAGACTCATTCCACGATAATTGATTCTAACATTTAAAGTTAAGCAAAATCTATCATTTCCATTATCCAAGTGGTATTGAGTGAAAACAAAATAAACAACTGGTACTGTT
This sequence comes from Corbicula japonica, assembly GCA_038501625.1. Lineage (NCBI taxonomy): Eukaryota > Metazoa > Mollusca > Bivalvia > Venerida > Cyrenidae > Corbicula > Corbicula japonica. The sequence goes on from JAZAYU010000050.1 coordinate 2,361,152, forward strand.
TGAAATCGTACACATTTGCTACATTACGTCACATATCACATGTACTCAAATGACGTAGTTATTGGCACCATGACGTAGTCTATTTAATACACATATAATAAATAGGTAAATAAATAGAGAAGCAGTGCCAGTTGTCGATAATGCCTCTGCCGCATGATATTGTACCTCGGGCTAAAGCCCTCGGTTCAATATTGAACATATTAAACTTGTTACATGTAATACCAGATGTTTAAATTTTCGAAATATGAAATAAAAATTTGGTGTCTTTTGCGTAACACATAGTTTGTTTTTTTTGAACGATGGTAAGATGCAATTGCTGATATTATAAGATTTGAAGTGAATTCCGCATAACATAAATCGTGTACAGAAGTCTTCAGTATAGTCTCTATATATACATCAGTGACAGAAATACTTATGATGCTGGTGCCCAATAACACCCGTCCTTAGAAATCAAATCACACTGACACTGTATAAAAAACTTTTCATGTTAATCGGATGTACTTATTAATGTTTCTGGTTATACTTTAGCGGAGCCACCATCCCAACATCTGGCGCATAACCCAACACGCCCTAATTTACAATAATAAACCATCCAAACATCTGGCGCGTAACCCAACATGCCCTAATTTACAAAAATACACCATCCCAACATCTGGCGCATAACCCAACCCGCCCTAATTTACAATAATACACCATCCCAACATATGGCGCATAACCCAACATGCCCTAATTTACAATAATACCCCATCCCAACATCTGGCGCATAACCCAACACGCCCTATTTACAATTATAAAGAACTATGAGACCACGATTATTAATAATAAAGTGGTGATTGCAGATATGAATCTGACACAGTTCTTTTCTTTACTTCATGTGTGACCGGTTGTCTAATAATTTTAACAACTGAAATTTATAAAAGTTAATTTTATTTAACACATTGTTATTTATACAAAGTTATATTAAACAAGCAGTTTGTGTGGAAATAAATAAGACTGCTCTTACGCGCGCATCTATCGCATGTCCGGCGACAATATTGAATTGCAAAGTCTTCTCTTCCGCAAAACAGTACACGTCCGCTTGAAGTATTACACGTGTCAAGATAGTCCCAACATGTATCTGTAAATAAATGTACACGTGTCATTGTAATATGTGAAATTATTAACGTTTCGAATAATACGCCCTTTACGGTATTGGTCAGTGTGGAGGGAAAAGGTGCGTGTATCTCGTGCGATTAGGTTATCAAAGTGTTGGTTTTATCTGTGTACATCATTCAAGGCGTTTCTATTCAGCGGTAAACATGTCGGCACCAGCCCACCAGCCCATTATGTTGTTAATTTACTGTGTTTTTTTAAGCTGTCGCTGTTTTTAACAGAACTTCCCCGGAATACATAAAAGAAATGGTGTCAATAAAGTTTTTATTTTTGTTTCAGGTTTTCGTGTGTTTCGGTTTTGGTGTATTCTTTAGATCTCACTATTTTTCTTTACTGTTCTAACGTGTCTTAACATATGCAAATAAAGATACATTAGTAACGTTCAAGATAGATTATAGATCTACATCATTTTGCCGTTATTGAGATTTTGATAATTTTCTTTTTTTTTCGATGAAATTGTAAGTATGACTTTAGTGGTCCCTTAAAAATGCATTTTAGAATTCTGTAAAAAGTATTAATCCCATTATAACTTAATCATATTGGTTTGACGTTTTTCATTGGATTCAACGTGATCAAATTATATGCGATAAATTTCGATATCGTAGACGGAGTCTAAATCAAATATTGACCTGGGCGAAATATTTCACGCGCGAATGCCTAGGTGCGAAATACGTCACAGTGCTGTTACGTCACAACAAATACAACCGTTGTAAACAAATAGCGCCTACCTGACTTTAGGAGACAGAAAGGTAAAACTGCTGCTTAAAGCACTGGTGGAAGACATAACTGGCTCAATTTATGATAATTGGGTATTGCACTGTGTTATTATCTCAGGCAATACTTCATGGTAAAGTTATGTCGCCAGTTGCAGCAACGAAACGGAAAAAACATTGACCAGGCACAAAGGTACAATATGTATGTGACAATTTTGGAAAGTAGAATTATTTTAAAATTAAGATTTAATAAAAAAGCAATTGTTGCATTTCAGTTTCGGTCAATATGGTGATTAATCGACCTGTATAAGACACTTTCCGATTTGGAAATAATAAAACATAGTCAATGGTCTATAATTGTCTAAAATCAAACAAAAACACCAATGACATATCATTTATAATTTCAGAAAATTCTGTCATCTCGGAAGTGCCAACCTTATTTTGGACATAGACATTATACCAGTCTAGTGTTACAGATCCAGTGATTAGTGGCTAAATATTAGCGCCAACCAATGTGGCTTGCTTACTCCTCAAACAATTTGGTTTTCACAGAACGAAATCAAATGATACATGTACCCACCTAACGTATAATTTTCGAGCATTGAGTTCAGTCAGCCTGCAAAGATGGGAACAAACGGCTACTCTATATTTCCATGGAAAACCATTGCCAACCGGTCGGTTGCTAACTTACCGCACAAGTTACAAGACTTGGCACAGTAGTTCCAGGCCACACTCTTTTCCTTGCATATTGATGCTAAGTTCGACGGATCAAGACAGCCGATGGACCCTGCATCATCGTGGCACGCTTCTGTTAAAATTTTTACATATACATTTCAGGATCAGTCGAGCTCAAGTAACAGAAAAGCACGTGATTAAATTTAATCAATTACACAAACATCAAATAAAACCTGAACCCACGGAGACGACTGGTAATGCAGGCAAAATAGTGTGAGTCGAGATGTAAGGTAAGAAGTAATATAAATCTGAAGTTATTTTTACATCAGGAATTGAACTGCTGTAAGTAAGTAAGTAGGTAGGTAGGTGGGTGGGCGGGCGGGCACGCACGCACGCAAGCAAGCAAGTAAGTAAGGTAGGTAATAATAATAATAATAATAATGATAATAATAAATAATAATAATAACAATAAATAATAATAACAATAATAATAATAATAAAAATCTCTTCATTTTATGAAGGTAACTCATTAAGAAATAAACATCATATATAATGGCATTAAATACAAACAAATTTGCAAGCATAGAAGGTTATAGAAATAAAGAAATTGCTTATTAACAATGTTTGGTCGTTGTGGTGGGTTATGTGTAAGTGGATTAAGTTAACTTTGTTCGGTTGTTGTGGCGCGATCGGATGTAAGTGGCTGGTGCTTCGCTTGTTGGCTTGTTATTGTGCCAGTGAATGTAAGTGGCTAGTGTTTACTTTGTTGGCTTGTTATTGTGCCAGTAAATGTAAGTGGCTAGTGTTTACTTTGTTGGCTTGTTATTGTGCCAGTGAATGTAAGTGGCTAGTGTTTACTTTGGTGGCTTGTTATTGTGCCAGTGAATGTAAGTGGCTAGTGTTTACTTTGTTGGCTTGTTATTGTGCCAGTGAATGTAAGTGGCTAGTGTTTACTTTGGTGGCTTGTTATTGTGCCAGTGAATGTAAGTGGCTAGTGTTTACCTTGTTAGGTTGTTGTGGCAGTTTTATGTAAGTGGATGGTGCTTACCTTGTTAGGTTGTTGTGACAATTTTTATGTAAGTGACTAGTGTTTACCTTGTTGGGTTATTGTGGCAGTTTTTATGTAAGTGACTAGTGTTTACCTTGTTGGGTTGTTGTGGCGGTTTGTATCTAAGTGGCTAGTGCTTACCATCTTGGGTTGCTGCGGCCGGGATGTATGTAGGTGGCTCGTGCTGACCTTATTAGGTTGTTGTGGCGGAGGTGTATGTTATTGTCAAGACTTGTGCTTAACTTACTAATTTTAATGGTTGGTTGTATAAGTGTCTAGTGCTGACCCTGTTGTCGGGAATCAATGTAGGTGGCTTGTGTTTTCCTTATTGGGTTGTTATGGCGAGGTTGTATTTAAGTTACTAGTGCTTACCTTGAGGGGTTATTGTGGTGGCTTTGTTAGAGGCTGTTGTGGCGTTGGAAGTTCTTGTGGCGCCGGTGGTGAAGTACTCTTCAAAAGACAAACAATTTTGTTCAACATACATTGTAAATAAAAAAATATTAATTAGGAATTTACTTTGACATCTGGTTTTACATTTCTATCGATTTTTTCGAATTTTAAAATTGAAAAAGAATTCTTATCTTTGAATGTTTATCTGATTGAAATGAGTCACCAAAACATATAAATACATGTAACGCGTAACGACCGTGAAGTTGAACGCAGATATTTACGGAGTCTAAATACGGCGTATGGTGTACTTTTAAATTAGTAAATCGAGATCAAAACATAAATCGAAGGTAAAAGCTTTTGAATATTGTCTCTTGAAATGTTAGTAAATTTAAACAGGGCATATATAATGTGGGTCTTTTTTTCCTTATTGTGAAGTATGTGAAAACATGGTGAAAACTTCGAGTTTTTTGTTACTTATTAATAACAAACTGTAAAACATATCATGACAATTATTTACCTACTACTATGGAAAGCCAGAGCTGTCTTATGGTGTTGTTTTCGAATGTATTCAACCGCTTTGGTATTATATCAGTTCATTTCTATAATATATAAAACCAAAACATGCATTTATTGAACCAATACTCATTATATTAATCCACGCGTACAATATATTATACGGACTCGTCGATATATGAAACCAATATACCTTTATATAGATTCAGTCTTGCTATGTTTGTATTTGAAACTGTATTGAATGAAACCAGTATGTTCAAATATGAATTCACATTTTAATATATACAACCAACTGCCTTTGTATACTGCCAACTTGCGCATATATAAATATATTTTTGAATTGTATTTAACGAATGTATTAATATTTAAAACCGAATTAGACAAACATAAATCCAACTGTCCTTATGTGGAATGAGAGTATCATTATATTATATCATTTTCACGATATATGAAAGTAACTGTTCATATATAAAACCGAAGAAGAAATATATATATTCGCTTCGTCCTTGTATGAAATCGAGTAATACTTATATTATTTCGATTCATCATTCGTTGAACCAACCATTCAAATGTGTAACCAATATTCGCTTCGTCCTTGTATGAAATCGAGTAATACTTATATTATTTCGATTCATCATTCGTTGAACCAACCATTCAAATGTGTAACCAATGTTGCAATATATCAGTGCATATTGACATTGTATTTAATGACTGCATTTTTTTATCAAACCAAAGTAGACATATATGTATCCATCTGTCCTTGTGTGTAACGAGTGTAGCATTATATGATATCATTTTGACAATATATGAAAGTAAACTGTTCATATATAAAACCGAATAAGAAATATATATGTTCGGTTTGATATACAATAAGAGCAGCTATCATTATACTTAACCGAAATGCATTGCTTTTATTTCATTTAACATTATATTAACTGAAAACGTTCTTATATTAAACGTAAGATCAATGTATGGATACAATAATTCTTTATATATATCCGTTTCGACAATGTGTCGTACCGTTCTTCGTTATATGAAACCGGCTTGTCATTATATTGACGAGACTATTCGTTGGGAGATGTATTTTACTTCGACACCGGTTAGGCATGCAGAAGACGCCATGCACTGATAAATCAGAACAATATAAGCATAACGTTATTTCATACAATTACAAAACGAACATATATATTTCTTATTCGGTTTTATATATGAACAGTTTGCTTTCATATATCGTGAAAATGGTATAATATAATGCTACTCTCGTTCCCCATAAGGACAGTTGGATTTATGTATGTCTAATTCGGTTTTAAATATTAACACATTCGTTAAATACAATTCAAAAATATATTTATATACGGCAAGTTGGTTCTATACAAAGGCAGTTGGTCGTATATATTAAAATGTGAATTCATATTTGAACATACTGGTTTCATTCAATACAGTTTCCAATACAAACAAAGCAAGACTGAATCTATATAAAGGTATATTGGTTTCATATATCGACGAGTCCGTATAATATATTGTACGTGTGAATTAATATAATGAGTTTTGGTTCAATAAATACATGTTTTGGTTTTATATATCATAGAAATGAACTGATATAATACCAAAGCGGTTGAACAAATTTTCCATATACTACTTCGAAGGTTAATATCGACATGGATGTAATAAATATGTTTCGTAAAATTTAATATACGTGTCATTATTTTTAAATTAGTCTCAAAACATACGGCATTTTATCCACATACCGTGCATTCCTCGAAAGTGTTTGTCGATAGTCTTTTTGTGATTTCATGAACAATCACGGGTGGTTAGGCTTCTCGGTTCAAATCTACGTCCCTCGACAATTTTAGATTAAGGGAAGGACTTTTAATGATTGATCAGACAATATTTGTGACAGACATGCTCCAAATAATTCTTTATATTAATAATTATGTGTTGAATGATTAATTAAATGCATGACGGAATGTCACAGTGGTGTGTTCATATAAAATTAGTACCATATTTAAGACACCGATTTGTTTTTATTGAAAGAGAGAAACAAAATCGCATAGTAACGGTACAATTTATCAAGATGCTGAAATAACCTTAAACAGTTTGCTTTTGATGAACCCTGTATACTCTTCAAACAATAAAAAGTATGCATAGCAAAATAGCTCTGCTTATGATTTCTAGAAATTTAAGTAAACTATAAACGCAAATCGTCGAATTATTCACACGCTTTCTATTTACGATTGAAGCTTTTGCATGTTTTGCAAAGAACCACGAGTTAAATCCATAACTAAAATTATATTTCATTACATATATGAACAGCTTAAATATCCTATTATTCCGTGGTGATTCCACTTGTTCAAACTCACCCTTACATGTATTTATGGGGATTTTTTGAAGTTTACTTAACCTTAAGTTTTACTTTACCTTGTCCGAATTTTTGATATAATTAAATGTCCTTCCCTAGATCAAAGAACGTCAGGGGTGACAATTATCCGTGTGGCATTGGAAACTGTCAAAATCAATATCGATCCGCATCATAATTGTCAAACACTTTCATTTAATCCCTAATTCCATCATTTTTTTCTATATATTTTTATGTAACCTCAAATCATCAAAGAACATATCCACTAGGTTTTTATCTTATCCTTCGTTAATTTTAGGCAGTCTACCAGACAATATCTTCATTAAGATAAGGAAAGAATGAAACATCTTTTTTATTTGAAGATTTAAACAATTCCAGTTAAAGGAAGATGTTTTAGATACGCCGAGAGAAAGCGACGACGAAAAAATCAAAATAGCGAGAGAAAAAAATAATCATGTTTTATCTCTGCAAAGTGCGTGTGACCTTAGAACAATAGGCAATTGCTGCTATACAGGAGGAACCAAGATCATAAAACTGAGATTTGATACCATTCGCTATTTCAGCCAATCAGATGCTTTAGATTTGAGACTGGTCTCTTAATTTAGTTATAAGATTTTGGGTCATGTTACAGAGCTGTTAACACTTACCGGGACAAGAACTCGGTGAACAAGAACCAAAATTGTAAGGTTTTGTCCCACTGTAGAGGTCCTCACAAGGCTTGGGAGCCTCCGTTGAACAGTTTCGGTAGCGTACCCGGTAACACGCACCGTCCTGAGATTGACAATGCCACTGTCCCCATGGCAACCAATATGGTTTTGTAGTGGGTGCCGGTGTTGTCGTCTGCGTGTGTGTTGTAGTTGGCGCATGTGTTGTTGTAGACAATGTCGTCATCTTTTGTGTTGTGCTTCCCACATGTGACTGTGTATTGTACAGCAGATCTGTGATTGTTAAAGATATATCAAACATAACTCGTGCTCCGTAATAACACAATAAAACAAGACCCTGGTAGTCCAACCTCATGGTGGTATTAATGTGCAAATTGTATCTATTTGTCAGTTTAAAGGAATCCAATACAAAATTTTGAGTTATTGTTTATTCACTGCCACGTATTACAAATACTATTAAAAAAAATAACCACTCTAAAGAATAAAAGGGGTTATTTTACTGAAAACAGTACTGACTTTATGTACGGCCATCACACTACACAAATAGCGCTACTGTGAATTTTAAATGATATGACCAGCAGGTTCATTTCAAATTTGTTTGCTTATCTATGAACCGCTTAATTCGTCGATGCAACATTTCTGAGTGTTTACAACTTTCTATACAGTGTAATAGGTCAAAATCGGTTAAGCGATGGGCTTTAAAACATTTTTGGAGGCTGGATACGACATGAAACCAGTTCTGAATTTGGGCTAGTTTTCAAAATATAAAGTTATACCAGGGGCCACATTTATTTTTTTACATGAATTTAACTCTTTCATATCTTGCTTAATGTTTAACATATCTAAATGATAGGGCTACATAAAACAACATCCAAATAAAAAGTAATTAACATGGATGTAATTTAAGTTTTTAACAAGAGCAAGTCGGAAATGACTGCCTGTTCGACTATTCGAAAAGTCGGAATTAAATCAAGTTGAAATATTTAACTTATTTTAAATGGGACATTATTTCAACAGAGGAGTGAGTCGGGAATTTGATCTGACCAAACCAGCAAAAAAGATTTTGTTTGTTTTTATGAGTTTTGAAAGAAAAAAAATGTTTTTTTTAGAAGAGAAGGTACCTGAATCCCCACTCAATCCACCAAATAACAAAAGTTCATTGGTCAATAAAAAAAAGAAGAATTGAGGGGCGTACAATTTGTACCCCAACCAGACAAACCTTAGCCATGTACTATCTCCCACCCCAACCTGCCCCATCTCCCCTTCAACCACTAAACACATCTTATTAAAGTGTCCTTTGTTTAATACATTTAAGATAAATGCAATTAACAAATAATAATAAAACATTGAAGAAGGGATACCCAGGTTCCTTCCCCACCCACCACCATTTTGTTTGTACAAGTTTGGTTGTTTGAGTTTAGAAAATAAAAAAAAAATATTTAACATAGAGCTTTTTGGGGGGTTGGGTACCCAACCTAGACACCAATGACCCCTCACACCCTCTACTCCTACCCAACTTCTATCCCTCGTTAACCACTCGACACTTCTTACCGAAGTAAGGAAGTGACATGTTAACGTTTGTTGTAGAATTGCATAAGAAAGAAACGTGTTTGCATACTTAACCATAATGGAAGTCCACTGATGCTTAATCTATTTTCACTGTCAGTGGAAATTTTTACCTTAAGGGCCTGCCACACTCCTCCCAATTCTATTAATCGATAAAAAGAAAATTATCAAAATCTCAATAACGGCAAACTGCTGTTAATTGAAACTTTGCACAAATGTATGTTATTAATGTATCTTTATTTTACAGATGGTAAGACACGTTAGAAAAGTAAAGAACAATAGGGAGATCAAAAAATTCCCTCAACTTCTATTTACATAAATTCACAAAAACTAAAGAACACAAAACATCATTTTAAATGCCCACATGAGTAATATGATACTGACAACAATTTATTGTGCCCTCGTGATTTACATATGTAAACTTTACGAGATATTAGTTAAAGTGTGTTTGACCTTCAATTTCCTGGTCGCGTAAACTGATGACAATCACTGATTTCGCTTTTAATAGTTGAAAGTTTTTTACAAAGTACACAACATTTTCTTGTCAGTATCATTGCGCTCACGAGGGAATTTAAAATTATGTTCTGCATCCCTTAGTTTTTGTGAATTTATGCAAATAGAATTCAAGGAATTTTTAGGTCTAGCTTTGTTTCTTTACTTTTCTAACGTGTCGTTCTGTATGCAAAATAAAGTTACATTAGCAACATTCATTTGTGCAAAGTTTTATTGAACGGCATTTTGCCATTACTGAGATTTGATGATTTTTATTTTATCGATGAATAGAATTGGGAGGAGTGTGGCAAGCCCTTAGCGACAGAATCCGAAAGAATCCTTCAATTCAGTAAGTATGAATCTAATTAATTGACAGATAACTCTTCATTCTACTAGTTGCAAATATTCGGGGTCATGACGTCATACGCTGAAAGCGAAAAATGTGAGGTTCAGCAAGGGTAAAATTGAACACATCGAAGTGTTTGAACACATATCAAAGTGTTTTCCAGCAGATGTCAAAATGATCGTTATATAAACTCAAATTAATTAAAGATCAGTTATACCGGCATATATAATTATCAGATAAATTTGATCAATCATGCAAAATTTTATTGTAATTCGTCATCAAGTAAAAGAGAAATAAATAAAAACCGAAAGAAGTGGCCGAAAGTTCGTACTCTGACAGTACATACTTGAGATATGATGGTGAAGAAGCTTAAGTATAAGTTGGTATAAAGTTGGAAGTGTGAACCTGCTTGCAAACAAGCTTTCACCTTAAAATCTAGGTTGAAAAAGGGGCATTATTTGATCACAATGGAAGATATATTTCTAGTTTTTGCATACATACTTAGGATATGATGGTTAACAAGAGTAAAAAGTTTCAAAGTTGTATCTTAGGTAGTATTAAAGTAATGCGCTAATACATGCTTGCACGTAATTTTAACCTAAAATTGTATGTTGAAAAAGGGCCGAAATTTGATCAAAAGAAGTTAGAGTTATGGTACTTGGAATAAATACTCGGGATATGATGGTGAACAAGAATACAAAGTTTGAAAGATGAAGTATAAGTAGTATTAAAGTAAGGGTTGTGAACCCTGCTTGCATGTAAACTTTAACCTTAAATGTTGAAAACTTTAATCTTAATCTCGAAAAAAATGGCCATAATTTACTCAAAGGGGAAGATAGAGTTATTGTTTTTTAACAAACATACTCTGTATATGATAGTGAACAAGTGTACAAAGGTTCTTAAGATGTTATAATTTTGAAAAGGCAATAATTTGATCAAAATTGAAATTATAACTGTGGTTCTTTGCGCACACACTCACGATATGATAATAAACAAGTGTGTCATGGTTGAAGGCTTAAGCTATTATAATAGTACTTTCCAAGATATAAGTAAGTTGCATGCAAACTTAAACAAAAGCGGGACAGTGATGCCGACGGCAGTGCCGACGAAAAAAAAGTAAATAGAATAGCTCGGCATATTCTTCGGATGCAGAGATAAAATTGTGTATTTTTCTTGATAAGGGACAATAGTCCGAACATTTGGAAAAAGTGAGTACAAATTTTTAATATAATTATTACTTACTACATTTTTGGCAGGTTTTTGGACAAAGCTGCAGGGCACCGATTGGATCACCACATATGATTGACTTCAACACCGGACAGTTTGCATCTGGGTTATCCATACAAATATCTGTAATTATAATAACAAAAAGATATTTGTTTTATTAGGGATGTAAATGGATACCGAATTTGGTATCTGAATATCGGTTGAACGATCCGGACGGATATCCGTATATCCGGATACAAGCACTTTTAAATTATTGTCGGATGTGTGAGTTGGGGTGGGGAGTTAAACTTTCGTTTCCATTGATATAAAATCGTTAAATTATATTGTAAAGATTAAGAATAAGAATAATCGGATTGTTTTCAACAATAAAAAACTTCAACCATTATTCAATGTAATGATTTAAGTAATCCCCGAGCAAACCGATTCTAAAATTAGAGATCGCTTAATTAAATCCTGTTTTCCCGAAATTGAAAAAATGGCAGACGACAGCAAAATATGGGAGGCTAGAGGAGTCTATCAGAACACAAAATAGTCGATACCTTAACAATTACAGTGAACGATTCTTGTACTGCTTTCATTTGCAAATTTTCATATTGCGAAAATAAGTTTTGTTTTGCTGCAAACTTCATATCATTCCCTTTATTTCCCAGAAGTATGGAGTATAAGCAATCTGATTAAAATCATCTCCTAAAATCCGCTACGCTATCAGGATCTGACGCGAGTAACTAAAACGTGCTTTTATCACTAACCCTTTGAACCAATCAAATTGTCGCCTACAAAATCGCAAAAGTGAAGGTAAACATAGTATTTAAAACCACGGAAAGTGTTTAAAGCCTGTTTAATACATATTTAATGAAGACACATGTATTTATGTAGTATTGCATTTATTTCTAATGTAATGACATCTTCAGATCAGTTTATGAACCTTATAAATCATGCTTCCCGTGTTGACAATTTCTAAAAATAGTAATCGGGGAAAACCGCTATAGCTTTTGTACGGTGTCTGCGGGTCGTCATCAGATCTAACAGTTTGTTAGATGTGACTTTAGTGAGATTGGGAGTATAAGTATCTTGCATGAGTGCAAGGTGAAGATGGAAAAATCTGTCACCGAGGGTGAACTGTTTTTGCGGGAACGAGGCTCTGCCGAGTTCCCGCCAAAACAGTTCACCCGAGGTGACAGATTTTTCCATCTTTACCGAATGTCTCGTGCAAGATACTTTTTCTTGAATACCTTTTACTGTTCATAACATATGTGTACATTTGTACAAACTAAATTTTGTTTCTTTACGCTGAAATATTGACGTTAACGCAAACGATATTTTTAAATGACGTCACTAACTTGAATATATTACGTCAGATACTTGAAGACGTGACGTCACTCATGTAGCACGCGAACGTTATCTTTTCCCTAGGGAAAAGATAAGATTTTCTTTCCCCGGTAAATCACGCGGAAATACTTATCCAGTATGCAAGAATGGTTAAATGATACTACCTGCGGGCGGCTGCCTATAAACTGGCGGAAGTAAACCATACTCTGAAATCAAGGGTTTAACATCACTGAAAAGGACTTTCTAATTAATAACATCCTAGGTACAAAACGATTAAAACACATAAAATCTTATCTAGAGCATTTAACACTGCTTAAAAATTAATGATTTTCCTTATGTTTGAAAATACGATAAAATAAAGCATTATGTTGTCCAACGACACCGAATAAGACACCGTATCTTTGATATACATCTAAAATTACACCAAGAACATTTTTTTATTTGTTTGGAACGGGTTTTAAAATAACTTTGATCAAAAGTTCTAAGTCTATCCATCAATTGATCGAGATACATGAAGCAGATGAAAGGTATGTGTAGTAATACCTAGTATATGTAACTATAAATATAAAATCAAAATCGCACAAAGAACATGTTTTCGGACAAATATAAAATAAGCTTTTACTGCAAATAGAAAATGTTTTCGGACAAATATAAAATCAATATTTACTAAACATAGAACATGTTTTCGGAGAAATATTAAATCAATATTTTCTGCACATAGAACATATTTCGGACAAATTTAAAATCAATATTTTCTGCACATAGAACATGTTTACGGACAAATATAAAATCAATATTTACTGAACGTAGAACATGTTTTCGGACAAATATTAAATTAATATTTTCTGCACATATACCGGTATAACATGTTTTCGGACAAATATAAAATCTATATCTTCTGCAAATTGAACATGTTTTCGGATGAATATGAAATCAATATTTTCTGCACATAGAACATGCTTTCGGACGGACAAATATAAAATCAATATTTTCTGCACATAGAACAAACTTTCGGACAGATATAAAATCAGTATTATCTGCACATAGAATATGTTTTGTGGAAATATAAAATACAAAATTTTCTTCACATAGAACATCTTTCGGAAAAATATAAAATCAATATTTTCTACTCGCACAACATGCTTTCGGACAAATATAAAAAATCGGTATTTACTGCACATAGAACATGTTTTCGGACAAAGTGTCGCCTGAGAGTACTCAAACTTGCAGACATATAGTTGAACTATAGCACAGTTAGTTTCTGGGTTGTCGATACAATCAGCTGAAAATGGAAACATTGCTTATAATAATAAACCTAATCATTTAGAACGTGTACTTATTGCTTTATTTTTGACATCATTTTACATTTACTTGCTATGCTTGAAGAATCTGAACAATCTCAAATTCACACTTGAGAAATATTTTGAGGAGTTCAGCATAATACTTTAGTTACAAAACATCAGGTGATACATATATCTAATGTAGAAAATGTTAAAAAGTATATTCTAATTTATATGACGTTTCTGTTTTTATTTTGGAATGCTCAAACATTATTTTAAATATATCTCTATTCCAAAGCCTTAATGGGCAAGTTGCATTAGTTATTAGTTTGCCTCTTCGAAAAGTTGTTTTTATCAATATTTTCAATCGGTTAAAAGGAAATAATGAATATAAAAACTAACTCTCTGAGAATCTTACTTAAGCACCGAGGAACAGAACAGTTTTTTAAAGTACCGCCGACGTAGCACTGCGGATGTCCGGTTTTATATGGATCCCTACAGTAGTTCTTAGCATCAGAGGCTGTATTGTCCGGGAAACTATTATCTGTAACTGTTCCCTTGCTGGAGGTCAGATGATCCACCCATGGTGAACACGTGTTATTGTCCGCGTCGACCGACACATAACCTTGATAGCTGACACTTTTTCCGGGATAAAAACACTCTGTACGTACAAAATATTTAAAATTGTGTACGTTTATGGTCCACCAGTAGTCTCAATAATTCGAATACAAGCAAAGACCCATTATCATACTGACTTATTTTATAGATGTCTGTACTTTACGTCTCCAGCAGTTAGGATCAAAACTGTGGCGGAGACCGACCCTATTTAAATTCCCTTTTTTTCACTTCCACTTGAAAATTTCAGCACTGGTATGTTCATTTATTAAACATAATTAGTCTCTAAAGTATCAATAAAATAAAAAATATTCCACAAATAAAACGTTTAAACTAACTAGTGTTTATGCCGTTTACATTTTGATTTTAATGCGATAACTTATGAAAGCGCCTCTTTTAAAAATCAGTAAACTACAGTCCAGCCAAAAACCAAGAAGCTGACCATTTTAAATTTGTCTGTGCATTCTGTATTCTCAGCACCCACTCAGAACTCATTCAATATTGCCGCCAAAATCCTGTACGGAGGATATTCTTTTGTTTACGTTCTATTGGCAAGCAAGGTTACATTTCGTTGGACAAGCGCTTGATGACGTATTTTAGGATCTTTGTTTACTCTCGTGTTATTTTACGCGCGATTGATGGCTTAAGATATGTTTCATAATTATGTCCATATTTTGCATCTAAAGCAGTAAGTAAGAAAAGAAAATTCCGACATCGCATGTACATCGCCTCAGATATCCCGTGTATATAATTATATTTATAATATAATCCAATAGATCTCTGAAAATTACCTTGGCAATATTTCACCGGACAAAACTCCCAGTCGAATGAGCTAGAAGTAAAGCACCATGGAAACCCTCGACCTGCAACGTTTCATAAAAGTTACAAGTACATGGTTGTAACAGTGCAAGAAAAAGACAGTAAATGACGAAGCATATATAGTTTTGAGAAATTATAAATATATGTAAATCAGGTTTTAAGTATCGCATGAACAGCTATTGCAAGATATATGTTAAAATCAATGAGTTTGGTTTGAAGGGATGATTAAAATAAACATTCTTGTCCGTTTAACTACGGAATTAAATAAGAACATTCCTTTATAGTGTAACGTTATTAAGATAAACAAATATCTGGAAAAGTGACGTTCTTAAAGCACAGATTCTCCTTTTACGAGAAACTCTGATTCCCATTTCTTAGCGTCAATTTATATAGCCCACTTATTAATGAGGTTCAAGAATTCACACCAAGCTGACAACCATCAAACAAACATAAAAGTTGTGAGTCTGCGTTAAGTCATTCTATATTATCTGAGCATTTTTTTCCAGATATGTTTGACATAATTAAATAAAATAAAAGGACAAATTTACCATCGGGGTCCCTGCAGTAACTACTGGCTAGGACGGCAGATCCGTCAGGCATTCCCTGCATGTTGGGGTCCATATCCGCCCAGCTGAGACAGGTTTTTCCAGTGACAGTAGTCGTGACCGCACCCATATATTTCTTGCTATCGTAAAAGCAGTCTGTCCGAAAACAGTACAACGCTAAGAAAAATCTTGTTTTGCATGTTTATTTGTCAAAAACGTTTCCGTCATTATCTGTCTACTTAAATCAGTAATTAAAAGTGTAAAATAATCTTCCGACAGTAGCTTGATAAAAATATTAACGAAACTATAGCTAGATACATAGATCAAAGAATACTTGATAATCCACCGCAAGCTATAGATCAGACCAACTCTGCGACAAACTTTTAATTAAGAATTGAAGTACATAAATGGGCATACATTTGTAACTCCATCATATATGACACTGACCTTAAGAGTTTGGCATCATAAAATCGTGTTTATGTGTATGGTCCAAAGTTTTTATGTCAAACTCTAAGTATAAAAAGGGGCAAAACTCCATCAAATGTGATTTTGACCTTAAGAATTAGGCATCAGCATGATTGGGTTGTCATAAGCAATATAATTTGAAAATTTGATAAAAAAATTAAGAACAAGCTAAGTTGAAGCCAACGTTAAGGTTTCGTGACGGACGGACAGACAGTCCGACGGACAAAGCAATCCCGTATGTATCGCCTTTTCTTCGAAAAGGCGACACAGAAAAGTTTGGATCTTTTGAAGTCGTAAAGTACTCATAAACTGATGAGCTACGTCATATAATATTGTTTGTTTTTCGTTGAAAAGCATTCAAACACCGTACTTTTCTTAATTGACTTTCCAAAATAACCACATAGCATTTTCTATAATCCGCACACACATTGATTTCTTCATTCCACAGACGGCGTCATTAAATGATCCCGAACGGCGCTTCCCTCTTCTCATACATTGCGCTTTATTCACAGAACGCACGGTATGTGCTTCTTTCAACACAAGACACTTCCCTCATTCCAAACATGGCGCTTTATTCACAGAACGCACGCTATGTGCTTCTTTCAACATAAGACACTTCCCTCATTCCAAACATGGCGCTTTATTCACAGAACGCACGCTGTGTGCTTCTTTCAACATAAGACACTTCCCACATTCCAAACATGGCGCTTTATTCACAAAACGCACGCTATCTGCTTCTTTCAACATAAGACACTTCCCTCATCCCAAACATGGCGCTTTATTCAAAGAACGCACGCTATGTGCTTCTTTCAACATAAGACATTTCCCTCATTTCACACATTGCGATTTATTCACAGAACGCACGCTATGTGCTTCTTTCAACAAAAGACACGTCCCTCTTTCCAAACATGGTGCTTTAGTCACAGAACGCAAGCTATGTGCTTCTTTCAACAAAAGAGACTTCCCTCATTTCAAACATTGCGCTTTATTCACAGAACGCACGGTATGTGCTTCTTTCAACATAAGACACTTTCCTCATTCCAAACATGGGGTTTTATTCACAGAACGCACGCTATGTGCTTCTTTCAACATAAGACACTTTACTCATTTCACACATTGCGATTTATTCACAGAACGCACGCTGTGTGCTTCTTTCAAACCAAAACACTTCCCTCATTCAAAACATGGCGCTTTATTCACAGGACATACGCTGTGTGCTTCTTTCAACACAAGACACTTTCCTCATTCCAAACATGGCGCTTTATTTAAAGAAAGAACGGTACGTGCTTCTTGTAACATAAACAATTCGCTCATTCCAAACATTGCGCTTTATTCACAGAACGCACGCTATGTGCTTCTTTCAACATAAGACACTTCCCTAATTCAAAACATTGCGCTTTATTCACTAAACGCACGATATGTGCTTCTTCCAACACAAGACACGTCCTTCATTCCACACATTGCGCTTTATTCACAGAACGCACGCTGTGTGCTTCTATCAACATAAGACACTTCCCTCACTCCACACATTGCGCTTTTTTTCACAGAACGCACGCTATGTGCTTCTTTCAGCACATGACACTTCCCTGATTCCACAAATTGCTGTTTATTCACAGAACGCACGCTATGTGCTTCTTTCAACACAAGACACTTCACTCATTCCACACATTGCGCTTTATTCACAGAACGCACGCTATGTGCTTCTTTCAACACATGACACTTCCCTCATTCCACACATTGCGTTTTATTCACAGAACGCACGGTATGTGCTTCTTTCAACACAAGACACTTCCCTCATTCCAAACATGGCGCTTTATTCACAGAACGCACGCTGTGTGCTTCTCTCAACATAAGACACTTCCCTCACTCCACACATTGCGCTTTTTTTTCACAGAACGCACGCTATGTGCTTCTTTCAACACATGACACTTTCCTGATTCCACAAATTGCTCTTTATTTACAGAACGCACGCTATGTGCTTCTTTCAACACAAGACACTTCCCTCATTCCACACATTGCGCTTTATTCACAGAACGCACGCTATGTGCTTCTTTCAACACATGACACTTCCCTCATTCCACACATTGCGTTTTATTCACAGAACGCACGCTATGTGCTTCTTTCAAGACAAGACACTTCCCTCATTCCAAACATGGTGCTTTATTCACAGAACGCTCAGTATGTTCTTCTTTCAACACAAGACACTTCCCTCATTCCACACATTTCGATTTATTCACAGAACGCACGCTATGTGCTTCTTTCAACACATGACACTTCCCTCATCCCACACATTGCGATTTATTCACAGAACGCACGCTATGTGCTTCTTTCAACACATGACACTTCCCTCATTCCACACATTGCGTGTTATTCACAGAACGCACGGTATGTGCTTCTTTCAACACAAGACACTTCCCTTATTACAAACATGGCGCTTTATTCACAGAACGCACGCTATGTGCTTCTTTCATAATAAGACACTTCCCTCATTCCAAACATTGCGCTTTATTCACAGAACACACGCTATGTGCTTCTTTCAACATAAGACACTTCCCTCATTTCACACATTGCGATTTATTCACAGAACGCACGCTATGTGCTTCTTTCAACACAAGACAGTTCCCTCATTCCACACATTGCCACTGCGGCGAATCACGTGGTTTTGTTTTGATACCATGCACGGATAATGGCCGCCCAAAATCGCCGGTAAGTTCATCTTTTTAGTTATTGTACAGCCCACATCGGTTTATACTTTTCAAGATATAGCCTATCATACGCGGAATTGAATTTCTATTCCATTGGTTCCTTACTTTCCCCTCAGAGTTACGTATATTTCTAGTTTACCCTTTCCATTTGCTTTGTTTACATTTTGTGTTGGGATACATCTTTCACGTATGAACCATATTCTTTCATATAATTGCTTGAAATGATAATTTTCATTAGATTTTCTTTACTTATAATGTTTAGCGAGTGTTCTCTCAAGTGTTTTTGATGATTTGGAATTTTTATCTTTGATATTAAACAAAATACCGGCACAATCAGTGAAATGATTTTGCCACGGAATAAAATTTTATGATATCTTTCACGTACAGATCATTTGCGTTTTGTAGATGGACATTATTTTAATAGCCCGCATTCGTATTTAACGTGGCATACACAAGACAATTAAAATAAAACTGATGAAATGTATGACTATATGTAATTTGTCTAATACGGTTGTACGTAAATGTTCTTTTTTCCATCCAATAGGCTTGAATTAATTGTGTTTCATCTCGCAAAATTGTTTTCATTCATTTCAGATAATGACGCGTACAAAATCTCGTTTGACGTTACAAAGGCCTAAAATGCAAGCAGAAGGCGCAAAAAAACCTTGCAGCCCCGCAATGCATTCTAATCGCCATCGCCATCCCCATTGTATGGATGGAAAAAGGAAAAGTATTTTAGAAGTTTTTTTTTAAAGCCTGAACGATTCCACATTGACTATCCTGTGTGGAATTTAAATTTAGCGAATGATACTCTAAATATGAACAGCCAACTTATCAGAAATCAAAATTAATTGTACGCAAAATGTTTAATCGGTTAACTAGATGGTGGGAAAACAACAATTACATTGCTTCATTTAGCAGGTCAAAACTTCACCGATTATGTGACTACTCCTCATATATCTTATAATTAAATGACTGCGGTATGACTGCGGTATGATTTTCAACATATGTTTATATATGAAAAGAGAAAGTGGAAAAAGGTCGGGCGTATGTGGAATTCGATCTCATCATCTGCACAATTCTACTTTTTTCGAATATGTTGCAAAGGTATCAACGAAGCAGACATATTCAACATAATGTGTACTTATACATTTCATTTACAGTAACAGCACATTCCATTTTTTATTTGGTGTCATATTAAATGAAACGAAAAGTTAAATTGTACCAAAAGTGAACGATATGTCTTTTTTTTCAATCAAAAGTTCACTTTCATATTAATAATGATACGATGTGCCATGTATTGTGCTTGAAATTGTTATAGCGAATTTGTATTTCTTTTTTTCATTTTCAGAATATCACAAGGGCGAAATCACGTCTTCCTGTACCAACTCCAGAGAATACGAACTGATACTTGATACTTGTTTGAAAACTTTTCATGTGAAATATGCTAAAATGATTGAAAAGAAGAACAAAGCTCTTTCTCCTTTTTTCACCTTTTTTGGTCATATGTGTTCGCCGGGTAACGATGCGCTATAAGTATGGCTAAATTGATTTAAAATTAACTGAGTTATGCCTTTGTTTTGATAAAAGCTGTTATTCACTCTTATCATTATATATACTGTGCTCTGTCTTCCTCTCTTCTTCTTTGCTGTGTAGGGGGGGCTGTGTCTTCTGAATGTGGCAATACGTGATATGCATATTTCACGTTTTATCTAATATCTGCAGATATGACTTGTTTTAAAAACTTGATAATCTTGTGCGCCAGAAAGGTGAAGACATGTTGCGCATATCAGGTACTCGAGCTTTGTAACGTGTTTCTTCTCAAATGTTGTATAGATAATACATTCCAAGCAAAGAACATTTGTTTGCACACAGCACAGATTAGATGAAAGATTAAAATACATACTATAAAATGCTTCATTGATTTATTTTTAATTATTGACAAAACATATAACATACATTGATTTGCAATAATTTCACGTAAATGTATTGAAATAACAGATATTCAAGTTTAAATAACAGCTTAAATCAACATTGTAAATCACATAATTATAAATAAATACGGAAGATATTGTTCATTTGAGCTTAGATATACATGAAACACAATGTATACATTACATAAATCAACAAGAATAATAATAAAAATAAACAAAAACATGGCAACTTACAGATAAAAAATATACGGACGTATCGCTAATTTTATATGACACTGAAAAGGTGCCTTGTACATGAAAAACAATAACTTTAAACAAAGAACAAATGACAACAACAAAACATCAAACAAGTAAAATATGGGTCTTGTCGTCTTACTGGATACATATATAAAAGAGATTCCGATCTCAACACTTTTTGACATACATGCGTTCATTTTAAACGAAATGAAAAACCTCAGTTCATCTGTTTTGACTGATAATAATGTTCATTCATGATTGATATGAGAACAAAATTTTATAGTGGGAATTTTTTTCTTCTTGAAATGGGGATACACAATCTTGGGGATTCTCATCTTTCATGATCATTTCGCCCGGAAGTGCTTCTAAAATTTTTCCCACAATACTTGCAAAGTAGCTCATCCATTGTTGAATTACTGAAAATAAGAACGTGATATTAAGAGAATTGTACACGACCAAGCGTGGACCAGGGGTTTGACAATCGGTTGCGTATGAACGTATAATAAATATCTCTAGACATTAGTTTTTTTTAATCTTAACTTGCTTATATTTACGCTTCAACTTCGTCTGCTACGATAAAGTCCTATTCATCAAACGGATCATAACAGGATAGGGTTTTTTGAATGCTTTTTTCTCGTGGTACTTGAATTACATTGGAATCATGCGTGAAAGATATTATAAAATTTTATTCCATGGCAAATATCATTTCACTTATTGTGCCGGTATTTTGTTTAATATCAAAGATAAAAATTCCAAATCATCAAATACACATGAGAAAACACTCGCTAAACATTATAAGTAAAGAAAATCTAACGAAATGTATCATTTCAAACAATTATATGAAAAAATATGGTTCATACGTGAAAGATGTATCACAACACAAAATGTAAACAAAGCAAATGGAAAGGGTAAACTAGAAATAAACGCAACTCTGAGGGGAAAGTAAGGTACCAATGGAAAAGAAATTCAATTCCGCGTATGATAGGCTATATCTTGAAAAGTATAAACCGATGTGGGCTATACAATAACTAAAAAATATGAACTTACCGGCGATTTTGGGCGGCCATTAGCCGTGCATGGTATCAAGCGGTGATTCCCTCCTTTCACACTCGGCACTGTGTTAATTGCAAACATGGCATTTGCCTTACTCCAAACACATACTTTTCTTGTCTCTTTACTTGTCTCAAAAAAAAAATTCCTCACTACACACACGCAACTTTATCACTCCACTCATAGCTTCTCTCCCCATAGCACGCCCATCACTTTCCTCATTCATTACATTTTTCCCGTAATGCACGCACGTCACTTTCATCGTTATACACACGTTATAGTCCTCAGTAAACAAGAATCACTTTTCTCATTCCACACAGTTCATTTCCTCTTTCCAAACATGATGTTTTCATTATTGCAAACACATCGCTTTCCTCATTGTACATATATCATTTCCTCATTTCATAAACATAATATAACTCGATGCACCGACAGCATTCTTCTTATTCACAGCGCTTTTCCCATTGCACATATGTTACTTTCCTCATTTCACATATGGTTTTTTTCTTACTTCACATAAATCACTTTTCTTCATTTTGAACACGAAACATTCCTCAGTGCACACTATGTGCTTTCCTAATTGCATATTTTAATTTATAAAAAAAATAAGCCACATACCTGTGGGAGGAACGTTAGATAACGTAGGCGTAGTGGTACCTAAGATAGAAAAGAAAGGTGTCATACACATTAAAAAGAAGAACTCTATTTTATTTTATCACTCTTTATTTTCAAATTTAAAATTCTTACTGACTTTCCATTTGGAAGATTATTTTATTGCAAGAAAAGAAAAGAAGAAATTCATTTAGTTATTCGGAACAGAACACTCGACGAGATGTGTGTAAATATGACGAGTTTAACGAATCATGCATGATAGTTGATACACTAATAAATTCAATAATGGTTTACCTTTCTTCTTTAAAGAAGTAGATTTTTAACGTTTTATTTATGTAGTGAATCTGCGTTTTATTTATGTAGTGTATCTGCGTTTTATTTATGTAGTGTATCAGCGTTTTATTTATATAGTCCATCTGCTTGTTACTTATGAATTGTATATGCGTTTTAATAATGAATTGTATCTGTGTTTTATTTGTGAAGTGTATCTGAGTTTGTATGTAGTGAATATGTGTTTTAATGCAGTGCATCTGCGTTTCATTTATTTAGTGTATCTTGCGTTTTATTTATGTAGTGTATCTGCGTTTTATTTATGTAGTGTATCTGTGATTCATGTATGTAGTGTACTTGCTTCTTATTTATGTATTGTATCTGCGTTTTAAATGGGGTGTTACATAACGATAGCTGTCTTTGCAATGCCACCTACCTAGAGGAGCGTTTGTCCATCCTGCTACATGGCCGGAATTTACTAAAAATGAAATGGCAAACTGGTTGTCAACCTTAATGTTTTAATGTACTTTAATATAGGTCTCACTTGATAAAAGAGAATATAACAA
The DNA here is from genome assembly GCA_038501625.1 of Corbicula japonica. NCBI lineage: Eukaryota > Metazoa > Mollusca > Bivalvia > Venerida > Cyrenidae > Corbicula > Corbicula japonica. Next base: position 2,384,722 of record JAZAYU010000050.1, read on the forward strand.
GCGTTCAGTAGACATATTTAAAACAAACAATAAAAAAATCATCACATTTTGTACACAAGGTGGTTATACTACGTCAGTTTTAGAATGTCGTTCAGACACAAAATCACTTGCTTCACGTAGAGTTAGGCTTATTCCCAAGTAACTGAGTTTGGTCAGATAGAGCACCGTACCCCTGTGTTAAATTGTTTACATCCACATTTAACCTACAATATCAATCGGCTGCTGTTTCCTTAAACATACAATAATGTGTTTGAAAGTGTAAATTTGTCTTTGAATGTTTGAGAAAACGGCAGCCGAAAAACACCAGACCATTTCAATTTGTGATGATATGACATGTACAAGTTTAGTCGTATACAATATTAAGTGATATCATCATTTACCTAAATGTTTCGAAGTTTCCCATGAACTTATTTTGCGTAATATACATGTTGAACATTTTGTCGATACAACGAAGTTATGATGACACAGGTAAACCAATCACAATCAAAAGAATATTTTAAATAAATGTAAACCATAAACTTGGCATTTGCCCCTTTTTGTGCGTTTTGTGCAGAAATCTTTTAAAACGTTAGTTAAAAATTATCTGTTAAAACACAGTTTTAAAAATGATTTATAATATGTGTTATGTTTTTGAAAATTGAACGCTAAAGTAAGCCCAACCAACTAATCGCAATCCCTTTGCGAAAGACACCCTCACTGTATTCATGGATTCGATCCCGAATAAGAGCATGCCCTGTTCCAAACTCCGGAATATTGACAGCCACTAGTTTAGCACAAACGATTTGAATATGCATCACTGTGCACCAGATTAACGATTGACGCACAACAGCTTACATGGAAGAATTTAAGACCTATCAAAACGAGGACCTCTTAATTTTCACAGAATCAACAGCGATCCTCATGACGATATTTTATCCGAAAAATCAATAAGAGGACCCAGGCGCAAGACCTCTCTCTGGAATTGCCCTCACTCAGTTGGTGTGTGTTCATACGACAGTCCATGAATGCTACCTACAAAAACACCCTTATACGCACGCACTCACACACACGCACACATGAATGAACACATAGAAAGGCACGCACGAATGCATACACATGCATTAAATCAAACAAAAGCAGCTTACCACAAGTTCCACATGTCTCTCTACATGCATAGTTAGCATATGACGGATTTTTACAGTTTTCTGGGTATTGGGTGACGAATAGTTTGCAGGCGTCAGGTAACACGTCGGTACACAGGTCCTTCCTTTCTGGTGGGTTGGTCAGTTCAGAAACATCAATACCTGCCCAACATAAATACCATTGTGGACTATCACGTGATATGATTTTTTTGTAAATTTTATTCCATGAATTTCACAAATTGATAGATAGATTGATTGATTACTGATCGATGCTTGAAATCCTGTTTATTTATAAATGAAGAGGTAATCTATTTAGAAGTTTACCAGAATAACTCCGAAGTTCAAAGTTATCAAAGTGCTTGGGTGTTCATTAAAATATTAAAAAGTTCTTGACAGAATGTTTTTCATAGTTTATGTATCATTCTTGAAAATTAACATAATTATGATATGCTTTATTATAATAAACAATCTTGAGCAAAAAATGAACAAAATATACATGCATAACATTTCTTTTTTAGAGATTACTAGGATTGCTACCATGCTATAATATGGTAGCTATCTTAAATGTTGATGTTCTTTTATCTAAGTGAAAATAATTTCTTTTTAAATTCAAATATTTATTGTGTTTCTTAATTTTGAAGTTTATTGTCATAATCAATTTGATACTTAGTTGCATAATTGCCATCAATAATTCTTTGTAATGATAGTGTCTCTAGCTGGGAGCGAACCCGCTGTAAGCGGTTTGACAATTTTATTACCGATAAGATGTAGATATGCCTTACAGTTGTCATGGTATTGATTGCCCGAGGCAGGCAAATTATCAGAATTTTAGGGATTTTATAACTTTATCAAGACATTCTAACTTTGACTTTACACTAACAGGGTGGGGAATCACGTGACAAAAACATGGCCGCCAACCAAAAAATTCTCTCGGTTCGAGGTAAGTTTTAACTTGTTTCTCGCTTATTCCTGGACCATTTTCAATGAAACAAACACTAAAGTACCCCGAAGACAGATTGCATAGTGTATTCCAAATTTTGCCAGCTTTTGTAGTTTATGCGGTATTTCGTGTACAGTGTTTGGCAGCTTGCACTGCTCGGGGATAGGGTACACTTGGATCTTGATGAAATCGTTCTTCTGGCAAGTTTTCGCAAGTGAGCTGATTGTTGCATAAAAAATTTGTTATATCCCGACAGAAAAATGCTTCTGGTGCAAAAATATCCAATTTCTGTATGAAACTGATGTGAAAAACGAATAAAAGGAAAATGATAGGGAACACTGGCCGCAACTTTGATGATAGGGAACACTTGCATTGTTTTGAGAAGCAAAATGTTTGCCAGTCCGAGCGATCAGATCCGAAACGGAGCGAGTCCGTTGTATTTTTTTCTCTTCAATAAAACATGGATATTTTGTTTCCTTTGTTTAAATTCTTATGATCAGCTACGAAGTTGTTAGAAAGGAGTATTATTTAATACAGGTGAGTCTTGCATAGCTAGAAATGTAAATCTCTGAAACGTTTGCATTTATGAAACAAAGCACTAGAAAAAATACCAAAATTTGTATTAAGCAGATTTTCAGTGAAAGTTAAGAATTATATGATACGCCAGAAAAATAATAAGCAAGAAAGCATGATTACAGTTAAAAATTTTATATACTCAGTACATTTAAAAATGTAGATTTTAATGTCATGTATTTTGAAGATTTTTCCATTTTTACAAGATCTGATACCTCAAGCAGAGTAAAGTCTTGAAAACCAGACTTACGAAATTTAAAGTATCGACGTCATGATGCACGTGACTTGTTAAATTCCACACTTTGCTCTTGATTTAAACGTGTATCAAAATCTCGCAATTTTATTGCTATGTACGTGTGAGCAGTCGACCGATACACAGTAAAACATGTTTAACGGCTTTGTGCCAATCTGTATTAATGCCACGGCTTATTGTGTTGCCGTTCTTACGTTTAGAATCGTATGCGTAATCTACAGCATGAAAGGCAGGGGCGCATACAGCTGTTTTCACACTCATTTTCTTAAAACAAAACAACATCACTATTTTAGACTAGCTATTCTTGTCTTCAGACATGTCGCCGATCAACACATTAGGGATTGGGGGAAGAAATTCATTTATTCACGTGGTCAGCCACAATAAAATCTTGCTTAGCTTCGACAAGCACTGACTTATGAATGGAATAAAATGCCCCAAGAACACAGTCTGAGTAGCGTAACCTCCGTGTTGTAGGCCACTGGCTGGGAAGATGTTTCTTGGGACATTTACAAACAAGTATTTTCTGAAAAGCCTTGTCTGTTCCCGATTCATTTTGCGTTGTTTGCACTCTGGGACATATTGGAGTTATGGAGGTTTTTATTATGTTACCCATGAAATTTGAAGAAAAATATATGGATTGTAAATTCTATTTTAATTCAGCAGCTACGAATAAACAAACATATTATTTAAGAAAATTTGAAAAAGATTTCACACCAGAAACTTACTTGTTGATGTTTATTTACCAGCTTAGGGAAAGTTATAGGCTCTTACAAAGCTTTATAACAAAAACATCATGAAACAGTTTTTATTTGTTTGAAATCACACTGGCAAAAGTATTATTTTAACAATAATATATTTTAATACATTTAAAATAGAATTAAAAATGAAAACTGAAAACTTCAAAGATTCAAATCTTCCCAGCTAAGGCCTACAAAACGGAGGTTAAGCTACTACGACTTAATTAATCAAATCAACGTCCCCCGACTTCTTTATCAAGAGAAGGAAAATCTTTTCCTGTCATCATATCCCGAAAAACATGCTTACATAAAACTATAATAAGTATCAAAGCATTTGAGTTTGTTAAGTAAATATTCTAAGAGCCGCATTGATATTCATTGCTAACTGCTTCAAAATAATTTTTTATTATAACAATGTCTGTACTATCTTATAATTCACCAGGTTTCAAATATAAAATACATTATTATAGGATATCTCGCCTGTATAAAATATATTAATATCTTACCGGTGTCCAGATTCATCACTTCATGACTAAAAGACAAAAACACATTTCAATATCTACTCTTTTGGGATTGCGGAAACCGAAAGTCGTTTTAATACTCAGAAATCGAATTTTCAATCTAATGTTACAAACAAAACGCCCTGGTTTGTTTTTACACTATATTACACTAAAACTGGAAAAGTTCGTGTTTTGTATATAAACGTTCTAACTGTAATCATGATTTCGCACATATGTTGTTTTCTGGCGCATGTTCTCTATTTTATTTATAATCTTCAGAAAATCTGCCTCATACAAATTATGATATCTGTTCCAGTCTTTATTTTCATAAATGCAAACGTTTCAAAGATTTACATTTCCAGCTAAGCAAGACTGTTTTGTTAAATAATACTTCTTGCTAAAAACTTCGTAGCTGATCATAAGAATTTAAACAAAGGAAACAAAATATCCATGTTTTTTTTGAAAAAAATACAACAGACTCGCTTGGATTATTCGCAAACTGATCGCTCGGATTGGCAAACAGTTTGTTTCTCAAAAATACAAGTGTCCCCTATCTCCATAGACCCGGCCAGTGTTCCCTATCATTATCCATTTTTGCGTTATTTACATCAGTTGCATACAGAAAAAGGATATGTCTGCACCTGTAACATTCAGTCTGTCGGGATATAACACATTTTTCATGCAAGAATCGGCTCACTTGCGAAAACTTGCCAGAAGAACGATTTCATCAAGATCCAAGTGTACCCTATCACCGAGCAGTGCAAGCTGCCAAACACTGTACACGAAATACCGCATAAACTACAAAAGCTGGCAAAATTTGGAATACACTATGCAATCTGTCTTCGTGTACGGGGTACTTTAGTGTTTGTTTCATTGAAAATGGTCCAGGAATAAGCGAGAAACAAGTAAAAACATACCTCGAACCGAGATATACTTTGTTGTACACGATCGAACTGTTTCCCCTCTACAAGCCTTGCGAGAATAATTCCCCCATTTCACATGGACTACCAGTACCACAACGGACTTAGAGCTGGAAAACCATCAAATTACTTCAAAGAAAGGAATCATCTTCAAAGTGGACATCCTTCGCATGTGTGGCATACACCTCGGTTCTTCGACGGACAAATGGATGTTGCCTTCTTTAGACCAGTAAGTGTTTTGAAGAGGAAAAGTGCTATAGTGACAGATCACGGTAATCAAAGAAGCTATACCACGTCATTCCTAGTCAAGAAGAAGGCACGAGACATTGCCCGAATGTCGGCGTTTCTTAGGAGGAAAACGGCAGAAAGTTTGCCATTTGCTGAGCTCAACAGCATCGAATTAGCAAAGTTGGGCTACAACAGTTCCCTCTCCTATAAGAAATGCGCGTGTGAATCAATTCCCAGTGAAGGTATTACACTTCAAATTACCGCAAAACACGAAGAGATTCTTAAATTAGAAGAATTCAAAACAGAAGCAACAGAACAGATCGAAAAAGATACAGTACTAATTCAAAATCTACAAGAACACATCACTTCACTTACACAACAAATAAATGATCTTCAACTTGAAAATACCAAATTCTTAAATCTACAGCAAGAAAATGAAAAACTGATATTCCTGAACTGCAGTCTTCGGCAACAAGTTGAATTGGCCGTAAACCGTTTCAGTGAAATGACGTCAAACTTCTTTCAATTAGAAACAAAACACGCAAACCTCGAGACACAGATGAAAAGCCTTCAAAATGACAACGACCATAAATAACAAGATATTGCAAATCTACAATCAGCAATTCAGTGTAAAGACCAACGCATCAATATACTGATGACGGAAAATAATAACTGACCGTACAATTGAAAAGTTTTCAAAGTGAACACAACACCATTCCCGTCTGGCAACCAGGCCCTTACATGAATCCAAGTGCACAACAACAAAACACTGTCTGCATTGTCAAAACAATAGTTTCTACTAGTGTGTGGATTGCTCTTGCCACAGACTATTCTTTAGTAATATCAAAGAACGTGCTATTTTCAAACAGTCTAATGACAGATGTTGTTAAAAATTATTATTATCAATATCATGCCTCGAAAGTGTACTTCTAAAAATCATTACGTTGTGTTTTCAACATTTCATTTTTATATATTCATCTGTTATAATTATACTACAATACTTTTTGTTAAGCGGGAGCTTAATTTTCGCGGACCGGAAGGGTATGCTACCATGCTAAAATATGGTAGCTATCTTAAATGTTGATGTTCTTTTATCTAAGTGAAAATAATTTCTTTTTAAATTCAAATATTTATTGTGTTTCTTAATTTTGAAGTTTATTGTCATAATCAGTTTGATACTTAGTTGCATAATTGCCATCTATAATTCTTTGTAAGCGGTTTGACAATTTTATTACCGATAAGATGTAGATATGCCTTATAGTTGTCATGGTAATGATTGCCCGAGGCAGGCAAATTAACAGAATTTAAGGGATTTTATAACTTTATCAAGACATTCTAACTTTAACTTTACACTAAGAAACATCTAAATTTTATATAAGAGCGAAGGAGTACCGCTCACAAATAAGGATTACCTTAACTGCATTTTATAAATAGTGTTTTATATTTGACAGTCATTTATTTGCAAGTGAAAACCTTGCTCAGGATTAACTGAAACAAATATTGTGAACATTACTTTTTTGTAATTGGACGTTATTAATAATCTATTTCGAACAAAGAAATAAACAAAGAAACTTTACTCGTGTTCTTTACTTCGACGGAAACCCGACGAGTTTAAACCTGTTATAGGATCACGTGATTTGCCGCCTAGAATGTTCTTCATTTCTCTCATATCCTGTTTATTCAATGATCCCGGTAACATACCTGCAGGAACACTGCCTGTTTTGCGGCACAGTTCTCTGTTACAATTCCCCACACGATCAGAACAACATTTGCTGCAGTATTTGGTCATGTCTATGTCTTGCATTAGATAACGCCTTTTTCCAACCAGATTCGGTGATTGTATTGTCGGAAGTGGACTTTTAGAACATGCCTGAATAATACGGTAACATTACATGCGTACTGCACTGAACATGTTCCGGTATTTGATCATGTTAACTTATTGTGCTTTCAGTGTCCTGAATCAGGGTGCATTCATCAAGCCCTACTGACTGAATCTATTCCTCGGTTAGAAGAATATGGGTTCATTTTTTAAAACACTTTACTTTTTTACAATAAAACGTATAATAAAAAACAAAACACAACAAATAAGAGAGCCATGTCAATTAACATGATATGACAAGGATGACACAAAAAGGTTAAAAAAACCCACCTTATTTCTACTGTGGCCCTTATGATATAATATTGTGTGACACAGGAAGACACAATGAATTGATAAATAAAGTATCACAGCAGTATTTTGAAATAAAATATATAAATAAAAGACATATAATGTAATGCAAAGATGTACTTATAACTGACACACAAAATTTAATCTTATGATTCAATATCAATGCGATATTAATTCTAAAACAGACTAATATCTTGTAAAACATTCCAATTTGATATTTTTTTCTAAAATAGATAAACATCGTGTGATACTCATCCAATGTGATATGAATTCCTAAATTAGACTTACATTATGTGAAACTCATCCAACGTGATACGAATTCTCAAAATAGACTTACATTTTGTGATACTCATGCAACGTGATACGAATTCTTAACCTAGAATTACATTTTGTGATACTCATCCGATGTGATACGAATTCTAAAAATTGACTTACATTTTGTGATACTCATCCAATGTGATAAGAATTCTAAAGATAGACTTACATTGTGTGATACACATCCCATGCGATATCTTTCTTCACCATTTAAATACATAAACTCGGTGTAGCAGATCTGAAAGTATAATAAGTTTCTATCATGACCTCATTCTCATTATTCTTGCAAAATTACACCCAGCATTCTTAACGATTAACTTCTACTTATTTCGACTGTTAGCATTTTTGTTTAACATTTCAAGTTCACGCATGACCTTATAACACGTTATTTTGTGAAAATCACCATCAATTATTTTGAAATTAAAAGAACAACTTAACTTACACAAAGTTTTGATGTGTTGTTTGTCAGATTCATCGAATCAAATTAAGATCAAATTTAAAATACAACACTTGTTATTCTATTTTATTATTCCCGGCCATTTCTCAGGTTAAACCATTTATTTTGCAATATTTTGTTATATTATTGCACAACATATTAGTTTCAACAGTTAAATGTTTAAATCAACATATATGCTTATAGGTAACACGTAATTTATTTAAAAACAATGTAATTTATTGAAAAAAAAAACTAATTGTGATAAGTTGGAGGGATATTTACCCGTGTCCTTTTCTACCGGCCATTAACTTCCGGAAGTTTTTTTTTCTAAAGATATTAAAACGGTCTCTACCATACATGCAAATTTTAACCATTTTCGATTTTCGTCATAAATAAGCAAGCCGCTACTGAAATCGAATTATCCCACAAAAAATTTGTTTTTCTCGGTCCAATGTATTTCGCTCTCAAAAAGAACGCCGGCATGATTATTTTGCTACACAGTCAAACAACGTTGTTTGCTAATAACCTGATTCCCGTTACGGTCCGTGTAACGGTGACCGTCCGCTGAACACTAGACTCTAGCGATGCCACACACTAGACTCTAGCTATACCGAAGTAGTAGCATACCAATTTTTTGTGGGTAAAATATCTACTGCAGTGTACAATTAATTTAAAATATTTTTTCATGAAAATTACACATTTTTCTGTACATTGATGATCATTTCAAATCTGTTGCATAGGACTTTCAGCCATGATCATTCTAAGACTAAGGCATAAGAGCATTTGTAATTCTTAGGTCTATAGTCGTCCTATTAATGTAAATGTGAGGATAAATATGCAGGTCTATTCCATCACTTCAATTGTTTTTTTATTTTATTTTTATTATAAGTTTTAATTAAAAACAAATTTCAATACATGCAAATATGTAAACTTAACATTCTTTATGATTAACAGAATTTTTAGAATGCATTGCACAATTTTGAATGAGCATAGTTACACGTTAAATCCAAGTGTTATTGAAAGAAGGGTTTCATGCATAAAACCAAAACACTTTTAATGCTATAAATGAACAAAGTGTACAACAAATTGACACTTCAATATTAACAGAACATAGTTACTCAGCAAGTAATAAAACAACCAGAAAAAAACAACCAGGCCACTGCAACTATAAGTGTATTAATGGAGTTCAGTATATTTAATATCAAATATTGATGTTCCAGTGAATGGCAACTATTTTTTTTTCATTGTCTCAGCATGGCTCTACATAGAGTTGTTTCTAAAACTTTTCACTACAGGATTATGATCTGCAAGCATATAATTGAGAACTGGGTTCTGTGGAAAGATATTGCTACTGTCACTCATGGCCTAACCAATGGTTCCATCATTCCGTATTACAATTCAATGATTCTAAGAAATGGCTGGGCAACAATGTGTAAGATTAAAGCTGATGTTTTGCAAATTAACATTGATACGGTGTTAAAGAGAATATCAATTATCAATGTTACTATGATGAGCCAGACACGATATACATATCAATCATACACACCATTAACAAAATAAAAAATACTATATGTTTACTCGAGGACTGTGGAACGACCATTTTACAGTGCTGACTGAAAGAGTTCAAAGAAACCAGAATTATATGTAGATCATGATGGACACATGATCAATAAAACAAATAAAATGTAACATTTGGGAGACTCCTCAATATCAGAGTCCAGCTTTAAACATGTATTGTTTTGATCCGCTCCTCAGGACTTGGGTTTGTTCAGTTGTCATTGGTCTCTGAAAAAAATTCATGGCTTGCGTATTTTTCTACCACAATGATTCTGCATATGATTCTGACTGTGTGTTTGTAATTCATTACCTTAAAATCAATTAAGGTGCTTTCCTGACAACTGCATGTTTGCAATTTATTTATATCTTTCTTAAAAAAAAACAATATAAAGACTGGTGGTATGACATTCTTATTACAGATTGGTTCCAGTACTGCTGACTGCACCTAGTATTATGTTTTGTAATTGTGAACAATTGGTTCGTTCAGTGCTACTTGTACCAAATCTAAATCTATACTAAGTCCAGTCAAGATCAAAGATAGGTTGAAAAGACGAATTCTTCAATCAGAACTCAAGGAAAGTGAACTATATCAATGAAGTTGTATTATTTGGAAAATGCTTTTGCCGTACCTAGGCATAGCCTAATTCATATTATTAATTTAAAGAATGTCTTTATCCGTTTGGTTTATTTAGCTCATTGCCTGTTCTTTTCATGGAAAGCTCAACTTTTAGACCTTGAGCTGCCAATAGACCCCCCTCCCCCCTGAGGGTATGTTTTTCTGAAAGCCTATACCATTCTACGCATTTTGCAATTTGTTTGCACTCTGGCGAGTGGGGCGTTTTTCCGTAACGCCTGTTTGAATATGTTACCTTTGAAAAAAGTTTGTGTAAGAATGAAATATTTGACAATTATAAAAGTTCCAAAATCAACCTATTTTTTCTACACCAGGAAGCTCTTATCTACATGACTAATGCAATAAAACATCTGTAACCTAAGGTATTGGTCTAAAATAGTGATTAAGTTATGTTACTTAACATAAAAACCTAGTAAAATAAGATGTATGAAACATTTCTTACGTGCAGTAGCAAGTAATTTGTGCTTAAAAGTAAAATATAGTAAGATAATGAGAATTCAGGACAAATGTAATACAGTGACATATATTGGGACATAAGCCCGTAACGCTATATTGAAATATGTTACCGAAAGAAAAGAAAATGGGGAAAACAGGCCATAATGTATATGACATTGAGCTGCCAATAGACCCCCTCCCCCCCTGGGGGAATTTCGAAGGATATGCCATTCTTCGCCTTTTGCAATTTGTTTGCTTTCTGGCAAGTGGGGAGTTTTACCGTAACGCCTTTTGAATATGTGATCTTTGAGAAAATTTTATGCTATGAAGAACTAATTGCCAATTATAAAAGTTCTGAAATAAACCTATTTTTTTTTCTACACCAGGAAGATGTTTTTCTTTTAAATTTTTAATGCAATAAAACATCTGCAACCTAAGGTATAGGTCTATAATTAGATGTTAATGAACATGTTAGCAGTGCCTTTGAATGATAATGGCCCTGTCATGTTGATAATGGCCTGAGGGCTTTAGCCCGAGGGCCATTATCTCATGGCAGGGCCATTATCATTCAAAGGCACTGCTAACCTGTTCATTTACCTGTTTATTACATGTGTACGTCGACTCTCTGATGTCCAGTTGGTCTATCGTATATAGTATATTATCATGCAAATGTATTAAAATTTGACAGTGACGGAACTACTTTCTCAGAAAGCCCCTCGCCCTTGCTAATTTCTTAGTCTCGCCTAAATATGGAGGCACTGTAAGACAATTGTATAATATACTAATGCTTCTCTTTTTGCAAGTCATCTAACCGAGAACAAAACCATTTGTACTATGAGAGAGTCTATAATTATTATAATCCGCTTGAAACAGGAGCCGTTATAACCTTTATAACACTGACGTCATTTTTCGAGATCAATATTCCTTCCGGCATGTCAATGCATTCAATTTCGGACAATTGTTTTGGATTTTATTACTCAAGAGTGTTTTAATTATTGTTTAGTCTGTGCTGATGGATTTACATGCTTGATGATCAGAAATCCTGATACTCTGAATGCCTGCGTCTAGGCCATTTCGGTTTCTAAATAAAAACTTAAATGGCTTTGTTGCTGGTGTTAAATTTCAACTGACTGAAGAGAAGAAGGAAACAACAAAAACAACAACACAGAATATTCTTTTGAAGTTGTGTGTATATTTGGACAAGGAAATTCAGCAATTAGCTTTTTTCAAGAACTGGATTTTGCACGTTGGAAGCCTCCTACCAGAAAACCAGCTGTTCAAGGATGACGGCAGGTTTGTCGGGTGTTCCTAATGGTTTTTGCAATTTTTTTGTTTCAAATTCTAAAAAGACACCCCTCATATGTTTTTGATATTTCAGTTTTCTTTGCACATTATAAAACCAAAATCAGTTTAAACAATATGGCCGACTTTTTTTACAAAGTATTGTCTCACTGACGGATGTATTCATACGCCAACAAGATGTCAATTCTTTTACAAAATTAACAAAAATTGTTTATTTATGCAGTAATGAGCTCATAAGCACATGTGCAAATGATCATTATTTTGACTGTTTTTTTTTAAATTTCTTACTAAAACGATTGCCTGTAGAACAAACATAATTGGAATCAGACAAAAATTGGCAGGGCCATTATCACATTATCACTTTTAAGCCCTGGGCGTTGGTTTGATAATGAGGCTGGTGACATGATAATAAGTTTTGACACCATACAATTTTGTCACTATATTTAGTAACACATGTAATAAATAGTCATTAAGATATGTTACTTCACTTCAAAACCTAGTTTAAAAAGTTGTATGAAACATTTCTTACTTGCATTAGCAAGTAATTTCTGTTTTATTTGTTTAATTTATTTAATATATATAAGAATGCAGTATTTAAATGTAATAAAGTCACATTGAGACTCACTTATTAAAAAATTAATAAAAAAATATTTAAAAAAAAATAAAAATAAATAACATATCATAAATCACCATTTTTAAATATGTTACCCAAAAGAACGTATTAAACAAGTTTAGTTACTGCACAATAGCGATATAAATTACATAGTATTACCTTCTTTCATGATAAATTGCGACAATAATGTATTATAAGAACCAACACACATCAGCCTGCACTTGTTTGTAGACTTTTTAAGATGAATTTCTGTATTAAGTTACAATTATATCTTTAAGAAATAGTGATTCTGGTGATAAATTTAATCAATTGTTCTCAAAGAAAGGTGACTCAGAAATTATGAAATTCAAGTTAGTAATAAAAAGCTATAAAATTATTTGCGTTTGATAAGCTATTAGTGTGTTGTCAAGAATATTATGAGTAAATAAATGTGTTTTATTCATGATATCATATTGATTTTTTTATTATTTATTTTATTCAAGGACAAGCAATATACGTCTCCATTAAAATTACCTGTAATTGATGCGTAGCGACTGTTATAACCATAAGTAAGATGAGGTAATATGACTGTTGCTTTGATAAAAGTATATTGGTTAACAACCTTCCTGCACTATTAGGTTTTCTTGTATTAAAATAGGTAATATATAAGAATTATGTTACAAAAGGAAATTAAGGTATTGATGCTGGTGTATTTTTAATTTAAATATTGTTATACTTTAGAGGTTAATGATCTGTGTACTGCTCAATATGTCTTGAAACAAATGTGTATGTTGTAGATGGTCGTCCTTTTTTAAATCTTTTTAAATTAACAATAAACCTATCAATATGGCTCAGTGACAACATTGTAGTACAGCTTACGTTTGCACTAATTATGGGCTGTTGCATCCAGTCTAAAGCTAAGTCAAGATACTCTCGATTGAGACAGATAACATTAATATGTTCTAAAAATGTAGAAAAGAAAGAATAAACAAAATTAACAATATTTTATCATTTTATTGTTCTATTTATGTATTTTGTCATCTTTTAATATGTTACCAATTTTTACTTTAATAATCAGCAAAAATAATAAGAAAAGCAAGAAATTGCAAACAATTAGTTAACATTTTTATAAATATTTTTATATAATATTTTATTATGTTAAAGTTGATCTATAACAAATTTAAAAGCTACTTAATCTAAACTTTGCAAAAATTAGCCGATTTAATTATCTGATGTTAGAAATGTTTTTAAAAGTAGTTTTATTCATCTAAAATACTAAGGTTCAGTGTAGAATTTGTAAAACATTCAAAACAGCATGAGCATTATATAGCAATTTTTTAACTCGAGTAAAAGAATTTTTACCTAAAAAAATTATTATACATAAGTCAACGTAAACTTGTCTATTAGCTTACCAACATTACACAGATTGTCTTTCAAATTAGGATGTTTCTCTTTAAAAGTTATTTGTCTTTAAAAAATAACATTCTACAAAGATCTTAAGGAATTCTTGACAAATTCTTAAGCTTTCTTTAAACAATGGAAAAAAAAATTTATTTAGGACAATTTATTTTTCATATTACACATGTTTTATTTACCAGTAACATCAGTAATTATTAATCTAAAACACCTGAACTGGTGCTTTCAACTTTGTTTTAAGTAAAAATAGTTTATAGAAAGTTCATATTCACATTATGAATGACTCTACGGTATTCTAGATACAAACTTTAACACGGTTTATAATTATTTGTCTTTATTCTAAGTCATTTTTCTGAAAACATTAATTAAATAATTAGGTAACATATAATTAATTTTAATAAGTTTTATTTGTAACACTTTTCAAAGCAATACTTTTATCTCTTGTATTTTCACATTTTTGGAAACAATTCTAATTTTTTTTTTTAATTTCAGTCTAATCATTTAATTCATAAATTAATTGTACTTTGTCAATATTGTAACTTCAGAATTGTATGTTACGGAGATTTGAGGGTTAAAAATGGACAAGCTTAAACACTTTAACATTTTAACCACATAACATAACATAGTATACACTTTAAACTACTTACCATTATTATTTTATAGTTTTATCCAAAATGATTGCATAGTTGTGATACAGTTTTGTAAATGTGTTCAGTTCTTTGTACAACAATATCAGTGTTAGAGAAAATACTTAATTCAATCAGTAATATTAGTTAAAAAAACGACTGTCAATGTAATTAGAAATCTACACAGGGCTAACAAACATCAGGACATTGCACAGAGCACAGATGATTAATTTCTTCAAATAGATATCAGCTAACACTATTTAAAACAAATAAAATCAAGGAAATAAGCCTTATTTTAATGAGTAACATATGTTATGTATGTGACAAATTTGAAGTCATGCAAGTTTCAAGAACACTTACAGTTATCAAGCACAATTATTCAATTAAACACTATATTTTTTACTGGTTCATCTCAAAACATGAATATTATGACTGAATTAGCAATAGGGTAACATATTAGATTATGGTAAAATTTTTACTTTTGCCAGTGTGATTTTCACAAAAAACACACTGCTTCATATTGCCTGATCACGCAGCTTTCAAAAACATGTATTATTGCCTAAATTTGCTTACAAACAAAAATCCTACAGGTAAGTTTCTGACTGAAATTTCATCTTTTTAGGGTTATGTGTGTGACATACTTAATATGTTAGGTTAGAGTAAAAATTTTGAAATGAAAACTACATCAATCAAAAGAGAATACATCATCCTTATACAAAAATATAAGTTTTAAGAAGTCATAGCTGGAATAGAGCAGAATTAAAGGTTCAAAATCCATATATTTTTTCTACAAATTTTAGGGGTAACATATTAAAACCTCCGTAACACCTTTATGCCCCACTCGCCAGAATGCAAACAAGCTTTCAGAAAAATCATGTCTACAAAATTCCCTAAGGGGGGGAGCAAAACTCCAGATTATTTGTCGGCACAAATGTGGTAGTTCAGCTGTTTAGGTTCAAATCTGTAGCATTTGTATTGATAATTTAATGAATCTATTGAAGTAGAACCTAAATATATATCAGACAGCTTCAGTTGCCCTTTGGTAAAGCATTATAGTTAGTCAATGATCCCAAGTTAGAATCCTGGTGGTTTCCTGCTTCATATGACATCAACTATGCTCAAATCCGTGTCTTGGGTTTTAATTTTTTCTCTTCTATTTCACTATTGGTAACCGCATGGTCAGTTACCCGTCCCAGCCCTATGAGCCAAAAAGTTTTAAAAGTGAGTCACCAGAACCCCAAACATTCTTTGAAAGTGTCTGCTGAAAAAGGAAATTCCTCATTATTCATTGTATCACTCATCATGGTGACTTTTGAAAGAACTATCTTGAATACCCCTTTTTTACTGATTGATAAATCAAAGTGGATATATAAGATTACCGTATGTATATTCTTTATTTACATTCTTTAGCAGGACACATCTCAAATAAATTCTTTATTAATATTTTAATATTCTTAATCATTAATATTTTTCTTATTTGTTCAGCAAAACATGTTAATTCTTGTTTGTGAAATGAAAACCAGGCAGTATTTTGTACAAATCTTACTTATTTCATTAGAATTAAGCTTTCCATGCATTGATCGTATATCAAGAGACTCATTGATATGGTTACTTTTATGTTTATACGTTAATGCAATCTGTGGAATTCCAATAGCTAAAATATACATACATTTCCACAACAACAAAAAAAGTTAAAATTTCAAGTAGTAATATGTTTACCGATGAGAAAAATGTGGCTTTAATTTATCATTCTATTTATTACAACACATTGGATGACATTAAACAATAAAAGTGGGTTGTGTAATTCTACATTAACTGATGCTCTTAACATTAAATAAAATTATAGGATCATAAAATTTTCAACAAATCTGTTCCTCCATTAAAGACAGTGTACTTATGAAACTACTATTAATATTTGTCGTTAAAACCCTAAAAATGCAATAATTTAATTTGTATGATATTTTGTTCATTTTTTAAAAACGAATTGCTCATCATTTAGACAGCCAAACTGAAAATTTTTCATGATGTCCTATCAAATTTTTTATTACAATGTATTATTATTGGTCCAAGTCATCATCACTTACATATTCAAAACTGACATTGGGAGCCTTCTGTGTTCTATAGATGCATCTCTAGTTGTAGACTTATTTATGATATTACACAAGTTTGGCACGTTATTTTGAATTCCACTTAAGAACAACACATAATGAAGGATTGTGGGTAAAGTTTAAAAAAAATTGTGACCTTTGACCATCAGCTTGGAGTGACAATATTTCCAAGTGTTGTTTCTCTCAATCTGTATTGTGATGTTAAACATTTTTGCTGATTTTTTTTTCAAATTAATCTCCAAATACCTTATTTATTGACTTAAGTTTCAAACTGTCAGGGACAGACAGACAGACAGACAGACAGACAGACAGACGAACAGCCATACAAAAAGGTTGTACAAAGACATAAAATATTATCTTTATCCTTCATCCTTTGGCATGATGATAATTAGTATATAAAAAGTGAAATGTGGCTATCATGTATCATAAATATCATAAATGTTTATCAAAACACATTAAAATGATAAAAAGGTGGTGGGGTAATTCTAAATTAATTCAAGCTTTTAACACTACATAAAATTTTATGAGCATTAAAATGTTCTAAAAATCATTTTCTCTATTAAAGACGGTGAACATACCAACTTACTAATTTCATTTTTCAGTAAATCATTTAAAAAGTGCAAAATTTAATGTATATGATATTTTGATGCTTTTGTTGCTTTTTTTTCAGAGAAATGCTCATCAATTAGACAGCCGTATAGAAAAAATTAGCACGGTGACCTATCAATTTCTTCATTTATATTTTTAGTCTAAGTCATGATCTCTTACATACTCAAAAAAATATGAATATACTGGAATGTAAAATTTAGTTGTTTTGTTGGACAATATGCTTTTTTTACATATTGTTAAAATGTACTGCATGAAAACTTTGTCTACCTCTTTGTGAGGATGATTTGGAATATTTTCAGCACTTGAAATGTGTAAACAATTAATTTATATGATAAAATAAACTATTTGGTGATAAAATAAATATTCATTTATTTCATTTGTTGTGTTAAATATATAAATTAACAAATTATTTTATGTAACCCCCCCATTTTTCATACTGTTATTTGTGTCCATTTTTTCAATATAGGTGGTGTGTTAAATATTCAAATATCTCAAAAAATGCACGGTGACACCCACTTATTTTTTACATTTTCATGCTTGGTATTGAAATACCTTTCAGCATGCAAATTATGAAAACCATCTAAATATTTTGAAAAAATGGTCTAAACGAGCATACCTCCTTAATTGTGTGCACGATTTACACTTACAAGTGTGCAGATCCCTAATAGTGTGCACGGTTTACTTGATGACACTTAATTGTGTGCACGATTTACGTGATGACACTTAATTGTGTGCACGATTTACGTGATGACACCTTAATGTGTGCACGGTTTACGTGATGATCCTTTAATGTGTGCACGGTCTACGTGATGACACTTAATTGAGTGCACGGTTTACGTGATGACACTTTAATGTGTGCACGGTTTACGTGATGACACTAAATTGTGTGCACGATTTTCGTGATGACACCTAATTGTGTGCACGATTATAGTGATGACACTTAATTGTGTGCACGGTTTACGAGATGAGGCTTTAATGTGTGCACGGTTTACGTGATGACTCTTAATTGTGTGCACGGTTCACGCGATGATTCTTAATAGTGTGCACAATTTACTTGATTACACTTAATTGTGTGCACGATTTACGAAATGACACTTTAGTTTGTGCACGGTTTACGTGATGACTCTTTTTTGTGTGCACGGTTTACGTGATGATCCTTAATAGTGTGTACGGTTTACATGATGCCACTTAATTGTGTTCACGGTTTACGTGATGGCACTTTAACGTTTGCACGGTTAACGTGATGACACTTAATTGTGTGCACGGTTTACGTGATGGCACTTTAATGTTTGAACGGTTTACGTGATGATCCTTTATAGTGTGCACGATTTACGTGATGGCACTTAGTTGTGTGCACGGTTTACTTGATGACACTTTAACGTTTTCACGGTTTACGTGATAACACTTCATTATGTACACTTTATTGTGTGACTGGTTCATGTAATGGTACCTAATTGTGTGAGTGGTTTTCGCGATGGCACTTAATTGCGTGAGTGGTTTACGTGATGACACTTAATTGTGAGAGTGGTTTACGTGAAGACACCTAATTCTGTGCACGGTTTACGTCATGACACTTATTTTTGTTCTCTGTATTCGTTATGAAAATAAATTGTACACGCTGTATAATTATTTCAAGATACCGCGTTGTGTACAATGTATACGGACCCCATGTATACATGTATGAAACTTAGCATATTAAGATGTAGCATCGTTAAAATACTGCGAAGAAAATCAATACCTTTGGACCACAGTCAGACAATTTTATCGTTGCAAAATATTTGGAAAATCAAACCACAACACCCAAGAGGTCAATGAATCACCCACCTCATTAGGGTTGCACAACGTAAGGGATTCACACTGTGCAGGGAACTCCACTATAGAGCAGTTTAAACACATCATCTGATTTGCTGGAAATGGAATATCTGAAACACAAAACTACTGTACTGTAAATTTGCACTGTCCGCCACTGTAGGGCAGATCTAACACAGCGTCTGATTCACTGGAACGTCTGAAACATAAAACATTTATATTGTAAATATGAAGGGTCCGCAACCGTAGGGCAGTTTAAATACAACGTCTGATTTACTAGAATATTTTAAACAAAAAATAACTGAGTGTATATTAAATGTGCAGGGTCTGCAAATCTTGGGCAGTTAAAGTACAACGTCTGATGATTTACTAGAATATCGGAACTAAAAAAACTTATTGTTAATGTAAAGGGTCCGCCACTAGGGCAGTTTAAATACGACGTCTGATTTGCTTGAATATCTGGAACACCAAATTGTAAATGTGAATGGTCCGCCACTGTAGGGAAGTTTAAAACAAAATCTCATTCACTTAAATACAACTCATCTGTAGTGTAGCAATTTATAAGACGTGCTGACTGCTGGGACAATGAAACGCTCTCAAAATAAACTCAATAAAGAAAGTGTGAACTGACGTATTTAAAAATCAGCGATGATCCGGTTCATCAAAATACTAGTACAAGATGCAGTTGTGTCCTCAAATAGATGTACATGTACACATGTATCAGAAAGTTAGTTCCATACGACCTCTGCACGTTCTCGCAATCTGTTTCGTCACTGACATTTTCTTATTTATTCTCTATAAGCTGAATTATATCTGATGTTTTGCTTTTCGTCATTAACAAACAGCATATTGCAATACATTTAATAACATAAGAAAATATATTTTGGAAGTTCTATGAAAGAAACAAGTCATTAGTATTAAGTAGTAAACTGAGAATGACTTAAATACCGTACACGCAAATAAATAGTATTACGTTTTATAAAGACTATTTTTAACAAACATCCTTTAGTACTTACCAACTGGAACGCACAAGTTTTGGTTACAGTAATTCGAGGAATTACAACACTTAAAACATGTGGTAATTGATTCGTCTATATATACATCTACGTTAGTTTCGTCCACGGATGTTTCGTCCCCAGAATGTTCGCCTCTTGTTCTGCTGATACTTTTTACCTGCTCCTGCACATTTCTGGAAAAACGGGCGGCTCGTTTTCCTCCAAAAAATGGCTGGCATCTCTGTCGAGAATATATCAGACATTAATATTATCCTTCAAATACTTAAGAAAAGTTGTTGGTGAATTACTGCCCTTGATAAAGCAGGTTTCTTGATTCACAAAGGAAGCTTGTATTTTATGTCCATAGAAATTCCTTTGAACAAGGGAAATAATTTTACTTCGACCTATTTTAGACTCCCTGTGGCAGTTTTATATTAACAACTGCAGTGTTTTTTGGATTCATGCGTTTATTGCTTTCCTTTATACAATGTCATGTGAAATATCTTATGCTATTGAAACTTCCTATACTCGATTCACCTCCCTTATTTAATAAGAAAATTGTGTTTGTCTTTATATAAAAATGTTGACATATGTTTCTTTGATCTTTGAATTTTTTATAAAAGTTTTTTCAATAACTTCATTTATTTAAATTGGTACGTATTAAATTGTAAATTAGAAGGTTCTGTCGTTTTAACAGTGTTTAAATCTTCCCTGTTGGAATTTCTAAGACATTTTCTTCCTCCATACTTTCATGTACCAGAAAAAGTCAATTTCACAAAGAAAAAACCAAGCGTAAATATCATATATAATCTTAATAATAATAATAATAATAATAATAGACGACAATGTTGTAAGAACATTCTGAGTTTAACACTTCGTTACCCGAATCTGTAATGAAACTTTTGGGAGGCACATTTTTAAATATTACTTGAATCTGAAAAGACAATGTTGTAAGCACATTTTAAGTTTAACACTTTATTGCCCTAATCGGTAATGTAAATGTTGAGACGCGCATTCTGAGTTTAACACTATATTACCCGAATCTTTAATGCAAATGCTGGGAGGCAAATTTTGAGTTTAACTCTATATTACCCGAATCTTTAATGCAACTGCTGGGAGGCAAATTTTGAGTTTATCACTATATATTACCCGAATCTTTAATGCAACTGCTGGGAGGCAAATTTTGAGTTTAACACTATATTACCCGAATCTTTAATGCAAATGCTGGGAGGCACATTCTGAGTTTAACATTATATTACCCGAATCATTAATGCAAATGCTGGGAGGCACATTTTGAGTTAAAACTATATTACCCGAATCTTTAATGCAAATGCTGGGAGGCACATTTTGAGTTTAACACTAAATTACCCGAATCTTTAATGCAAATGCTGGGAGGCAAATTTTGAGTTTTACACATTATTACCCGAATCTTTAATGCAAATGCTGGGAGGCACATTCTGAGTTTAACACTATTTTACCAGAATCTTTAACGCAAATGCTGGAAGGCACATTCTGAGGTTAACACTTTATTACCCGAATCTGTAATGAAAATGCTGGGAGGCACATTCTGAGGTTAACACGATATTGTCCGAATCTGTAATGCAAATGGTTAACACTAAATTACCCGAATCTTTAAGCAAATGCTGGGAGGCAAATTCTGAGGTTAACACTTTAGTACATCAATCTGTAATGCAAATGCTGGGAGGCACATTTTGAGTTTTTCACTATTGTGTCACTCACCTGTTGTGAGGCGCATCCTGAGTTGTAAACAATCTCTCCTTCTTCTGTTACTACTTGTTCAACATAACAAGACTGAATGTAAACGAAAAAATATCATATGGACATGTGTTTAGTGTCTTTCTTGTATTTTTTTTGTCTGTTGTACAAAGTAACTTGTGTCGTTTTGTCGTAATCATATACTACTCAAATTTTGAAAAAAAAGTCACTTAAGTTGTGTAAACGTTTTCCCGCTTTGATAATTTTACACTCATGTTTCAGTTCAGTTATTCAACTCAGATGGCTAATCCATCGGTTCTATCAAATAAAAATTACAAACAAAACTACATGTATCATAAACTGTTAAAAATGTTAACATATACAACATGAATTGCTGACTATAAAAGTGGCCCTTATCAAAATTTGAGTTGTATATTTTCAAATTCAATAGAAAAAGCACAGTAATAACTTGCAATGGTGCATGTGCCTGATATCTGTTTTATAGCATGCATTATTCACGGTTGGTACATGTACCCGGAGAATGAGAATCGCGGATAACGATAGATTGTGAGTATTAGATCACAATAACATGAATTCATAGAATAACTAACCTCTCTGTTTTCTCCGAGCTGGCGATCTATCATTATACTCACAATCGATCGTTATCAGCGATTCTCATTAGCTGGGTACCTACCATGTTATTGTTCTTATGCATTATCATGAAGAAGAAAATAAGACCTAAAATAAAAACCCATTTACGTGACTCTTTAATTAAATGTTTGGTTGCACTCTGAAATCATCATACAATGTTTCATTCAGTAAACCAGGTGATAAAATTCAGACTTTTCTAAATATTTTAATTATCACAGTCTGCTCTATTAAAGTTATATGGCCGCTAATCAATCAAATCAATCAAATCAATAAAACGCTACAAACCTGTCCTGCTGAGCACAATACCACTCTGTCACAGTCCCGTGAGTGGGGTAAATTGTCACATCTCAGACACATTCTGTCCCCCGCGTTTATATGAAGAAGGCAAGTTGTCGTGATCACAACTACTAAAACATATTTTTGAGGTTTTTAAGAAAACGAGCGTATATTAAGAGAGAGAGATCAGCACTGTTCACTTTTTATAAAACAACTGTCGGATAATTTGTTTTAATCGTTTGTGTTACATTTAGCGCATTGAAAAGTTCTGTATGTTGAAGCACCAATAAGGACGTTACATAACCACTACCGGAATCGAAAGAAAACATGTACAAAATATATCAATATACGGTTAAGTAATTTGTTTTAGGTCAATTTTTTTAAACTATCCTTTTAGTATAAATAGAATAAATAGGAAAGTTTGAAAGCCACATAATACGACGCCTAGCCCCTAGTTAAGCAACTCAATTTATTTTATGCTTTTCAGTGAATTTTAGAATTTTCCCAGTAATAAAAGTGGTATTTCACTGTTTTCAATCAGTGGAATATCATTTTTATTTTCACTGATTTTTTCCCGTTGGTACCCAAACGCACATAACATAACAAATGAGAACTTTTAGAAAACGGGCTCAAATTTGGATATTTGACGTCATGACGTCACGTCATAAACAAGCGGTTTTGGCGCCATTTCTTGCAATTTTTCTGTCAAATTCACACAAATTGTGCATTAAAAGCATAATATAAAAAGAAAATTTGTTTTTTACCACTGCAAGATAGAAGTATATATCACTCGCGAACTCCTGAAGCATGTTTTTTCACTCGTGGTTTTGCCATTCGTGAAAATACGAATTCCGGATCTCACTCGGTGAAATATATTTCTATCTTACACTGGTAAAAACAAATATCCTCTATATTGTTCACGACGCCTTGTCCCGAGTTGAGCAACTCGGCAGTTTAGACACAAAAACCTCTACAATAAATGAAAGGTATGCTTTACAATGTTTATACATGTACTGTAGGCACCTTTGCGTGCCTTTGCTTTGAGATATTTCTTATTTAGTCGTATTCAATAGCAAAACAGCACAAGCGTACACGTTACAATAATTGCATTTTTGCTAAGAGTACCAGTGCATCTTTTTGGAATCGAAATGCTTTACAGAAAACAGAAAAAAATTAACAAAAATAAGAGCTTGGCGTTTTCTGCGCAACACGAAAATGTGCTCAACTGACCGTCAACGACTAAAATGTAACGTGTAAAATGATTACATTGATGACATTAATTACTGAAATAAGTTACCGAATTTCCAACATGTCTTCCAGTTTAATAAGCCAAACATTTTGTTTTATTTTCTTATCTAGGTTTTGTTATAAATGATGAGAAGTAAGTATGAGACCTAATTAGATAATGCCGAATTTTGCACTGGTATCACGATCTATTTACCATCGCACACGAAATCTAGAGTACGTCAATCTGATTAATATCATCCTCTTAAAACCGTTAAACCGCCAGGATCTTAAGACGAGTCACTAACACATGCTTCTATCAACGACCTTTTGAACCAACCGACTGTCGCGTACTAGGTCGCAAAAATACATGTGATTGCCGGAATTGTCGGAGCGTTCCGAAAGTTATTTAGCTTATTGTTTCCATGTATATATAGTATTTAAGAAAGTGTTGACACCCAAAGTAAGATATATTTATCAAAATATGTGTTTTCTAAGTGGTATTGCTTTCATTTCCATCTTCTGGTCATTTTGCGACCCTTAAGGACTCCTCACATATACAGTTTTTTATGCTTTCCAGTAAATTATAGAATTTGCTCGGTGAAATAAAAGCTCTATTTCACTGTTTTTTACTGAAATATCATTTTATTGTTACTGCTTTTTCACGTTGATACCCAAACGCACACAAAATTCCAAATATGAACGTTTAGAAAACGGATTCGACTTTTGGTATATCTTAGTCGAATAAAAGTACAGTTTTTAGTTGAATAACCAGTTAACATTCAGTTCAGAAAATAAATGAGAGAAACGAGCAAGAATACACAAGCAATAGGAGTTTACATCAAATGACAGTAAAATCGAAAATTGGTCATGCCCTTAAAAAAAAGGCCAGCCGAAGGTATTACAAATATTGCTATAAATACACTCACCTAAGGATCGATCTTTTAGTACAAGGGAGATCAAAACGACAAATGTTAACAATTTGAAGATAAATTCAAACGATTCGCGTACACGTATGACATATTTTCAACATATTTATAGCTGCATGTTCACTACACGTTCGACAGCTGTCAACGACACTTTAGATGATGATAGCACTAAATCATTTCATAGGTAGAATGTGTACAGAGGTGAATCATAAGCTATATGATGCAGATTTACAAAGAATGTTATATATGTTTTACATGTATAACAGCTGTAAATTGCCCTGAATAACTTTATATGACAGTAATTTCGCTAGAACGCCCACATACATTGAAGCGAAAGAATATCAGGGTAAAGTTCTGTCGATAAATCATATTTTAAAACCATGACATGGTTTTTATGTATAAAACATAAAATGGCCTTAGTACCTTTTGCATTAAACTACCATAGTACCTCAGCATTAAGTTTTTTTCTTTAAGAAATGCCTCCTTTTCCATTGATTTGGCGGTCCAATTTTTCCTATAAGAATAAAATTGCGGTACTGCTTGTACTGTTTCCAGCACCTTTGTAGTGCAACATCATCGGTCAGGCATTTCCTTGATTATTTTCTGATCACTGTTCCATATCCTGGAACCATTGACAATTTTAGCCCCCCATTCACACAAACTGCAAGAATAAGAATATCGTTGTCAACTAACAGACTAACACTGAATTAAAAATAACATCAATGTCACCGGCAATAGATATATAATATCATGTTCTGTTGATTTTCTGATACAGAAAATCAATAATCGAACTTGAATGTTCAACAATGTTCAAATCGTTGTCAAAACTGACACGTTGTGTCAATGGACAGTGAAATCACGAGTCAGATAGCTATGTGAACATGACGACTGGTATTTCTATTTGTTGACGGGCAACTTTGTTATTCCTTTTATGAAAATTCAACTATCCGAAGTTTTTTTAAAACTATACTATGTTGATTCAGAATACTTACTTTAGTCATGAACACCAGTTCTTTGGCACCAGTCTCAAATCTCAAGCATTTGATTGGCTGAAATGGCGACGGCTATTTCATCATAAATAATTAAAAATTTTAATTTAAGTTGATTGCAATATACACTAGAATAAGAAGTTCCACGAAACACATGTGTCACCAAAATTGCATTTGAAAGGGGCACAATTAAACAATTGGCGAACCCTGAATTATTATTATTGTTGTCACCAATAGCTTTTTGCATGCAGATAATACTAAGAAAATGAGACAAGAAAATTTAATGTTTCAGACAACATAAAGATTCGTGTTAAAGTTGCATTTGAAAGGGACAAAACTCAAATTATATTGAAACAGGAGTTATCATTCTTGTTGACACCGAGGGCATTGTTCATGCAATGATATATCCTAAGTATTAAGTGAATAGGACAAGTACTTTCAACATTAAAATGTTGCATTTGAAAAGGCATAGCTCATAAAATTGCGAAAATGGAGTTATCCTTCTTGTTTTCATCAGTGACATTGTTAATGAAAATGATATATTTTGAGTTAAGGGAATAGGACAAGTACTTTTAAAGTTATAGATAACATTAAGATTCGTGTTAAAGTTGCATTTGAAAGGGGAATAACTCATAAAATAGTCAAACAAGAGTTATCATTCTTGTTGTAAGCGGTGATGCTGTTCATAACCTTTAAGCTGATATTTTCTTAGAATTTAGTGAATAGGACAAGTACTTTCATAGTTAAGGTATTGCGCATTTCGCCATTACTTTGCAATTGACAAAAAAAAGAAAATTATAAAAATCTCCCAAATGGCACAATACACTTCCATCAAACTTTGCACAAATAAATGCTATAAGTGTATGATTATTTTGCATACGTTAAGAAAAAATGAGAAAGAAATAGTTAGACCTAACAATTCCCTCAAATTCCATTTGCAATTTATCACAAAAAGGAAGCAACTAGGAATTCGGGCACCCAAAATTTGTTTCAAATATGTTCCCCGTGATGCCGGGTTAAAAGGTCGTGCAAATACATGCAATATAATATATCGGTTGTGATGAAATATTGTCGAATTTACAGTGGTGATATATAAACATTATTTTACAAAATTGAACAAGTCCCTTCCTATCTAACGAAACTGATTCCCGACAGAGTTGGCAATATTTATAGGTTATTAGACGTTTTACTGTACAATACGGGAATATATTTGGACGAGTACACCGAGCCGTAAGGCGAGTCCAATATGACTTTTCAAGCTGTGTACGAGTCCAAATATATCCCGTATTGTACAGTAAAACGTCTAATAAACTTTTTATTCTACATCTAATAAATGAAGCATGACTTTTCAAGCGTTTAAAGACTATTCCATATATATTCCATATTGTACGGTCCAATATTTTATTAAGTTCTACATTTCTCTTACTTGACAAGTTGTTTTCAGTCGGATCATTTTTACGGTCAACGGCTTTTATCGTAACGGTTGTAAAACAATGGTAAAGTGCATTTGCACTTAATCATCCAATATGAAAAAAATACGGACTTTTTGGATCCAATACGGGAAAATACTGGACGGTCACGTGGTACAATTAAAGGACGCTAATTGGATGAATTTATTAGATGTAGAATAATACTCAATATATTCCCAGAAACTCTAACGATATGCGAAATGTTCATTGTAATTCGCAACTTTATGCAAAATCATTTCTACCATCTTGTATAAGTGAATGGAACCAACAAAAACCTGATATACAAAACTCGCAGTCAGTAGCGTCTTTTAAGAAAAAATTAGAAAATAATAAACAACCTGTCCCGTTACATTATTATTCAGGACAAAGATTAGCCCAGATATATCACACTAGATTACGCACACACTGTAGCTCACTAAATGAACACCTATATTCGAAAAACATAATCGAAAGTCCACTGTGTCAGTGTGCGGAGAAATTGAAGACACGAGCCATTATTTATTTCATTGTAAACAATACGACTATCAAAGACAAATCCTTCTAACCAAAATTCGCCAAATCACAATACCAACTCTTTCAACTTTTCTGTTCGGTGAACCGCAACTCACGCTTGGTGACAATAATTGTATATTTAAATTAGTACAAGAATATATATTAAAAACTAAAATATTTGCTACATAACGGGTTTGTAAAATATTGTATTTTAAAAATCCTTCCCCACCATATGCACTGTTCGATCATTAAACTGTGACCACAATTCCTCAATTCTTCTGTTCTGTCTGCTATACCGACGTTAGATTCATTCTTACCCGTCTACTTTCCTACACCTTCTTTCTGCCAAAATATATCGTATAGTTGTTTGTTTTTTTGTATGTTGGTTTTTTTTCTACAATGTTCGAGTACATAATGCTTCATATGTTTGTCGCCTATATTATGATAGTTTGTATATTTTCAGGAGAGAGATTATACAAGTTATTATAACTTTCTTCTCAATCCTGTTGCAAATATTCACGATGTATTGTATATGTACATTTATCGAAGAAATAAATATTGTTTAAACCAAACATTTTAATACATTATTACAATTACATTCATTCTTAAAATTCTGATTATGACGGCGTACGCCCATAGAGTTTTGAGTAAGGTCTTTCTTATTGGATAGGATATCGCACTACGAAGTGCATTGGATAAGGAAATAATTGCCAACTTACGCATAAATATGCACCGCATGTCAAAGTTGTTCAAAGTTTGTTTTTACTAATCATGTCATCAATACACTTTATAACATGCGATTGTCAAATTTTTTATTGTTCATAATTTATTTTTGCACTAACGTTTGTAGCGCTGATCATTGTCAAATAGGTGCTTTTTGAGATACATTATGTAAGCGCTTGTCTACCTGGCTGTCAATTACTGCACATCACCCGTCAATTTCATCAAAATCGCGTATTCATCTCGCAACTTCACGAAAATGGCGCTTTATTTTTCATAAACATTAGAAATGGCAGTGTATTTCTTTTTCTGTGAAAATAGTGGATAAAAAATGAAGAAAAATGGGAGATTCCAAATTTGTATTCACAAGACGTGCTCATGGAATATTTCTGGCTGTGATTTTGTTTTTAACAGTGTTTAATGCTTCTCACGGACAAGGTTTCAACCGACGGGTAAGCAAGTTTTTAAACTGTTTAATCCTCAAGAACAAACACGAAATTCGCAATTGTACATCATTCCTTCCAAACTGGTAGATGTACACATGTATGTATGTTGCTAAAGAATGTTTATCAAATTGTAATTTCTAGGTGAAATGTCGACCTTATTTTCAACTTATGACTTATGAAAATTTTTTTTTTAACTAATAATTGATCTAAAAACTACAATTATCCTAAGTTCTAATTAGTAATCAATCGTAGATAAGTAGACTGTCATACTCTGTTTTGAACAACCAAGAAAAAAGCGCGGGTTTATAGCCTTGCACCCGGCTGGATGGTTCTATTTAAATACGTTTAAAATAACTTTTACATATTTTTTATTTCTAACTTATTCTGATTTCTGTCGAAACTATATGTTATATAAGCAAGGGAAGGATAAGAGAAAAATGAAGTGACTGTCAGAGCTGATTTTTGGTATAGTTTTGGATGACAGAAGAAAGACAGAAGAACATATAACAGAACATAGTGACTGGAGTCAGTCTAGTCGTTTTAAAGCAATCCGCAAACTCCCGCCATCTCTGTATTGCTCAGACATACAGCTGTTTCTTGAATTTCCAACTAATTTCAAATAAAACTAAAATAAGACACATTTAATTGTGCAGTATTCGGCATTTTCAAACATATTCCAATGCATGTCTTCTGACGGTTTAAAAACCTTTTCAAAGAATATCTTATAAGCCAACTGTTGCGGAATTTCAAACGCTTAAATACACGATGACATCATATTAACATAAAATTGTGTTTTCCGGAGAAAAGTGTTCCCGAATTAAAATTTCACAAACATGTTAACCCTTAATTTTATAAAATTATCGAATTTTTAAAATCATGTTTATATTAATCTATCTTACTGTTTTTACCAATTTTTAAATTACCTCCCTTTCACTTAAAGACTGTTCTTATTTTGACCCTGCAGTGTAAGTAAATGGTATTGAATTCGTTTAAGAAAACAATCAATAAAGATTAAAAAGACATTAGATAAAATAAGACACATTTAATTGTGAAGGATTCGGCATTAGATTAGATAAACTGTATGGATACTTTGAAAGTGGTTTAATCAAACAAATGTGCTCTTGATTAGTAATGATTTATGTTTTTCCTACCATGTGAAATTAAAATTACATGCGTCGTCGGGTTTCGGAATGTTACAAACTTTGCCGTTCAGAATAAGACTTATTGTTATTGGTGCAAAGGGTTGTAATTCCAGTATCACGATTCTTCTTTGTTCACCGTATTTACGGCATTTAAGGAAAAGGTGACTTGAATCTTCTAAATTACCACAACCACATAATGGATCAACCCGAATGTGCTTTCTATGAAGATCATCGTGTAAATCACTGCACCGGTTTCTAAGCCGCGCGTGCATAAAAGAATCTTACTGCAGAGCCATGTTAGTGCACGGAGTCACCGGATGCATCATGTTTAGTGTACCATTACAATTATCATTACTAGAAACAAATACAGTAAAGCACCTGTATTAAACCTACAGTTGTACTGTTACAGTTTTATTTTACAGATTTTCACTTAATTTCACCACGAAATATAAACCATTCCACTTTGAAGACCACTCGGCAGTCCCGGTCATAATAGCGGTTTCACTGTATACACTGAACCAAAGTTCTAACTGGTCATAAATTGTATTTGTTTACAATGTATGCTAGTTTCCTTTCTTCACTACGTCAAGAGAGATTGTGGAAAGAACCTTTTTGTCTTGAAATAAATTATCTAATGTCTTTTTAATCCTTATCAATTACTGAATCCAATACCATTTACTTACACCGCAGGGTCAAAATTAGAACAGTCTTTAATTGAAAGGGAGGTAATTTAAAAATTGGATAGTTTGAAAGCGTTTTATTCAAACAAATGTGCTCTTGATTAGTAATGATTTATGTTTTTCCTACTTATGAAGGATCCTATCAAAACAAAACAAGAAATTAAGAGCAAATTTCTGTTTGCCTGACTTTTTTATGATGCATTTTTAGCACAATTAAGGATAACTCTCGCCAGACTGTTCCAAAGTCATTTATAACAAGATTGAATCTTAATTTGAAGACTGTTGTTGGCGTATGATCATAAATAAAGAGTTAATTCAATGGACCAGTTAGAATTTTGGGTGAGTGTATGATAGTTACATTATAATTTTCAACTTCTTGGCCAAAGTTCCCATGATTTCGATAAAGAGGTTCGTGTAACCTTACCGAGCCCACTCTAGATCCGGCCCTGACCTTATCAACGAGCTTATCAACAATTGCTTTTTGTAATAAATTCTGTTTGTAGGATCGATACTAAGGACATTTATCCGGTAAATCCGTGCATTCTAATATTACTTAATAAAAAGTGAAAACGCATATCAGGAATTGCCACGTTCAGAAGACAAAACCTACCCAAAATGCCAAAGAGAAGAGAGGAAATGATAGCAAAGTTTATTTAATGATCAATTTCATGTTTTTAATATTTTAATTTCAAACGGAATATTACAAACAAATAACAAAAAGAAAACCCGAGGGGTTACCGACTTAGAACAAAAAAAAATAGAACTCATCCAAGAATTGACAATGATTTGCGTTGAACCTCCCTTAGCAGATACCTGCATTCAGAAACCACCAGTGAAAAACAGCCAGTTTTAATATGTCCGTAACTGACATTCTGTTCTAAGGTTTCCTTGTCTTTAACATCCACCTGTGTTCAGCAGCCCTTTTTGTCACTCCCTTGGGTGGCTGCCTATTGCAGGTTTAACTGTATATTTAATATTATTTATGCTAAAGCAGCAAATTCAGTGTCGATGCAAATTCATATCAATCGTTGTTTTTATGTCAATCGAGTGCAAAGGGTGCATGAAAAAAGAATCTATTATATTTATTATACGTTAATATATATGCACCACGGAACAATAATGTTTTATCAAGTTGTTTCAATACAACTGATTGCATTTTTATAATTTGTTTCACCTGAGAGGTTGGCTTGTCAAATTAATCTAGAGGAACTATTGTAAATGCCACCAACCACAATTTCAAGGTATGTCAGATCCGACCGCTACAGAACAAAAAATTGAATAATTGAATCAAAAGCGATTTATTTTACTGATGACATTTAGGATAATTTATTTCACAATGATTATAGTATAATGAAATAATTTTAATACATACAACCCATGACAACGATTCAACGCTGATTATATGTAGTAACATGCTAATTGATATGTCACAATGTGGTACATAAAATTTGCACTCAGAACATGTCTTCAGGAAAACCCCATGCTGTGAACAAGTTTTGTTTCAATACTAAATACTTTTAATAACTTTAATACGTAATTAATATTTATAAATAATTATGAACTAATGACAAAACGTCGGGACGAAGAAAGAACAACAATTTATTTTGTATAGTAAATATGGTGTTTTATTTTTTTAACGCGGCTTTCCGTTTATCCCTCAAAAATAGTTTCCCGCTTATTTCGCATGGATGATTTCATTAGTTCTTTCTTTTCGAATGTTCTCTCTCTCTCTCTCTCTCTCTCTCTCTCTCTCTCTCTCTCTCTCTCTCTCTCTCTCTCTCTCTCTCAT
This sequence comes from Corbicula japonica, assembly GCA_038501625.1. NCBI lineage: Eukaryota > Metazoa > Mollusca > Bivalvia > Venerida > Cyrenidae > Corbicula > Corbicula japonica. The sequence goes on from JAZAYU010000050.1 coordinate 2,417,518, forward strand.
CTTTTTAAGTTACTTTATTCAGTTGTTTCGTCTTTTCACTTGGCTTTATTTGACGGCGAAATAGCGAAATCAACCATCATATTTACCGGCATGCAATAACCTAGTCTAGATCATCTCGACGTTCTGTCATTGATCAGTATCATACTGCAAAATCAGAGCGTCTGAATGATTGAGACTAGATGGTTGACTAATTGGACAATGACTTATGCTAAAGAATGAACTTAGTGGTCTATTCATCTGTACCATCCATGAAAATTACTACTTTATAATTAATACACAAAAGGCATGGATATTTCAGTATATTTTTGTAGTTGACTGTGTGGTCTATTCAAGACACATTACATTGATTATCCCGGTCAGTGCAAGGTTAACCCGTCTGATCTGTACTCGATTACCAATGTGCGTCGCTATGTGTAAAATGGCGGTGCACGGGTATTTTATAAGTGCACCTTTAAATTTATACGCCTGTCGAGTAATTTTTTATCTCCATCGCATACATTTACATGTGCACCGGTAATTTTGTGTACGAAGGTGCACCTTCATTTTAGTTTTGAGCATTTCCATGCGCCATAACATGATTAGTAACCGTTTTATCCAAGTGCATGTTCATCCACACTTACTACATAATCTTTAATAATCTGTCATCACGAGTTTCTTGCAATAAAAATGTCGAAGACCCTTTTCGTCATCACGTAATAGGCTATAAATATTGTGTTTTTATTTTCATCTCCGAAGTATTTAGTACAGATTGGACAGCTGTCGATACACACGATGTCTGATTACCAATCTGAATTTTTAAAGCTGTCAAGTTTTCGCACATTTCCGCGAGTTTTACTGCAATTTTTGTTAAGTGCAGACGAAACAAGAAATCTCTTTTAACGAATTTAGTTAGTCTTTTCATAAAAAAGGAAAATAACGGCCATCAGAAGCAGTTTAATAAAAAAAAAACATTAATTATATGCTGTTGGATGAAGAGTATGGATGAGTGTTGTTGATATGAATGAGGGGTGTCACTGGAATACTATTTTCTGCGGGAGGGGGGGGGGGGAGAAAACTAAATGTAGGGTGACACTGGAAATTTATTGTTGGGGGAATATCGAAATCAGCCATAGGTTAGATTACGTTATTGAAATACCTTTGTATAAACATAATAAACACAACGTTGTTTTTTTTTGCATGTCATAATTATAGAAAATTAAGCAGATGTGAAATTTGTATCAGTGCACTCAATCAAGCAAAGCGAACTTTCTTTTGGAAAATTCATCGCTTATATAGTGGTAAGCATCCGACAATGAACTACATGTTCACTTGTCGATTTTGCTTTAACACAAAAAATAAATCCATTCACTCTAACGTTTCAATTTTTTGCAGAAAATGCTGTCACCGCAAAAATTTCCCAAGTTTCAATTTTTTAATATTGAATAACTCAGAGATTTTGACACCTGTTTATTAAAATATGTAATTTTTGCACAAATGTTCATGTTAAAAGGTTTTTTGCGGTGCTGAAACACGCATGTACCAGAAAATGTTCACACAAACACATGCTAACATGTCAACTGGAAATAACATTTCACCGGGTATACTCGCCTGAAATTAAAATAATCAAAAATGTCTTCCTCAAAAGGTACATGTACATAACAAAATCAAAGCCAGAATTTTTCATCTGACTACACAAACCCCTTTTATTTTCTCAAAATAATTTTCTTTTTAAAATATATATTTTTATTTTTCCAACGTATAAAGATGTTAATTTGTTAACATTATATATAATGTTAATACAATATAATGTTTATATTGATCACCATTATATGACTAAGTTGTCAGAATAATATCTTAGCGTACTTTTGTAACAATCGTTTTGATAGGTTCGTTTTCAAATTACCTTATATATATCACGTGACGCGGTCAGTCAGATCTTTGTTTTAAGAAGAAACTGCCTATCCAATATTTTTGACATACAAGCAATTAAAATCATCTAATCTGAAATTGTGTACCGCATGCCTGGTTTCACCCACTGAATAAAACTATGTCGCAGTGACTTGCAAGATTAATTAGAAACAATGATCTTTATGTGAATTAATATTAATGCAAAAAATGCGGTCTAATTGCGCGTGTAATTTTTAACAAGGAAACATTGCTTGTATTCATCAATAAGAATTAACATAAGTTAAAAAACCTATCAGTCAATTCTTTTTGATCATTACACATGTTATTCAATGTCGGTCATTATTTGAATATAGTTCATTACATACTTAGAATAACAGAATTATTTATAACTCGCGAATCGGAAAATAGCTTGTCATAGTACGGAAATGTCACAACCTTATACATATACACAACATGCAATATAATGCAATTTGCTGCATCTTTTCTTCGTAACAGTTGGTCCATTTATTTATTTTTAATCTGAGTGGGGCAGTAGGCAGTATCATTTAGAGAACCACAAACTTTTGCCAATATTTAGTACCAAAGAAACACTTTTACTTGAAACAGTTTATAAAATATATATCCCGAAAGATCAAAAGAGAGTTTACACGTGTATTAATATTTAAGGTAGTCTAACTGTAATGATTTCCCGCGCTTTTTTCTCGAATGTCGGGAATACTCGGTTAACTGCCGCTTACAGTCGACAATAATCGATGTGGCTTCGGTTAAAATCGGCTCTGACGAGTAGCGTCGGAAGTCACCGAAAGCGAGCCGATGTTTGACGACGTCGCAAATTTATGCGCGGGAAAGCATTACAGTAAGACTACCTTAAATTCGATGTTAACTGTCTGACTTATGCAGATGTGATAACAACCCAATTAAAATACTTGGAAAGTTAAATAGGTTATGGCTTACTTTTATTTCACAATTTTATTTGGGGCGCGTCACGGGAAAAGGTACCTTCGGACATTTGACGTCAATACTTGAAATGACGTCATAAAGTTGAGCGGAAGACATTAATTATTATGCATTTCGCTGTAGAAATTACATTTTATTGTCAAAATGTGTTACAAAATCACTTTTTAGTTATGAGAAAATAATATATGATTGTAACTTCTTTCTAAATATAGTAACAACTAAAATGTCACAAAATATGACCGAAGGTACCTTTTCCCGTGGCGTGCCCCATTTCGAAGGGTCCCCGTCACATTGTTTAACAAAAAAACTCCCATATTTGACAGTTTCACCTCAAAAACTAGATAAAGGTATGAATATGTGTACACAATAAGATGTTGCAATGTACGGATATTGCGAAAAGTTTAATGAAAAAGTTCTCTTTAGGCCGTTCTATATATTTTAATTTGTGAATGCGTAATATAAACTATACATATTTATTTGTGAACACAATTGGTTGTGGTCATATGGCATTAAGAAATAAATTAAAATTTGATGAAAGTATTAAGATATGCAGAAGAAATCGACATAATTTATAAGATGATAGAAAAAGATATGTATACTTCTTTGTTTATCATGGTGTTCACGCTTTCATATTTTGTACATCAACAGGTCGGTTTCCAGCAACAAAGGGATAATGTTCAGAGAGCTAGGTTCCAGCCACGTCAAAGAGAACCAATTGGTGCACGTGATCAGTTGGTGGGCAACAGTAACATCCATACACGGGTACAACAATCTTCTAACCATGTAAATCAGCAGCCAATAAATCAAAGGCAACGACTTGAAGAATGGGTAGGTTGTTTGTTAAACAAACGTTACAGTATTAAGGGTTCGCAAACATTGCAAATGGCGAAAACTGGCTAAAATTTCAAAAATGAATTTTGGGGGAAATACTTATTGCCACCTAGATTTTAATAAAGAAATGTATTTAGCTAAGGATGTAGTTAATGTTTGCAAGCTCAGTTTAGTCTAATTCATGTTCTAATTACCAAGCACATACTAAAACAAAAGAAAACTCGTTTGCAAGAGAACTCTGAAATTCATGGCGATATACCAAAGCAACTCATACCTGAAATAAGTATATGCTGGTCTACAATGTTTAGTGCCAATTCGTCAAAATAGTGTTAGGGTTTTCAAGAAATTCAATGAAAACTAACTTTCTGGTTCATACTGAAAGTAGAATCTAGAAGTAGACCAGCATATTCCTATTTCAGGTATGAGTTGCTTTGGTATATTGTGCATGAATTTCAGCTACATACATTTCTTTATTAAAATCAAGGTGGCAATAAGTATTTCCCATAAATTCATTTTTGAAATTTTAGCCAGTTTTCGCCATTTGCGGCCTCATAGAATAATTAATAACGCATAATGGTGTGTTGTTCATTTCAGCAAACTGGACTTCAATAGCATGGTACGATGCAACTTGTTTTTATTTCGATTTTTTTTCAAATTATGATGCAGCAAATACCTTGATGTATCTTGGATACAAATAACGCTTACATCACTATTTCATTAAATGACACCCCATGTCCGTGGAAAGGTTATTTCAAGATTTGACAATGTACATCCAGTGGAGATGCGCAAGAAAAGTTTTGTTACAAATACATGGAGTACCCTGGGCTTTTGATTATAAATCCGAGAACAGTCTCTAATCTCAAGCATCTAATTGGCTGAAATAGAGAAAAGTATTCATTTCAGCTGATCAGTTTCTTGTGCTTTTAAACTGGTCTATATTCTATGTTTTAATAATACTGGCTCAATTATTTTGGTGCGGTGATGTCGAAGGTTTTCGTCTTGCTCTCCACGTTATAATTATATTTCCGTTTTAAGGTATCAGTCATTTCTAATTTCAATATATTTTGTTGCAGAGACGCTGGAGAGAACAACAACAACAACAAAACGCCAGACAAATTCCTCTCATTCCAGGCTCCGAATCTTTCCGGAGAGGACAGGCGTCTTCAGTTTCTCAAAATAACAATGTACAAGACAATTTTATGCACTCGAGGAGAAATAATCCTTCAAACGTGTGGCCAAGAAATGACTTTGAAAGTAATGGTGACCAAAGAGTAGAAATTACTTTCAATGTTAGAGAAAGAAGTAATTCTGATATAAGTGAATCATCTAGAAGGATCATCGATGTACCAAGTGCAAGGCAACCGTTTGCAAATGGAATAAATGCTGAGTTAGGACTCGGCAGTGAAACCTCACACAGAGAGCATGTTAGTGCAACAACCGAGGCGCCTGACACCCTAATTAATGCAGATAGAGAAAACCAGAATAATGATAGATATCGTCTAATATTTGTAAGACCAAGAGTGCCTGTAGCACAGAATCCCGGATCAGCAGTTACTTTCGTTAGAACAAGGGAAAATGACAGAATAACAGATAACATACGGTCATCTTATCCAGAGCCGCAGCCTTTATTACATCGTCAAAACTCAAGAACCAATCAAATTCGTAGACTTAGTCATTTCAAACCCTTTATACCTCATATCTTAAGGAGCATAAATTCACCTGTTGAAAGTAGTGTCAGTTCCGGTTTGTACTTACCAAAGACAGATCAAAATGTCAATGACCATGTACAAGTAGTTCAGAGCGCGCCACAAGAACCACTTTATTCAACGGGCGGTATTTCGTCAGCGCATGTTGTGTCCGCCCCCTCCTATCAAAATTCTGTACAAATACAGAATCAGAATGAGATAAACAAAGGTTTAAATGGGTTAGCACCATCTGCACAATTCCATTCTGCATCAACAGCGGACGTTCAGACCCAGCCGAAACCATCAGAGCATGCCAGTGGCAGCCGTTCGGCAGTTCATAATGTTAAAAAACCAACTGTTGTTCCACCCATTGTGTCTGGTCAAGAGAAATTAGAAATAGTGCAAGAATCATCGCGTCTCACTGAACGAAAATCTCCTGTAGAATCTCCGATTGTATCACACCAGTTTGCAGTAAATAATGCTGAAAACGTTTTATATCCAGCCGCAAGGGAAACAGGTGTGCCATCTTCACAACAACAGGGATCTCTTAATGTGCAAGTGCCAGAGCTGCAAAGTGTTCATATTCCAACCCCGTCCGTTGTTTCGGGCCATGTTTCAAGCAACAACGCCATCAATCGTGTCAACGTACAACATAGGCCAAGCTCCAATTCAGTTGTCCAAACTATTCCTGTTACTTCTGCGCCAGCAACATCAAAACCTAGTTTATCGCCGATAGCACAAATGCTGATAGAAAAGCTACAACAGTCTTATATACCACCTCCATCAGCTGTTTCGGGCCATGTTTCGAGCAACGTCATCAATCGTATCAACGAAGCACGTAATCCAAACCTCAATGAAGTTGTCCAGATTATTCCAGTCACATATGCGCCAGCAACTGCAAAACCTAGTTTATCGCTGCAACAGTCTCATGTACCACCTCCGTCAGTTCTGTCGGGCCATGTTTCAAGCAACAACGCAATCAATCGTGTGAACATAGAACGTAAGCCAAACTCCAATTCAGTTGTCCAAGCTATTCCAGTAACATCTGCACCAGCAACTGCAAAACCTAGTTTATCGCCAATAGCGCAGATGCTGGTAGACCAGTTGCGACAGTCTCTTGGTTTAGCATCTGGCGGTTCGCGTGTCCCAAATACCCCAGTTGCCAACATTGTTAGTAACCAGAACGTTCCTGTCTCAACCAACACGCACACTTTACCTTCTAGCCAGGTACTACCTGCTGTCTCACCTATAGTTCAGACGCCTTACGCAGTCAATCCATGGTATACCAATTTCTTCCTTCATGGAGGAGAGTCACCGGATTCTCCGGACCCTACGGATATTACTAAAACAATTACAGAGATTGCGACATTGTTATCAAACCCAGATAATCCCAAACCTACTGAAATTTCTAAAACAGTAACCGAAATCGCTGCACTGTTGTCGTCTACTGAAAAATTTGGTCTCGGTGTCGAAGAAGAAGAACAAGAAGAAATCGAATGGGAAGATATGGCACCAACAACAACCACTAGAAAGATTACAAGAAAAATAAAAACAACGGTACCATCACCAACAATTGCGAGTCGTAAGATTAAGCCAGTCACTGAATCTAGAAATAAGATCAAATCAATAGCTGAAAAAATTGTTGCTCTCTTAAAACAAAGAAATCTTGTTGCATCTCCCACTCAAAGCAGTTCTTTCGTCCAACCGGTACTCCAAGAAACACAACGTGTACCACTTCCAACCATGCAATCGCAATTTGCTAGCGTTCTATCAAATGACAAGATGCCAAGTCAAAGTCGATCAGGAAAATCTGGATCGGTTATCGAGCATAATCCGAACAAAACGCAGTCTGAAGCGACTAATCTAATTAATATTCAGCCACAACAGCCAACAGTTAATCAATTTGTTAAAACAGAAGTTGGAGGATGGAATGTACATGGCAGTTTACCAGAGCATGCATTTGTCATAGAGCAACCCATGGGTGTCCGTCTTATTAATAAAAAGCCAAATCCTGATGCAGCTCATTCTGTAAACCATTATACCAGAGACGGTACCACAAGTATAAAAAGTGGTAACCCGGACCAGGTGATATTCAAAGAGAGGCCCACAGCTGTCAATCCTATTAATGAAAATGCGCAAGCGCAATCGATAGTTGAAGCTGCTTCTTTCAATAATAAGAAGAATGAAAGGGCTTCACATGTAAAGCATGCTTCTCAAGCGAGATCGACAGAAGCAGACGTGTTCACAGGGGCTAATACTTACGTTGAAGGAGGGCCCGCAAATGTTGCAAATGGTGTGTTTATGAATCTGAAAAACACTCATCCCGAAACAAATGCAGTGGGAGATATTTCGAATCTTAAAAGTGACACTTTAATAAACAGAGTTTCAATTGAAAACAATCCTGCAAAATATATACCAGATGTAAAAACTAATATTGGAAATACTATGTCAATGGGTTTGAAAAATATTGATTCTAATCCAAAAGCAGTGGGAGAGATGGCCAATATAAGAAGTGAAAATTCCGGTTCTGCAACAAACATGTTTAACGGCGTTCCAGTTGTAATAGATGGTGCAAAACATATGCAGCGTGAGGAAACAAATGGTATGTTTGTGAGTTTAAGAAATAGTATTTCAACACAAAATGCAGAGGGCGATATTTCCAATAAAGAAGGTAAAACTACCAGTTCCAATACAGATGGTTCTAGATCAGGTTTGGAAAGCAGAGTTCCATTGGTGAACAGTCCTGCAGAGAATATGCGACATTATGCTACAGGCGCTGCTAATCAAATGATTGATAGTATTCCAAGGGTGTCAACATTTTCAAAGGATGTGAGAGATGCTACGTTCTTGACAGGTATTGCTCCAATGGTATCATCTGCGACAGTAGAAGTGGGCGGCACTAATTATTTGACAGGCGACTCTTCAGTGGGATCAACAGCAGATGTGGGCGGTTCTATTTATTTCAAAGAAACGCCCACACATGTCAATCCTAATAATAAGAATCACCAATCTATAGAATCTATAGTTGAAGTAGCTTCATTAAAAAATTATATGAATGAAGGGGCTACAAATGTAAAAGGCTTTGCTTCAGCAAAATCGACTGGAACAGAGTTGTTCAGAGGATCTAATACTTACGTTGGAGGTGGGCCAACACATGTTGATAATGGCGTGTTTGTGCGTGTGAAAAACGCTTATCCTGAAACAAATATAGTTGGAGAAATTTCGAATCTTAAAAGTGACACTTTAATAGCCGGAGTTCCAGATGTAAACAATCCTTCAAAATATATACCAGATGTGGCAAACAATGTTGGAAACGGTATGTTTGTGCGTTTGAAAAATATTGATTCTAAACTCAACGCAGCAGGTGAGATTTCCAGCATAAGAAATGAAAATTCCGCTTTGAATAAACTTGGTTCAGCAATAAATGTTGTTAACGGAGTTCCAGTTATAAAAGCTGGTACAAAATATATGCAGCAAGTGGACACAAATGGTTTGTTTTTGCGTCCGAGTAACACTGATTCAACTCCAAATAAAGAGGTCGAAATTACAAATAAAGCAATTAAAACTACTGGTTTTGGTACAGTTGCTTCAGTTATGGAAAGCAGAGTTAGTCCTGCAGAGAACATGCGACATGTTGCTACAGGCGCTACTAATCATTTGAAAGACAGTACCCTGATAACTTCTTCACTACAAGAAGATCTGGGCGTTGTTAAGTTTTTGACAGGCATTGCTCCAAGTGTTCCAAATGGATCTGTAGATGTAGGCAGCACTACGTATTTGACAGGCGTTTCTCCAGTGGTATCAAAAGATGATTTGACAGCCAGTGCATCAAAAACATCAATAGGGCCTATGAATATAGGAGGGGCTATAACTCATTTGACAGGCGGTTCTCAAAAAGGGTCCGGTGATGTGAATGAGATCAATAATCAATCTACAGATGGAGCTTCCAGTTCCATCAGGGATCGTTTGCTTGAGCTTTTAAAATTAATGACTCCTAATTCAAATCTTGAAAATGGTTTTAAAGGCTCTTCTGTTAGTGTTTCACCACCAGGGGTTGTAGGAGAAATTCCAAAATTAAGCAATTATACATTAACAAATCAGAAAGGTTTAGCAATTGATAGTTTCGGCTCATCTGTTCCCGGAAGTCCCGCAGAAGCAAGTAGTGTTGTGTTTTCCGATGCCAATTTATCATCTAGGTCCGCCAACTTTCAAGACAATCTGAATTTGTACCCACTCGTATCGGGTAACAACATGACTCAATCAAGTGTAAGTAAAAACGCATCAATAGTACGGGAATCTGGTCTACTGGACAATGTGAACTTTTCAAGTAGTTCTAACAACAAACTGGGACTAGAGAATAATCAAAGACATACAAATCAACATGTTGAATTAAATCAATACCAGAAACCTTCGACTTTATCTCCGCAAGAACTTGTAGCAAGTATCAGAAAACTGATTAATCTGAAGCTGTCACAAGAACAGATTACACCAGCACAACCTACAGATACAAACATTGTGGATGCTAAATTAACTGGTGCTGTAAGTAATTTCGATACATCTGTCCCCGGAAACAAACTAGATTTAAGTGATGTCATTTTGTCCGACTCCAGTCTACCTTCAAACTTGGAGAACAGTCAAACAAGGTTACAATTAGCGCCGTATATGTCTAGCAACGATTTAGGGGGATTGTCTGTAAGAAAAATAGCTTCGCCGGCGAAAGAGCCTGTTCTACAGCAAGACGTGCAGGTTTCAAAGATTGTAAACTTAGGAAAAGAAGCAAAACAAGTTCCTTACCATCAGCCTCCGGTGAGAACGGAACAGAACAACTTTGCAACCATGTCTCCGCACGACCTTCTGGCCAGTATTAGGAAGCTGATTGATTTTAAGGTGGCGCCGGAACAAATCACCCCAGCACCAACAACAACTGTCGCTACGACAACCACCACTACAACAACAACTACGCCAAAACCGACAACGACATTAAAACCAACAACGACATTAAAACCAACAACGATGGCACCGCCAACATCAAGTGCTAGTGCACCTAAAGCAGTCTGCAATCCGATGTCTCCTAAATTTCGATGCAAAGGTAAAAATTTTCAGTATTTTTACATCAAAGATTTTAACAATACATGTATATTAATATCAAAGAATTTTACAATATATTATAAATTGTAAAATTTGATGAAATTGAGGCAATTAGATATAGCCTATGCAATTTGCAATATTTTATGTATTACGCATAAAATTGACATTTTATCGAAAAGCAAACTGTTAACAGTCAACGGTATTTCCTCTTTATTAATCAGAATCAAAGTTTTCCCCGTTTCTAATTCTACGCCTAATTTATTTAGGAAAATATTATTTAAACATTATAAACATATTGAATAATTGGTTTTAATTCAACACTGTCTTTATTGACATAGAGAAGAAACAACTAGCTTACATTATGAACGTATAAGATTTTTGGGCGAATGTATAGAGCGGAAACCACCGTTAATAAATCCTTCAGCCAAAACAAGAATCGCTTTAATATACTTAAGGACTTTGAAAACGCACCCTTGGGATAAGTGTATTTTAACTTGGAAAAGGCCTTTGAAATGAAATGTTTCACATACCTTTGTAAAGTACAATTCATTGCCGTCAGTTTGATAGTAAAATATTTAAGATTGGTCTATTTATACAAAAGATATTGCGAGTTAAAGACAGTAACCCTAAAATCAAAAGTAACACTTCACGCCTATAGAGCTTGCATTACAATTAAAGGCATATCATTGAAAACGAACGCTTGTATTGGCTAAAGTGTTACTTTTGATTTCAGGGTTACTGTCTTGAACACGCGATATTTTTATTATCAATGAACCAATTTTAAATATTTTGGTATCAAAATGACGGCAATGAGTTGTACTTTACACAGCTATATAATATGTTTGATATAAAAGGCGTCTTCTATGTTTATAAACACTTATCCCAAGGGTGCGTTTTCAAAGTCCTTAAGTATATGTGCTCTTTAATAAATATTGTTTTTAACTTTCTAAAGGTAAAGATCTTTTCGTCACGATGGAGTCAATGAGTGCTTGGTGTCTGGGTATGTGCATTAAAGAAGGTTGTGTCCAGTCTGTGTGCCACTGTGGTTGTGACCTTCCACCTCAGCCATCGCCTAGTGCTAACAGTCTGACCCCTGCGCAACGTCAGGCGCTCCAGTCGCTGAGAGGCCCGCCCCCTTGGGCCATGACGACACAGAGACCGACGACGACGGACGAGCCGCCGGAGGAAGACGAATGGGAGGCAGAAGACGGAACCACGACAACCAAGCCGACGACGACGCGCTGGTGGTACAGACCATGGGGACAGCAACCTACATCTCCATCACCAATGCTTGATTTTAAACTTAATCCTTTGGACCAACAGTCGTCTAGAAGTCAGTCAATTGATCCGCACTTGTCGCATTTGAGAGAAATTGCTTGGGCAACGGAGCTTAAAGCCAGACTAAATAATCTAGCGGGAAATGCTGGAAAACCCGAGACTACCACCAAGGCTGCTCCAAACTGGAGAGGAACTCCGTGGCACCTACCAACACCTCAGCCTCTCCCTCCGCCTCAGCAACCACTTCAGCCACCTAATTTCGGAGCGTTCCCTCATTGGCAGCAATCAGGACTGCGAGATTCTTGGGGAGGGGGTGGTGGTGGTGGTGGTGGAGGAGCTAATTTTCCGTCAGCAAACCCCTGGAGTCAGTTTCCCATGCCTCAAATGATGCCGCCTAGTGCTATGGGTGGTGGGTGGGGTAATGGGTTTGGAGGGCATGGGGGACAAGGCATGCGATTAAGGTTTAGTTGGGCTGGGCAGGGTTCAGGTGGAGAAGGAGGAGAAAATGCGGCCGACGACTGATAACTATATTTTATCGGTACAGCCGTGTTTGAACCGTCGTTTCTACAAATGTTCTCGGGGATCTGAGCTAATGATAAACTAGAATTTAGATATATAGGAATTCTGCTAGAAGTGAAGGGTAGTGCTCGTTTCGATTGGCGAGTTTGATTTTGCGCTTTTGACAGCAAATACGTAACCTTATTTTTTTACTTTTTTACAATTTAAATTTTGGATAATATTTTCTTATTTTTAAAGTACCATATATTTGCGAGTTGATACAGATAACACTGCAAAGCCTCCCAAATCTACCAAGTTTCGTCACATTGAAATAAAGATATTAAAATGTGAAAGCAATCAAGGATTATTATCTATGTAGTTCATTATGGTTTTTACAGCTTTCGCATATTTTCAAACTAATTACAAATCAAATTTTTAAAATATTATCCAAATGTAGAATACATGATTTAGTGATATTTGAAGCAATAGTGAACAGTTTATTCCATGTTGTCGTAAATATTCACTTTCAGATTACAAGATAAAAACTAAGACTATATTACCTCGTATAATATGGCATTATTTGCGTTTCGGGAAACGATGAAATGAAATATAATCTTTTCTTTAACCAAGGTCTGATGCATTTTTTTCATAAAACGTTGTGTACAGAACCAGTTAATTGTAAAGTTGGTAAGGTATGAAAATGTCTGATCGATTTAATCTATTTAAGTGCGAACTTTTATTTACCGTTTTGATTTGAACGAATTTTTGCCGATCAGACAACCTAATTCCACCTTTTACCGTCCACTGATCCGATTCATGCCGCCACAAGCCGCTACTTCCGGTTAACACTGCAAAATGCTGCTTCCATAACTATGATACGTGCTAAAAGTATTTCTATGTGCATATAATACCATCATGATTAATTATGGATAAGTCACGTTATTATATAGTCACGTGATACTCCGTGTATATAAATAAGAATGATCTTATGTCAGATATGGGGAGAACAAAATATTCGCATGATAAATACTCGCCAAGAAAACATGGCGATATCAAATTTGTAGAACTTTTTGGTTATGAACTATATTTAAATTTTCTTGTCTGTCACGTGACTGTCAAGTTAACACGAACATACTAAACATGGCATGTTTTTATTATTTTAGTTTGTCGACTAAATACGACTAGTACATCGTTAGCAATGTTGCAATATCACCATTAAAGTAGGAAAAAATAACAATTTAGGAATATTTATTTTTAACGTAGCAAATACAGCGAAGCTTTGGTGTAACCATTTACCATTTATGGGTTATTTATTCTAATTTATTGATTATTTATTCTTATTGACAAAATAAAATATTGTCAATATAACACCATTGATTATTTATTGATTATTTATTCTTTTTGACATAATACAATGTTGTCAATAAAATATCACTTACAATTCTTAATTATTTAAAAAAATGTTATATTGCCAATAAAAAGAACATCGATTAACGTGTGTATGCTTATTATTCCTTTTAGTCTTACAATCGAACCTGTGATAAATACCACCTGTTAACAAACACCTGAAAACAGAGAAATGTAAACAAAGACCACATGTGTATAAAGACCACAGTTTATTTGTACCACTGACTTAAAAGAATCACCAGTGAACAAAGACCATATGTGTACAAATACAAATTCTGGGTGTTCTCCGAGTGGTATTTGCAGACAGGTGTGACTGTATATGCAATATTTATCATTTATAAACTGTTGTGCTCTCGTGGTATAAGGTTTTCATTCAAAAAGCAGCCAAGAACTGTCGCTGTCAGGGATCCGTCTTCCGGATCACGAAATAATTGCCGCGATGTTTTTTGTGAAAAGATAACATACTTACAGTTTTGGAATGCGATGACCCATCCGGTGATAAAAATATTGTTTACATTCTTAAGAATTTATGTTTAAATTTCAATATGTCAACATAAGGACAAAAATGGTCAAACTAATTGAAAATTAATGAGAAGTAAAAACCAAAATGCTGATTACAGTGTACATACTTAGAGTTTTGGAACGTCACGACACTTCCGGTGATGAAGATTTCATTTACATTATACAAGTAAATATGTTATTGTTTTTTGTTTTGTTTTTAAATTCAATATGACAAAAAGTTGGTCTTATAAAATGAGATCAATGAAAATCAAGTACCATAATTCTAATTAAAGTCTTGCAATGGTTTCTTTAAAGACGATCGCTGTAGTCTCACATTTCACAAAGTTATGAAATTTACGTGCGCGCCGTTTGACTGAAGTATGTGTTTGAGCCGTTGTTTGGTTTAGACGTTGATAACATTTGTATTGTAAACTCACCCAAGTTCTAATTGGTCATCAGTTGTATATGTTTACAATGTATGCTACTTTCGTTTCTTCCCTATGTCAAGAGAGGTTGTGAAAAGAACTATTTGGTCTTGAAATCAATTATTTAATGTCCTTTTTTTATCTTTATTGATCGATCTCATAAATGAATTCACTTACACCGCAGTGTCAAAACTAGAACAGTCTTTAATTAAACGGGAGGTAATTATAAAAGTGGGTACTTTGAAGGAAACTTTTTTTAACAAAAAATGCTGCTGGTTGATAAGGTTTTATGTTTTCATATTAATGAGGGGTCCTGTTAAAACAAAACAAACAATTTAGAGCAATTTTCTGGTTGCACGATCTGTTTATACATGAAATGCAGTTTTAGCAAAATTTAGGGTAACTCTCGCCAAACTGTTGTAAAGTCAATTATTACAAGATTCAGGCTTAAATTAAAGGCTATTGTTGGCATCTGATTACAAAAAGAGTTAAGCCAATACACAATCTTTCTAATGAATAATTACGGACAAAAAGTGACCAATTAGAACTTTGGGTGAGTGTAGTTGAACTTCTCAATATTTGTTAAAGGTCACTTTTGTGATCTGTAATTATTGTGTAAAATTTATTGATTATGTTTACATTTTAAATAGTATACAATACAAACGTTTTGCTTTTGTATTATGTGTTGTGTATAAAACTGATGAATTGTCTATCTGAGTTGAAATACTGAACCGAAAAAAAATGTAAAATTTTCTAAGCGGGAAAACTTACAGACTACAAAAGTGGCCCTTATCAAATTTTGAGTATTATATTTTTCCTTGCACTTCCTCTACACCATTTTCCTAACATCTGTACTTCTTTAAATAACACGACACACATGTTGTAAAACCTGAACCCCGCAGTACTCTTAGATTACCGGGTACATGAACACTCTCCCAAAGTTCTAATTGGTCATCAGTTGTATATGTTTACAATGTTTGCTAATTTCGTTTCTTCCCTATGTCAAGAGAGGTTGTGAAAAGAAATATGTGGTCTTGAAATCAATTATCTAATATCTTTTTTATCTTTATTGATTGTTTTCAGAAATGAATGCAATACAATTTACTTACACCGCAGTGTCAAAACTAGAACAGTCTTTAATTAAAAGGGAGGTAATTATAAAAGTGGGTACTTTCAGTTGAAGGAAACTTTTTTAACAAAAAATGCTGCTGGTTGATAAGGTTTTATGTTTTCATATTAATGAGGGGTCCTGTTAAAACAAAACAAACAATTTAGAGCAATTTTCTGGTTGCATGCCCTTTTTATGCTTGACTTGGAGTTTTAGCAAGATTTAGGATAACTGTTCTAAAGTCAAATATTACAAGATTAAAGCTTAAATTAAATGCTATTGTTGGCATCCGATTACAAAAATGAGTTAAGCCAATATATTTCTAATGAATAATTTCGGACAAAAAAGTGACCAGTTAGAACTTTTTGTGAGTGTATAGTATTCTCAAATGAAAAGCAAGAATGTAGGTCTCAGCGTGCATTGTAGTAGCAGTTGTGCAGTATTCCTAAATTACTTGCCCACGGTGTAATGCAGACTTCACATGACTTTCCTCAAAATAATCGGAATGCACAAAAGCATCATTGTTTTCAGAAATTTCCGTGAGGGCATTCCCTAGCACAATTATGAATCAATTTGAATAGACGTATATCTAGCTATGGTCTTTAATGTGGAATCGGAGTGTACTGTTCAAACATAAAACATAAGATACAGTTCCACTTTTTTAATAAAATAACTATTAAGATCCATGCATGTCGTTTTAAGGAACCACTGACATTCAAACAAGATATGGGCAAAAATAAAAGTTACAAAATCGCCATTGACGAAGTTTTGGGTCTCCTTATTTCAATATGAATTCTAAAGTAATGTTAAGCACTTTTAAGCGATTCTACAATAATGCGACTTCTAAGCTGTTAGACAGATGGATGTTGCAACAATGTTTGCCCATATCCCTCTGTACATAAGCTACGGTCGATTTTGGGAATTCGGTTTTAACCACACCTCTATTAAATCTACTTAGTTTCTTTATGTGTGCCAACTTATAGGATATTTTGATGGTGCATGTAATTTCATAAAATGAAGTAAAAATGATGTATCTTATGTTTTGAATTTGAAGAATGTACTCCTATACCAAAAAGACTCCTATACCATAAAGAGAAATTAAAATTTTATGATTGGTGACCCTGAAAATCGGTTAAGTGTACTCTCACATAACTTGCAATATTACAATTCTTTAACATCACAGCCAGTGCTGTGTCTTATTTTTCTAGAAGAGGTGTCTCGTGTAACATATCACTCTCACATGACTGTTACAAATTGGTGGTGGGGGGGGGGGGGATAAATTGCGCAGCAAAAAGAACTTCCTGTATTATCACAAAATTATCGACTTTTATTACTGTAACATTACCTTTTTTAAAACAACAATATATACTCCTAATTAATTTATTATTTTCCTTTTAAAAATTTTACTTTCACACCAAAAAAGAAGAACTGCAATACGAATCAAAGAGACAGTGCGTATATAGTTTATCTGGTTGTACTATTTTTTCTGGTGTGGAACATGCGGTAAGATGTAACGTTCACAAGTGTACAAAAGTACAATTCGCAGATGCATTTCGCTGACAACAATAAATAAATAATAAATACAAACATGATAGTTAAGAATTGAAACCCAGCAAACTTCATTTGCCGAATAACTAATAAATAATGTATGAATGATGTAAATCGTCAGGTAACAACACAAGAAAAATATAGACAGCATCAAAATATTGCAAACAAAACACCATCTGAATCCTTTCGGATCACTGCACATCATCAGAATCCTTTCGGATCACACCTTAACATCTCAATCCTTTCGGACCACATCTCATCATTCTGTATCCTTTAGAATCAAGGCTTTATGCTTTTGCTTTTTTCTTATTCTTACGTCTTTTGATTTTTGGTGCGGGAGTAGTTATCAGGTCTTCCAGTTCGAACTCTTCAGTGGTGGAGACCGGAAGTGCTGTTGACGTCATTTCCGAATATAATTCTGTTGTCGATATTTCCGGGTATAATTCTGTTGTCTTTATCGGAGATATTGTTGTCGTCTTATGCGGCTTTGCTGTCGTTTTCTTTGATTCGTTGAGTAAGTCTCTGAGAAGACCCCGTAAGACGTCAACAAATACAGGGTCCGACATCTGCTTCTTTAACTCATCTTGCTTAATTTGAATTTTATTCGGGTAATGAGTTTGTATTTCCTGGAGAATGCTCAACACTCCGGTGGAATCTGTTGTTGTTTTAGACTCTGCCACTGTGTGCTCAACAAGATGATCAGCCTGTACATCCGGTAACTGTTTTACCGAGACAGGAATGCCTTCCATGTTGGCTAAGACAGGAGCATCTGAAACCACGGGCACCCCTCCAACCTTGGTGGTTTGAATAGGTAACCCTGAAATAGCTGTACCGGAAGTTGCTGTACCGGATAGCTGAATATCGGCTTCTAGAGGCACATTGTCATTAACGACTGGCTGGTTTAGATTCGACTCTGGAATTTGAATATCTACATATGCAGTGTTGCTAACAGATGCATCGACTGGTTGTAAAACAATATCAACCTGAGCTGAAGCGCCTGATGGGACATTTGAAATGACTGGATCCGAAGTGGGTTCGTAAACTATAGGGTAAGGTTTTGCTACACTTTGGTCAGGTGATTTAATAATTGTTTGAGTGTTTCCAGTTTCAGTTTTTCCTATATGAATGTTGCTATTTGAAATGTCAGTAAGTATAGACTGTAAATTTGGTAAGTTACTTAACGGGTCTGTATCCACTAAGCTCTTGACGCTTATTTTTGGACCCCTAACAATCGGAGCTTCGGTCGTCTTTGGATTTCCTTCTATCACCTTCAAAACAGCAGATGGATTATGATCAAGAATCGTCCCCAGTGTTCTGTATACTTCCGGTTGCGGAGCCGCATTTCCGGTAGAAGGTGGCATAGTAGGAACGTCTATATGAGAAGGAATTTTCTTGGAACTGGGTTTCACAACTACGCTTACCTTATCATCAATATTCTTATCATTTAAAGAACTTTCAACGGTTGATACACCGGTTCTAATGTAGGGTATGGGATTTACACCGGAAGTTACACCATTACCAAAAGAAGTTAAATCATTTCCGCCGGAAGTTGAAATGGGCGATGCTTTGACAATGGTTGGCGGAGTGGGGGGATAAACGACAACTCCGCGTGTAGACCCTTTCAGCTGATCCAAAAGTTCTTTCTTGGACAGTTTGGCGGCTGGTGTTTCAGGACCTAGGGTCTTCAATCCAAGCTGTGAAGCAGATGGGACCAGTTCCGTCTGCTTTGCGTGAAGCTCATTCGCCACTTGGCTGACAACTTCAGAAAGTAGTGCAGAGTCTATTTGAGCGTTAGATAACATAGCTGCCACTTCTGCCATTATCTTCTCTTCCAGAGTCTTTATCGCACTGTGTTGTGTTGAAACGCCTAAAATACGAAAATATCATATGTAAATACTAAAATATCATATGTAAATTTAAATATATTATATATTAATACGAAAACGTAATATGTATTTACTAAAATGTCATATTTAAATACAAAACTAGCATATGTAAATACGAAAATTTAATATGTTATTACAAAAATAACATAATAATGTAAATACGAAAATATCATATGTTTATATGTAAAAGTAATATGTTAACACGAAAATATCATAATTATGTAATTACAAACATGTCATATGTAAAAGTCACATCTTATCATACATGTAACTGTGGTATCTGTTTATTTTCTGGGTTCTTTAAAATTTCGCGAGGTCGAATATTTGCTTATAAACCATTAATGATATATTTGGACATAAAGTCTGTGGGGGGAGGGGTCACCGCCAACATTATATATCACAAGAAATGTTGCATGTTGTGATTTTTTTTTCATTTTATTTGTTCGACAATGCGTTCTATACATGCATCAATACAGTCATTACATTGACAATTGGACATGTAAAATGCAGAAATGACAATCCATGTATCACTTATGCCTCACGAGTAAAATTGAAAACTAAACATTCTTAATAGAATTTAAAAATGCAGAATTTAACGTAATCGTTTACATGATCGGATCGGAAAATGCAACTTCCACTTTGTTCACGCTAACATCTAACAATTCCGCATTTCACATGTTTACAAGTTACAAGCTGTAAACACAGTACTGGGTGAGGGCGACAAAATTTCATTCCGACTGGACGAGCGCTAAGCGGCCGCTTCACTCTGTGCAGGAAACGAAATGGCATTATTTTTTATGCATTAATCACAGGAGTTTGCCATTCTTGTTTATGATAAAAATAGATTAGTCTTTACAATAAAGACAAAGATGGCAACTCGCGGCCGTCGATTCACTTTCCCAAACGCTTATTTTTCATCGATTACAAGAAAAACATCGGCGATTTTTTAATTATCGGCAAGGAAAATCTGTGCTTATTAACGGTAAGTAGATTTTCAAATTGAAAATAACGTTTAGCCAGAAAAAATAGCCATTATAGTAGAGTACTTGGTGAATGTGTATCTGTCAATCCGCCATGCGTTGCTAGACTTCCGGTCAACGCTGTGAATATTTTAGTACAGGTATCAAGATATATATACATACCAAAAACGCCAAACAACCAACGGTGTCGAGCTGTAACATGGTCACAGGGAGCCTATTTTCGTCTTGAAGTATTCCTTTACGGGCCTCAAAAGTTATACGGCGGTTATCGCCCGTTTAAATATTTACCTTGATAAATGTAACAAAAACAAACAGACGTATTCACACAATAAGTTGTCATCGTTGATTTTTAAAAATAAAATTATAATATTTTGTAGGCATCCATATTGTTCTTTTAAATATTAAATTGACATTCAATCCTGAAATCTGAAAACCGGAAGTAAACAAACGCATGGCGGATTGACATTCACTTTCAAAGGGAGGGTAAGTTTATTTTAAAATAGAAATGTGTGCCATACACGGCACAGTAATAAACCATGAATTTCTGTGAATTTAAATGAGTTTTTGTTTGTATACAACAAGGACATTGGATATCTGACAGGGGGATAATGCTATTAATAATTGCCAAATCCGGCAATTTTTGGTGTACAAAGTTGCCATCCTTGTCTTTGATAAAGACTAAATAACAAGTAAAAAATATTTTTGTTGAAATGTCAAACTCCTGTGCATTAATCTCGCTATACTCATTGCGAAATAACCGGATGGAAAGTAATTTGAATTTGCTTAATTTAAACAAAGCTTTTAGAAATAAATTACGCGGCAGAAAAACATTCTATTGTCAGTGCGAATAGACTTCCAACACATTACCAAATCTTTTGTTTTGTTTTGATTTCGATTAAAGACACAGACGAATATCATTATGCAAGTCATGACATAAGGACAAGCAAATTTCACTATATTAATTGCATAAGTCTAAATAAACTCAAATTTATCTTTGTTTTGGCCCTTACTGTACTGCAATTTGTGTTTATCTTGTACCACAAAGTGTTGCAATGTCACATGATCAGCGTTTGATAAAAGTTCAATTTTACATAACTATTCCTTTTATGGTTTTCCAATTTTACCTGCTGCTAATGGGTGTAACGTGACAACGTCGGGTGTAAGGTGTGTATAAGACTTTTCCTTCGTTGGCTCGGGGCTCGTTTTCGTCACTACAATGACCGGATTCTCGATGCTGAGTTTAGCGTTCCCCTGTTCTATATTTACATCTATTTTCCCAGCCGGTACTTTAACCAGAGTGTCAACAACAACATTGACGTCAGATATAGTAGATGGTTCATTAGATTTTATAGAAGTTTCAGCTGATATGCTTGCCTCTACTTTTCCAGTTACTGGTACCTTTATTTTGGTCGCTTTCGAAACACCAGCGCGAGCCTTCACTACAACATCCGGTGCAACCACCTCTGCTATCTGCACTGTTGGTACTGTCACAGATTCGACGATAGCTGGAGCCACAGTCTCCGCAGGAGAGGACAGATCAGTTGGCATACTTTCTGTGACTGCAGTGGTCAAGTCGGATAGAACTATTTCTGTCGCAGTAGTAGCCTCAACTACTGGTGCTTTCTTCCCTTTATTTGCTTTTGGTTTCGGGCTTTTCGTTTCAATGGGAGTTGAAGTTAGTTTTCCCTTTGCTGCTTTTGTCGCCTTAACTGCTACCTTTTTGCCAGCTGGTGCTGGTGCTGGTACCGCTGCTGCTTTTGTTACCGGTGGTGCTACTGTGGTTGTTGGCACAGGGTCCGGTGGGTCCGTAGTGTCCCCAAACATCATTTCCTGTTTGAAATAAACGTCATACATGTTATTAAAAAAAATTAAATTAACATATCAATTTATGTTATCATAATGTAATAGTTCAGCAGAAGCAATGTAGTTAAAATTCTTGTTTATCAAATTTTACTAAAAGTCGGATTGGCTGATACCGTATAATGGTTTTTTTTCGCGATCAAAATATTTTCGCTATTTTCGCGACCGACGTGAATTTGCTAAAATTAAAAACGCTAAAAATTCCCAACAACGTAGGCGTCAATATCTGTGAGCGCAAATTCTCTAAAATAAAAACCGCGAACATTAAAATTACGACAAAATCGCGAAATTTTTCGATCGCGAAAATAATCCATTATACGGATTTAACAGAAATAAGTTTTGATAAATATTAATACAAGTCATTCGGATATCACCATGCCTAATATTTAGCTAGAAACCCTCAGTCATCATTACATTTGAAAAGAACGAATGTTCGCTGGTAGAAAATGACAGTTTCATGCGGACACAAATTTGCTCCCTTTTCTTAATTGAACGATTGAACTACCATTATAATTAATGATACTTAATTCGCAGGCGGTTTCAATGCTTGGCGAGTACGAACCTATCAGATGTTTAACTCGGCTAGAACACAGTTACATGACATATACCCTACCCACTTTTATTAGTGGGTAGGATATGTAAGGTATGTGTCATGCACCTGTGGGCGAGAACAACCTGCTCAAACAGTTCACCACTGTCTTACCTGCATCATTGCCGAGTCCATTCCTCTCATCCATGGATTCATCATTCCAAAGTGATGCGGCATGTGACCTGCAAATGCTCCATGGTGCATCATACCTCCGGGGTGCATGAAACCTCCGTGGTGCATCATTCCTCCGTGATGCATCATTCCGCCGTGGTGCATTATGGGATGTTGGGGCAGCTGTGGTTGCATGCTGTGATGTAGAGCAGTCTGAGAGTGTTGGTTGTGTATCTGTGGCGCAGTCTGAGCCGGAAGTGGTTGAGAACCAGACGGATTTTGCAGCATATCCGTGAAAGCTCTGACTAGCTCTTCAAAAAGAGGGTCTCCAGACGGCTGTAGTTGTGTACCGGCGGCAGACGTCTGCTGGCTAACCAGTTGCTGAATGCCGCCAGATTGTGGTTGCTGGATAAGCGGTTGTTGTATTCCGACGGGATGGATCTGCTGACCTACCGTTTGTTGTATGCCAACAGTGTGATGACCGGTTAATTGTTGTTGTATGCCGACAGAAGTAAACTGCTGACCGGCTGTTTGCTGTTCGCCGATAGAAGTAAATTGCTGACCAGTTGCTTGTTGTATGCCGACACCAGTTAACGGCTGACCGGTTGTTTGTTGTATGCCGACAGACGTAAACTGTTGACTGGTTGGTTGCTGTATGCCGACAGATGTTAACTGTTGACCGGTGGTTTGTTGTATGCCGACAGAAGTAAATTGCTGACTGGTTGGTTGCTGCACGCCGACAGAAGTAAATTGTTGACCGATTGGTTGTTGTGCCTCGGTAGACTTCATTTGAAGACCAGTTGGTTGAAGTGTTCCAAGAGAAGAAGTTGGTTGCTGAATATAAACACCAGCTACTTGTGGAATCGATGCCACTGGCTGTGTGGCAGCTGATAAGGGTTGCTGTATGCTGATTTCAGGCGTTGAGGCTGTTAGCGGCTGTTGTATGCTTATTTCAATAATGTTTTGTTCCTGACGAAATCGTTGTGATTCAGGAAGATTGAAGTCAGGTGACTCGTCTTGATGCAATTGTGGCGCATGCGCACCCGAATGAAATTGATTAGTTTGTAGAATATGTTCTCTTTGCTGTATCCTTTCAGATAAACTCGTCTGACCTCTGCTGGACGGTTGAACTTGAGAACGGATGGTTAAGTCATCATTGTCGATGCGGCTGAGTCCGCTACTGAGTTGGGTGAGTTCATTGTTGTTTTGGTTTACACTGCCTCTTTGTGATCTCACCCCGCCCAGTGATGGAGAACCACGTATCCTTGACCGAATGAGCTGACGAAGTTGGTCCGCATTGACCCCAGTTGAACTTTGACCGGAAATGGCCCCTGAGCTACGAAACCTAGTTGATGGTGCTTGTATTTGTCTTGATCCGCCGGTTTGTTGGGAAACAAAGGTAACATCTGAAAAAAAAGTTTATTAGTTTTATATTTTGGAGATCACAAAAAGGAATGGGAACTACTGGTTATTGTGAATTTTATGTTTACATCGTAAGATTTTCCACACAGGGGCTCAACGATAAGTGTTTCCGAGGACAATCAATGCTTTTGTCCAAAAGAAGAGGTGTTATCTTGATCGTATTTCAAAAATGCAAACATAAAATTTATTCAGATTAATGCTTTTTGTCAAACCTACTACTATTCCAAGTGAGGACTTTCCGACTTTCAAATGGCAGCTGCATTAAATAGAATCACTAATGAATATAATAAAACTATGATGTTATATGAAATGCGTTAAATGTATGACATGTCTGATATAGGCAAATTGTAAGCTAAGAAGGTATTTCTCTTACACAATTTGTTGTTTTAAAAATCTTTATTTATTAAAATGTCGTAAAATCTCAAAGACTGGATGCATTTTACTGACATCAAATCAACATCAACAAAACAACAAAATCAGAATACTTTGATTATCTAGCTCACGAGACAGAACCAGACAAACGGCAGGTTCGATCCTTAAACAAACTTCGAAGGCGAAATGACAGACCGACCTTCACTCTATATAGTTGTAATTGTTTTTTACTTTGGGTTAGCATATAGTAGACAAGAGATGCTTTAAAAATAACAAGACTCGATTGAACGCTTCTTTGGTTAGGGGATTTCTAAAGGAAGGTAATCAGCAGGTGGATGACGTCATCAAATCACAGAAGATTAGCTTGAAGTTACGTTTATGCTAGATCAAAGAAAGATTGACGGACAAAAATCACGGAATACAACGAACCTCTAGTCGGAATCGGAGACCTCTGTAAGCCTGGCACCACTACTTCTCTCGCCTGTGGAATCTGCAAACTGATTGGTTGACTTCGGGGAATACCCGAAATTCTCTGTGTGCCGATTGGCTGACTTTGACGGAAACCCGAGATTCTCTGTGAGTTGATTGGCTGACTTTGACGAACACCCGGGATTCTCCGTGTGATTATTGGTTGACTAACCGGAAGTAGTGGATCGTCGAAGAACCAGCTGTTTCTTCCGGGTGGGATCGTCTGGATTCCGGCCAGAGATATCTGAGGTTGTCCAAACCTGGGATCCAGTAATAGCACCTAGATATGTTTAAAACATAAATCGTTAGAAAGAAACTTGAATCAAATAAGAACTAAAACCTCAACAAGAAAGATTGTATCTTAAAATAAAAAAAACATGTTTAAAGATATTTAATGGTTGTCCAAAACAAAGTTAAAACAAAACGTTTTATGTTTAAATGTTTTATTTACATTTTATTTATTAAACTAGTTTTAATATTTATTGCATGGAGTCAGGTATCTCAAACATTGGGTTCCTTCCTTAATTGTCTATATGCACCCTAGTGTTTGTGTGTGTGTGTTTTTTTTATATAATATTTGTATTTTTGAAGGCAATAGGAAGACTTTAATTTGAAGAAAATAGAAAAATTTGTTAGAAAATTAAGTTTCAATGTTTCGTTAAAATAGAGATTGTTTTAGATTAAATAATAAACTGAACAAAACAACTTAATGTCTAGGTATGGCGTTGAAATACATTTAAGGACACGTCTAGGAAAATGGTGTATCCGTCTTGCGTCGGTGGTAGACAGAGCGTCATTATAGGTTATTGCAAGAAAAATGGTATTTTTCAATACCAGAATCATACCTAATTGTTTTAAGGTGGCTCAACGGGTGCATTTGAAAACGTTTAAAATATAAAAAATTTCTCAGAATCAAAAGATATTTAACCTAGATATATATTACAACATCGCGCGTTAATCAAATGACGTCGCGCGCGTCCTTGGAAACAGCGCAACCTAGCGGGAACGGATTCTAGCCGGTCGAAGTTTCGTTTTTACCTAATAATTTTGAAAAATTGACCGATTTTTAATTTGAAAACAGATTTGATAAGAGAAATGAAATGCCTAGAACAAAACACAAAGTTCCTTTGCTGAAGTGTTTAAAATTTATTCAGGACTGCATTGCACGAGTTGCAAAAATTCAATACGTTTTTAAAGAAAAATGCCTTTTATACGAAACTGGCTTAAAACGGGCTGGTACATGTAACATGTTGTGTTTATGTTTAAAACATCTCCGACCTATCCTCGATGCATCTATACAAAACAATAAGGGGTTCATCTCGCACATTATTTTCCGCAAATAAAATTTCAATGTCATAGGTGTCATTATAAAAATAGGCGACGTCATAGCGTTAAGTGTAAACATTAGCTACAATAGCCAGCGACATACTTCCAATTGACAATTCGATGTATGAATGTTTATCAATTTTATAGATCTATGATTGTCTAACAAAATGTATGGCAAAATGAGACCCAAACATAAAAAAATATCGATAATGATAATAATAAACAATGGCATTTAATCAAGGTGAGGGCAAAACCAATAGTCACAAAATTGACCGCAGCTTTTGTATAGAGGATAAACTGAAACCAGCAAAAACTGCTGAAAATCTTCTGTGTAATAGCTAAACGATCGCATTATTGCAAAATTGCGTAGAATTGTTCAATTTACTTAAAAATCCATGTTTAAGCAATGAGACATGAATGTTCTTTTGCGGAGAATATACCCACTACGGACAATTTGTGACTTTGGTTTTACCCCTACCTTGTTTAAATAGCCGTAATTTCAAACCGCGTGAAGCGAATTTAATCATTGTTTCATACAAAATAGTGAAAATGATGTATCTTATTTTATTTTAAGTGCAGTGTATATCCCGAATCCTTGCTGAGAAATTTACAAAATATGATCGGTGTAGTTAGAACATTAGTTAAGTGTACATGAAAAAGAAACTTGTATCATTTCTTACCGAAATTTATAAATAAAGAATTATTTGAAATGTATAATTTTGAATATGTGAACTTAAATGTGTTCACTTTGCTTAATAGTGAGACGTGACTTAAAGAAATATTAAAATAAAATATATTGTTTAAACATTTTAAAATGGCAAAGTTACTTACCCCTGGTGAAAATCCAATTCCTTGAGCGTCAGTTTTTTTAATCGATGAGTTAATTAAAACAATGCCAATAACTGCGATTTTAAAAACCATATTCAACTGTCTCACATAGAGTGCCATTATTTTTGTTTAAAATTTTACTTATTTTTTCTAAGTGCTGTATCGGTGTATTGTTTATTGTCAAATGTCGGAACAACAATTGGGGTACAGAACTACATGATTGACAATCATCTATGTGTACATGTCAAATTGCTATGCTAAAGACGTAATGCTTACCGGGCGAACAAATCGATATGTCCGAAAGATATGTCACTTTTGTCAACAACTGACACATCAAATGCAAAAATCGGCAAAATTTACTTTTCACATTTTGATGAAAAACATGAGTATTGTAATAAAATTGATAGGTGCAAATTGTAATGACAATAACGAGGGATTGGCCATACATAATGACAATTATACTTAAGTCTTATAGACTTCGGTTCGTTTATTGGCAATCGGCATAAATGATGCCTGTGGTTATTTTTAGTTTTAGAATGTATGAATATATACACTAAAAATTAGACACAATAAAATGGTGTTTTGATAGAATAAGGATTTCTCTGTGAGTTCCAGTTAGCCAACTACCCCGATACGGTTCCAAACGAACCCTTTTTCTAAAAATCTTGCATTTGAACAGCTCTATTTCCGGATAATACAGTGACAGTCAAAAACGGGCGAGATGTCTGGCGCGAAATATATTGGTATTTTAATTATTTAAGTAATCTTAAAACAAAACAACAACAACAAAGTGTCGCGGTTTCACATTAATTCTTTTCAATAGAAAATATTATAATATAAATAAAATGCACGACGTGAACAGGGTTGTTTTATAAACATTTGAAGCAGCCTGTATTGGTATAACGCTGTGCGCAGCGTAAGATATTTTCATATAAAAATCTCAGAGCGTGCCAAGTTTTCAAAATCTGTCTTATAATAAGCGTAATCGCAATTTAGATGCTACAGTCTCGCTTTTCCATTTTAACCGTGTAAAACAAGCTAATGCTGGCATAAAGCTTTATGACGTAGATTCCAGAAGCATCTTCTAAAAAAGCATTTGTTTATCAAGAACAGATGATAAATTTTAGAATTTACACCAAGAGATATACATGAAAATGAAATCAAGTCAGAATAATTTTGTAGGACTTGCTTATCCCTTTCCTCCATAAATACGCATTTTACGCACGTGCGATCAGTGTAGATCCAGATCAGCCGGCACATGGATGTCGTCTGATAAGGATCTGCACTGGTCTTTTTTGGTCAGAAATAAACTAACGAATCATAAAGCGAACAGTGCAGATCCTGATCAGACGGTACGGATATGCCGGCTGATCTGATCTACATTTTTCGCTCATGCAATAAAGGTGTGTCTATGGAGGAAAGAGTTAAATCAGATTGATTGAGGAGCGTGGACAAACAAACGCCTCACGCGGGTATAATGATGTCAATCAGATATTGACACCTGACTTAATGACATGTCAACGTAACTTTGTTCTTTGCGCCTCTGGAGACGAAATTGACAAGTACCTGTCATCGGCAAGCTAACTTCATTTTCGGACATGTTCGTTAATTTCCGTAAACGTCCGTTAATCATGGGGAACCAATCAAAATTTAGAAAACCCTAGTAATTCAGGTTGAACAGAAAACCCAAAAGATTCCTTCCGTTTACATTGTCCTGCGCACGAAGAGGTAAACATGGGGCCAAAAATACGGACATTGCTGTGTTTAATTGTCGTAACTGGAATAGCAAACGCCCAGCAATTCAGGGTAAGCTGATTGAACTTTACAGTAACTGATACCTGAATATATTTATGCATACTAAACAAATAAACACAGTTTTGACATTGCCGCTGAGCATAGGTTTGTAGCTTTGCCTGGGGATCAAACATTTAATCTAAACGAAGACACAACAGGGAATAACAGGTTTATATTAAGAAATATTTATTGTTAGATCGCATTATTCAACTTATTTCATTGTATATTCTTTATTTTATTGCGTCACGTTAACGACGGTGAGTAATGTTGTAGCGTTTCTTGTTGTGTAGTTTTTTTCGCATAATGTTAAGGATGTCGTTTGATAGCGAGGTCAGAATGTCAGTTTGCGTACCGTAAAATTTCACTTCCTCCATTAGCAGGAAACGCGCGAAAATTAATGCTACGTACATATTTTAGATACAATACTGTAAAACGCAATAATTTCGCGAGGTCAAAATTTCGCGATTTTGGTAAAAAAATCAGCTAGTTTCTTTATTCGCGTATTTATGAATTCGCGACGTCGTCAGTTCTATTTTTAGTTGCATATTTTTGGATAAACTTATTTTCATATATATGGAAACTCATATTTTCGCGGTATTATGTATTCGCGAGGAAAGCGATTCGCGAATATTAGCGAAAATAAAACTAACGCGAATAAAACCAGTTTTACAGTAGTTACGATGTGTGTTTGTCTTTTTGCAGGGCAGTGTTGGCAGACAAGGTAGCCTGAGACAATCGTTAGGTAAGTCAAATCACATTATTATTCTAATAATACCGTGTATAGGTATCAATCGTAAAAGGTCGTCCCGCTGTTCGATTAAGTGATTAGCCTTAAGAAAATGTCTGCCAGCAAGCAGATTCCTTAAAATTTATTTTTGATCTGGAGTGTGGCCGACAGAGTTAGATATTTGTTCAGCTGTATTGTTTGTTGTTTTTTTGCTGATTCCATGGGCTAATGGCTACTATTTATGTTCGAACTTCTCGTTTAAGCTGCGATTTTTCGAGACTCTAGCCAAAGTCTGCGGATGGATACATGAATATATTAAAACTTATTCGTCCAACCGCATTACAACTCAGCTACATGGGGGAGGGCAAAATCTCAAAGTACACGTATGAACAATCAAAATTTATGAACACAAAGTTGTAATTTTGACGTCTGGTTGAACCAAAATGTAACTCAAGATTAGACGATGAAACTTTCACAGATCGGACGAAAGGTTGTTTATTGATGTTAGCTTGACATTACGTCTCTAAGCCATTGCTAAGGAGTATAGAGGGTTAAAAAATGATCGAACTTTATTAAACCTACTCATCGCATTTCAGAAAATAAATTTGATAACAAAAATAACAACAATATTTAATGTCAAAACATCGATCCGATATCAGTAGTAATGCACCTCAAAACAATGTTTAACATGTATTTAATTAGTTTAAATACTAATTATAAATATATTAAATCAAGAAGTGAAGCTCGTGTTTTATCATGCACAACAATACCGATGGAATCGTTTTTCTGAAATCAAACCAATCAAGTTTCAATATCAGAAATAGTTGTTCGTTTCTTCCGTCAAAAATTAGATTTACATATTTTATAATTGTATATGAATTTGTTTTCTTTAAATAACGGAAAGTAGTTTAACTGTAATTAGTTCCTCTCTCCAAACAGGAAGCTCCGGAACCTCGCGCTTCTTACAGCAGTCTGGTACCCGTCTAACTCAGCTGGGAACAAGTCAGCTACTTGGAGGAAACGATAACAACAACGTCAACAACTTTGCTGATCGTTTTGTGTTACTGCCTCGTCAGCAGCAGCAACAACAATCACAACAACAACAGGTACGGATGATTGTTTCGTGACATATTTTATAATGCCATATATGCTGTCATTACTTTTAATTCTGATTAAACAATCACAATTCAGTACTTAAAATCAAAAATGCATTTTTTTTGCTAAAATTTATTGTCAAATTCTGAAAATACTTTTAAAATAGTTTGAAAACTCTATTGTTTTTAGGTCCATAAAATCTTTCCAGGATTTTGTGAACAGTATCGTGTTATTTAAATATTTACACTTCAACTTCGTCCTCTACGATAGAGTTTTATTCATCTAACCAGTCATAATTTCTGTTGATAAACAATGTGACGTATGATTTAAAAGGCGTGGCTACAGTGGAACCGTTCAGAATTTATTGGACGTTTCACAATGTCTTGACGTGTTACGTCGCTGAGCACGCACGTTTTGCAACGAGTAGCTACGAAAAAAGCGTGCCGTCATTCACTGTGTCGTCAAAGTTGCTGTTCTAAAAACCTTGTGAAAATTCATAATATCAGTGGGCTTCACAAACTGTAAACAACCCAACTGTTTTCCATACCCAAATGAAAACTATTAAATATCAATTCAATCGTTAAATAAAATACATGTCGAATGATAAGGCACAGACTGCGATTAGATTCAGAATCAAGATGCAATAACAAAGCCGAATATGCTAACAAGTGCGCTCTAAACAAATTGCGTATTAAGTTATACAGTGTCATTATGGTGTTAAAATGTTCTAGCGTAACAGACTTTGTTAAAGACAATATTCGCTTTCAAAAATGAACATTTAATTTGCAAGCGTTTTCAGTAACGAACATTTAATTTGCAAGCGTTTTCAATAACGAACATTTGATTTGCAAGCGTTTTCAAGAACGGACATATAAATTGCAAGCGTTTTCAAGAACGAACATTTAATTTGCAAGCGTTTTCAAGAACGAACATTTAATTTGCAAGCGTTTTCAAGAACGAACATTTAATTTGCAAGCGTTTTAACTTTCAGATTCAGCAAATTCAGCACTCCCAGCCTCAGCATGTCTTCGTTCAGCAACCACAACAGTCCCAGCCTCAACATGTCGTCGTTCAGCAACCACAACAGACAATTGTTCAAGCCCCATCTCAACATCAACAGACATTTGTCCAGGCTCAATCTCAACAGACATTTGCTCAACCCCTACCTCAACCTCAACAAACTTTCATCCAAGACCACTCTCAACCTCACCAGACCTTTGTTCAAGCTCAGCCGCAACCTCGTCAGACCCAACCTCAACATCAGCAGACCTTTGTTCAAGCCCAGCCTCAACCCCACCAGATCGTACAACAACCACAAGTAGCGCCACCAGCTCAGACTCCTCTGGTATGTATTTCAAGTTAATATTCCGTCATATAATCTCATTTCGTGTGCGTTCATTTCTCGCGCTTTTATTCATGCGTAAGTTCTTTATATCGGAAAATTTTAAAATGTAAAAATCTTTTTTAATGCATTTTAAATAGGTGCGTATTTTGCATCATATGCGCGAAAATAAATGTCACCAATGTGAAAGATAACCGTAACGCAATTAATAATCTCTGGGCCTTTATCTTCTTCGACAGAACCAGGCAATTGTTAAAACCTATTAATACAAATCACACATTTAAACACAACAACAGATATCACATTTAGTTTTATTAGTATTGCACACTTAAATTTTTCTTAATTTACCTTGTTACAGATTATTTATATGTCCATTCTCATTACTATGTATAAAAGACGTTTCCGGTAGTTTTTGTTTTCACACGGTTGTGAATTTTACGTGTTCACCGTTTGCATGACAAAATCGAAATAAGCAAACTCAAAGTGGCCATACCACGTGTGTTTTGACGTTAGACAATTTCAATTCACCAGCTGTTAAACAGAGTAGAGATACGTATGTATACGTATTACAAAGGAATGAAAGTCTGTTCATAGCCTATAAATTACGCAAGTTACATTTCCTTGAAAAAGAACGGAAATACGCAAACGGTGCTCCTGAATAAAAGTGAAATCGAAAACTACCGCAATCGTTTTTAAACTTACATTCAAGATTTTACTGATCTTTCCACTCGATAAAAAATTTCCGTTTATTTGTCCAGATAATTAACTCACAAAATTTTAGAAACTTTGTGAATAAAAACTTGTTTTTTATGATTATTTTATACATTTAACAGGCCGCACCAACTTTCCTACGGCCAGATGCTGTTCAACCAAGTCAAGTGACGTCACCCGTCCAAGCTCCAGCAATCGGAACCGGAAGTCAGCATGTTAGTCATCATGGCTCTGGTATTGGCGGACTAGGATCAGCACTTTCACCTCCCCCGAGCCCGTTCGGCACAGGCAGC
Organism: Corbicula japonica; assembly: GCA_038501625.1. Taxonomy (NCBI): domain Eukaryota; kingdom Metazoa; phylum Mollusca; class Bivalvia; order Venerida; family Cyrenidae; genus Corbicula; species Corbicula japonica. The sequence continues at coordinate 2,450,535 of JAZAYU010000050.1, forward strand.
ACGGGACAACAGTTTGGAATGAGTTCTGCCATGGGTATGATGGGCGCCATGGATCCACTGGCTGCACTGATGGGAGATCCCATGGGTATGGGCGGTTATGGCATGGGTATGATGGGAATGGGCGGCATGGGTATGGGAATGCCTTTTATGACTTATGATACAATGGAAGATATTCTGTTTGACACACCTGATCGTCGCGACCCCGTTGGGATGGGTATGCCAGTCCCGGCGATGGGAGCGGCGGCTCTCGGTGCTTCTGCCGGACTAGGTCTAGGAGCACCTTCGGCTGTTGCTGCGCCAGCAGCTGCCGCACCTGCTGCTCCTCTGCCTGCTGCAGCACCAGCTAGCGTGGGTCTAGGACATCTGGCGGCACCGGCTGGAGGCTCGGCAGTTGCGGGAACTCCTGGAGCAGCCGCCCCTCAGATCGATCCTGCATTGCTCCAATCAGCCCTGCAGGCTGCTCTTAGCAGGGTCCAGCAAGGCCAGGGAACAGCTAATACTGGTTAAAAAAAGGCCATTTTATACAGGACTTTAAATTTAGATATGATAAAAATTCAATGCTTTAACAACTGCATGATATCAAAAAGTACAACACATCCTATGTGGCTGTCACAACCGTAAATTACTCTGAGTATGAACCCGATGGTTACCTGTGGGTTTTATTAACCCTTCACCATCGTATGAGATAAAATAGCTGTTTCAATGCAAACATCACCTTTTATACATTAATGTACAAATAGTCATTTTCTAGAGGACAAATGATGATTGCGCAATTTGCAATGACTTCTTCATAAGATTTAAAGCGATATTAAGTGTGACCATTTTTATCATAATCTTTCAAAACGAGGCTAGTCGTTGCTTTCAAATTTAAACAAAGCTAACCTTGTCTGATAATACCGAAGATAAGCTTTCATTTTGCTAAGAACTATACTTGTGTAGTATTACACGTATTTTAAACATTTTGATTATATTTATGTGTATTTATTTTGTTATTTTATTTAATAAAAATGAAGAGTTACTGTTTTTCTTTCTTTCTTATTTCATCATCATATCAATTCAGTCATTCAACATCTTAGATTCTTCCATGTGTTTTATGACTAACGTTGCTGCATGCGTCTTCTTCTTTAAGAATCAACCGGTCAGCAGAAATCGATAGTGATTTCTTAATGAATGATAAAGGAACAATTCAGTTGTTTCTTTACTACAATTTTATTATTTTTTTAAGTCGACATTACCCATAGCATACATAAAAAGCTTAACATGCCTTAGCAGCCACCTTTATTCAGAGAGGGAGAAGGGCAAAAGAAAAGATACCAGATGGAGAGGGGCCTTCTCCCTTCTCTCCTCTTTGGCCATCTACCTCTCTCCTCATTAGCGCCCCTCTCTCCTCTTTAGCCTATTTATGTCTGCTTATTGCCCTTCTTCTTTTTCTCCTCTTTGGCCTTCTACCTCTCCTTCTTTGCCCTTCACCCTCTTTCTTCTTTGGGAGAAGGCCAATTAGGGGAGACGTAGAAGGACATATCAGAGAGGGGAAAATTCCAGAGGAGAAGAAAGAAAAGGCCAAAGAGGAGAGAGGGTAAAGGCCATAGAGAAGATAGGGGACCAAAGAGAAGAAGAGGGAGAAGGCCAAAAAAAAGGAGAAGGGTAATGAGGAGAGAGGGACAATGCCAAAGAGGAGAGAGATTCTCCCTCTTTCATGTGCAATAAAACTTCTCTTGAATTTTATCCAAAAAAAAAACAAACAAATTTTGTAAATTATATACTGAAAAACTTTTATATAAAAATAAATTTGAACACATGTTCATACTCATTTTGGTTAAATGTAAATGTGTTTGTAATAAAGGGAGGTAATTCAATGAAGGATATTCTTTGCTGTTAGTGTAAGCAAAAAACAAAAACAACCCAGAATGAACTTATATAAATAATCACTTCACTCGTTTAGAGTGCTAATGCCTTGAGCGATTATTAATAAGAAACACTAATTCCATTTTGCACAGTTTATCAAACCAGAAGATAATATTACACGTTGGCATTAATTTAACAATGAAAACGTCTTTAAAAGGTGTTAGCGAGTAAGAATGGTTGTGGTACAGGGGTTGAGCAAAGGATTCATGATGTGCGGCAGCTTCGGGTTCAAATCCCTATTGAAAATGATTTTTTTAATTCACTCAAACGTTCACGTTTTAATTTGCTTGTCCCAGGAATACTTTGTTCAACTGCAATTTCTTAGATATATCTTATATAAATACTTTTCTAACCACACCGATCATATAATTTAAATTTATGTTCGTGGAATTAAAGAAACTCCTCAGATTTGATACATAAGAAACATGCGTATTATATTTTCTTGTTTCTATGCATTTGCCTTTATTCAGGGCCAATTAATCGAAGTGTGGGTAAAACTTAAATTCGTCAAATTGACACTAGCTTTTATAAACAGGATATATGAACATGGGCTAAACATGCTTAAACAGTTTTGTGTGTGGATAGTACAGTCTTAACTGCACCTTACTGAGGTCTGGTTCTTGACTGCAGATCTCCCTCCATCGTCAGCTTGGTGCCCGCCAGATGTTTCGGCCCTTATCCAAGTACATCTGTAATGGCGGCTGGGCCCACCGTCTTACGGTGTGGAGGTTGATCGCATCCAGCTTGTCTCCTCGCGTCGTAGCCACAGCCAGCTAGACGCCCGCTCTGCAGCCTGGCTCAGCTTCTGGATTGCCCGGCGCCTGTCTCTGCCAGTGGTGCCAACAGCTGTCATCAATCTGCATACAGATTGCGCACAGAACCCTCTAGCGCCTACTTCGATAGGGAAAAGCCATGTCCGCCAACCTCGGTGTCGGCACTGCTCAAGTAGTTCAGTGTACTTGGCCTTCTTCCTCTCATAGGCCTCTTCACATCTCGTCTCCCAAGGTACTGTCAACTCGATGACAACGAGCTTCTTCCTTGTCTCGGACCACAGTACAATGTCTGGTCTCAAGTTGGTCTGGACGATATCCGGGAACACGAGCTTCTTTCCTAGGTCGACTGCCATATTCCATCCTGTGGCGCCGTCAAGGATTGATTTCTTCTGTGAAGCTTCTGTCTTCGCAGTTTCACCCGATCTCACAAAGTTGATGTGGCCTGTCTGTGAGTTACTTCTGCGTGGCTTCTTCTTCTCCCCTTTCAGCCAATCGGCAACCTCTCTGAGGACGTTGTCGTGCCGCCAGTGATATCTGCCCTGCGTCAGTGCTGTGGAACACGAAGATAGAACGTGTTCCAGAGTGCCTGGTTTCTTGCACAGACTGCATGTTGGATCTGTGATAAGTCCCCATCGGCAGAGGTTAGCTGGTGATGGCAAGAGGTCATGAACTGACCTGAGGAGGAAGGATAGACGAAGTGGTTCATACTTCCAAATGTCTTCCCAGGTCAGCTTCCTGTCCATGGTTTCCCGTGTTGTCCATGCTCCTTGCGCACCCATCTGTACCGCTCTGGCCTGTCTCTTGTTCTCCTCTTCCTTCCGTACTTCTGACTGTATCAGGGCTCGCCTCTCAGTCTGGTTGGCTTGGCTCCATAGGAGTGTCTTGGTCGCACCAATGCATTGTCGTCCGACAGCCGTTACACCGACGATGTCCTTGTGCATGAGAGAGCTCTCCGCCTGGCTGACCGTCTCTGTCGCTGACCACTTTCTTCCAGTACGGGTAACGATCCCTGCTTCTCAATCAAATTTTTGCAGAATGTTTCAAATTTACTTGAGAACCAATATTTAAATACATAAACCTTCGACATCGAAGAGCTACTCAGTATCGCAAAAGGCGATTCAGTAACACAATTAAGGTAGTGCCAGTGACCTTGGTAAATTATAACTTTGTATCTATAGCTATATAATAGAAAAACATTGACCTAACAGAAAGTGATTCATATATCATAATTTATTTCGGCCGAGAATACGTCACATACCACAAAATTTCTCAGTTAACAGGGATTGAGATCCACGGGTTGCTATGCGCGGGTTGAGTATACATCGTCACATTTAGCCACCAGGATCTTTCTCGGTAGAAGATGCTCTAGCTGCATTTGCTATGCTCATAGAGAAATATTTGTATCTTATACTTGAAGCGCACAGTGATTCATGTGAACTGTTTAATGTGTGGACTACCTATGGTAGGTTTATTGACACGCTGTCGTTTTTAAACAGAGGTTTCCAGAAAGTAAACATTATTATAGAGACAACCAGGCTCCAAGTGAGACTGGTCTCAGATCTCAATAATCGTAGTGGTCAACTCTGAGACTCTGCTTAATTTTAAGCAATCTGTGCCCAAGATCATAAATCGAAATCTGGAGATCAGTCTCAATCTCAAGCATCCGATTGGCTGAAATGGCGACCAGAACTGGTCTCCTGTCTCAGTTGTATAAATTTGCAACCTGGTGTAATTGTTACGCCTATCGTCATTTAATGAGGTCATGAGGGGTGGCTATAGAAACAAAAACATATTTCGTAAAAAATCCCTTTTAAATTTTAATTTTACATATCTCGATATATTTGCATGACTTCCGACAGCCGAAAAAACATGGAACCGAACTCTTGACATTTTTGACATTCACTAAACATTTAAATGTACAAGATATATGTTAAAAAAACGAATTTTCTTTGAAGGAAATGTTCTCACTTACCTCATATATTTGTATTTCTTGCAAATAAAGTAAATTTTATTTATAACAATATTTCAAATTTATCGTGAGAATAAAAAAGACCAATACCGCACGTGGCGCTCAAGATCATTGGTTTGTTTAATGTACCGTTTTCATAATTGTTGACAGCCGCATACCAATTTTTGGTATGCGGTCAATTGGCACGTCAAAGTTATTTTGTTCACTTGTCTTGCTTTACAAAATTTATTACTGAAAAATAACAACAAACGGAGCAATAAATTATATAATAATGATAATATGGGAATTACAGTGTTTATTTCGTCTTATTAAACAAGGAAAATGCACATGCCTGACATTTGATAAAAGATATACAAACGATCCACCACTCTCTCCTTGCACGTTCATCGATAAAAAGAATATTATCAAAATCTCAGTAACGGCAAAATGCCGTTCAATGAAACTTTGCACCCTTAAAATACAATTACATGTTTGCGGTACATTTTATTTACGATATACACACGTTCGTACATGTTTGATGTCCAATATCCTCAATTTTAAAAGTTTTTCTTTCTTAAATTGGTAACAATATTGATATAGATGCTAAGGGCATCAAATTTTCGTACTTAAAAAATATATCCGTGTAAAGAAATAAAACGAGTTAGATGTTTCTTTATCATATTTTGTGTTTCTGTCTGTGGCGGTTTAAATTCTGCCAATTTATGCAACACTTACTTTTCATTAACAGTTTTTACATAATGTGTGGAAATTCACATTAAATAGTATCCCTTTTGAAGACAATGTCCGTCTTTTTCTGTAACGTAATACCATTGGTTGGGGATAGAGTTTAAACTTTTTGTCGATTAGTTTTTTAATAGTCATGCGAATGATATCAAATATCGACAATAACGACTTTATGATGGAGATTATGTGTCCGGACGATTTTAACAATATGACAATAGACTGCAACTATCACCTAAGGATGTTAAACGGGAGAGACGTTTAAAAGGAGGTAATCAGTAAAAGGAAAGTGAATAAGAACGTTTTAATTGTGTTGGCTTTTAATGTACACATACCATTGCTGGTGGGAACAGGATTGGGGACTGGCGAACAACCGTTACCGCTGGTGAAGCGAGAAAATTGTACTGCAGAGTTCCGGGACGGTACTGTCAACGTTTATTTTGATCAAGAAAGGTAGGTAGTCAGCTTTTTGAAAGCACTTTTTATTTAAAATGTCAAGCATGTTAATGGACAACGGGGAAAGTGATAAGATGCATATGGATTTATCTGCACTCTGGTATAATATGAGACCAATATACTAAAATTGTTGAGTGATGAAGAATTTTTCGGCTCAGAACTGAATGAATTTCAACGAATTCAACGAGTGATACATAATAAGATAAACAAATTTTGGATAAATAAACCTTATTCTCAATCGGAAACCTTTCTATGTGAAGTATGTGGAGTTTTAACAGATGATGCGTTCAAACACCGTACATTATAATGCCCTAAAACAAAAATAAAAAGAGAAGATTTACACTTTAGTCTTAAGTACTTTTGGAAATGATGCATTAAGTGAACTTTTAAGTGGAAACAATGAAACCAAGTTCCAAAAATTAGCAGACGATTATTATCTCTTGATAGTAATCAAGTACACAAACATTTTCTACATATATCAATAGAATTTGTAATTGACATTTCAAAGTTCGACTGAGATCATTTCATTAAAGTTTTTTCACATCAAAAGATCAGGAAAAACACAGTATCTTAGGTATAGCATTTAGATAATGATATACTAATAAGTACAATTTATTAGACAATAATAATTTTATCTAAAACATCCATTGTTCTATTCGCTTCTGACTTTTCTGTACAATTTTATGTTCTTTCGTCCCTGCATACTTCTACGTTTTATTTTTTCATGTCTTCTATATTTGCGATGTCTATATGTATGCTACTGTCATGTTACCATTCATGTTAGTTAAAGTATATATATAGTGTGATTGCATTGCTTGTATTAATAAGCATGTTTATGTTCATGATATATTTGCAATACATGTAATTGTATTATGTTATGCATAATGCTTGTATATATGTTAGTTGTCAGGTGATCGATTGACTTGTTTGTATTGATGCTAGAGTGATCTGTTCTATACTATCTGCCGTGGTTGTATTCATGTTATTTGTCATGTTTATATTTATGCTAGTTTTTGTATTCATGCTGAGTGCCAGATCATTTACATGTTTGTATTTATATGCTTGTCATATTAGTATTGATGTTTAATGGAATGGTTGTACATGCATGAATGCTCTTCTTATGTTTGTATTATGCTATTTGCTATTTGTTCGTATTATATGTTGATAATCACATCACGTGGAAATAAAGAGAATATATAAATCATAAGGTCGAAACGACAAAATATTAGATGTGAAAATGTGTTAATTTGAAATCAGCTCTGTGCCAAAGAAGTATTGATGAATGTGTAAAGCCGTATGGTCAGGTTTTTAGCCTAGCTGAAAGCATCAAAGTTACTTCCCTTTAATCTTAGTTTGCATTTGGGTCTACTTAGGAAAAGTAAACAAGTTTGACAGAAGGATACTCTTTCTTAGTAAGAGATTACGTTATGAAATAATTTGTTTTCATAGTTTTTAATGCTGACAACCAGAAATAAACGTTTATTGTTAGGCAGACGCTCATTTTGTTATTTGCATTGAATTACGGAAATAGACGGAGATGGCCGATGTTTTTGTTCGTAGTACCAATCAAAATTAAGTTTCGGTCCAGTAGTCACCGACAGGTATATAAGGCGAAGTTATTAGATTTTAAGTTAGAATGTTGCTAAATCTTCACGGAGATAGTACAAGTAATCTAAAGGCTGTAACTTTGCAGTAAATAAAGCTACAAAATCTATTTCCCGCGTTCTCTGCGAAAGCATAGCTTTCATGAGAGGGTTTAGATTAGATAGCATACTAAATACCGGGTTGCAGTCTTACGATTGTTTGGTCATCGCCTAACGTCATATATAGGCTTATAGCCCATCAACTGTAGTAAGTTTGATGAGATAGGCCAGCCGTTGGTGAGCAATGTTAGTTTTGTTGAGCTCATAGAAAGCCCATCAACTGTAGTAAGTTTGATGAGAGAGGCTAACTGTTGGTGAACATCGTTATTTTAGTTGAGCTCATATATAGCTCATCAACTGAGATGAGTTGAATGAAATAGGCCAGCTATTGATTAATAGTTTTGTATATATTGTTGAGCGACTAGCTGAAGCCTTTGATATAGTCGCTCAAGTAGAGTGGTCAACTGTAGTTATCTGTAAAAATCAAGAGCTGACAATCTTACTTTATAATTATTGTTGATTAAACATTTAAATAATTATTTTAGAAATCATTTGTTTATAATCAGTCGGTCAAAGAAGGCCCAAGGAAAATTGTATATGGTCAGCTCTAGGTTGGAACATCAGTTAGCTGATATCAGGTAGTTCGTAATCATAGTTGCTCGGTTGCACGTTACAAATGGAAAAGATTTGCAAAAAAGGTTTATTAATCAGTTAAATATCATTATTTGAAGCTCAAATATTGATTTACACCCAAAATATTTCAAACCAATATTTTATAAAAAAAAGATATATAAATGTTGTTTCCTATCCTTTGCGACTCGCATAGGTTAGCTATTGTTGTATGCGAATACGCATTCGGTGTACCTTGCCGACTATCGACGTCGCAATTTTTGTTTCTAAATGCCTGGGCAACCACGAATAGTAAGCTCAGCGATAAGCTAAATATAGAATGATCGCTAAATATAGAATTTGTATTTTTGTATAGGGATTTCTTCAGCGGATTGTTTTAAGGTCCGGTAAAATGGTAAAATTAACCGAAAACTTCCTCCTGGAGGGTTTGAAATGTAGAGTTTAGTGAAAAGTACACGTAAGTGTTACATACATCGATCTGTTTACGATTTTACCGAGCACATCTGTTCGACCCTGCACATTTCCTTTTAAGCCGACAAACTGTTGAAGATATATATTCTTTATTTCCTTCAAATATGAAGAGCACAAAGACATGTATAACAATGATATATATACATAAAAGCTATAACAGCGGCGAAACTTGATAGAGGAAATAATTAAGGATAAAACGAAAAGCGATCCATATCAAATTTTTAGTTACTGTAGTATATATTGCACATGATGTGATTGAAAAGAATCTGTATTGAATTTAAGTTCATATTTATACCTTTACATGCCTCCAAATGATGTAAGCAGGATTCGTAGTTTGTACGTAATTAAATTAAGTTAATCTCATTTCAACAAATTATAACTCGTCTTACCTCGTATTCACAAGATATCATACACTTACTTGCCTAAAGATATGTTAAAATCACAAACGTTTAAACATAAACACTGAAAACATATAAAGTCTGTTTTTCTTACAGCCCGGCGTAGATATTAAGATATTTAAATGGCTACTACCGTAAATTAAAATTTTAACAATTTTCAATATTCGTCACAAATAAGCATGCCGCTTTTGAAATTAACTTATCCAACAGAATTCATTTTTGTTGGTTCAATATTTTCCATTATCAAAAAAAAAAAACAACCAAAAAACAACGCACATATCTATTTCAAATAAGACAATTTCCAATCGTAGTTTATGGCGTATTACTTGTTTGATGAATTTCTAAAAACGCTAAAAACAATTTGCCACTGAGGGTTTTAACCAGGTTCTAGGGTGCATCAACCTCTGGTATGAACAAACAAGTTGTCTTGGTGATACAATTCCGACACAACATTCAGCTAGACAATGTTGCATGCAAAATCATTAAGGTGATATCATTTGTCACAATATACTGTTAAAGTGGGGAGGAGTGTGGTGTCCTATTTTCATAAAATTTCATTTATTTAATAATTAAAAATATTCTTTTTTCTTCAGATATCATTTATAGGGCATATAAATGTTACAGGTCAATCAGGAATTATAAAAAAATAGAAATATGAAACAATTTCTCTCACTGAGTGTAGCCTTATTGCCGGGAGTCCAAACTTCCAAATTATCCACTACAGTATTAAACTACAGTCATAGGAAGGTTGTCTATATCAAGGTTAACAATGTCTTAGAATTTAGTTCAATAAACGTTACTAGAACAATAGCAAAACATGTTTATCCCACTGACTACAAAAGGAAAATTTGACATTCATGTTTGCATTGTTTATAACTGTTGTTCTAGTAAAGATTATTGAACTAAATTCTAAAACATTGTTAACCTTGATATAGGCAACCTTCCTGTGACTGTAGTTTAATACAATGGTGGATAATTTGGAAGTTTGGACTCCCGGCAATAAGGCTACACTTAGTGTGAGAAATTGTTTCATATTTTTAATTTTTTTTTAATTCCTGATTGACCTGTAATATTTATATGCACTATAATTGATATCTGAAGTAATAAGAAGATTTATAATTATTAAATAAATGAAATTTTATGAAAATAGGACACCACACTCCTCCCCCACTTTAACAGTATATTGTGACAAATGATATCACCTTAACACAATTGCAATCTCTAGGACGCCGATAATCTGTGAGATATAAATCCTGTACGATGTTGCATGAGGAACATCGCCTTAAAAATCACTATAATAAAATTAAATTGATCGCTTTTAACATATATTTTTGTAGTTACGTATCCTTTTACAATAGGAAGATTTTGATCAGAAAGTTTGCTTGCTTATCTGTAGCGTATGCTTTCTTAAAGGGAAAGGTACATCCTTCTCAATTTATACTGTATAACTATACATGCTTTCATGTGCAACTGTTCTTATAGCAGTACTTCTAACCGTCAAATCAAGGGATGTTATTATGAATCTCATCTGATTGTTCAATTAAATGCGTCTATAAACGTTTATTCCTAGGGTACGACAATGTCCCAGAGTGGAAGAAGAAGAAAACTAGTTTACATGTTACATTGTTAGCCGAGGTTGACATTACCTTCTCAAGGGTTAACATTTCGTACTGTTTCCCCCAATGGGATGTGATATTTATTTTATTACAGCGAACATTTTTTTTTTAGAGATCTTGACTATGTCCAATAATGCTCAATAAGCGGCTACAAATAATGATCAAAATGCGTTTATCTCCCTTGGTCAATTACGCATGCGTAGAAGTTAATTTGTAATCGGATTTCCAAGATATTTATTTTTAGATCCATGCGAGGGTGACATGATGCTGTCGCATACAATGTATGTGACAGTAGCGATACTCTACCTGTGACGTCACATTACGCTATATCACGGTATGTACCCGGATAATGAGAATCGCGGATAATGCTAGATTGTGAGAATAATTGTAGATCGCCAGATCTGGAAAACACAATGGAGAGGTTAGTTATTGTATGAATTTCATGTTATTGTGATCTAATACTTATCTTTTGCGATAGATAACAATCAAGCGATGTCCTAGCCTTCCTCTCATACCCATACATTTGGAATCGGCCTTCAGATAAAGTAAACAAAGGAAAATGATCACGCAACATTCCAGATTTCTACAAATAAACTATGTATTGTGCCTTTTTAAAATAAATTTAAACATGATTTTTGAAAACGACACTGATGTTATCAAAGCCCAAACATCGACAATCAAAATGCCACCAAGCTTGAGCCAGTATTATGAATATATTCCTTATCTTTTTTCTGAGGCACCTGAAGCAAATTGGATAATTGGGAATCGCCTAGAAAAAGTGAATGAATAATGGTAAATCTTGACTGGATAATTGTATAGTTTCCCTTATTTCAACATTAATACTATTTATTCTATTCTTTTATTGCATGTTCCATCCTTTTTCGCAAACTGCTATCATTATGCAACAATACCACCAGCTCTAGTGACAAGATAAATGACCCATTTATGATGATCTCTCGAAATAGCATAATTTCTTTCTATCCCGAAGGCAACAACTAAGAACTAACCCAAAGCCTCTTAATACCCGGGTTAAGCGAATCTGTATATTTGGGTGATAAATACATTAGTTAATTGCTATAACAATTATGGTCTAAGATACGTATTCACGTAAGGGGAGCCAATGTTATACATAAGAACGCTTTTGAGAGTGACGTCCTTTGCCAATTGGATAGTTAGGCCTACTGTTAAAAAACTGTATCAATTAAGAAGCATGATTTACTTGGGGTTTATATTTTTGTGCAAATATGCAAAAGTAAAGCCTATAATTGACTGAAAAAGAGCGAAGTTCGTAGAAATTTTAGTATAATAAGTACGTGTCGTGATCTGGTGTGAGAGAAATTTATTTGAGTAACGCTAAACATGTTTGGATTTAAATGAAAATATACTCCTACCCGGTTATTTGTGTTAGAAGATACTAAAAATCAAAGTGCTGTTTAAGTTGAATTGCATCATCAGAGTTAGCTAGTAGATAAAACAGATAGCCAATATCAGGAATAGGCATGATATTTATAATATGATTTTATGTTTAAAAATCAAATATATTCACAACATCCCCTTTCCAATATTGAAGAGATCTCAGTAAGTTCATTCAGCATAGTGTTTATTTTAATATAAAAGTTTGAATAGTCAAACAATGTTTTGCTTTTCTCAGCGTTGCGCAATTTATACAAAGTAACGTTTTAACATTTTAATTCGATTTTAAAGCTTCGACCAAAAACGTCATAAATACAATGAAAAGATGCATATGTTTTGTATTGATCACAGAGGATAGCGAAAACGGGAATTTATACAAGAGTAATTAAATAAAATAATTTTATCTGAACATTTCAATTAGGAGAAACACTAAAACTCCACAATTATCCATTTCATGAATATTTGAATTTCCCATTATCAACCGAGAGATTCCCCATTATCCAATTTGCTTCAGGTGCCTTAGAAAAAAAGATGTTTGTTAAGGAATATGCTCATAATACTGGCTCAAGCTAGGTGGCATATTGATTGTCGATGGGCTTTGATAACATCAGTGTTGTTTTCAAAAAGCATGTTTAAATTTATTTTAAAAAGGCATAATACGTAGTTTATTTGTAGAAATCTGGAATGTTGCCTGATCATTTTCCTTTGTTTACTTTATCTGAAGGCCGATTCCAAATGTATGGGTATGAGAGGAAGGCTAGGACATCGCTTGATTGTTATCTATCGCAAAATATAAGTAATAGATCACAATAACATGAAATTCATATAATAACTAACCTCTCCATGGTGTTTTCCCGATCTGGCGATCTACAATTATTCTCACAATCTAGCATTATCCGCGATTCCCATTATCCGGGTACATACCGTGTATATAGTAATGTTCAACTTACCATAATGCTATTTAAATGTCCATGCACATGCTTAAAACGGACGTCATGTCTGGTTATTTAATAACGCTGGACGTCAGTTTAACGTCAGTTTAACGTTAGCCATACTGTGGTCGGTCGTATGTGGCAGAGGTACCTGGTTACTGGCACTGTTGCTAAACGACCAGGAAAATGCCGTTCGAAGAAAACAAAATCCGCGATCCGGGATTCGAATCTGTTAACAAACTGTAAGAAACAAATTTTCCGCTGCCGATAGTTTTGCTCAGAGGCCAGCTGTCCGCCCTCTATTGAAAAAGACCACAGGAGGTTGAGGTTGGCTTTTTCTCAAAACAACCATTACATTCCATTGGCTAGAGTCAGATCAGTCCTGTGACTGATGAGTCGAATATTTGTGTTACCTTCAATGAAGGCAGGAGACGTTTTTGGCGGAAGGAAAATGAGAGTTTCAAAGCATGTTACATTCTGGGACACGATTAGTTCGGTGGCCCGTCAGTACTTGTTTGGGTTGGGGTCTCCTCAGATGGTTCCACTGACTTGTACATCATCAAAAAGTGTGTTTTGACTGGTGTTTGCTATCGAGATGCGACATGCTGGTGGCCAAGACTTTTTGATTATGGACGATAACGCCGTCCGCACCGGACTAGCCTGTCCAGTCTCCTGATCTAAATCCATTATTGCCTGTATGAGGCAGAGACATCCTCCAACGATGGATTAGTGCGCTGCCAGCACAACCAAATACCCGGGAGGACCTCGCACACACACTGGGTAGTGGGTAAGAATCCCTACTCCTGCAATCAGGAAACTGATTCGCAGCTTCAATTCCAGATGTAGGACTGTCATTGACGCTAGAGGTGGTCACACACGATATTAAGCCCCAGTTACACAGAGCCATCGGTGAACGATCGGTAGTTTTTTAGCAAAATAATGGAGTGAACCGATGACAAGGGATTTACCACCGATATCAACTATTGGTCAACTGTTTGCCACCTATCAATGGTTTTTAGGGAAAGACGAGTTTCGTCGGTGAAAAATAACCGATCGGGTTTTTTAGACATGTTTAAAATTCTCGATCGGTGAAAATATTATACAAATAACCGATCAACAACTTGTCTAAAACCGATCATCACCGATCGACAACCTGTCTACAACCGATTTCACCGATCGACAACCTGTCTAAAACCGATATATCCGATGGGCCACGTATAAGCAACCGATCAACTAATACTTACCACCGATAGAACAAAAATGATGAGAATTAATGTTTAACAAGCAACCAATGAAATATCTGTTTAACCGATGAACACTCGTCAATCACCGATTGCAGGTTACACAGAAAACCAGAAATAAAATAACGCATGACAACCGATCAAAACAGCGACTTACTTAAAATAAAACAACCGATTGGGCACCGACCGTCTGTGTAACTGGGGCCTTAACTTTACTTGCAAACGTTCAAATTTCAGTTTTGACCACACCTTTTGGTCTCACCCGTGTTTACCATTGATGTTCGTTATCACGTAATTCATTCATCAAGGAGCCTCGGGGTGTTATTAAAGGCTGTTATAATGTCATCTAGGCACCAGAACTCTACTCAACCATTTTCTCGCTTCACCAGCTGCTTTTATGATTACCTCCTCTCTAAACGCCCTAAATAAACATAGATCCTGAAAATTAAATCAAAATTCATCGGGAGGAAACAAGTTTACAAAACTGTATCAATCGATTTTTAAAGAAAAAAACAATGTAGTTAACCGAACTGTTCCTTCATGTTTCATTGATACATTATGATGTATTTTGTTAATCAATTGATTCTTTAAGTTGGATGTGGTCGATTTTAACGTTATATGAAATCTCAACTGAAATACTTATAAAACATTTTATTTCAGAAGTAGCACAACACAATCGTTTCGAAGCTCAAATCACAATTCGTTAAACTTAAATTTAAGTAAACATTTTAATAAACACGATCATTATTTTAAAATAAGTGAATTTATGACATTAGAAGTTGCCCTACATTTGTAGCCATGCGCACGTGCAATCAAAACTAAATCGATCAATTTTGTACTCTGTAAGATAGAAAATAGAAAGGAGTTCTATTGAAATAAATCGCTCAGGAATTTGAATTTGTATAGCTTCTGATTGGCTACAAATGTGTGGCAACATCTAATGTCAAAAATCATGCCATCAATATTATAACAAAGGAAAACTAAATTTAACCTCTTCTGGTATTTTAGAAAACATGTCGCGATCATACGTCGATAACTCGATCAACAGGAGTCTGGGTCGTGTTGGTATGCCAGTCGGAAGTATGCCGGTCTCCAGAGGGTCAAGTAGTGGCGGTGGAATAAGCAGTGGCAGTGGTGGTGGCGGCAGCGGTGGAATAAGCAGCGGCAGTGGTGGTGGCGGCAGCAGCAGAAACAGCGTTTTTAGTTCGAGCAGCGGAACGCGTAGGTATCTTAATCGCATCTTTGTCTGAAAGAAACGTGCGTTTGTTATTAAGATGTACAAGTGCCAATTTCTTAATTACACATGATATTGTCGAATCTGGGGCAACGAGGTGTGTGCAGTAATATGCATTTCCATAACTTCCCATGAATAGGCTCAATCGAAGAAAGTATGCGTTTTATTTTTAAAATTTTTAATCAAAGTTTGAAAATAAGCCCATAAGGTTTTAATCCCTGAACTTTTTTTGGGTCCTTTTATTTCTCATACCTGGCTATTATTATCATAAATTCCACTTTATTCGTAGTCAGTGTTCCTGCTTTTTTTTTGTTTTTTTTTAATGGATTAGACTCGTCATTTAGACGCAAAAAGTCTAAATAACTGACATTTGTTTGAAAACAGACTTTACAATTTTCTACCATTAATTCTTAAATGACGACCCCCAGGCAGAAACGTCCGTTAGCCTATCGTAAAAACGACGACATCGCGATTAATGAGACAAAGTGAACAGACTAAAAATGTGTCGTCGTCCAGTTAAACGTATCTCAAATACACGGAGACTTCATGAAATTACTCCAAGTGAATTCAATTATTTTATTTTACCAATATAACAATTAATTAACCACACGATATCTTCCATAAAAATTGACTGTGCAATCAAGAAAAAGACAATTTGAATAGATAAAGAGAGAAAAAATATACTCCTGAATAAGTGCAAATGTCATGTATGTTTTATCTTAATTTATCAAAAGAAATTAAAAAATAAAGAAATCGGGTATCTGCAAAATATGTTTTACACAGGTGTTACCCGCTTATGTGAACAATTAAAAATGTTTAATTTTTAATTGTTATTTTTTAATGTATAGGCTTGCGGAAGTGCCGTTCTGATTGTTTATACGAATGTGGCAATGACTACAATGAAATTAAACCGATGGCAACCATATTCTTACAGAAGCGATCTGTTTTGTACCTTAATGTTAAAAGTAATTTTAAAGTATGGAACTGATATTTGAACAAATTAAGATTCCAAAAACCGAAAACCGACGATTCGTACTTTCAAATTACGTTGATGCAATTTATGTAAGCTCAAGAGATAGCAAGCTACTTTAAAACGATAAGTTACTAAACGTTATATTGTTAATATATGTCTAATCATATCATAAATGCATAAATACATTCTACATTCTTCGGTTAATAAAAAAATCATCGTATTTTAATCAAATTCCCGGAATAAAAACCCACATAAACTCGCTCTGTCAGCTTCCTTTCGTTTACGATTATTTCTCTGAAGCTGAAATTTGAAAATAGCAGTGCATTAAATTATCGAAAAACCTTTGTATTTAAGGAAATCATTATTTTAATGTATGTTTTTGTTTTGTGTTTGTTTTTTTAAAGAATGTTTATCAGATGAAAAAAGGAACTATGGTGTCTTACAACTGACCGCAAATCATAGTTGTCTATGAAAACCACAGTTCTATCGCGAGAACCATAGATCTCTGCAGAAACTGACAGTTAGAGAATTGTTTTGTTTAAAATTGAAATCTAAAATTACAACTTAACCGAGCTCGCAACGATGGTTACGCTATCTCCTCCAAGTATTTAATATATGTTCTGCGAAAATAGCGTTTTATCCAATTACATTGGTTTTTTTTTAAACAAGATTTTATTATTATTTTTATAATTATGTACAGACAAAAGTAAATAAGACAGAAGAAATATTATCTTCCTGTTTGTAAAACAGAATTATTTTACTGTTTATTAAAGTACAGTATACTATATTTTTGTTTCAAACTTGCATATCACAAAACATATTCATTTTGTCTCTTTCATCTAAACTAGTTTGGATTTACTTTTGTTCTTTAAACTAGTGTATCAACTTTGTTTACTTAACGTTATTGCTTTTACTCACGCCACTGCTATTCTTAACTGATGCAAATCAGTCATGGGGCTGAAGTTTGAAAGCATCATTTTAACAATTGAGAAGCCTGTTTTATTACTTGGCCACTTTAAAACTTCGAAGTTTATCAAAGATTAAATCACTACCTCATCACGCTAACATAACCTATTTACTTGAACCGAATATAAGACTTAGATTTATTACTCAAAATTTGATGATGATCGAAGTTTCAATATATTTAATTTGTAGAAGATGCTTATACGATTCCTTTCATCGTTTTTTCAATGGCAAATCAACATGTGAATGTAATCATATACATTACTCAGCAAATCAGACTCAGACAGGACACCATCGACTAAGGGTGTAACCTATTTATAAACTTATATCGGCAATCATCCGTTTCTTACATCATGAACATGCTTGTCCTGATTTCAAAACAAGTATGCCCTCAAAACAAGTATGTAACGTAGTGCGTTAAGTCTTACAAATGTCCTAGGGTGAAGTAACACTAACACTTATCAAGTTCCAAATTAACTTTATGTATCTTTAAGCTTTTATCAGTTTATCTATTACTTCTAAAACATAAACAGTTCTTATAATTATAAATATTCCTATTAAAGTTCTAATTTTCATACGGAATCGACCCTACGATTACGGTATTGCGCATGAGCAAAAAGGAGTAACTAGCCACTTTGAAACCGTGTCGCGAAATAAGGCTTCTGATTGGACCATGTGACTTTCATAGTCTGTGCTTACTTCCGGATTTAAAAACTGAAAAGTCGCCATTTTGTTTCTCGATTCACATTTTCAGAAGTTCTTCTTCTATATGTTAGATAACAATTAAGATTAAACTCGCATAAAAATTAAGGTAAATAAGTTTCTACATTGAGTAAAACCTAATATTGTCACAGAGTTAGAGTCTAACAGTAGACTCCACCGTAGCGGTGCGCATTACGGTAGTTGTTCGAATTTGGTAATTAATTAAAATACAGAGTGGCAAAGTGACAATTACACCGGTTTCCCCAACATTGGAAATTTACGACGTTTTTATTTATTTTTTACTGCAATCATCCACAAGAACAGTAAGTATAACATTGCAGATTAGATAGTAATATCGATTGCTTTCGTTTTAATTTGGTGTAAGAAAGCTATTAGGTATTGCGTTGAATTAACTCTGGATATTGTAGACTTGACAGAACTGGTCGAATGAAATCTGACAAGCTTGAAGATGTGTATTCGTGATCAGGACTCGAACCCAAGGTTTGCAGATATAGTATAAAGCTACTCTGCTAATATAAGTTGTTTGAGGCATGATAAAGCTGTGTTTACCAAATGCTATCTGAATAACGCTTCATTTACAACAAATACAAATTTTCAGAGCTACATTTCATAAAAAAAATGAGGCATAGTGTAGAATGATTTAAATAGGAAGCACGGCGAAGCCGTGTTTACCACTAATTATTTATTTCAGATTTTAAGAATAATTGCTCTGACAGAGGTGTAAAAATTTCTTTGAACCAATCTTTGAAATTCCGGAAATCGAATTGTATTTTGTAAACAAAGTGAAAATATTTCATTTTTCGAAGAAAACACTTGTGCGTTTCTGAAAACTTTTCTCGCCCTGCCGGTCGAGTGTTTCGGCTACTTCGCTTGACCCAACAGATCATTTACTCGCAATGGCGAGCGGTCGAGTGGAATTCTAAACATCTGCTCTATCAAACAAGTAACTGTTACAAGTTCAAATGTGTTGCATGTTGAAGCCGTGTTGACCGTTAATTAATTGGTATAAATTTGAAAATTTATTTATTTTATTTAGTTTTCACAGTCCAATAGTTTGTGTCGTGCGTTTGTATACATGCCCAAGTCCAGATGTTTGAGTGTAATGGTCGCTACAGACTTCCCGAAAGTTGTAAAAAAAGTGTCAGACATGAGGTCAGACAAGATGTGAGAATCTGTCTGACCGAAACAATTTCTGTTCAACAAATTAAATAAGCAAAACACAGTATTAAGGGTGTTTTGTTGTTGTTTTTTCAGTGGTACAAATTGTCATTATGACGAATACGTAAAATATTTCATTCAGATATCCTCACTCATTTCCCTCGAAACAGTCTCGAATCAAAACAGCGAGTAAAATTGTAATTTAGCGAGTAACATTGGAATATGCAGATCAAATTTTTAACGGACAGGTCCGACGGTACGGTAACTTTAAGAAAGTCTGTCACGAAAAAAATAAATTAAGTTATGGGAAGATATATGCATGCGTTGGGCAAATAATATCGTTTATAAATTTGTAATTTGTATTTCAGTTTGAAGTATACATATGAAAGATGTGTGACAAATCTGGTTCATGAAACTGGAATAGGAGAAAAATTAGACTACTGGAGAGGTAATTTATTTTAATTTACCCTTAATAAACTGTACAAACACTCAAACAGCAGAGAATTTGCCCTTCCTTTACATGACTATGCATGGCTGGACAAACCCACTAGCCCGACGCCTTGGACAAGCTGAAAATTGTATCGGACAATCTCAAAATATCTGATTGCTTGTCCGAGGGCTAGCTCAATTTTTTAATGTGTAGACTAGTTTAAACGTTAATTTGATATGCGCCATTCTCTTGTAGCACAATATGCATATCATATTACAACAGCAATAAGTTTATTACAAAATAACATGTCTTGAGATCTATTTTAACATTATCAAGCCCCCATGTAATGCTACCTCTTGAATTTCCTGTTTCTTTCTTTAGTGTTAATACTGACTTATCAGAATTTGCTTATTTGCGCAAAATTGGGACTAGCTGAAATGTTTACCCAGCTAGTTCTGAACTAGGTTACTACAAATCTAAATTTGTCCAGCCCTGCTATGGTGTACCATAATCTCTGGCATGTTCACACAAGATCACCTGAACATGCCAAATTTTTGGAAGACACAGAATCAAACGCCAAAGTTTCTCTGCGTACATACATGATGGGTCCCTGTGGTCAATTATTTAATCCTTTATTTAGAAGATAAATCTCATAATCTTGTGCACTTTCTTTAGAAAGGAAACAATGCTGTTTCAGTCTTCAAAGTTAATAACTTAACCTACTTCATGGACAAACCTTTTTACCACAAATGGTCAGCCCATGTAAATCCAGATCAGATGGCATAGATGTACTAGATTCAGATCAGCTGGCACATCTCTGTGTGGTCTTTCAAATGTGATAACACTCTGGTTTTATGCTAATCTTGTGTAGGAATTAAAGATGGCATGAAATTTTTCATCATTACCATCTTCCTTTTATGTGATTTTAATAAAAAGATCCTATATGTAATAAATAAATTATGGCAACAGTATGAATTGTTCACTGTTAACTGCAACAGCAATGTATGTACATGTACAACTTCATAAGCCAGGTACTGTATAACTGACTTACTAGTTATCAGAGAAGATTTAAAATAAAACATTTATTTTCAGAGATGTGTATCACCAACCTTATGAAGCCTATAGATACTTATGCAGAATTGGTAGACAGCTTTGGCACAGAATATGAACATTACCATTATAGTAAACAGATACATGGTTTGCAAAAATTTTCTTTATTTTCAGTTATTAAAGCTGCATGAATGTATAATAGACATCACACTGAATCTACCGGTGCAGGAATATTTATAAGTTATTGTTAGTTTTTTTTTACATTTTACTTCATGAATACACGCTTTATCACATTAGTGACCAATGTATATCCAGTTCAGCAGGCTCATCTGTGCAGTCTGATAAGGAGTCTTTTAAATTTGAAGATAAATTAATTTGCTGTTGAATTTAATATTTCAGGAAAACAGCTTCACCTTAAATGCTCTGGGGAGACCAGGTTAAACTGTTCTAGACAGTAGAGGGAGCATACAGTTTACATATACTTCCACTTCTAATTCCTGCAATAGAAGGTGCTGCTTTGGAGGTTTATGTCACTTGACAAGAAAAAGAATTGTCTAAACAATTATACTGTGTGATTGTGATATCAAATAATACAAAAACGTTTTAATGTAGACCTCATTAAAGAACAGTAAATGAACAACACTATCAGTATAATTTTGTTATGAATATAATTTGCTGTTAAATGGAACCATTGAAAATTGGAATAGACTCCTTCAGCATTTGCTTTTCATGGACTCATTTGAATGTTTTACTCTATTCGGATAATAAATTCCTTTACTGTCACTCATAGTATTATCTTAAGTCCTTAGACCCAAAAGTATGTTTGTTGATTTCAAGCTTGAATATTCAAAGAATATGACAAGCTTCGCTACTTGCTCTGTCATTGGTGTCACCATATTCCAACTAGGTATTTTAGGTGTTGCGATGTTTTCAATCTACCTTGTTAACCACTGCGGCAGATTTTTATGAGTCTACATTTCTTATACCATCGGTCAACCTTGCATTTTGATCACATTTTGGTGCTTTTTAACTAAGAGTTTACAGGCAAACTGGTGTATTCAACATCTCAAATGATTCTTCTAAACTTCATAGAATCATTCAGCTCACCAAGATGTAGTGATTCATCTTACAACCTTGATCAGTTTTGGTTAAAAAGTAAAACAACAAATGATGACTTGTTTCTTTGTTTTACTGTTAAACATACGATATACATCACTTTTGATTCGTCGATTCCGAGAGAGGTAGTGCCTTAGTTCATATTATGTTTGTACCAATCAGTATGGGTGTTTTCTTGTTGTACGCAGTATCTGGAACAATCAAAAGGAGACAATCTTGTTCTTTAAATTTGGGAATTCCGTGTAATGCGCATTCAATTTACCCTAGATATGGTAGATCATTCCCATCCGCACATTCTATGTTGAGTATTTCTGTAACAGGATTTAATGCTAACTCATGTAAAAAGGTTCTATAAAATGTTTCACTGGCTGAGCTAACACAGCTCCCTGTGTCTATTAAAGCTGATGTAGAAATTCCATTAATGGTTACTGATGCTTCAGTAGATTGTCCAAACTTAATTAGGAGCTCGGTTGTCTAAGGTGCTTCTGTCTGGTCCTTCTACAGAAGCACATGCGTTTCCCGGACAATAGCGTGGAATATGTCCTTGCTTCTGACAATTGTAACAAGTGACGTCTTTGTAACGGTCATCCTGTTTGTCTTTCTGGTCTGATGGTGTAAATGTATTTGTTTTAGTAGGTCTTGTAGGTTGGTATGAAACTCTACCTCTATCTGATCCTCTATTTCGAGCACCTCTATGATGTCTCCGTCCTCTATAACTACCTCTTGGTGTGTCATTACAAGTTGATGCCTGCTCCTTCTCAAGCTCTAATTTCTTGATTCTTTCGTTCATTTGTTGTAGAAGTTCTTTGACTTCACCAAGCTCTGTCTTTTCTGGTTTCTGATTAGCAGCATGGCACTTAGATTTGGTTTCTTTGGTCTCCATAAATTTCATATCACTCTCAACTTTCCGACATTCTACTCTGAATTTGTCGTAGTCATCTATAGTATAATATGGATAACTACACATCTGTTTGAGAGGATATTGTAGTCTGTTATGTTACTATGTCTCTATGATGTGGAGATAATAATAAGAACTACAGGTTGTGTTCTAACTACGATTTACTATATATCTTTATTCTAAGAG
This sequence comes from Corbicula japonica, assembly GCA_038501625.1. Classification (NCBI taxonomy): domain Eukaryota; kingdom Metazoa; phylum Mollusca; class Bivalvia; order Venerida; family Cyrenidae; genus Corbicula; species Corbicula japonica. The sequence goes on from JAZAYU010000050.1 coordinate 2,473,433, forward strand.
TGTGGGTACTGACTGACTATGTGATAAGGCATGCACAGCTTCTTATATGTGATAGGGTAGACAACTATGTACTTCCAGATACCATTACATCTGCCTTTTTTTTAAAAAAAGCAAACATAATTTATTTTATTACATATATAAAAATATTCTGATTGATTAAACCAAATGTTAAATGTGTGGTTTCTCAAGATTTACAGTCCCTTCATCTTAACTAGGTGGAACTAATGTAAATACCTTTATATAACACTTGATGGTATTCTGTTACATAATTAATGATGCACTTTTATCACTATCAAGGTGCTGTGAAAATTATCACTCCTGTAATGTCCATTTTGATTGACTGCTCAATTGCAGCTACATTGATTAAATCACCTTTGATTTCACAGATCTTCCTGATCGTGTCACATAAAGATTTAAATTTGGGCTTGGAGAGGATGTTGCAGGTACTTGTGAAGTAATTTGCTCTTTAATTTCAGACTCCAAAAGCTGTTTCCTGTTCATTTAACACAGATGGTATATCAGGATCTAAGGGCTCATTGCTCTGAATGGACTTCAGCAAATCTCTTCTATTACGTCTGTAAATTACACCATCAGGAGTTTGAACAGAGTATGATTTTTCATCATGCTTGTCAACAACAACAGCTGGCTGCCATGTTTTGTCAGACTGTTGTATCCTGGCAGATTGACCTATCTGAAGGGGTTCTAGGGGTTTGGACTGCCTATCATAATAGTCTTTTTCCTTCATTTTTTTTGCCTAATACTTTCCATAACCAAATGAGATGGAATTGTTTTAGGTTTCAGATTTTCTGCAGTTGTTTGGAAGAATAGATCACAACTGCCTGCCCATACTTAATTGAGCTGGAGAATAACCTGACTTTAGAGGTGTGTTCCTGTATTCTAAGATACCTATGAGGGGATCTCTTTTGTCTTCTTTGGCTTTTGTCAAGATTTTCTTACATATAGAGACATATTTCTCTGCCAACCCATTTGTTTGATTATAATATGGACTGATTGTGTGGTGTTTAAAATCCCATTCCCTGGCAAAATCAGCAAATTCTTGTGACTTGTAACAAGGACCACCATCAGAGATAACTTTCTCACAAATACCCCACCTTGCCATTATGCCTTTCATTCTGTTAATGACTGTGGCACTTCTCATGTTTGGGAGTTCTTTGACCTCAAAGTATCTACTGTAATCAACAACTATTAAGTAGTTCTTGTTTTCCCAGGTGAATAAATCAGTGCCTATAAATTGCCATGGGTATTCAGGGATCTCAGTGGGAATTAATGGCTCATTGGGATTGGAATTACGGTGTGTCAAACAGATGTTACAGTTAAGCACCATTGTGGTTAAGTCAGCTGAAATTCCTGGCCAAAACATAACATTACGTGCTCTACTTAGACATTTCTCTACACCCATATGACCTGAATGAACTAATTCCAGCATTTTTGACCTAATTGCCTTTGATTTTACTGCCCTTCATGATTAGCCCATCAATACTGGTTAATTCATCTCTATAGTTCCATTAAGCCAAAATCTGGGATGGACACTGATGTCTGGCTTCTGGCCAACCTTTGAGTATAGTCTTTTTCAATAAGACTAACTGATCATCTTGATCAGTCAAGGTTTTGTTTTCTTGAAATTTTCTGTCAGAGACAGGTAAACTTGAATTTACCATGTGGACTTTCAAATCCATTCTCTCAGATAACTCTGGGAATGTGTCATTAAGGTGAATCCTACTTAATGTATCTGCAACTGGGATTTGCTAGCCTGGGTAGTGCTTTGGATAGATATCATATCTCTGCAACTGGGGAAGCATGCGTTGCAGTCGTGCAGGGGCGGAACTGAGGGGTTTCTTGAAAATAGTTATTAATTTCAAATGATCAGTTTGCACATCAACTTTTCGCCCATACACGAAACGATGAAACCTCCTGCACCCGAAAAGAATGGCATACATTACCTTTTCGATCTGTGCATAGTTAACCTCTGATTTGGTTAAGCACTTTGATGCATATGCTATAGGCCTGCCCTCCTGCAAGAGAGTAGCTCCAAGCCTTTTTTTACTAGCATCAACTTGCAAGATAAGGGGTTTCTTGTGATCATAATATGATAATACTTGACCTGGTTGAGTGATGATCTCTTTAACTCTTTGAAATGCATCAATTTGGGGCTTTTCCCAGTAAAACTCAATATCTTTTGACATAAACTTTCGCATGGGGGCGGTAACCTCGGAAAGATTCAGTGCAAAGCGTGACAGATAATTGATCATACCGAATAAGGTTTCAAGCTCAGCCTTATTGGTTGGGGGTTGCATTTCTTTAATTGCTTTGACCTTGACTGGGTCGGGTTTGAGTCCCTCTGAAGTTAACGTGACCAAAGTACTCTACTTCAGATACTCCTACTATGAGCTTATCCTCGTTAAAGCAAACACCCTTCTCTCGTGACCTTTGTAAGACTTCCCTGAGATTCTCATCATGCTCCGCCCTTGTTTGACCATAGACCAGAAGATCATCTACAATCTGGACTATTCCGTTTAAACCTTTATAGCATTCATCATTTTTTTGCATGAATAAATCTCCACTACATACCAAACCAAATGGTTATCGAAGATAACGTTACCGACCATACATTGTATTGATTTTGTGAAAAACTTGGCGCCATTGAGCTGTGGCAGGATATCATCTATAGTTCTCATAGGGTAATGGGAGCGCTGGATAGCTCTATTTTGGTCCCGGGGATCAAGACATATCCTAATATTACCGTTGCTTTTCTCGACAACGACCAGTGTTAACCCATTGTGTTGGCTCACTTACTTTGGTAATGACACCTAATTTCTTCCTACGGGCCAGCTCATCTTTGACATTTGCATGTAGAGCTACAGGGACTCTCCTGGGTGGATGGACCACGGGTGTAACTGAGGGGTCTAAATGAATAGAACACTCCCCTAGAAATAGCCCTATTTCTTTAAAGACATCGGAATACTCCTCCAAAATAGACGGCTTAGTCAGAGGTGTTTGAGGAGATTCAGACTGTACTGAATAGGTGAACTCAATCAAGCCAAAATCAATACATGATTGAAGTCCAAGTAATGGTGTAGACCTAGTATCTACCACATGATACCATACATTTCTTACTTGACCAGTCCCAGGGTGATTACTTCGAAGCGTAATACATCCCTTCAAATCTAGCTCATTTCCGTTGTAAGCTGACAACTTTGTCCTAGACTTCTCCAGAATAGACTGGACTCTTAGACTCTGAAATACCCTATATGGTAAAATATTGACTTGGCTCCCTGTATCAATTTTGAATTCGACATGTGTCTTAGAAGGACCTACCTTAAAATCTGTAAAAAAAGCCCTGCCCATTTGTAACCCTTGATTCTACACTATCAATGAAAATATTATCCTGATTTGAATTTTCAACATTCTCACTTTGAATTTCATTCTGTCTCGATTTGCACATAAATCAAAAGTGGTTCCATCGTTTGCACTTACACTGCTTTCCTTTTTGCTGTGCAGAGCTGTGCCTTGTTATGTGGTTTTCCACATTTCTGACAGTTTCTGTCATCCCGATGAACGCTGCCGCTTGCCTCTGTCTCTGTGCGTTTTAAAGCCCTTTTCTTGTCCTGGTCCGAAGTGTTATGACCAGACTGGCTGTCAAGAGCTACCGAGAGAACCTATGTCTCTATTGAAGACTGTTCAATCTTTTAGCTTTGAACAATATAAAAGAGTTTGTTAACAAGGTGGCGATGCCTTAGACTGTGGTTGATATACCAACTATATAGTAATTTTTCTCAAGCTACTTTGCTTGTATGATTGAAATGAAATGTTGGGCTATGTGATTTACAATGATTTTTATTGAAAACTAATTAGAGTTGATCACAGACGTTTTGGTCTCAAGTTTCTTTATAAGCCACGACTTTCTATGGACTATCTATCTGGATTATCTATCGAACAGCTTCAACTCTGTGGACGTAAGCCACTACTATTATGTTGGGTCTATGAAGTCCAACTGTATGGAGTTCCAACTCCTATACACTCTATGAATCTTGATAACAGATTGTTCGATCTATGCTGCCTTCTCAGAGAAGCTGGGCTTTATAAGAGACTACGGCAGCAGTCGAAGGAACCGTACACTGAGTATCAGATTCCGCCTTTGTGTTACAACACTACAATTGTACTACGTACTAAGTGACCTCTCTGAGGAGCAAGCTCACACAGAGAACGCGGAAACCTTTCGGTAGCACAATATATTGGCCTCGCTAACTACTTTAAGCCAGCCAGTTGGCCTCGCTATCTATCTTAAGCCAGCCAGTGTTGTATTTACACAACGTCTTGGTTGCTGTTTAACAACTTCTTGTTCCAAAAGTTGAAACTGGCTCCTTTATATTTACATTTTGTTTGACAATACAATAGTTACAGGCTACCATGCAAATTTGCATATTTTTTCCAAAACGTCTTCAAATCACAAAATTCACTAAGTTAATAACTTTTACAAAATGACATTATCTATGTCAAGCAGAATTGTTAGTACATCAATCTGTGTGATAAAAACAATTTTACTCTAATCATTACAATTATTGTACATGAATTTATGATTTCACATATATATTATATATACATAATTATATAATAAAACAGACAATAAAAATCATTCCTGACAAATAATCCCCATCTTAAGAAAATGATCTTTTGTTTTCAAGTCTCCATGAATGATTTTTAAGACTGATTACTGTCTGCTTAAATAATCGGCAAGAAAGTTTTCTGAACCTTTGATTGTCTGAATTGTGACATTGTAGTTTTGCAGAAATAATGCCCATCTCATTATTCTGCTGTTCTCAATCTTACTTTTCTGTATGTAAGATAAAGAATTGTGATCTGTCTGTATCACAAATTTTGTACCATATAAGTACTTCTGGAATTTTCGTATCCCAAATACTATTGCCAAACATTCACGCTCTATTACGGCATAGTTTCTTTCACGTGGGAGCAACTTTTTGCTGGCAAATGCAATTGGAAACAAGCCATCATCATAGTGCTGTAATAGTGCAGCTCCTATGCCATTCTCCGACGCATCACACTGAAGGATGAAATTCCTTTCGAAATCAGGCAGACGGAGAATCGGTGCCAGCGTTAATTGGTCCTTCAGTGACTTAAAGGCCTTGTCTTGTGTCATGCCCCAGTTTACTTTGTTTGGCTGACCTTTCTTTGTGAGATCAGTCAGCGGCGCGGCTGTCTCAGCAAATGATGGGATGAACCGCCTGTAGTAGCTGACCAAGCCCAGAAATGCCCTTACTTGTCTCTTTGTTGCTGGTACTTCAGCTTGACGGATTTTCTCCAGTTTTTCTTCCTCCATCTGAAGGAGACCGTTACCAACCATGTGTCCGGTGAATCCGATGTTGCTATATCCTATTAGGCATTTTGAAGGCTTAACTGTTAGGCCTGCGCGTCTAATTCTGGCAAACAGATCTCTCAACATGTCCAGGTGTTGATCCCAAGATTCTGTATGCCCCAGAACATCGTCGACATAGTTGTCGGTATTGTGGCAGCCAGCGAGCAACTTACGCATCATGCGATTAAATGTAGCTCCTGAATTTACCATGCCAAAGGGCATTTTTCGGAATTGATAATGTTACGGACTCTGTTGTAAATGCCGTATAATGACGACAGTCTTCAGCAACTGGAATTTGCCAGTAGCCTTTGGCTAAATCAACCTTTGTAAAATACTTGTCGGCTGTAAGCTTAGCCATTATGTCGTCAACATTGCCCATAGGTTCTGTGTCAAACTTGGTGACTGCATTTAATTTTCTTAAGTCAATACAAAACCTATTACTGCCATCCTTTTTTCGCACCATCACTATGGGCGAGTTTTATTCAGATGTGGCCGGTTCCATAATATTTGCTTCGAGCATAGCCTGAACTTCAACTTCCACATCTTTCCTCTTGGCATACGGTATTGGGTATTGTTTTACCCGTACAGGGGCTGTGCTGGTGAGCTCCACCCTATGTTCGGCCAAAGTTGTGCATCCAGGTTGCTCTGTGAATATGTCGCTGAACTCTTTCAAGAGCTTCAATACCTGGTCTTTCTGTTCAAGCGACAGCTCTGTGTTTATTTGCACATCTTTGTATGTTTCCCCGGCTGTAACATTTGGCAGTTGCAGGAGGTTTTCGTCGTCCATAGCACCTGCATCGTCATCAATCTCTGGCTCAATTATAGCCACGGTTGCGGATACAACGTCCGTTCTTACTTCGTACCGTTTGAGAAGATTGATGTGATAGGTGGCTATCCTGTTTTCGACCTCCACTCTGTAGTCCATCTTATTGACTACCTCTACCACTTCATATGGACCTTTTCATTGAAGCATCATCTTATTATTATTGGTTGGTAGAAGGACCAACACTTTGTCACCCACTTTCAAGCTTCTTGGTCTAGAAGACTTGTCATAGTGGTGCTTATAGGTCTGCTGTGATTCTTTGAGGCTTTCCCTGGCAACATTGCAGGTTTCTTCTAAATGCTGCTTTAAATGTAACACAAACTCATATGCGTTTCTAGCCTCAGGTGTTTCTTGCTCTGTCCATAGTTCCTTAAGAGCTTGCATCGGGCCTCTAACGGTTCGGCCATACATGAGTTCAAATGGTGAAAAACCCATACTCGCTTGTGGAACTTCCCTGTATGCGAACAGCACAGCAGACAAATATCTATCCCAGTCTTTCGGCCTTTCCTGTCACATTTTCTTTAACATAGCTTTCAAAACCCCATTCATTCTTTCACATAATCCGTTGCACTTTGGGTTATAGGGTGTTGTGAATAGCTGTTTTACTGAGACCAGTCTATTGACTTCACGCATCATATCAGAGGTGAACTGGGAACCTCTGTCACTTAACATCTCAGTTGGGAAGCCTACTCTGGCGAATATGTCGAGCAATGCCTCAGCTACTCGCTCTGTTTCTATCCTGGGTAGCGCTACAGCTTCAGGATATCTTGTTGCATAGTCAACCACAGTCAGTATATATTGATTTCCCCTATCGGATACTGGCGTGATTGGTCCAATGAGATCCACAGCCACTCTGTGGAACGGCACATCAATGATAGGCATCTGGCCTAATGGAACATTGGTTACTCTTCCCTTTGGAATGGTCTTCTGGCATATGTCGCATGAGCGACAGAACCTAGTTACATCACTAGTAATGCCAGGCCAATAGAAGCTTGTCATGATCCTGTCTTCTGTCTTCTTTGCAGAAAGATGCCCTCCAACTATTGACTCATGGGCAAGCTCCATAACACTTTTCCTAAATGTACTTGGGACTACAATCTGTATAGTCTCAATTATATTTGAACCTCTCTTTTGTTCAAATATCCGATATAAGACACCTTTACGGTCTTCATATCTGTATTTATGACCACCTTTGGTCATCATCTGTTTGCTGATCAAGGCGTGTGACCATAGTTTGTTCAACGATGTGTCTTCTTTTTGAGCATGTTTCAATGAGTCAACATTGATCTTTGAGCTGCAAGAAGGTGTTGGGACATTCAATGCGCCGATCGGTTTCTCAGCTTTTTTAGCCTGGGCTCTTGTCATGACTGCAGCAACTTTCGACTCCAGTACAGAGGTGTTTGGTTCCTGATGCTTGATCCTGTTTGGGTCTGGTTTGTCAAGCACACCAGGTATATTGCCTAAAACAAGATCACATATGAGTGATTTGGCACCATGACCTCTATCTCTCCTTGGTAATATGGAGTGTTAATGCTTACTTTAGCAGTTGGAACAGTCTTAGCTTGGCCATCGATAGTTATCATAACTATTTGCTTTCCTGACAACTGATCATCACGGACTAATTCCCTCCGGACTGCTGCTAGCTCACAGCCTGTGTCTCTAAGGACCCTCACCTCTCTGTCTCCGACATACCCTGTTCGTATGTCTAAGTTACGCTCACCTTCTAACATCTCTATGGTACATGCTCCTGTGATGACTGGCATTGACTCACCATTTGCTAACTTTAGTTGGCCGTTCTCTATATTTTCGCTTATAGAAGCGCGCATGCATAATACTGACACCTTTTTGTCCTTTGCTCGGCCTTCATCATTTTTCACATTCTTTTGATTTCCTTTTGGCCCATCGCGAAATCGGCAGTCTCGTGCAAGATGACCAACTTTGTTACAGTTGAAGCACGTCGGCATAGAACTGTTTGTGCTAGACTTCTGTGTTGTCTCCTTATTCTGGTCATTTGATTTGGCCGTCTTATTTGGCGGATGGCTAGCCTTGGAACTTCTATTATATGTTATCGATCCTCCATGGGCTTATATATATTGCTCGGCCAGCCTGGTCACATCTTCGATCGATCTTGGCATTCTTTCTTTTATGAACAGAGCCAAGTCCTGAGAAAAACTTTGAATGAATTGTTCCCTTATAAATAGATCTGACAGAGCTTTGTACGTATCTTCTATCTCAGCCATCTCTGTCCATCTATTGAAATATCTCCTTAGCCTAGCGATGAACTGGAATACAGTTTCGTCATGTAATGGCTTGCTATCCCTGAACTTCAGCCTGAACCCCTCTTCGGTCAGCTGATAGCGTTTCAACACAGCTTTCTTTAATGCTGTGTAATCGTTGGCCCCTTCTGGAGGCATGCTTGTATACACTTCCAAACCTTTGCCAGTTAATAGTGAGCTTAAACTCACAGCCCATGTGGATTCATTCCACTTCTGGCTCTTGGCAAAGCGTTCAAAACGTTCTATATAAGCGTCCATATCATCTTTGGACTCTTCAAACTTTGGCAGCTTAGGTCGCAACGACTTGCTGTTCACAAACTCTGTTGTTGATGCAGCCTTGTCACCCAACTCAGCCTTTAGACGGAGAATCTCCATCTCAATATCCTTCATCTCAAGCTCATATCGCCGTTGTTCATCAAGCTGCTCCTTCTGAAGCAGCGCCTCTTCCTTGCGAATCTGGGCTTCACGTTCTAGACGTTGAGCTTCGATCTCTTGCTGCTCCTTCTGAAGTATTCTTATATGTGATATGGTAGACAACTCTGTACTACCAGATACCATTAGATAGTCCTTGAAAGAAAATATTTTTAAGTGAGTTTACAATACAAAATAATGTTATTTACAATTACAACCATCATAAAATTTATACTTACAGATGAATTTGATCTTCAGCCCTTACAAACAACAACAACACACTGGTCATAAACTGGTCTGGCCAGGTACCACTATCTTCATACGACACTCCCGTGACTGTAAACTGTGAATAACAACATGGGATTAGCTTATGCTAGTATTCACTGATAAAACATGCACAGAAAAGTGTAGGAAATGTATCAGCCATATTGGATCCAATCGAACAATCAGTTCAACTTGCCGATTCTTACTAAATACAAGTAAATAACACATCTCAGCCATTGCATCAAATTACCTGATTAACTCTATGTATTGAATATCTTAAAGCTAAATATTCTAAATGAATGATTGACATAATTAAAATTCATGAATTGCTGTCAGTGATTTCAGCATTTCTCCTTCAAACATGGCGCAATGAATTTTTTCCGCCAAAGGGACATAATAAGAGTATAAGAACCCAAAAAGAAGGAAAGCACAAGTAACAGAAAGAGACAGTAAGTCAGTCTATTCCACAGGTCAACAATTGTGACTCTGTTACATTAACAAACTGTAAGAAACACATTTTCCGCTGCCGATAGTTTTGCTCAGAGGCCAGCTGTCTCTATTGAAAAAGACCACAGGAGGTTGAGGTTGGCTTTTTCTCAAAACAACCATTACATTCCATTGGCTAGAGTCAGATCAATCCTGTTAACTGATGAGTCGAATATTTGTGTTACCTTCAATGAAGGCAGGAGACGTTTTTGGCGGAAGGAAAATGAGAGTTTCAAAGCCTGTTACATTCTGGGACACGATTAGTTCTGTGGCCCGTCAGTACTTGTTTGAGTTGGGGTCTCCTCTGATGGTTCCACTGACTTGTACATCATCAAAAAGTGTCTTTTGACTGGTGTTTGCTATCGAGATGCGACCTAATGCTGATGCTGGTGACAAAGACTTTTTGATTATGGACGATAACGCCGTTCGCACCGGGCTCGTGTTGTTAATACGAGGTACAGTCAAAAAGTTCCAGGACTGTCATGATATCTGTTTTTTTACGCACGATTTAGTAATTAAATATATGTCATAAAATACAACAATTCCACTACAAGAACATATAAATATATGTAAAATATACAAACATAAACATGTTTTCTGATCTATTAGAATAGCCCACTGTGTCATGTACGGAGCACTTCCGCGATGTCGTGACGTTCATATGACGTTTGCAAGGGTTGTTTTCATTTCATCTGTCAGCAGAAGAGGAACCCGGCGCGCACATACCTTATTCATGTTCAAGTCCTGGGTCACTATTTTATGGACAGTTCCATGACACAGACCGACAGTGTCAGCAATATCATCTAGAGAATTGCGCCAAACAGTTGCTAGGACGTCCTTATTCTTTTTGACTAAGCGAGCATCATTTGCCGGCCTCCCGCTTCATGCAATATCCTCAATATCCGCCCTACCTTTCCGGAAACGTTTGTGCCACTCAAACACAAGAGTCCTGGAACAATTAATAACACCATCCTTCTGTTTCATGAATTTCTAAGTATCAGTCGGGGTCATACAAGACATCGCAGAGAATTGAAACACTGTCCACGGCTCCGTACGTTCAATAAACGTTGTCATTTTCTTGCATCAGAATATTAACACGGCGGAAATTATACTTCACAAAATGGCGATACGTCAGCCGATCACGCTGAAATTTTGAAATTGGTTGCTAGTAACGTTCCGTTGATGTCGTGCGGAAAAATCCAGAAGTTTTGGCGCAGTGATTATGAGACACTTCAAAAAGAATATAGTCAAATAAGGCAAAAAACTTAAGTGCTCCTGTTTATGGTTGTGAACATGCTAAATATGCAAAAAATAAAATTAAATACTTGTTCAAACCTACTTCTTCATAGCTGTTGATATTAGATTTAAATAGAAATACATGCATGATAGATTTTATGAGGATCCGACGTCAATAATTTGGTTAAAAGGACCAGTCCGGGAACTTTCTGACTGTACCTCGTAAGTACATTGAACGCGAACGACTAGCCTGTCCAGTCTCCTGAACTAAATCCATTATTGCCTGTAAGAAAGAGGCAATATATGCATATCAGGAATCGCAACACAAAAAAACACAGTCCCCCCCCCAACGATGGATTAGTGCGCTGCCAGCACAACCAAATACCCGGGAGGACCTCGCACACTCATTGGGGAGTGGGTAAGAATTCTTCCTCCTGCAATCAGGAAACTGATTCGCAGCTTCAATTCCAGATGTAGGGCTGTTATTGACGCTAGAGATGGTCACACACGATATTAACTTTACTTGGTGTATGAATTTCAAGATGTACAAGTGCTGTTGGATAACTTTCATACCCCACCCAACGAAATGCAAACGTTCAAATTTCAGTTGTGACCACACCTTTTTGTCTCACCGTGTTTACCATTGATGTTCGTTATCACGTAATTCATTCATCGATGAACCTCGGGGTGTTATTAAATGCTGTTATTATGTCATCTAGGCACCAGAACTCTACACAACAATTTTCTCGCTTCACCAGCGGCTTTTATGATTACCTCCTCTTTAAACGCCTTAAATTAACATAGATCTCTTTAAACGCCTTAAATTAACATAGAACCTGAAAATTAAATCAAAATCTATCGAGAGGAAACAAGTTTACAAAACTGTATCAATCGATTTTAAAAGAAAAAAACAATGTAGTTAACCGAACTGTTCCTTCATGTTTCATTGATACATTATGATGTATTTTGTTAATCAATTGATTCTTTAAGTTGGATGTGGTCGATTTTAACGTTCTATGAAATCTCAACTGAAAAATTTTTTTAAAACATTTTATTTCAGAAGAAGCATAACACAATAGTTTCGAAGCTCATATCACAATTCACTAAACTTACATTTAAGTTAACATTTTAATAAACACGATCATAATTTTAAAATTAATGTCTGTTTTGTATTTTCAGAAACTATTTTAGTTTCTGATACTATGTAATATAGGATAGTCTATTTAGACGTTTTTTTTATAGAAAATAGAAACCGAAACGAGCGCAGGAGTGAATTTATGACATTAGAAGTTGCCCTACATTTGTAGCCATGCGCACGTGCAATCAAAACTAGATCGATTTATTTTGTTCTCTGTAAGATAGAACATAGAAAAGAGTTCTATTGAAATAAATCGCTCAGGAATTTGAATTTGTATAGCTTCTGATTGGCTACAAACGTGTGGCTACATCGAATGTCAAAAATCATGTCATCAATATTATAACAAAGGAAAACTAAATTTAACCTCTTCTGGTATTTTAGAAAACATGTCGCGATCATACGTCGATAACTCGATGAACAGGAGTCTGGGTCGTGTTGATATGCCCGTTGGAAGTATGCCGGTCTCCAGAGGGTCCAGTAGTGGCGGTGGAATAAGCAGCGGCAGTGCTGGTGGCGGCAGCAGCAGAAACAGCGGTATAAGTTCGAACAGCGGAACAAGTAGGTATCTTAAACGCATTTTTGTCTGAAAGAAACATGCGTTTGTTATTAAGATGTACAAGTTGTAGGTATGCCAATTTCTTAATTACAAATGATATTGTCGAATCCGGGGCAAAGATGTGTGAGCAGTTATATGCATTTTCATAACTTCCCACGGATAGGCTCAATCGAAGCAAGTATGTCTTTTTTATAATATAAATCAAACTTTGAAATATAGTCCATAAGGTTTTAATCCCTCTGCTTTTTTCGGGTCCGTTTATATCTCACACCAGGCTTTTATTATCATAAATTCCGCTTTATTCGTAGTCAGTGTTCCTGTTTTTTTATTTTGTTAATGGATTAGACTCGTCATGTACAGACGCAAAAAGTCTAAATAACTGAAATTTGTTTGAAAACAGACTTTACTATTTTCTACCATTAATTCTTAAATTCTTAAATACATGTAGAACATCTCATGCACAGGTGTTTAACACAGAACAGAGGAATAATTAAATTTTCGATCGATACTCGATTTTCAAGATAAGCGCAAGCTGACTTTTCAAAAAATTGTTTACATTTGGGATCGTCAAAAAAGGTTGGGGTTTATTCACCTTATGACCTCTTATAATTTTCAGAGAAATTGATATAAAATTCGGTGTGGATAGACTGATAACGATTCCATTCTAGCAAAAGAAAACAAAATATATGTTAGAGTTTATGTTGTGTAGACCCCCTTTTTCGGGGGGGGGGGGGGGGGGGGGCTGCCAGTTAATACAAATTTTGAGAAAACAAAGTCCGTCTTCAAAGCACATGTGATCTGTACAACTGATTTCACTGAAAAATATTGCGTTTGCTCTAAAAGTTATGTAATCACACATTAATCATATGATTGATTGTGTTATTAATTATTTATTGTAAAATGTGAATTCCTTGAGAGTTCATAACCGCGATGCCTCCAATATTGCTTAATTTTAATAAAACTGGTTTCATCGGGAATTATTATATTCTTTTACAATGTAAACATTGTTCCTTTAGTAACACTCCATTCACGACTTTCGACTTGACCAACCAATTAAATACCTCTAAAACTCAAAATATGTAACAAAAACTTTATGAAATACTTTGCTGTATTTGAGTTAGCATCTGGACAGTCGACTGAAAACAATAAAGAACGGGCAATTGACACTAATATGACGGACTATGCAATAGCAATAACGGAATATATGGTACATGTAATACCACAAAAAAATGTTTCAACAACAGATAGAATAAGTTATCTATTTTAGAGACCCAAACTCAAAGAAACTGTTAGACGTTCATGAATGCTGTCTTTTATATAGCCATCCTTTGCACTTTCACTGACCCACCGTCCGTGCCTCTTAAAAAGTCTGTCTTTCACACCATTGTTAGCCGCTATTGTAGCACCTCCCGATCTCAACGAATGAAGACAATATTTCTTAACATCATCAACATGAGGCTCGAGAGCTTCTAATAAAATCTCTCTCAGATAAGTTTACGACATTCTCTTGTTCGCCTTTCTAGATTTGTAACCGTTTTTAGTAAAACTTATATTACAAAACAAATAATCCTCGTCAGATAACTTGCCCCATAGAATTTACTTCCTAACATTTTCAACTGGGCATAACTTCGTATTTGTTTTGGCAATCAATATCCATGCACCATCCCTATACTTATCTGTTTTACTACTTGCTATAACAATAGCCATATACGAGTCATAAACTACAATATCAGATATAACTTCGGGTCCGTTTATATCACACACCAGGCTGTTATTATCATAAACTTCTCATAAACCCAGCAAACGCCACTAAAAAGCACAAACCATGCGCTGACTTTTAATATTTTCAACAACATATAATCGATCATACACTTTATGTAAAAGATTTATATCTATCGGTTCTTTTCTCTTTTGAGGTTTAGCCAAAATCCTCTTTGATGCCTCCAAAACATTAACTACTATCTTAGAATCAGTAAGTGATACCAGACCGTATATTTCATGAAACCATTTTATGGAATAAAAAGCAGCAATAACAGTTCTTGATGAATTAGCAGTTTGAAATAAAGATGCTAAATCAATAGCTACTGTCAGAGTCTTAGCGGGTAAAGTGTCGCCACTCCCCAACCCATTACACAACGCCCATTTATGAAAACGCATAAAAGCACTTTTATATTTAACGTCTGTACTGTGTGCGCATGACTGGCGAAGTAGTTCCGGGAGTAGGTCCACTTTCTCAACTAAAGCCCTGATCACAACCCGCCGTGCGTCTTTTTTGACCGTACGTGTTCTGCGGAGGCTACGTTCGTTGCGTGTTTTAGTCGGTCGTGGCAAGAGCAAAGAGGACGCACGTTACACGCAAGATGTGAGTACGTGGCCCGCACGCCACGTCTAGGAGTAAAAGGTTGCGTGCATCGTACGTTCCGTAGGTGGTGAGTTGTGCGTGCTTACAACGCAAGATCTCCGTGCGATTTCCATGCCGTCGTACGGAGGCCGTACTGCTCACGTACGGTGTTCTTACTCGCTCGCCCGTTGTAACTGCGTGCAAGTGCGGCGAACGTAAGTTTATTTCGGTCGCGGTTGGGTGATATATATAAGGACGAACTATCGATACTCGAAATATTTTACACACCGTACGTTGTGAGTGCGGAGCACGTACGTGCTCTGTACGGTCCGCCTGAGTTCTGTGCGCGTTTTGGACGGTTGAACTGAGGAAGCACGGAAAACGCACGGACCACGCAATGACTCGCAGAGGCAGTGCGTTATGCGCTCGTGGACGTACAGGGCACGCACGTCACCGGTACGGGTAGTGAATCCGTAGCCCGCACGCAGCTCGAACGCAGAGAAAGTTTTGCATGCACTAAAAATGCTACGGCGTCTCTGCGTGCTCCCAAATCCGTACGGAGGAGGTACTCACCACGTACGGATCACTGAATTTGGTCCACGTTTTTGCACGTAGACAGCACGCACTTGCACGTACGGCGATTGTGACCGGTGCTTAAGACATCTGGCAGTCCCCTTATATCGTCTTCATGAATCTGGAAAAATAAATGTATAAGTAAACAACTCAATATAGCATGTCAACCGTAAACATATTCAAATCGTACACAAATATATACTAATACCCATTAAATTATCGTTTGGAACAATTTGCGTCTATTTTTGCAATACTGCATCTGTATGCGATTCCGCATGAAAATTACACATATAGAACATTATCGAAATACGTATTCAGACGATAACGTCTTTTTGCAATACTGCTTTTCTGCGATACCGCATGTTAAAAGATTTAACTACAATATGTGTAGTATCATAATGTTACAATCAAAACTATATCGTGCGATACCACATCAAATCAATTTATACAATTCTCCATTTGTGTTTTCAAAATACAATTATTAACTGCCATCTTTTCTGACTATACTGTCATTATCCATCAAAGGGAGACAACATCTCGTAAATTGTAATTCTCTGTTAACAAGTTTATTTCCCTTGACTATAGTCAACTTGAATTCCTAACATTCTGAATTTCAAATCTGTATTACCAAACATCCCATCTCCATTCTTACACTTTATATAAAACTTCCTCTGAGTAGGTAAGTCAAACCAGTCAACGACTTGTTTAATAAATACACCATTAGGACATAAAAATCCCCAGAACAAAGCTGATTGCCAGCATAGGCATACTAATACCCCTTTTGCGCTGTCATGCTCCATTTTCTTTATGACCCTATGAATAACTGCTACGGGAGGTACAAATAATCCTGATTGATCTCCCCAGTTTTCTGCAAACGCATCTATGCCAAAACAATTAGGGTTCCAAAATCTTGAATAAAATTTTGGCAGTTTTGTATTATAATACGATGCAAACCAGTCTACATCAAGCGTACCAAATCTATCAACCAACATTTGCAAAATATCATACGATATTCCCCAATCATCAAAATCTGACAATCTTGACAGATAATCCGCTCTGTCATTTTCTGACCTAGAAATCCACTCCATTTCTAATGAAATTGAATTTTCCATACACAACTGAAATATATGATAAGCAACATTTTGTAAATCCCTTTTCATAGATCCCTTAACCGCTATCGATCTAACACCCTGGTTATCTGTATACCATTTAACCCTTTGATGCTTCAAAATATGTACCAGCGACAATAACACCCTGTATACAGCAACTAATTCTCTCCAGGTAGATGACTTGAGACTCTCTTCACATGACCAGGTACCTTGCGAGACCCCGATAACAGTATTAACTTCATACCCTCCGTAACCCACTGAACCAGCATCCGAATACACTACTTTAGTGCATAAAAGGGACTGTTTCAAATCTTTCGAATTTAATAATGACACATTTTCATTCCAAAAAAAATCAATTGCTGCAAGCTTTCCTCACTCATATATATATATATGAATCCCAACAACGGGCATTCAAAATATCTGCACTTAAATATCTCGTCATTATTTGAGAAATATTACATATGACACCGGACATAGAAATAAGTTGGCCGACTATACTGGCAATTTTCCTGACTGGAACACGAACCTTCCTCCTTACTGAATCTATCAACTCATTAATAGTAGAATATGCCTTGCATAATCTACGATTTGGTATAGAAAGAAAACCTTCTTAAGTATCGAAGTTGCAACCTAAAAATTCCAAATTCCGAACAGGTAACCATATACATTTCGTTGCATTTGGAATTAACCCAGAGTTCAGTATATCAGTCTTGATTATGGACCCTTATCTCAGAGTACTCTCATAAGAACGCGAACAACCAAGTCCATCATAAAAACATCGTGACAGATAGGCCCTCTGAACGCCATTTCCGTAATAACGGTCTGCATAGCTTACTAAACAAACAACAAGCGCTAGATAATCCAAATGGCAAAACCAGAAATTTCAGTATGAGCTCAAAAATGTCAACAAAATGGTAGGCAATCGTCAAATAAAACTTAACCATAAAATCACCTTTCTGAATCAATGTTAATGCAATTTTAATATCTTCATATTTGACTGACTGCTTCCATACATGTTTATTTACTACTCTCAAATCTAATATTAAACGTTTTTTTGCCAGTATTTTGAACTGATACTGTTAATGGGTTTACTTCATGTAGCGGTTCGTTGCAAATTTCAATTAAATGCCTGTCTAACAAACCATTAATAGCTTCAAAAAAAATTCTGGTTCTAAAATGACAGACTTATTGTTTTTTAAATGCGTTTTTTTTTCTGGTAAAGAAAACAATGGAATCTTATAACCGCTCTCAATAATATCTAATATAAAATCATTTGCAACTATATTTTTCCAAAAATCTAAATGCTCTTTGAGCCTACCTCTCACAATAATTTGCTTCTGCCCTTGCTCGTACTCGACAAAATCATGGGTAAAACGTTCATAATCATACTCATCTTTTAGTTTCATAGTGTCAGTGTCATTTCCGCATACTGGATTGCTGGCCTTTGGTTGCGCCTGTACGCACATAGGGACAGTTTCGCCGGAAATGGTTGGTTTCTCCGCAGGCAAAACATGGTCCAGGAGCTGCGGAACTACCGATACCGGTTGCGTTGCCGAAACCGGAAGTACCACCGAAACTGGAAAAGACGTCGTTGCTGAAACCGGTAGAGGTGCCGAAACCGTTGCCGTAGGGCCAGTATGGAGAGTATTGGGTACGCAAAACGACCTCTTTCCCTTTAGCGGGAAAAGACTGCTGGCCAATAGCACGGCTGTTATTACCAGAGCTGGCAAAAGAACCCTTGCCTCTCGTAGCCGAACGTTTCTTTTTAAGAGCTCTGCCTTCTGCACGATTAATCTTGTTTTCGTCATCGCTGTCACTAGCCACAGGGTTGTTTTCGTATTGCCTCACCGTTTCTCAACCACCAGCTGAAGAATCTGCTCTCATGACAACTTATTTCTCTTCTTTAATTTACCAGCGAGGTCTTCAATTAATTCACTGCAATATTCAAAATTACTTTTGTCCAACGCCCACGATGCTTGTTTTAACGCTTTCAAAAGTTCGCTATTAAACTGAAATTTTACTTTATTGCCCTCGAATCTCCATTTAATGTCGTGTTCTGTTTGTAATTTTTTCACTTGATTAGAAACAGCAATGTTGCTACTTTTTACCTTGCTTTTCAAATCACTCAATTCTGTCAATATAGTGCTCAACTGCGATTGAACTGGATTAGAATTGTCCTCCGCAATGATTTCATCCATTGTCCAGTATTCACACAAAAACCGAATATACATCAATCCGCCCACGTGCAAGTTACCACGCCGAAGATACAACGCCTAATGGTAAAATTAATTTTGTGTGAACTACCCGACTGTCCAAAGCTGAATGACCAATTTGACAAATTTAAACAATTTCTCGTGCGTATCTTACAACGCTCCCTAGCGTTCATTACATTTTAACCAAGAGAAATTAATTTTCTTCTTATTCGATTTCACTCAAACGAAGAAAATTACATTACTTTAGACGATTCTTTAGCTAAAGTTAATTCACCGTGTCCAATCGTTCACTATAGGTCCCAAGAGGAGATCGCGAATTTGCGATGACCATCGTTTAAAGTTAATATAGTAGATCAGAATAGGTTTTATCGTTATGTGATAAATGCATTTTCAAAGAAATGCGAGACGATGTACTGACCACAGTACCCAATTCCCTCTTGAAAAAGCGGTCTATCCATGCGTTCTCCTCCTGGGACCTATAGTGAACGATTTGACTCGGCGTAATTTGTGGCCACAGAACTAAAAGGCTATTAGGCAGCAAATTACATTTTATACGTTTAACAATTTTTTTAACACTAATGATCCTAAATCAGTGGTTTCTTGATAAAGCAGAATAAAGGTTAATGAAAATACAATGGGGACTGAGGAAAAAGCAAATTTGATGTATTTTCACTGAAATTCAGAACAGATCACTTCTGAATACGAATAATTTCAAGAACAGTTAAGCCATACAAGAAACATTTATCGTAATATATTGTGCATTCTATGAAAAACCCTCCTTGCAGGGGACAAACATAAGTAAAGAATAAAAAAAGCAGGACATTAAACAAATTTTGGGGATAGGTACCCATACACTTCGGAAGGGGAATTTTGTTTCGTGTTAAGACATAAATTGGAATTTTAAGTCATATTCAACCGCTATCGATCTAACAACCTGTTTTCAAATACTGATTACAATAGCTAGTATATTTTGTGCCTTTAGACTCTACACTTAGAAATCAACCAATTCAGCAATGAAGTTCATTTTCGGGAATCCATTTCAATTTTATTTTAGATTTTGGGAAAAAAAACATATTATTTTGAGAGGAGAATGATGCCCATACTGGGCCTTAAAATTGCAAAGAAAGTGCCCTGAATAGAAATGAATGTATACGTTATTTATATGAACATATAAGTTTGAAAATAATTTTACTTACTCTGTTAGAGTGAGTAAATCAATTATTCTCTAATGTTCTATACATCACATAATCAACAACAACACCATATTTAGGAATAAGGTTTCGTATTTGCCAGTACTTATATTACAATAAAATTAAAGCGGTTTTTTCTGGAAATGTGCTTTGTTGCTGTACATCTGGATCTGTCATCTCAAGGCTGTAAGTCTATTCTGTAAAGAGACTAAAACAGAATTGAATAAAATATTATCAATAATGTTACAATGAAACATCTTCAATAAATGTGTTTAACAACATCAAGGATTAATTAAGGATTGACATATAACTGTCGTGGCTTGGTTTAGGCTAATGTTTAATAATAACATTATACGCAAACCTCAATTAGAATTACTGAATATGAATAAACGCTATTTTTTACCCGTCTACGAGCGCAAAAATTTTATGACATTTAGACCATCATATAAAATACTACAATAAAGAAAATTAAATAACATTGATAATTCTCCAACGACTTACGCCCCCTTAATAAGTATGTAATCAACAAAGCTGGGAGTTCGCCAACGAGTTACCTCCCTTTGAAACGTCTATTGTAAAAAATGTTAGAAATTTACAAACTAGTAACTTCCCTTTAAAACGTATATTGTCACCAATGATGGGAGTTCGCCAACGAGTTACCTCCCTTTATACCCAATGTCCTAACTTCGTCTGTATCGTCGGCATTTATAGATGTATTAAGACAGTCAAAATTTCTAATAAAATTACAACAATTTTAAACATGTTAAAATGAAGCATCCATAATAAACATGCATAATATTTTTCACAAATTTTATCATTTTGAAATTAAGAATCATCAATAAACTTGTTTAATATTCTTAACACTATCATTTCAAAATGCACGTTGTTTTAACATTTCTTAAGATCTAAACTGGTTATGTCCTTAAAAAAACGGCGACTACTATTACAAAGTTTAATAACGCAGACACTTTAACAATAGCAGACCCGAAGGGTGGGTGGGTGGGTCATTCCCACTTATCTCGTGTGTTTTGTCCAATATGTTGTAGTCGTCTTCAATCATGACTGGCAAATATGAAAACCTCGAGTGCAGATAGAGTAACATTATTGCCTTATATATCCTTTACACCTCGAAATTCTCGTGTATTCTCCCGCCAAGTCACTAAGCATAACATTACCGTAATAAACATAAAACCGTATTTACTTCACTAAACACCAGCACAAATATGTATATCCCAAACGAGAATAATTTTATTTACTCACTCTGTTAGAGTGAGTAAAACAATTATTCTCTAATGTTCTATACATCACATAATCAACAACAACACCATATTTAGGAATAAGGTTTCGTATTTGCCAGTACTTATATCGAGTTAAACAAAGAGAGAACTTCCCTTGATACATTATACCTTCAACAAAATGATGTGTCGACAATAAGCATCCGCGTCTGTCGCATTCATGATAACGAAGATGTCGTACCAGTTCATCATCAAGTAGAAGACCATTTAAATAATCTTTAACAAAATGATGCGTCGATCTCAAGCATCGGCTGCTTTAGCAATCATGATAACTGAGTTGTCATGTCAGTCCTTCAACAAGTAGGAAGCTGTATACAGATAACCTGAAATAACCTACAGTATTTGCCAAAAATCGAATTTAAAAAAGCTACAAACACTGTCAAATTAATTAATGGCAAAAACTGTACAATGACCTGACCGTCGGATTTACAAAATCCGACTGCTAAGTCACACACCCTCAATAGGGCAAAAACAGACCATCTCAGGTCAAACACAGACCATCTCAGGTCAAACACAGACCATCTCAGGTCAAACACAGACCATCTCAGGTCAAACACAGACCATCTCAGGTCAAACACAGACCATCTCAGGTCAAACACAGACCATCTCAGGTCAAACACAGACCATCTCAGGTCAAACACAGACCATCTCAGGTCAAACACAGACCACATTCCTGGGTCAACAACCTAACCACATGGTTAGAATCTGAAAAATCAATAAATCAATAATCAATTAAACATACCTCAATCAGCGAATCAGTCAATCAATCAATCAATCAATCAATCAATATATCAATATATCAATCATTGAATCAATCAATCAATTAATCAATCGATAAATCACTCAACCAAATCAATCAAGTCAATCAGTCAACCGATTAATCGATCTATCAATTAAATAAATCTATTAACAAACACTCAATATGCTAACGAACCATTCGCTAGGTTACATGATTTCAATGAAATAAACATTAAATCATTCTGTCTTAAGTTACATATAAAAGCTACAAACAGTCAAACTCGTCTAGGTTTAACGCGAGAGAATTGGTTTAGATATAGAATAGATCTGACATACGTTTAAACGATAATCAATTCAAACTTAACTCTTAATCTTTTTGAAGTTGAAAGAAAAAATTAAATTTCCTGGAGTATAAACCAAGACAAATGGAATGGATAGTCTTTCAACAAATAATTATCAACACAATTTATTTATATAATGCTTAGCAATATCAAAATTCAAATAAAACATCAATGCTTATTAAAAAAAGTTCGATGTAAAATATAAATATTAAACAATAATGCCTATAATCATAGGGTTAAAGACACCGATAATTTGTATCGAAGAGTATCTTCAACGTAACCATCTTGGCAATGCCACTTTCCAACTCACAAGACTTAAATAATTGTATAACATTTATTTTCCAATTCGCTTCAACCGAACGAATATAAATTATTTATACCGTATTCTAGTTATTCATAGATTAAGTTATGACAATAGGAATAGTCGTATAGAATTGCTATATCATACCCGAAAAAACATCAACAAAATGTTGAAACATCGATACTAAACTGTAACCGTTTGAATAATGGTATCTCAAAACTGTAAAACTTTCTAAAATTCACCGATAGTGCGAAAGTTTAATGCTGACCATATCAATATTCCAATTGGAAAACCTTTAACAACACGCAAAATTCAAGCCGACATATAATATGGTGTAATATAAATCGATCGGTTATTGTAAACTTATGTTAAGAAAGTAATCATAAATATATATATGTATATATATTTCTGGCACTAGCAAAAGTAATGTATGCAATTCGAAAATGAGTAATGCTACCAGTTATTTTCTCGTTAATTCTACAGACTGCTATAATATTGGATGTAAAAATTAGCCAATATAACATACATGTATTAATTAAATGAACGAGATTTGATCGAAAGAAGAAATTACTCCTATCAGTTTTCAACATCACAAATAAAAGAGTTTAAAATTTTGTATCGTTTCCGTCGTTTGAGACTAAAATAGAGTAAATGCTTAATTCTAAAATAAATTGATAAGCAGAAGTAAAGATGACCAAATTTCAATTTGTGACGCACGTGTATACATGTACACTTGATAAAAGGTACAACAGCTTTCTTGAAATAATTTCTCATGTCATCCAAGGAACTTTCCTAATCCACGTTCAGTCTTACGCGAAGTTATAGTTACAGGAATGAATGTGAGCTACTGATCTTAATGTAATAATTAAAAATAAACACAAAGAATATAACTATTATAATATTTGAACGGATCGAGTAAGTTGTACCTCGTCATTTTAACAGATGCCAGCGCTTTCACTATTTCCAAGGTTTCACTGAATGTTTGAAGACAAGAAATGTGCACTTATTTCACGTTTAATATATGTATAAAGAAGAACCGCTATGTATTAATGACACGAATTAAACTATTAAATATAATAAGAAAACATTCGGTACCTGTTAGCTACCTTGAATGATCAATTGCGTTTATTATTAATTTATTTTATAGCATTAAATCTACAAATAAAGCTGGTACCGTCATTTCCTCGAATCCACGCGTCAGACTGTATATTCACTTTGTTCTTACGTATCACGACCATTGTGCCACAACACCCACCAAAGCAAACTCCGCCCTTCATAGCTTATGTCGAAGAACTGCAGAACTTTCCATAGCATTAAGTGATATGCTGGGCTCAAACTGGCATAAAGTTATAAAAATCGATGAATTGTTGACCTGAAACTAAATATCATACTAATTATTTTCAAGCTGTTAGCATTTAAATAAACGAATGTCAATAATGAAAAGCAAAACAAATCTTTAAACGGGTTGGATGCTGAAAGACGCATACCAAATTTCAATAAACGATCTATTTGCCTGCAGAAACCGATGATTCAGTCCGCTCGACTAAGCAGTCACTTGAACATCAATGTCTTCCTGAACATCAATGTCTTCTTAAAATCATATATGAAAAGTCAACCAAGCAATACACTTGTTTAAAAAACCGTAAATGTATTAAACACTTGAAAATTATAAAATCATGTTTCAATAAAGTCGTAAGTCAGCTATAGAAGAATACAAGGCTCTATATATCAATTAGAATATCCCCCAGAACATGTATCATTTATTTCGAATTAGAGAAAAGCAAGGCCTATTCAATTCGTACCGGATTCGACACTCTTAACGTGCTACTGAATACGTAATCTGAATAACAACAAGCCTGAACAAATGTACAAAAATTATGTTTTCATCATCACTGTTTGCAAATTATCAACTAAAAGTAACGTTCATTTACATTCCTGTATGTTTCTAAAGTTCAACGTTTAAACTTTACATTGACTAGTCAATTCGTTATAAACTTGCACATTTTGCGATGAGACCTCAATTGCAACACCGAAAACATTAACAGCTGTTGTACGGTTACTAGTATTGTTCTTCAATTTTATCCCCCACATTCCGTAGGCCGTAACCGCATATTGCAGATGTCTTTGACAAGCCGATTCGAATCGTAAGTTAACCGTTTAAACTCTCAATACTAAAGCCGTCAAGCATAATCAGTACACAAAATTGAATTATCAAAAGAAAAAGAAATACAAACGCATTTCCAGAAATGCAATCACTTAGTCTAGGATACATAATTCTAGAACGTCGACTCTGTAATCCCCATGTTCTTCATACAGTAATCATCACAAGGCTTCCATTACAACTACTACTTTAGGATATATCATTCAGGAATGCTGACTCGGTATTCCTTCATTCATCATTCAGCCACCATCATGAGGCTTTCAATTTAAACCTGAAAAGATCTGTGCATTTCAATATCACAAGGAAATTGCTAGTCTACGAATAAAATAATTTTCTTTTCCCGACATTGTCCAAGCAAGTGAAATCTAATTTCAAAATGATCAATCTATATAAACTTCATCCAAGCTAAGCTTAAAAGCTGGAATAATTTAATGAGATACATACTGTTCAATGGCATATACATATATAAAATATGCTATATAAAATGTATGTGTCCTTTATCGCTAAAGTCTAATCGCAAAGATAAAAAACAAAAATTCATATTGTACCATATGTGTCAACAAAACAAATTATAAAATTGTTAATGAAAGATTATCCTTCTATTACACAGTGCTCTTTATTACATTTCCATTTGCACCGTATAAACGTAATATCAAAATTATTATTTATGAAAGACGTTTTCCTTCCTAAGCTCTGAAAACTGACAAGATGAAAACAGATCTGACAAAATAATTTGTCACCGGGTTCCGAATATCGCATTTCATCACAACGAAATACCTTGGAACATACATGTAAATTATTACGTTAAACCATGAAATAGTAAAATTATTATGACATAAACAATACTATTATAATAAAACATGAACTAAATGAAGAACCTACATATACTATACGCCATAATTTGTTGTTGTTTAAATAATAAAGCACAAAAATTCCTATTTTACCTCAATAAAGTTTAGGCTTTAAGCACGCTATGCATCGGTTAACTAATATTCTTTAAAAAATATATATCAATTATTTAAATAAAACACTGACAATATAGTAACTATACGTCATGCTATGATACCGAGTAATGTCACGTGGCACCCTCAATCGTACTGAAACTACATACAAGTTATCAAATAAAAAAACAACGGCTAACTCCGGGCCCACCAGTTTAGTAATTGCGACGTCTAGGAGTAACCCAGTTAAGCAAGTAGCCGAAATACAAAGAAAACAATAATTTATCAAAAGATAACTGAATTATATAAACTGACCTTAAAACTCCTCTTTGAATCACCATTAAGTTTGTCGTCGAAGTATCTTTCAATACACAAAAGCTCATTCCCACTTATCTCGTGTGTTTTGTCCAATATGTTGTAGTCGTCTTCAATCATGACTGGCAAATATGAAAACCTCGAGTGCAGATAGAGTAACATTATTGCCTTATATATCCTTTACACCTCGAAATTCTCGTGTATTCTCCCGCCAAGTCACTAAGCATAACATTACCGTAATAAACATAAAACCGTATTTACTTCACTAAACACCAGCACAAAAATGTATATCCCAAACGAGAATAATTTTATTTACAGCGAGTACTCCAAAGACGTATGTAGACAATGCGATGAATAGAAGACTGGACAGAGTTGGGGAGCCCAGAGGAAGTATGCCGGTCTCAAAAGGCGCAAGTGGTAGCCAAAGTAGTGAACGCGGCAGAGTTTATGCTGATAATGATTTCAACAGGAGACATGAAAGAGCCGGGAAGCCAATGGGCTCGGCCGTTATATCAAAATCTTCAAGCTCTATGGGTTCTAAGGATGATGGCCATCAAACCGGTACATATGTTGATAACGAATACAATCGGAGACGCGGCAGGGTAGGAGAACCTAAGGGAAGCAAGCCTGTTTCAAAATTATCAGGAGTTGTAAGTTCCACTAGTGGTCAATCACATGATGGGGTTGAAGTCTACAAAGACAACCCTTTCAACCAAAAGCTCGGGCGAGTGGGAAAGCCAGTAGGAAGTATGGTTTATAATAAGGCCACCAAGACCACGACTGAAAAATTGTATAAGGATACGAAATATAACCGCGACCGTGGTAGGGTAGGGAAGCCCTTGGGATCCCTGCCAAGCAAGAAAATTAATAAGACGACAGCAGATATAAAAGAAATCCTGGATTGGTTACAAGGATATAAGGTAAGTTACTGGCTGTCTTAGATTAAACGGCTTCGCAACAAATGTTAGGTTATGAATAACTAAATTCTTGGAATTTATTTTTCACCAAATTAATTGAAAAGCCTGGTTAAACGTTTTTAATGAGCCTCAGTGTAGATTAAAATATAAATCTCGTTCATTGATCACAACTACACACAAAATAACTATAAATATGTCGAAAAATATTTCTGGTATGAAAAGGGTGACCTTCTGTGTAGCTTTGGTTGATAAACAAGGTAATATTCCACTCAACAAATCAGGACTGGATCCCAATCTGGGAAGAAACAGTTAAGGTACCATTGCCCACTTCATTACACTCTCATCAATAAAAACGAAAATTAACAAAATCACTCCACTTACTGCAAAATTCAATTCAATAACACTTTTAAAAAGCACCATTAGTGTATGTTTATTTTACATGCTTTAATAAGTTATGACAGAAAAATAAAAAAATAGATCTTAAATTCCCTTAAATCATTACTGCATTCAAACACAAAATCTAAGCAAAACAAAACATAAAATGCCGTCGTGAGTAATGTGTTACAGACAACAATCGCGAAAATGGATGACAAACAATAAATATGGAATATTATAGCAGTATGCATTCTAAAGATTCGTATTTTTCGTGAAGGTTATAAAAGCATTATCACGCGAGACCGAAAGTCGAGCGTGATGTATTTTAAATACGCAAATTGCAACGGAAATTTCATATTTTGGAGTTCTCTGTGTGCCGGAAAATTACGACAACCTAGTGTGACGTAGTATATGACGTAATATAGAAAACAGAAAGATGCAAAATAAACAATTGGAAAAGGACATTGTCCAATACAGAATTTCTATTCTGATGAGTTGTATCAATTTAGCGGATTAACTACGTACTATGCTAAAATCATTCATGGGTATATAATAAAATTGTTTATTTCTCTCTTCGAGATTGAAATTTGTTGTCAGTGTCATTTTATGAGAGCATTTAAATTGTTGCTTTTTTGCTAAGCTTTTGTGTTTGGATGTTAATAAAATTTTAGCGATTTATAGGTCTTACCTAAGGCTATTTTGTTTGTTAAATTTTCTTTACTGTTCTAACATTTCTTTATGTATGTACATAAACACGTCAATTACATAGCTCAAAAAATCTAAACAGAGTAGAAGAAGTACAGTACCGTGAACGTTTATTGTTACAAAATTTGCGTCTATTGTGCGTCCGTTTATGGTGTATCGTGCATCCGTTTAACGTGTATAGTGCGCCCGTCTAACGTGCATCGTTCGTCCGTATATCGTGTATTGTGCATCATGTGTCTTTAATTTTATCGTACAACGTGAATAAGTTACTTACATATTCAATTAAATCATTGAATTTCAACCATTCATCTTATATTTTCATAGCATTTTCAAATTTTTAGATATCTCGTACACAAATTTTATGAATCGGCAGTATCGTGTATCGCGCGTATACCATATAGTGCGTCTGTCTATCACGTATCGTGCGTCCGTCTATCGTTTATCGTGCGTCCGTTTTTCGTGTATCGTGCGTTTCGTTTGTAACCTTAAACGTTCACAGTACTTTAAAAACAGAACCTTTGAAAGCTACTAAAGCTTAAAAAACATATTTCAGGCTTGGTTTAATTTATCTGTTCTTTGGCATGAATGTACATAATCTATTACTGAAAACGCTACCTACTGTGCTTTCATTATATTTCGCGTTGGATTAATTTTCGCGTATTTCGCGCTAAGGGATGTGCGCGTAATCAACCCCAAAGAAAACTAACGAGTCAGACATAATTATTACAATATCCAATAGGAGCAACACAACTGCGCGAATTTATCACCGCGCGAAAATGCCTATTCTGCGATATGCGCGAAAATTAGTCCCAGCGAAATTAAATGACACAATATTACTCTCCAGTTCAGAGAGACGCAATAAACACAGTCAAGTAAACTCGTCTAACTTTGATCAATTACAAATATTAATTACATATATATGACTGTGAATATTTGTCTTGATGTTGTTGTATATTTAATATTTGTTTATGACCAGCAAAAGAAAGAATATATTATACTAAGACAAACAACAAGTAAAACACATCTTTGGCGAAAATAAAGAGAATCATGTTTATATATATGAGAATAATTAGTTCGTTGGATACACGCTCGTATATAGTTTGAAACTTGTATGTTTTAATTTATACAATTTTTCAATTAGCCCCCTCCGATCGTCGACGTCTATTACAACGATGTTTTCAGCCAAGCTGAGGGCAAACACAACCGCATACTTGCGGAACAAGAGTGGATGGATATTACGGGATCCAAACAGCCGCCAAAGCTATCAGACAATGCAAGAGAGAATTTTAAAGGCGCAAGTAAGACCACAATCTACGCACATTTTAGCAATTTAAAATGATGAAGTTGGGATAAAATTTAACAGTGTACATATAGAATATTAGGTTACTGTCTTACCAAGCTTGAATTTATTAGGCGAGTCGGAGAAAAATATACAGGGCGAGGCTCTGCCGAGCCCTGTATTTTTTTCGGAGACGAGCCTAATAAATTCAAGCTTGGTATGACAGTAACCTAATATTATATTTATCCTACCACCACTACCTATTTTTCTCTTTTTTTCACTTGAAAGAGATTTTTCCTTGATTTTTAAGAAGAATGAACATCTTTTGTTGGCGTATGAATACATCTGTCCTGGAGACAATATTCTGTACAAAGTCGGCCATTTTGTTTAAATTGTTTTCACTTTTATAATGTGTAGAGAATACTGAAATATCAAAGAAATATGAGGGGTGTCTTTAAGAATTTGAAACAAAAATAGTTTTGCAAAAACCATTGGGAACAGTCGACAAACCTGTCATCATAAACAGCGGGTTTACGGGTCGTAGGATTCCAACATTTCCAATGTGCAACATCCAGTTTCTACTTTTTCCAGCTGATCAGTCTACTTGAAAAAAGCTAGTCTCTGTATTTCCTTGTCCAAAAGAATAGACTCGTTATTTTTTCCTTTCTTCAAGACTTCAGTCAGTTGAAATTTAACACCAGCAACAAAGCCATTTTCAGTTTTTATTTCGAAACCGAAATGGCCTAGACGCAGGCATTGAATCGGGATTTCTTATCTACAAACATATAAATCCATCAGCACAGAAAAAGCAACAATTTAAACACATTTTAGTATAATCCAATCCACAAATATGTCCGAAATTGATTACACACTTGTCATGCCGGAAGGAATATTGATTCTTGAAAATGACATCAGTTTTAATTATCGATAGAGGCTAGAACGGCTCCAGTTTCAAGCGGATTATAATACTAGACTCTCTCGTAGTACAAATAGGACTCTCTCGTAGTGCAAATGGTTCCTTCTCTGTTTGGGAACTTGCAAAAAGAGTAGCATTAGTTCCAGGTCAAGTTTTAGCAAGTATTTTGTGTATCGGAAAACTAGGTCGAAAGTAGTTCCGGACCTGCCCATATATGGACCTGCCTAATAAAGCTTGGGTGCCGTATAAACCTTAAGTTTATTAGGCAGGCCGATTTTCGCGAAATAAATGGCTAGTGGTAGGATAAAAACGTTTATTTTCTCCTAACATTATTTTTGTTACCTTGTTACCAGTTTATTTACAAAAGAGATAGTGTTTATGCTTCTTTTCCTTAAAGTGAATTTTAGAAGCCCGGTTAACTCACATTAAGATGGTAAAATTTAGAAAACCACATTTCAAACTTAATTCAGATCTTTGTCTTTTCTTAAAACGTCTTATATTGCAAGGTAGACGCATCCAGTTCAATTGGAATAGATGAAAAGGGAACTTTGAAAGCCATCGAACACGACAAATATGAAAATACTGCAGGCTCGGTTTGATTGAGCCTGTTCATGGGCAGTAATGGGAATGCTTATTACTGCCCACGCCGCCTAGCCCCGGGTTGAGCGCAACTCAGTAATTACATCATTGAATAGTACAATTTCGATCCATCCCAAACGATGGTATGCATATGGCGGTGAACATGGAACCTTCAATGAGGTATTTTCAGATTAATACCATTCCATGTTCAGCGGCGTATGGTCCCCAGATAAAAGAATGGGTTTGCCCTAAACGAGAAAACAATGGGCGGAACTAAACAGAATAGAATTTTGACAGGGGATCTTAGAATATAAATCCTGCATATCACAGACTACGCCAAGGCAAAATTTAAAAAGCAGGAAGTATATCCTTGGGGTGATTTGACAATATCCAAATCGACATTGGCTGGGATATCGAAACCACCTATCTATAAACTGGCCGAAATATTAAAACAAAAGGAATTTTAGAAGTACTATAAACATAGTACATAAGTAACGTGCTCAACGACCTTCAAAGGACGTAACTGATAACAGCACTGATTGAATGTACGGGGAGACTTTTTACAGCCGCCACACGGCACAAACAACGCTACTGTGATATTGAAATAGATGAAAAGGGAACTTTGAAAGCCATCGAACACGACAAATATGAAAATACTGCAGGCTCGGTTTGATTGAGCCTGTTCATGGGCAGTAATGGGAATGCTTATTACTGCCCACGCCGCCTAGCCCCGGGTTGAGCGCAACTCAGTAATTACATCATTGAATAGTACAATTTCGATCCATCCCAAACGATGGTATGCATATGGCGGTGAACATGGAACCTTCAATGAGGTATTTTCAGATTAATACCATTCCATGTTCAGCGGCGTATGGTCCCCAGATAAAAGAA
Organism: Corbicula japonica; assembly: GCA_038501625.1. Lineage (NCBI taxonomy): Eukaryota > Metazoa > Mollusca > Bivalvia > Venerida > Cyrenidae > Corbicula > Corbicula japonica. The sequence goes on from JAZAYU010000050.1 coordinate 2,505,195, forward strand.
TGGGTTTGCCCTAAACGAGAAAACAATGGGCGGAACTAAACAGAATAGAATTTTGACAGGGGATCTTAGAATATAAATCCTGCATATCACAGACTACGCCAAGGCAAAATTTAAAAAGCAGGAAGTATACTGAAAGGATAAAGAAACGCAGGGTAACAATTGGATAGGCAGGTTCGAAAGCTCATGCTCCACGACGGTTTACACTGAGGCAGTGGAGACAAGTTTTATTCACTTTCGACACATGTTAAGGTGTATCATGACCTAATAACTCAATACACAAAGTTTCACTTTATTTGGAGAACGCGTTCTGAATATATCGGAACAAATGTTACCCTGCGTTTCTTTATCCTTTCAGTATATATCCTTGGGGTGATTTGACAATATCCAAATCGACATTGGCTGGGATATTGAAACCACCGGTTAATATTAATCAAATCTAACGGTTTCTATGTTTCAGTAATTCCATACGAAGAACTAGAGTTAGGAAAGAAAATAGGCTGTGGTGGGTTCGGAAAAGTATATGTTGCAAAGTGGAATGGAATGGTAGTTGCCGTGAAAAAGTTGCTACAATCTAAAATTTCAAGCAAGAGGCTTTTAGCTTTCAAAGATGAAGCAATGAGGTTTAGCTCGCTGGAACACGAAAATATCGTTACATTCATTGGCGTTTGCCTGGAAATGCCCAATCTTTGCATTGTCATGGAGTATATGCAAATGAGCTTGTATGATGCCATACATATACGCACAGACGAAATGCAACTTTCGGAAAGTCAGCGTTTGGACGTCATTCGACAGATATGCAACGGATTAATGTACCTCCACTTTAATTATATTGCTCACTGCGATATGAAAACCGAAAATGTTTTGCTTGATGTCGATAAAGGTCAAATTGTAGCAAAAATAAATGATTTCGGATTAAGTATGATTAAAAGCAATACGCTTACATCATGTTCTGCTGCCAAGGAAAATGTGTCCAACATTGGAACTCCCAGGTATTCGGCACCGGAAGTTCTGCGCGGAGAAAAGCTCGAAGCTGATGACATGATGAATGCAGACGTATATTCGCTCGCTCTTATCGTTTACGAGGTAATCTACGAGGACGAGCCATACTACAACTTTACATACCAACAGCTTCAGAAGCAAGTCGGAGAGCGCGGAGAGAAGCCGGAATTTCCGGACATTCCCGAAGTCAACAGAAACGTCCGAGATTTCATCACCACAGCTTTAAGTTTCAAACCAGGCAAACGACCAAGCGCAGAAGAAATGCTTGAATTCTTCACATAAGAATGCGCTCTGTATGGTGCATAAACTAAAATCCGAACGGTACGAATATTTTTAGTGCAAGCTTTTTGTGAAATTCTGAAAAAAATCCGTACTCAAAAACTGTAATAAGTATATTTTGATGTTTAAGTTTAACTTCTATGTTACTATGCTAAACGTGTTTCATTTAGTCTCTCTTGGATTCAGATATGTGTCATTTTCTACTACTACTACTATAATAATAATAATAATAATCCAAGGGCACGACAAATTTTGAAATTACCTGGTTAATAGTAGTGTTGGGATATCGGTTGCAAATCACAATCGATCATCAGTTGGAATCGGTTGCCACTTCCGATGTGATTTAACCGATTATTAATCGGTTTATAAATCATATCTGTGTTACATTTACAAATGGTTTCTAAAAGGTAGCTTATATAAAATCGCTTATTATTGTGTGTTTGCTGCTACTTTCTACAGAAAGGTTGGTGTTCCAATTAAAAAAAAACAAACTTTTTCACGTGTTTTTTTTAAATATGGACTGATAAGAATGAATGAACAATCATGACTAGTACTAATATTGACAAAGGTATGTTTAATTGTGCAGTAGTTTACAGCCGGGGGTATACATCGGTTTAAATCAATTATGGGATGATAACATCGATTATCAGCATAGGGAGGTTCTTACAGATGATTAATCGATGTTTTTCGATCATCGCCACATCACTAGTTAATAGTGTACAAAATGTAACCGGTTTAGGTTTATGCCAAACAATACGGCTGGTTTGTGTAAAATTATCTTGTGTATATGTAAATGCTTCAGTTATATGTAGAATTTAGTATCATATACTGACTGCCAATGAAAACGCAACACTTTATTTTTTGGAATATTTTTGATGTGTGTTAAAGTTAAATAAATTGGCAAAGGTATATGTATTTTAAAATCAAAAAGTAACAAATCGATACATTTATTGTCCACTGATTTTTCAAACGTTTTCTCTTACAGTTTCCCCGTACAAAAACACGAAAGTTTCGTTTTGGCTTGTAGACATGCATAAATAACCTCAAAACATGTTCATTTGTAAACCTTTACAAATTGCTACACAAACCCCATCTTCAGTTTTAAAGTTTTACTCTGTACAAATGTGAAAATGCCAAGACTTTTAGACAACCAGCAACTTGTGGTTTAGGCATGATCCAAGGAGGTATGTCTCGACGAGAAATCTCCCGTCGAATGCATTGTTCGCCGTCGACAATTACTCGCTTAGCCCAACGACATCACCTGTCAAAATTCTATTTTGTTTAGGGCCCATTGTTTTCTCGTTTAGGGCAAACCCATTCTTTTATCTGGGGACCATACCCCGCTGAATAAGGAATGGTGTTAATCTGAAAATACCGCATTGAAGGTTCCATGTTCAGCGCCATATGCATACCATCGTTTGGGATGGATCAAAATTGTACTGTTTATTGGTGTAAATATTGAGTTGCGCTCAACCCGGGGCTAGGCGGCCTGAGCATTAATATGCAATTCCACTATTGCCCAAAAACAGGCTCAATCAAACCGAGCATGCAATATTATCATATTTTTCGTGTTTGGTGGCTTTCAAAGTTCCCCTTTTATCTATTATTCATTTTTAAACACATCTATTCTTGCTAATTTATTAAACTTTTCCACATATCGAAAATATTCCAAAAAGTCAATGTTGCGTTTTCATTGGCACTCAGTATATATTGGATATACAATTATTGGATATCAGCGTGGTCGATATGATGATTTATCATGCAGCTGCATTAAAATTACATTGACGGCGTTAACAATAATTCAAAATATTTCACACTTGTTGAAGAAATATGTCCACTGGTTGCTTAATATACATACACTCACCAAAAGTTCTAACTTCTGGTCACTTTTTGTCCGTATTTGGTACTAGAAAGACATTGAATTCATTCTTTATTTATGATCACATGCCTACAACAGTCTTCAGCTTAAGCTTTAATCTTGTTATAATTGACTTTGGAACAGTTTGGCAAGAAGTATCCTTAATTTTGCTAAAAATGCATTTCTTGCATAAAGAAGGTCAAGCAAACAGAATTTTGCTCTTAATTACTTGTTTTGTTTTAAAAGGACCCCTCATTTTTAGTTAAAATCATAAAATATGATTAATCAATAGCACATTTGTTTAAATAAACCCCTTTCAAAGTATCCAATTTTAAAATTATCTCCCTCTCAACGAAAGACTGTTCTAATTTTGACCCTGCGGTGTAAGTGAATGGTATTGGACTCATTAAAGAAAACAATATAACATTGTTATCTTTGCACTTAGGAGGTATTTTGACTCTTTAACTATCCCTCACCAAGCATTATAGTATTAACCGCTATCTGTAAAACATATAAATTCAAGTGAAAAGGGCTGCAAGCTTATTTATGACTCCCTAAATAAAAAGATACTGTGTCAAAAGCCAAGCAAAAACGGCGCCTTGATTTCCCTACCATTATCTCGGAATGGTAAACTTTTTATAGTTTTCCTTGTCATTGTACAAAAGACACTAACCTTCAGTGATTCCAATTTAGAATAAACCATCGAATATTTGGAACAAATTATTTACTATCTAAAATGGAATAAGAAATGATAATTTCTGGCCTTTTTGCGGTACAGAACCTGAAACATAATTTCATTTATTTTGGGACTGTCAAATATCTAACAGTTTTTGGGTTTACTTGAAAAAGAAGTAATATATGCATATCAGGAATTGCCACACTCACAAAACACACCCTCCACACGCAGCGAAAAACAAGAGAGAGAGAGAGAGAGAGAGAGAGAGAAAGAGATAGAGAGAGAGAGAGAGAGAGAGAGCACTTGTAACACCGTAATTGTGTGGACATTTTCACCATTTTTTACCGGACTCTGGGGACCTATCGTAATTCTGGGGACATTGTGTGGGTCCCCACTGTTACGGTAGTGCATTAAAATCCTTACGTCATGGTGAGGTCATAAAATGTAATAATAGCTATGACCCCACAAAAATGAGAGTTATGAAAACTTGATCTGACCCCATATATCATATAGGAAATCGAGAGTGGTGTCCCCAGAATGCGAAAAAATGATAAGATACCGTAACTGCGGGGACTCAAAACCGGAGAGAGAGAGAGAGAGAGAGAGCCTGTTTGTTATAAGTAGAGCTTTGTCAATTCAAATAAGACGCCAAATACAACTAACGAAAAATAGAACCTTTGGTTATACCTCCGATTAATGGTCAGTGGCAAACAAATTGCCACTGGGGGTTTAAACCAGGTTCTATGGTGCACCAACCTCACACTTTCCCCAACCAGTTCTCGTATCACAAAATAACTACAAGTAGCTTTGGTGAGATAAGTCCAACCCACCCATCGGCTCAACAATTTTGCATGCAAAAGCACACAACCATATAAAACATAAGAAGCTAATGCATTGCAAAGCCAAAGGGCGGGCACTCAATAATCTTACCGAGACCAGAGCACCTGAAGTAAAATCAGCTAGAACACGATGGCAGAGATAAAAGAAACAAATCGAGCTTCTAGGTTCTTTTAAGAAAAGATTTCCCCATAAACCTTCATAAACTCTTAAACCCCTGCCACCGTCGTGAAACCAAAGAGGTAAGCATAATAATCAACTGTTGATGGATTAATCACCAGGCCGCTAGAAAATAAGCGCTGTAAAATATCATGTTGGTAACCTTTCATCATATTAAATTTACAGACGGATTTTACAAATAACCGGGAGAAATTAACATTGCATTTTATCTTCTTAAGTTTATAGATTAAATCTACATAAAACTGGCTGTGAAATACCTTGTTGCAATAATGATTTTAAACTGCACCTGCATTTATGAATTAGATCTGGGTAGCGGCGAAAAAACTTGCAAAAGGTTTTCCGTAATTTGTGATACCGATAACCTTGTTTTAATTTAAGTATCATTCACGTGTGTTGGGTAAAGATAGCGTGATCCGGCCCGAGTGAAATATGTACAAGGGCGGTAACGAGGCTCTGCCGAGCTACCGCCAAAGTGCATATTTTACGAGGGATAGAGATAACATAAAGTAACAGTATAAAAACAGATCAGCAACAAGGTGTGCACAATTAGCACCCATTGGACTGCCTATTACTTGTTTATAAAAAGAGGTACCAAATCTCAAATAAATATTATCCAATAAAACGTGAACGCCTGGATAAGGTCTTGACAGGTCCATGAAGTATACTTATTTTAAGAACCATCTGTAAAAAATGCTCTCTATGTTCATTACAAGCGATAAATGTTTAATTTCTCTAGCAAAAGTTTTTTCAATGAGACTGGTAAGCTTGTCTATTATTCAATTATGAGGGAGAGAAGTATATAAAGTTAATAAATCATATGTAGACAAACAGAACGCCTGAACATTATTTGATTTAAGCTTGTTCATTGCTTTTAAATGAATGTCCAAATATACATAGAAACTTAGTACAGTATACTTGGCACACGAGATCTCAGTATTGTCTATGTTATATACTGAATGGAAAAAGTTTAGTCACTCCGAATTCCTTTTGCTACAGTTTTGTTAAATACACATATAAAAGACCTTAAAAAGTGCTTAGGGCAAAATTTATTGCATATCCAACTCAGTTCATTAATTGCGACAAAAAATCTTTATGCCAAACAAGTGTTTAGCCATCTAATGTGAAACGTCCAGGTCAGCAACGTCTTTGACGTCATTTCGATTACGCACTTTTCGACCAAGATAGTCCCACATGTGTTCGATTGGGGAGAGATGCTGTTTGCTTCAAGATCATTCCTTGTGTGTCGAGCGGAGTGGCATCGGGCATTATTATGCTGCAGAACATCAGCATTGCCGTTCACTATGTATGGCACGATGATGGGAACGATGATTTCTTCACAATAACGAACGACATTAATGTCCCACGCACAGTTTTAAGTTCTGTCTTCCCAGTATTGGAAAGTTCACCCCAAAGCATGACACTTCCGCCACCGTAACGGTCATTTTCGATGACGTTGGCGGGATCCATCTTCTCTCCCTGACGTCGCCAATCTCGAAAATTAAACTTTTATTTATCAGTGAAAACCACCCTATTGCATCGTTGCCGTGTCCAACGATATGCTGACGTGCCAAATTCTCACGCGCGGCGCGGTGACGTACTGTCAATAGAACACCTTTAAAGAGACGTCGAGTAGTCAACCTAGCAGCTCTCGGGCGGTTTCGCGCCGTGAAATGTGATATCCGTGTCCCTGCGGCTTGTCTAAGTCCCTGAGCAAGGTTTTTAGCGGTCATGAATCGATTACGTCTGGATAACGACACTATCTTATACCGATCCTCTCGTGGCGTCGTTTTCGATGGTCGTCTAGAACGGGGCCTATCTTTATCACTACCTGTTTGTAGAAACGTTCTAGGAGACGAGTCCGTTTATGGTAACCAAAATGGTGTGCGACGTCAATAACACGTGCACCCGCAGTAAGCATTCCCAGAGCAACATTTCTATCATTTACGGATAGACTAAGACGTTTACCCATGCTAGGTAAAATAAATTTTACTCCGGTTATTTTCAACGTTCACAATTCTCTTGCAATATCTTCATTCAAATGTAAAATTAACATGTTGGTTTACCGTGGACCATGCACTTAGTGCATTTTCAGATTTTACAAAACAATGGTGGAAGCGCGTTTTTTTCGACAGTATCGATAGGTATGTATTTAGTAAGAGTAAAACAATTTGTGTTATCATTCTGAACACGATATTTGCAGTATTGAAGATTTCGGACGCAATCAAATATAGAGACTTAACTTTTTCCATTCAGTATATTTCACCGAGTTAGCTCCGGAATTCGTATTTTCATGAGTGGCAAAGCCACGAGTGAAAAAACGTAATTCCGGGGTTCACGAGTGAATTATATTAATGTTCTATCTTTCACTGGTAAAAGCAATTTTTTTATTTTAATGTATGCTATTAGAGCAAAATTGCGTGAATTTGGTAGAAAAAAGCAAGAAATGGCGCCAACAACAGTTTGCTAATGACGTCACGTCATGACGTCAAATAAATTATACGAATTTTAGCACGTTTTCTAAATGTTCTCATTTAAGGAATAAATTTCGTGTTTGATAAGTTCACCGAGTCTTGAACGTCATTAGGGCTGGTTAAAGTGTGTGGAGTCCGAAGGACTCCACGCGTGCTTTAACCAGCCCTAATGACGTTCAAGACTCGGTGAACTTATCAAACACGAAATTTATTACTTATATTTACACCTCATTTTATCATTTTTTTCTAAATTTAATATAAAATATATACTTTTTACTAATTTCGAAATGTTGTTTAAAACATTTCTTACCCCGTGTTTGGCATTTGGACTGGTCCGCCTATTTACTCAAATAAAAAAAATCATACTACGACCAAAAATAGTTCCATGTTTATTGAACACATTCATCCGTTTTTTCAAACATTTATATACATAAAAAACTTATATTTTACAACAAACATCAAATTTGTATCACATCAAGTACTATCTATGCGAGTAAATGATAGTCTAAGTAAAAACCATTATTTTGGCGGGATGTTAGAAAAGACTAATGTGAAATTTTTTCAACCAATGATAATTCTAGATTTTATTACATGTGTTTAATTTTGACGCCAAAATGTATGACGTCAGTGACGTCATTAATGTGTAACGTCGCTGACGTTGCATTATTTTGGCGGGATGTTAGAAAAGTCTAATGCGAAATTATTTCAACCAATGATAATTCTAGAAAATGGAACGTGCTTACCATTGCGCGGTGATAAGGCTAACGGTGTTATTGAAGATTGACCTTCACTCGTCCGGTAAAGGATATTGAAGCAGTGGAAATAAAGGTGTAAATATTTAAGGAATAAATTTCGTGTTTGATAAGTTCACCGAGTCTTGAACGTCATTAGGGCTGGTTAAAGTGTGTGGAGTCCGAAGGACTCCACGCGTGCTTTAACCAGCCCTAATGACGTTCAAGACTCGGTGAACTTATCAAACACGAAATTTATTACTTATATTTACACCTCATTTTATCATTTTGTTTCTAAATTTAATATAAAATATACTTTTTACTAATTTCGAAATGTTGTTTAAAACATTTCTTACCCCGGGTTTGGCATTTGGACTGGTCCGCCTATTTACTCAAATAAAAAAAAAAATCATACTACGGCCAAAAATAGTTCCATGTTTATTGAACACATTCATCCGTTTTTTCAAACATTTATATACAAAAAAACCTAATATTTCACAACAAACATCAAATTTGTATCACAGCAAGTACTTTCTATGCGAGAAAATGATAGTCTAAGTAAAAACCATTATTTTGGCGGGATGTTAGAAAGTACTAATGTGAAATTTTTTCAACCAATGATAATTCTAGATTTTATTACATGTGTTTAATTTTGACGCCAAAATGTATGACGTCAGTGACGTCATTAATGTGTAACGTCGCTGACGTTGCATTTTTTTGGCGGGATGTTAGAAAGTACTAATGTGAAATTTTTTCAACCAATGAAAATTCTCGAAAATGGAACGGGCTTACCATTGCGCGGTGATAAGGCTAATGGTGTTATTGAAGATTGACCTTCACTCGTCCGGTAAAGGATATTGAAGCAGTGGAAATAAAGGTGTAAATATTTGGTATTTAATACGAGTTTGGGTACCAACGTGAAAAAAAACCAAAAAACACTGAGATAAAACTGATATTTCACTCTGTTTGAAAACAGTGAAATACCTCTTTTATTTCACTGGGAAAATTCTATAATTCACTGGAAAGCATAAAATAAATTTGTTTCATCATCGGTATCAAATAATGCTATCGTTATGTTCTAAATGAGAGTCAAAGATAGATCTACTTGTTTTATAAACAAATAACGATACATGTATGACTCGAAAAAAAGTGAGTTTTTATTATTAACTAAATTTTCAAGGTCATAGCCGGAGGTCAAACACACAAGCAAAACAAATCATTTTCTTCGCTATGGCTAGTACGAGACATAAAGAAAACCAGCGCCTCCGTGAGTTTGAGTGAAGTAGCTCTGAGAGCCCTGCTTACTTGTACACTTAACGACTTTTCTAAGTGTACATCTTCGTACTGGGACATTAATGGCTTGATAATTGAGCTATAGCTCATAAACTTTCAATAAAAATGCAATAAATACTAACTGATTTGTTAGAAAAAAAATTGGTTGAATGTAACAGGCATATTGGAAAACTAAAAGATAGGCGACTACATTTCATTCATTCAAACAGATTTGCTCAAAAAGTTACTTGGACTATAAACAGTTATAAAACATTTAGATTAGAATGAAATGAATTTAATTTATCAGAAATAGAAGAATAGCATATTTCCAGGTTCCAAATGTTCATTTATATGTACGCGTAATTCGTTTATTAAGTTGAACATACGCTTAATTAACTGATTTTGTGAATGTGTATTCTGTGGGTGTCAGTATTCTTAATGATTTTGAGTAGTCAGTTGTCTGTCATTTTGAATGAAGTTTTACTATTAAATCAGTTAGTATTCATTACATGGTTTATCAAATGGTTAAGGGCAATAGCCTAAAAAAATCAAGCCAGTAAACAATAACAACCCAGAATAAAAGTAGCGGGGTTTTTTTTGACTTAATAATGATCTGTTATAAAAAATCACTCCACTCGTTTAGTTGCTCATGCCTTGAGGGAGTATTAATAACGAACACGAATTCCATTTTGCACAGTTTATCAATCCAGAAGATAATGTTTCACGCTGGCACTAATTTAACAATGAAAACGTATTTAAAAGGTGTTGGCGAGTAAGAATGGTTGTGGTTCAGGGGTAGAGCAAAGGATTCTTGATGCGGCATCTCCGGGTTCAAATCTCCTACGAAAATACTTATTTCTTTTTAATTTATTCAAACGTTCACAGTTTGAATATGCTTGTATCATGAATACTTTGTGCAGTATTTAAACTGCAATTTCCTTATTATATAAATAATTTTCTAACTACACCGATCATATAAATTTCTATTCGTGGAATTGAAGAAACTCAATTTGATACATAAGAAACATGTGTATTATAGTTACTTGTTTCTATGCAATTGCCTTTATTCAAACCCAATTAATCGAAATGTTGGTAAAATATAGTCATTAAATACACATTAGCTTTTATAAACAGGATATACCAAAATGAGTTTAACATGCTGAAACAGTTTGTGTAACAGTTTCTCAATCACTGATGTTTTAGATTGTTTGAGAATCGATATATAAATACATAATCATTCGACTTCGAAGGGCGACTCAGTATCGCAAAAGGCGATTCAGTAACACAATCAAGGTAGTGTACTGACCTAGGTAAATTAGAATGTTTAAACTAATCCAAGTTCCGTATTTTCAAGAAATACACTCACCCAAAGTTCTATTTGACCACTTTGTATCTATATTTACATAATAGAAAAAACATTGACCTAACAGAAAGTGGTGCATATATCATAATATATTACGGCCGAGAAAAGATCATATACCACAAAATAGCTAAGTTAACAGGGATTGAGGTGCACGGGATGAGATGCGCGGGTTGAGTATACATCGTCGCTTTTAGCCACCGGGATCTTTCTCGGTAGAAAATGCACCAGCCGCGTTTGCTAGGTTCAAAGAGAAATATTCGTACAGTATCTCATACTTGCAGCGCACAGTGCCTTCTTTGATTCATGTGAACTGTTTAATGTGCAGACTACACGCGCTAGAGTTTTTATACATATGGACGGTTTTATTGACACCCTACCGTTTTAAACAGGCGTTTCCAGGACGAAAACGTCATTATAGAGACAACCAGGCTCCAAGACTATAAAACTGAGAATGGTCTCAGTTCTCAATAATCTTATTTGTCAGTTCTGAGACTGTGCTCTATTTCAACCAATCAGAGGGCTGAGAACTGGTTTCCAGTCTCAGTTTATAACTTTGGAACCTGGTGTATATGTAACTCCCAACGTCATTTAATGAGATAATAAGAAATGGTTATAGAAACGAAAACAAATTCGTGAAACAATTCCGTTTAATTATCCATTTCCTCCATAGATACACATTCATTGCATGTGCGAATAGTTTAGATCCAGATCAGCAAGCACATCCGTTCGCTTTTTAGGTTATTCGTTTTGTTATTTCTGACCAAAATACAACCAGTTCGGATGTGTCGGTTGATCTGGACCTACACTGGTCGCACATGCGTATATATGGAGGAAACTGTTATTGTTTTACATAGCTCATTATATTTGCATGTCTATCATATGCAAGATCAAATACATGTACTTAAAAGGAATCACTTCCGCCAGTCGCATTTCTCAAAAAGCATTTGCATTCCCGCCATTTTAACGAAATATTCAACAAAAGTTGGGAACGAACTGTTTCTTGACATTTATATCATTCCTTTACCATTTAAATGTACAAGATATATGATAATAAAACACATTTTCTTTTAAGGACATGCTTCTACGTCCCTTGTATTTCTTGCAAAAGTAAATTTTATTTACAGCAATATTTAAAATTTGTCGTGAGAATAAAAAAGATCAAAACTGCAAGTGGCGCTCAAGATCATTGGTTTTGTTAAGTGTACCGTTTTCATAATAATTATTGTTGACAGCCGCATAGCAATATTTGGTTTGCGGTGACATGGCACGTCAATGTTATTTTTTTCACTTGTCTTGCTTTTCAAAATTTATTACTGAAAAAACAACAAATAAAGGCGCAATAAATTGCATCTTTGATATGACAACGGGGAATGACAGTGTTTAATTCACCTCATTAAATATGGAAAATACACATGCCTGCGAAACATTTGATGAACGATATATAAACAATAGACCTACATTTAAAAAATATATATAACAATATTCACCAGTGTGTTGATATGAGATGATTCGCTAAGTACACGTGTATTTATTGGTTTATTAAACCCATCTCCTATGTCTGTTTATCAGATCAGAACAGAACAGAACAGAAATTTATTCATACTTGTACCATGATTATGATGTAAACACAGACAATATCAACATTTTGAAATTAACATAAAACTTATTATTGTAACCGTATATCTTAATCATCATAAACGAGGGACTTACTTACGGCAAGTCTGTTAAAGGCTTGTGTATATTGGACATCAAACATATCGTGAATGTGTGTAAATCGTAAAAAAATGTTCCGCAAACGTGTAAATGTATGCTGAGAGGAAAACGTTTAGTTAGTAGGAACACTTGATGCGATAAAATTGTTAAACAATAAAGTTGCAGACAAAAGCACCATTATCTGATTATCCTTTAAAAGCAATCTGTTTATTATAAATGATTGTCTACTACTTTTATCTCCCGTTTCTGTGAGTGCTTTTTGAACTATTTTGTCAAACTACTACTGTATGTGCTGCGACCGTCAACGCTTTAGCGCATCTGCTGATGTGTCAGGTACTTCTCGGACGGATATTTCTTCCGCTAAAATCCCGAAGTCTTAATTTTTATAAGTTTTACTTTTGTAACAGTTTAAATCCGTCTTTTATAGATGTGACGCAAGTGGATCGGTCAAATATTAAATATGTTTAAAATCGTTCGCCCTACAAATGAAGATATGATACAATTGTTAAATGACCTTGTAATAAAACAGTATATTAATGATTGTTACTTTATAACAATATATGATCTAAATAAGGTCACAGACGTAACGATATGATAAAGGTACATCAAAATATACCAATATCTTAAAATAAATAAGTTATCGTTGAAACAATTGCGATGGATACATTCTAACGGCACACGTGAACAGGGACGTCGGAGTGTGTCCAAATTATTATTATTGGACAAAGGTTATTTGGCAATGTTTACATTGTCGTGTTAACATTGACGTTACATGTAAACAATGACTTAATATTTTAATGGTTGTTTAAAAAAAGCGAGAAGCTCCAAACAGTCGCCCCATTAGCCGAGTGGTCTAAGACGCAGTCAATTTAAAATGCAATGGTACCAACGCTGTTATCATGGTTATAGGTTGTAGGTTCGAAACATGTTTCTTTCCCAGTTTTTTTGTTGTTTTTTTACACAATAATTATTTCCGTGATAAAATAAACTGAATCAAAATACATACAATACTTTGATATAACTGCAATAAAACTTTGAAAATATATACATGTATCTAAAATATTTCCTTAAAAGCCGTTTGTCAGTGTTAATCGAACCCATGTCGAAAAAAAGTTAGGCCTATGCGAGCCGGACGCGTAAACCACTGTACTATCGAGGCGTTGTGTTATAACATGGCAAAATAGTACTTTAAACGCGTACATTTGCCTCAACCCGTGTTTACATTCTATTAATAATTGTAAACATCGCCAATTTAGCTTGGTCGGCCTATACTTTGTCTACATTCGCAATTTGTTCACGCTGATAACGTTGTTCAACGTTTTTCGGAAGGAAAGGCGCATCATAAAATAGTGTCCCTTTTGAAACTGGAGATCATATTTTCTTTAGTTGCACAAAATACACAGACCAACGACTCAAGTTGTTCCAAAATTTAAAAAATTTTCATCCATTATATTTTAACAAGTTACTTTTTGGTAATACCGAACTCTCCAGTGAAGTCAGCTGCTTGATCTTTTTCGCTGTACAACACTTCATTAAAACATCAAAACGCTTTGGATCAAATAATTAATATTTTTGTGAACAAATGTTCGACAAGACATATTATTCTTTTTCTTCTCATAATCTTTTATTTTACTTTACTTTTTTGACTAATTTACATAATTGCGTGGTATTGTCACTGTTATGTTTAATCAGATGTATTTCACACACACCTGTGCGGTCGTTGAGCACGATATTTATGTACTATGTTTATAGTACTTCTAAAATTCCTTTTGTTTTAATATTTCGGCCAGTTTATAGATAGGTGGTTTCAATATCCCAGCCAATGTCGATTTGGATATTGTCCAATCACCCCAAGGATATACTTCCTGCTTTTTAAATTTTGCCTTTGGCGTAGTCTGTGATATGCAGGATTTATATTCTAAGATCCCCTGTCAAAATTCTATTCTGTTTAGTTCCGCCCATTGTTTTCTCGTTTAGGGCAAACCCATTCTTTTATCTGGGGACCATACGCCGCTGAACATGGAATGGTATTAATCTGAAAATACCTCATTGAAGGTTCCATGTTCACCGCCATATGCATACCATCGTTTGGGATGGATCGAAATTGTACTATTTAATGGTGTAATTACTGATTTGCGCTCAACCCGGGGCTAGGCGGCGTGGGCAGTATAAGCATTCCCATTACTGCCCATGAACAGGCTCAACCAAACCGAGCCTGCAGTATTTTCATATTTGTCGTGTTCGGTGGCTTTCGAAGTTCCCTTTTCATCTATTACAAAGGAATTTAACCATGCCAGATTTATTATATAAAGGATATTTGTTTTTACCAGTGTAAGATAGAAATATATCTAATCTATTATTCATTGAAAAGCATAAAATAAATTAGCATCTCTGTAAAATGATTACCAAAAACTCACAGGCAGAATAAGCACTGCTGTCTGAAATTTACTTATGCAATCAAGCTTGCCATTATAGACTTAACAATAACTTACAAAGTGACAACCATGTTAAACCAACTGTCAAAATATTTAATGTGCAATTTACAACCATTTAGGAAGAACCGTCACTAATGTTGGTAGAACTTGGTCGTTCGACCCTATTACCATAGTTTGTTCTATTGAATGATCTATTTATCACATGCAAAAGAATGATGGCAATAAAATATGTTTAAACTAAACTGTCCCTTTTGCAGACAATGTCTCTCTGTTTCAGTCACGCGATGTGCTTCTTTGTGGATAAAGTTTAAAATTAATGTCGGTTAGATAGTCACGCGAACGTTATTTAATATAGACAATAACCATTTTAAGGAGAGATAAATGTGTATATAACGAGCACCCCAGAAGATGATAACAACAGTCTTTCGGAAGAGACATTAAACCGAGGTCCAGTGTAGTGGTACTATACACCGGGCACTTAAAAGAACCAGGGACGATTCGGGAATTGGAGAGTCCTCTGTCTCGTCTGGAGGCGTCGCTCATATGGGCTTTCCCGGTAGCGACGATAAATAAAAACTGAAGAAAAAAAAAACAACTTGACAAAAGACTGCAACTATCACAAGGCGACAATAGTCTGCAACTACCACAAGACGGAGATTAACAGGAGGCATACTTAAACGGAGGTAATCAGTGATTTTACAAGGACGCGAATAAGTATATTTAAATTTTGTTGACTTTCAATGATGTAAACATACTATTGCAGGGGGGGGGGGGGGGGGTGGGGTGCGGGTGGGACTCCTGCTAGTGTAGCGAGAGAAAATTGTTCTGCAAAGTTTCGGTTACGGTACTGTCAACGTTTATTTTAAACAGGAAAGGTAGGTGACTCTTATTTACTTAAAATTTCAAGCATTGAGTTGGAAAACGAGGAACGTGATTCGATGCGTGTTGGATTTAACTGCACTATGGTATAATATTAAGGCTATTTTCAAATTCCAGCTTCAGAGAAATAACCGTAAACGAATGGAAGCTTACAGAGCAAGTTTCTTTCGGGAATTTGATTAAAAGACGATGATTTTTTTTATTAACCGAAGAATGTAGAATGTATTTACCTGTACCATTAGACATATATATATATATACGAGGTACAGTCAAAAAGTTCCAGGACTGTCATGATATCTTTTTTATTTTCCGTACGATTCAGTAATTAAATATATGAGATAAAAATACAACTATTACACTGCAAGAACATATAAATATATGTAAAATATACAAACATAAACATGTTTTCTGATCCATTAGAATAGCCCACTATGTCATGTACGGAGCACTTCCGCGACGTCGTGACGTTCATATGACGTTTTTTAAGGGTTGTTTTCATTTCATCTGTCGGCAGACGAGGAACCTAGCGCGCACATACTTATTCATGTTCAAGTCCTGGGTCACTATTTTATAGACAGTTCCATGACACAGCCCGACAGTGTCAGCAATATCATCTAGAGAATTGCCCGATCAGTTGCTAGGACGTCCTTAATCTTTTTGACTAAGCGCGCATTATTTCCCGGCATTCCGCTTCGCTCATTATCCTCAATATCCACCCTACCTTTCCGGAAACCTTTGTGCCACTCAAACACAAGAGTCCTGGAACAATTAATAACACCATCCTTCTGTTTCATGAATTTCCAAGTATCAGTCGGGGTCATACAAGACGTCGCAGAGAATTTAATTACTGTCCACTGCTCCGTACCTTCAATTAACGTTGTCATTTTCTTGCTTCAGAATTTTTACACGGCGGAAATTATACTTCACAAAATGGCGATACGTCAGCCGATCACGCTGAAATTTTGTAATTGTTTGCTAGTAACGTTCCGTTGATGTCGTGCGGAAAAATAAAGACGTTTTGGCGCTGTTATTTTGAGAAACTTCAAAAAGAATGTAGTCATCTCATTACAAAATAAGGCAAATTCTGAAGTGCTCCGTATTATGGTTGTGGACATGGTAAATGTGAAAAATAAATTCAAATACTTGTTCAAACCTACTTTTTCATAGCTGTTGATATTAGATTTAAATAGAAATACATGCATGCTAAATTTTATGAGGATCCGACGTCAATAATTTGTTTAAAAGGACCAGTCCGGGAACTTTCTGACTGTACCTCGTATAACGTGTAATTACTTATCGTTAAGGTAAGACCTGTGTAATAGGCACTATTAAGAATCCAATATCTGATTATATTTTCATCAACTGCTTCATACCACTGACTTGTATGCAAAATTTTAATGATTTTCACCGTGTAGTTTTTGAGATTTTTAGGTTTTTTTATTTAAAAAAGTGAGAAAAAAACGTGAAAGTATCCAGTTTCTTTAATCGGTGACAAAATTTTTTGTTATTGATAAAATCAACCCTAATTTTTTTACAGTTTATCCAAAATATGTTATATTTTATAAAACCTATTAAAGATATAATATATAAATACAGAATTTATCTTAAAATGACATTTTTTTGACCAAATAAATTTTAAAAATGCATTTTTTATATTTCACGAGACTAAATTAATGAAAATTGTGCAAAATCCTGATTGGTGCAATATACCAAACTTTACCATTTTTTAACTATTTACCTTAAACAAAATTTAAACAAAAATTCAGAGAAGTCTACCGTCCAGTTTTAGAAATTTTCAAATTGATGACTTGAATAAACACTATTCTGATAGTGAAAAACCCCTTTAATCATGATTATTTTGCTTATTTTAGTTAAAATCATGAGAATTTTATATTCAATGACAGAATTACACAGGAAAAAAAAAGAAATATGCCAATTATTTAAGCTCTAGGCTTACAAAAAAAAATAGCTTCCAGTGGGATTTGAACCCGGGTCCTCTTGCATGATAGAAATCTATGCTAATTTACTACTATAGTTACCTCCCTTGGATACTCTTCTGGATATAGGTATTCATTACACAGGTCTTACCTTAAGTAGTTTGCTATCCCTTGAGCTTACATAAATTGCAATAACGACAATTTGAAAAAGCAAATCGTCGGTATTTCTTTTTGGAATCTTAATTTGTTGAAACATCAGTTCCATACTTTAAAATTACTTTCAACTTAAAGCTACAAAAAGATCGCTTCTGTAAGAATATGGTTGCTATCGGTTTAATTTCATTGCAGTCATTGTGATATTCGTATAAACAATCAGAACGGCAATCCCGCAAGCAATTTTTTTTTTAATTTCGAAAATTAAAATTTAAACATTTGTTATCGTTTACATAACTGGGTAACACCTGTGTATACATATTTTGCAGATACCCGATTTCTTAATTTTTTTTTAACTTCTTTGGATAAATTAAGATAAAACATAGCATTACATTTGCACTTTTTCAGGAGTATATTTTTCTCTTTATATATTATATATTGTCTTTTTCTTGATTGCTCAGTCACTTTTTATGGAAGATATCGTGTGGTTAATTATTTGTTTTATCGGTAAAATAAAATAAATGAATTCACTTGGAGTAATTTCGTGGTATCTCCGTGTATTTGAGATTCGTGTAACTGGACGACGCCACACTTTTTAGTTTGTTTACTTTGACGTCATTTATTGCGATGACGTCGTTTTTACCATAACGGACGTTTCGGCCTGGTGGTCGTCATATTAGAAAGATAATAAATGAATTACCCTACAAACTACTAATCATTTACCTGGTTCTCAGAAAGCAACGAAAACAAGCTTGCTGTAATTTGTTAGGATTTCATAATATATTGCTTTACTAGAAGTTTAGTTTCAGATTGTATTTAACTTGTAAGAAAAAATGCCGCAAGCATTTGGCATAAACGCGGATAATATTTTAGTTTCTGATCGTTTATTTTTCAATTACAATGAAAATTGCAATGAACGCAGATTATTTTCTCATTGTATCTTTAGAAATTATGCCACGAACATCTAAACAAACGATTTCAGTATCAGAAACTATTGTCAGAAATCATTCCGTAAATATGGTAACAAATGAGAACTTAATTTATCCTCTTTCGTATTTTAGAAATCATGCCGCGATCATATGTCAATAATTCAGCGAACAGGAGTCTGGGTCGTGTTGGTATGCCCGTTGGAAGTATGCCGGTCTCCAGAGGGTCAAGTACTGGCGGTGGAATAAGCAGTGGCAGTGGTGGTGGCGGCAGCAGCAGAAACAGCGGTATTAGTTCGAGCAGCGGAACACGTAGGTATCTTAAAAGCATCCTTATCTGAAAACAAACTTATGCGTTTGTTATTAAGTTGTACCACTGCTAGTATTGTCACTTTTTTAATTGCACATGATCTTCTCGAATCCGGGGCAAGATTTTTGTTAGATTTTTGATAGAGGATTTTTGTTTTTACCAGTGTAAGATAGAAATATATTTCACCAAGTGAGCTCTGGAATTCGTATTTTCACGAGTGGCGAAGCCACGAGTGAAAATACATAATTCCGGAGTTCACGAGTGAAATATATTTCTATATTACACTGGTAAAAACAAATTTTCTTTTTATTTTATGCTTTTAGTGCAAAATTTGCGTGAATTTGACAGAAAAGTTGCAAGAATTGGCGCCAAAAACCGCTTGTTTATGACATGACGTCATGACGTCAAATATACAAATTTGAGCCCGTTTTCTAAACGTTCTCATTTGGTATGTTATGTGCGTTTGGGTACCAACGTGAAAAAATAAGTAAAAATAAAAATGATATTCCATTGTTTGAAAACAGTGAAATACCACTTTTATTTCACCGGAAAAATTCTATAATTCACCGAAAAGCATAAAATAAATGCATTTCTATAATTTCCCACGAATATGCTCAATCGAAGCTTGTATGCGATATGCTTACAGTTGTTTTAAGTTTTCTTTCACCTACCAGTATTACACTAACAAGTTCATGGAGCGATAACTGTATGGAGCCTGGTGTACGGTGGAGCGGTTTGGATAACATGGCAGCTGCTGTGAAATCAGAATCAAGTAATGGATTGTGATGTGCTGAAGGTCCGCCTACAGACATCGTTGCAACTTAATCGATAAAAAAGAAAAGTATCAAACTCTCTAACTTCAAAATGCCGTTCGATGAAACTTTGCACAAAAACATGTTATTAATATATCTTATTTATGCATTGGTTAAGACACGTTAGAACAGTAAGAACAATAACTAGCTCTAAAAAATTTCTTAAAATTCGTAAATTCAAAAACAATCTTAACAACACAAAACGTTATTTTAAATGCCTACATATAATTAATATTATACTGACAACAATATATGGGCGCGTCACGGGGAAAGGTACCTTCGGAAAGTTGACGTCAATCTTTGAAATATCATGTTTGAAAACAACATTAGACTTATCAAAATGGATATAACCTAAATTAAAAATTTTCTGTATTTTCTTGATAAAGAACAAGTTTTCGAAAAGTGATAATTTTAAATACTGTTCTTACTGACTTCCCCTTTGGAAGATTATTTTACTTTGAAATATCGTCATAAAATTAAGCAGACGACATTAATTATTATAGATTTCGCGATAAAAATACCATTTTATTGTCAAAATGTGTAACAAAATCACATTTTAGTTATAAGAAATTGATTTATAGTTGTAAGTTCATTTTAAATTTAGTAAAAACTAAAATAACACTAAAATGACCGAAGGTACCTTTTCCCGTGGCGTGCCCCATATTATGAGGTATTTTTGTCGAACAAATGTATACAATTTAAGATATTTCTGCTTTTGATCTTCATTTTCCTTGTCGATTCCTGGTCGCGTAAATGGATGACACACATTTCTCTCTTTATAATTGAAAGTTCTTTGAAAAGGACACAGCACATTGTTGTCATGATCATTTAACCTGCAATGGCAAAATGTTTTGTCGATGACCTTTCCGGTAACTCCTCGATTTATCTTTTTCGTTGATTGCTTGTGGTGTTCTTGTTGTGATATATCATTGCGTAAACCCACGCTCTCTGCTTTTTGGCTATGTGCGAAGTTTGTGTTTTTGGATTATGCCTTTCCTGATATATGCACGTTTCACTTTTGTTTATTAAGCGAAATCAAACGAACGTTTTCGAATTGTGTCTCTTTGTTTCAAATAATGAAAATCCGCAACAGCTGGCCAATCTTATTTTCCCAGACATGGTCCCGAATCTTTCTTTTTTTTTTTCTTTTTTTTTAAGTTTGATGCCCCTATCCCGAATCTTTATGTTTTCTCTAAAACTGATTAATCTTACAGGCTTCTTCTTCGTCCGTTTGCAGTTCCGTTGAAACTACTCAGATACTTTTATTAATTATAAAATCAAATGTTCAATCATTTTATTAATTATTTCCAATAAATATTAATTTCTTAAGATTTCATTCGCACGACCGGTCTTCAACGCCCAGTATTGCATAATTTGAATGAAAGTGGTCTCGGAATGAATATTATATAAACATTGAACACGATTCTGCAACTCAAAGCAACACTTTGGCTAATGTCATATGTAAAATTCGGAACTTCTGGCCTCAGAATTGAGTGGAAAGTGGACTGCAAATAATATTTTTATGCGTTTAACAATTTGTTGCAACACAAAATTAATGTTCCTTATTTGGTTCTTTCCTAATCAAGGAGAAGATATGTTAATAAAGCTAGAGTTGAAGAGAGAGAGTCTCATTGATTTTCACGGGATTTCCTGTTACGTCACACGGATGTTCTGGGTCAGCTGTTATGTTCTATTTTTGCGCCATCCGTGGACGCTACACTCCTCCCCTTTCTATAAAATGGCCCCCAAATCCAAAATGACTGGTGTCATTCTAGGGATCTGTAAATTTCCAGACTGGCTGGAATGTCTTAAAATAAGCCATTAAAATCCAATTTAAACTAATGAAATTGATCATTATAAGAAATTTAAGCCAAATCTTGACAGTATGTTTGAACAATTATTGCATTAAAACATTCTGAAAAATGTGCCTAAAATTGTCTAAATCCAATGCAATATATAAAACCATTATATAAAACAATTTAAAACCTGACTTGGTATGACTTGTATTTACAACTTATACAAGAGCAAAGACATTATCATACATAATTATGTGATACCCAAAACTGGAAGGTTTAAGTTCCAGGTTACGGCAGTTCAATTCATTAGAATTTCATGGATTATATATACTCAGTAGCAGGAATTCTGTAACTCATTCAATTGTATCAAATAAATGTTTGTGAACTCTTGCAGTTATAATTGTTATCCGTTAAGTAGTGCACCCAAACATGAAATTTTCAGATTTAATGGTATTGGTCTCGCGTTTGATAATAAAAACGTCAGTTGTTGTTGTTGTTTTTTTTTTTCAGAATATCACATTTATATTTTGTTTATATCAAATATCTTAAATAAAATCATATAATCAAAATATGCAAGAAACTGAATTGAACCAATAAACCCCCAGTTTTTAACTTTCTATTTAAACTAAATATGGCTGTTTGCCAAACAAATTACTATATATATGCATATAATATAAATGTACCAAGTTAGAAATAACCCACAGACTTACAGATATATACAAATATGGTGCAAACATTGATGCAAGCTATTTCCCCGAATTATCTTAAATGATGCATTAAATGCTCATCTCATTTACCCCGACATCCAGACAACTGGAATCAGGATTGCTTAAGCAGCAATTCAGAAGGAACTATCATTAAATACATCCACAGTAACAGTCCTGATGGTATGAACTGCTTATCTAATCCATACTGACCCTTAATTTCCAAACAAGTTCCAAATATATCAAAAGGTATCATCATAAAGGTCAATTATAATTTGTTCTGGTAATAAAACCAGTTAATATAGCTTTCCGAAAAAGGTTAATTTAATGTGTAACATGAAAATAAGCAGAATGAATAGTTCAAGAAAGGTTGGTTTATGTCTCCAACTTAGAATATTTTTTGGCATTTTACTCATTTAATTGTGATGCAATAATGTGCACAAGATTTTGCAAGTACACCAGACTGTTGATTTACATGGTTTAACATCTATAATAAAGTTTGGTGTAGTGTACAAACTATGCCTTGCTTTTTCCGTTGATAGCCCTCTGGTTGTGTTCAAAGTTACGAACAGCTTCTATTGATTCTGGCCGCAGGTTGGCCACATAATGAGCTGCCTGTTTATTGTAACACCCTTGGCAGAATCTTTGTGTAGCCAACGAGTATATGAGAGATTCTGGCATACCCATATAGGCCTCGGAAGCCAGTTCAAACACTCTCTGTCCCCATTCAGAAAGGGACTCGTCAGGAATTTTTTTTTTGCATTTTGGAACTCCAGAATTAAATTCTCTGGAACATCTCTGAAATCAAACCTCGTCTTGAATTTTCTGATCATTTTAGAATATCCAATATCAGGTTCTCTTTGTATCAAGAAGACATAAAAGTCACTGGCTTTTCCATCTAAAGCCCAGCAAAGCATGTCTTTGCGCTCTGTACTAGTCCAGTTTTTTTCATCAGCATACATTGTAAACTTAGTATAAAAAGATTTCCATTTACTTGTACCATCATATATTAGACTTTCTGGAAAATCAAACAAGTTTGTTTCGCCGTTATCAATCTCAAGGTCATTCCCTTTTTCCCAAAAATCCCCTTGAGGCATACTCAAATGAGTCATATCATATTCATAGGTCTGAGTGTGTTTGTTGACATATTTTTTATCTGGACGAGGTATAAATGGCTTTCCATAGTTTTCATAGAAAGGTTCAGCAGAAAATGTGTGTCTATAGTCAACACCCTCTACTTCTCCCATATAACCTGGCATTTGTCGGTGATGACAATCTGACTGGAAGGGCGTGCCATAGCTTGGAGACACAGATGGATATGAACCAAGATTCTGCTGTAGTTGGTCAGTTCCCAGTGCTAAGGCTGGAAAATGATTCTTTGGATAAAATCCAGATCTGGATGTATCAAGTCTCTCATAGTTAAATGGTACCTCTGGGATGTTACCAATGGGGGTCCCATAATAAAATGGAGCCTCCCGGTACTGTCCAATATTTTGCCAATTAGTTTTTCCATAATCTGGCTTATTTGATGGAATTATCTTAAATTCCAGCTGGGCTGGGATTTCTGTATGTGATTGGGCTCCTGTTGCTGTCACATACCCCACATCTTCAGGTTTTCTGGCATTTGATAAACAGGGAAGTTAGATCTATTGCCTAAATTTAATAAAGGTGACTGCAAGGGAGTATCATTAGCTTTATACTTGTATTTAGATTTGATGTGTTGATTACTGAGGTATGGTGTATGATAAGCTGCAGGAGTGGGGTCCCTCATAACAGCCTCTGGTAATCGCTTTCTTTGTCCTGGAAAGATATCCTATCCAGATAATACTGGAGGAGTATCAGCCCCTGTCTTCATAACTTTCTTGGGTTGAGCAATCTTTTTCTCAACTAGGCTTTCACGCCACATTTGTTTTTGATTATTAGGTTGACCTCCCATCCTGATAGATGCATCTTTTGTAAACTTGAAATACTTTGGATCAACTTTTGGGGCGACTAAAGCAAGTGTTCTTTGGTCCAATCGATTCCTAGACCTACATTTCAAAATGTTACAAGCGGTTTCATTGTCAGTTTCTGGGACACGAAGAAGTTCAAACTTTGTGCATGTATTAATGTCAATTTTATTCTCATCAATCAAGGATGGCAGGTTTTTTGTTTGGCTGATAGGTTTACTAAGTGCAACATTTGTTTGCAGCACAGCTTCACAGCTACGAATATCTGGCAGTCCCATACTGCGTTGTTGAGATGAACCTAATGTTCTTGGTAATACGGAAGGTATGGTTGGCTGTGTTGAGGGGTTTAGGTATTCACCAGATTGAGAAACTCTTTCTGTTATGCTAAGGTTTTCCATTTGTGAGGATAATTCATCCATTCCCTCATTAACTGGAAACTTTCTAGCCATTCTTGACAGTTGCTCAAGCACACTTTTTTTTAATGAACTGCACAGCCCAAGTAACACTGAAATGAAGGCTCTGACTACTTTTATCCAGTTTTAAAATATATTCTATATATTGAGTTTGTACTGGTTTAAGGTCAAGTTTATACCAGAAAACTAGAATCAAAACAGAATTTACTGTTTTGAATCTGAAGCAACAACTTAAATATTAGATGTGACAATAACCCAGTAAGTAACTGGTTACCTGTGCACTTACTTGTTAAGTTACAATGAAATTGTCTAACAAATTCTGAAGCTGGAATGGTATCCCAGTCCTGAGTTTACTGGTGGTGGAATATTGCCGTAAACATCTGATTGAACAATGGATGAAATGAAACAAAGTTATTCTCATAATTTTGATTAATTAAATGCTGTTTATATATACTTTTATGTCTAAATGCAAAATAAAATTGAATGCTCAGAAATAAATTACTTTAAGAAGAATGCATTCAAAAGTTCACTTTACATTAACAAAGCATGTCTGTATCCATGATATACATGTTCATGGTCACAGACGCCAGAACTGTTGCATCTACTTATAAAAAGGTCTTAAAAGCAAACAGAATAAGTTATGCTTTTTTCCAAAGCTCTGCTGCTGTTCAAGTCTTATCAGACCATGTAAAAGGTCATTTTGAAATTTGAAGCCTACCATGTACATACAATAACACATCAATGCATTGCAAATAAACATGTGTAATGCAAACATACATAAAAGCAAAACCCAGAATAGACCATCTGAAGGTTCTAACAAGTTTGTTTGGCGCTAGGTGATTTTCTTCCATCAAACTAAAAACAATTTCTGGTTTTTTCCAATGTTTTAGTTATGCTTATGATAGGGCCCATCATCTAGTCTGAGAAAAACTGCCAAAGGTATGTAAATGCAATATTCTCAAATGATAAAAATTGAATATGCTGGTCAATTTGCAATGAAAAACACAAACAATCTTAGTTTACAGCATCTCTTCCTTTTACCAATAATGGTTTGGACAATGTCCATTCTATTGGATCAGGGCTTTTCATCGTAAAATTGGGAAGAGGCCCTCCCTGCCCTTTCAAATTGGGAAAATTATTTCAAATTGGGAAATTAATCTTGGACAATTGTTTATTTTGGGGGGAAAACAAAATCCATTGTAATATAGGTACAGGTTTATAAATATGAATACAAGTAAGTATTTTAAACTTAAATTTAATTCCAAAGCCCTTTTTATTTTTAGATTTCAATTTTCAAACTCCCCTCAGAGGTTTTTGATCCATTTTTGGACTAGCTTTTTGGGCAGTTTGAAATGGGAAGTGGCAGAGTATAAGCCTCTGCTATACAAGGATGGAAAGCCCTGTGGATGATATACAATAATCCAGTAATCTGGATCTTTATGATGAAAATGATGCTTGAAATGTGGATGATATGATGGAAGTTTCCCAAGGTTACTTGGTAACTCTGACAATGCCTGAAATTATGAACATAAATTTAAGAGGTAGCACCGGAATCAACAATTACACATTGGGCGCACAACCTTCCGCTGGGAATCCCATGTCAAGAACATCTAGGAACAGCTACATCCTTCTATAAAAAAGGCATTTAGAAGCTACAAGACTTATGTAATAGAGAGGCTATTAATGCTTTACTTCCCTTTTTCAAAAAGATACACTACTGTCCCCAGACCGGTTCAAGCATTATCACATGAAACAGCACCCACACGGATATGTTCTACCTTTGTGCAATACAAAATTCGAGTGTTTACTACTCTCTTCCCTCTCCTTCTCTGAAAAGGAGTGGTCGTATAATTCATAGTTCATAATAATCTTTATAAGTCCTTGGTTCTACCAGAATATTAATTTTTAAAGTTTCAATTCCTTGAAAAATAAAAAAATAAATAAAAAATCTCGTGATTACTCAAATTACGGTTTACTAGCAGTTTTCTCCCTGGATAAAAAATATCCTCCCCGGTGTATTGGTTCTTTTTTACCCAGAAGTTTTATATATGCTCATAACGGGGCCTATAAACAGTTTGTCATCGAAATTTCCAATCTGATTAAAATCATATCCTGAAAACCGCTACGCTATCAGGATCTGACGACGAGTAGCTAAAACGTGCTTTTATCACAAACCTTTTTGAACCAATCAGATTGTCGCCTACAAAATCGCGAAAGTGAAAGTAAACATTCTATATTAAACCATAAAAAGTGTTGAGAGCCTGCGTAAGACATATTTTGCTGATTTTTTTGTGTTTATGTAGTATTGCAATTATTTCTAATGTAATAACATCTTCAGATCATTTTGCGAGCGCTGTATATCATGCTTCCTGTGTTGATAATTTCTAAAAATAGAAATCGGGAAAAACCGCTAAAGCTTATGTACGGTATCTACGGGCCGTCATCAGATCTAACATTTTGTTAGATCTGACTTTAGTGAGATTGCGAAATTTCCAAAATTTTGATCAATTTTGCTCCTTATTTTTATTGCATATTTATTTTTATATTCTCTGGTAACGATTTCAACCAAGACTTATGTTAGCTTTCGTTTGCTCTTCGTTATTTTCAACACCATCTGACTGCAATGATTATTGCATATGGCCGTACGAATAACTATCGCATTTCCCGAATTTCTTCGGCGATGAAATTTACCCGCAATAGGCCGCTCAGCAGCGCCAGTGTAGCGTCCATTAGACGCTGCAATGATTTAAAAACAGATAAAAACCATTAGTAAGGCACCAACCTTCTAATATAGCAGGATGTCTCCTGATTCTGTTTAGGACAAACGTCTTATCGGGTTGAAAGCTAGAGTTGAAGAGAGAGAGAGTCTCATTGATTTTCACGGGATTTCCTGTGACGTCACACGGATGTTCTGGGTCAGCTGTTATGTTCTATTTTTGCGCCAGCCGTGGACGCTACACTGCATACATGACATCGGAAAGTCGTAAGATAGAAATATTTCATTTGGGTGTTAAATTGATTTATTGTATATTCAAGAGTCAATTATATAAAACATGTTCACTTAGTTTCTTCCGCTATTAATTCTTTTCTTAGTACATAGATCTAAAATCCAATGGAATTATGTAATATAAAATTATTCAGTTCCTACTTTCACTTGATGAGGTACTACAAAACTTATCAGTATTGTAATTATAATTGTATCTTTGTTCCTATGCATTGAAAATAAAACTGCATGTTTCATCGAATTGTTTATCCGTTTCATTTCAGACAAAATGGAAAGTGACGGTATGCATCGCTTACTAGAAGACCTCCTTCTACCTGGTGAACATCAAAACGAAAACAGCCCAGGCGAAGATGACATTCAAATGATAGCACCAGAGTTTGGGGACCAGATTATCTTGGGTGAACAAGTTACAGTTGGTGAAATAGACACTGTTACAGGCAAGTCCGTTTCTTGATTTTTAAATTTCATGAGCAATTAACTTTGTTTTTACTTAGCATTTATCTTTTTCGCAATTATTAAAACGTGTAGGTTCCTGTGTATTTCTTGGACTTGTTATATCACCCGCTAAAACATGCTGATGTTCCGTATATTTGGCTAACTATGATAAATGCTTAGTCTTAGATGTTTTAAATGTTTTTCTGGGACCGTCATATATGTAATGTTATCGTTGAGATACCTGTCTTAATAGTTTTTTTATATATATATTTTATTGGCAGTTGATGGATCGAGTGGTAAACGATTTTGCTGTGATGTGTGCAATGCATCATTTTCAACAAAGTTTTCCCAAGAACGACACATTAGAACACGCCACCAAGAGTCGTCCTTTGAGCGTTTCCTCATATCAATGCCTGAAATAAAATTGTTGTGTTTAATGCAGTATTATCAGTTAATTGCATATCCTATTTGTATGTGTGTATGCCATTGTAAAACATTTCAACATTATCGCTTTTATAATCAGATGAATTCGTTTTTCATTTGCAGAATTACTCAAACCTTTGCATGTAAATGTCCGGTATCAACATGGCCATCTTGTGTCAAAACATGTGACAAAAGACGACACGACGAAAAACTTAAGATAGTAGTTTTATATTTCGAAGATGATACGGAAAAAAGAATAGTATTATGAAAAAAAAATCAAATTGACTTTATATTTAACAAAAACTTTTCTTTTTCGTAAGAAAAATAGTTTTCTAAACACCACTTGAACCACACATGCGTTACACATACACCACATGAACCAACGTAACTGTGTGTGACTTTGAAAAACCGTTTATTAGTACAAAAATATGCGTTGATCATCCAAAGAAATGCTAAAACTAGTTACCTTATGCATAAACATACTAACTCGAAGCGTTTGTTCCATTCCACATTCGATTAAGGTAAGACCTGTGTAATGAATACCTATATCCTGAAGAGTATCCAAGGGAGGTAACTATACTAGTAAATTAGCATAGATTTCTATCATGCAAGAGGACCAGGGTTCAAATCCCACTGGAAGCTATTTTTTTTTTGTAAGCCTAGAGCTTAAATAATTGGCATATTTCTTTTTTTCCTGTGTAATTCTGTCATTGAATATAAAATTCTCATGATTTAAACTAAAATAAGCAAAATAATCAAGATTAAAGGGGTTTTCGCTATCAGAATAGTGTTTATTCAAGTAATCAATTTGAAAATTTCTAAAACTGGACGGTAAACTTCTCTGAAATTTTGTTTAAATTTTGTTTAACGTATATATTTAAAAAATGGTAAAGTTTGGTATATTGCACCAATCAGGATTTTGCACAATTTTCATTAATTTAGTCTCGCGAAATATAAAAAATGCATTTTTTAAATTTATTTGGTCAAAAAATGTCATTTTAAGATAAATTCTGAATTTATATATTATATCTTTAATTGGTTTAGTAAAATATAACATATTTTGGATAAACTGTAAAAAAAATAGGGTTGAATTAATCAATAACAAAAAATTTTGTCACCGATTAAAGAAATTTGATACTTTCATGTTTTTTCTCACTTTTTTAAATAACAAAACCCTAAAAATCTAAAAAAAACTACACGGTGAAAATCATTAAAATTTTGCATACAAGTCAGTGGTATGAAGCAGTTGATGAAAATATAATCAGATATTGGATTCTTAATAGTGCCTATTACACAGGTCTTACCTTAACAGTGAGAATTATGGCTATTTTAACTTTGGTTTTGTATTTTACAGCAACATGGTCGAACTATCATTGAATGTTTGAAAAACGTACATGATTATGATGTATTTGGACTGCACGCATTGATAGCCAAGTCGTCTAGGTACCAAATAGGCCACTTTTTAATTGAAAATATTAAACTATGTCGAATACTTTTTTGATTTTACTTACAGGATTCCCTCTAAACACCGCAAAACCGGCGTTATTCAACCACAAAACCATCGTTTCACCACCACTTGAACCGGTAACGTTACGTCAGGGTGAAAAAAAACACTCTAAAAGGAAAAAAAACATCTCTAAATACAAAACAAAGAATTCCAAAGTCCAAACTTTAACTCAAGTACAAAATAACAAAAATATAGTGATTTTTCGTGTATTTTGACATTCAGTCGTAATTAATATTTAAAGCGATGTGTAAATTGGAAAGCGGTCTCTTTTACCGATGTACAAACTCTTGTTACGCCCCAGTAAAATTCCGATTACGTCATCAAACACTGTCATTATTTAGGTCAATGATTTTTGCAAGTTTAAGAGCTCGGTGCGATCACAATTATTTAGAATGACGACATGTCTATGACGAAAGAAAATACAAGTAAGTTGTAGATTTTTTTATTTTACCCACTTTGTGTATTAAAATGACTCATTTATGGACATGCGTATTTTAATCATTTTTCATTACACAGAGATGAAAATGTTAACACGACTTCGCCATAATAGTAAGTTAACAAGAACGTTGAAACCGCCCCTTCATGACGTTGTGAAATTTATCGCACGTGAGATATCGCGGCAATAAATGGACGTAAACAAATAACATTAGCGTCTATGGGGAAAATGAAACTTTTACAAATAACTATTTTATAAGTGTTTAAATCCAAAACTAAGGAAAGACCACCCCCATGGATTTTTTCTGCGTCGATTGGTGATATTCTTTTTTTCAAACGATGCATAATAAATTCAGAAAAAGTGTTTCACGGTTAGGTGGGACAGACGTTACTAGTATTACACTAACAAGTTCATGGAGCGATAACTGTATAGAGCCTGGTGTACGGTGGAGCGGTTTGGATAACATGGCAGCTGCTGTGAAATCAGAATCAAGTAATGGATTGTGATGTTCTGAAGGTCCGCCTACAGACATCGTTGCAACTTAATCGATAAAAAGAAAAGTATCAAACTCTCTAACTTCAAAATGCCGTTCAATGAAACTTTGCACAAAAAACATGTTATTAATATATCTTATTTATGCATTGGTTAAGACACGTTAGAACAGTAAGAACAATAACAAGCTCTAAAACATTTCTTAAAATTCTACTTACGTAAATTCAAAAACAATCTTAACGTTATTTTAAATGCCTACATATAATTAATATTATACTGACAACAATATATGGGGGCGTCACGGGGAAAGGTACCTTCGGAAAGTTGACGTCAATCTTTGAAATATCATGTTTGAAAACAACATTAGACTTATCAAAATGGATATAACCTAAAATAAAAATTTTCTGTATTTTCTTGATAAAGAACAAGTTTTCGAAAAGTGATAATTTTAAATACTGTTCTTACTGACTTCCCCTTTGGAAGATTATTTTACTTTGAAATATCGTCATAAAATTAAGCAGACGACATTAATTATTATAGATTTCGCGATAAAAATACCATTTTATTGTAAAAATGTGTAACAAAATCACATTTTAGTTGTAAGAAATTGATTTATAGTTGTAAGTTCTTTTTAAATTTAGTAAAAACTAAAATACCACTAAAATGACCGAAGGTACCTTTTCCCGTGGCGTGCCCCATATTATGAGGTATTTTCGTCGAACAAATGTATACAATTTAAGATATTTCTGCTTTTTCCTTGTCGATTCCTGGTCGCGTAAATGGATGACACACATTTCTCTCTTTATAATGGACACAGCACATTGTTGTCATGATCATTCAACCTGCAATGGCAAAATGTTTTGTCGATGACCTTTCCGGTAACTCCTCGATTTATCTTTTTCGTTGATTGCTTGTGGTGTTCATGTTGTGATATATCATTGCGTAAACCCACGCTCTCTGCTTTTTGGCTATGTGCGGAGTTTGTGTTTTTATATTATGCCTTTCCTGATATATGCACGTTTCACTTTTGTTTATTATTATCAGCGAAATCAAACGAACGTTTTCGAATTGTGTCCTTTGTTTCAAATAATGAAAATCCGCAACAGCTGGCCAATCTTATTTTCCCAGACATGGTCCCGAATCTTTTTTTTTTTTTTTTTTTTTTTAAGTTTGAGGCCCCTATCCCGAATCTTTATGTTTTCTTTAAAACTGATTAATCTTACAGGCTTCTTCTTCTTCCGTTTGCAGTTCCGTTGAAACTACTCAGATACTTTTATTAATTATAAAATCAAATGTTCAATCATTTTATTAATTATTTCCAATAAATATTAATTTCTTAAGATTTCATTCGCACGACCGGTCATCAACGCCCAGTATTGCATAATTTGAATGAAAGTGGTCTCAGAATGATTATTATATAAACATTGAACACGATTCTGCAACTCAAAGCAACACTTTGGCTAATGTCATATGTAAAATTCGGAACTTCTGGCCTCAGAACTGAGTGGAAAGTGGACTGCAAATAATATTTTTATGCGTTTAACAATTTGTTGCAACACAAAATTAATGATCCTTATTTGGTTCTTTCCTGATCAAGGAGAAGATATATTAATAAAAATACAATGGGAGGGGGGTAGGCTAAGGAATAAAACACACGAAACGTGACGCTTTTTGCTGGAATTCAGAACAGATTACTTCTAGATACATCATTATTTTTGATAAAATATTCCTCTGAAAATAATGGTAGACATATATCATAGAGAAATGCAATTTCAAGAACAATTAGACCATGCAAGAAACATTTAGCGTTATATAATGTACATACAATTAAATAGCCTCCCTGCAGGGAACATGCATACGTAAACGATAAAATAAAATGAAAGTATACGTTATTTACACTAATATTAAAGTTTGAAAATAATGTTACAGCGAGTACTCCAAAGACGTATGTAGACAATGCGTTGAATAGAAGCCTGGACAGAGTTGGTGAGCCCAGAGGAAGTATGCCGGTCTCAAAAGGTGCCAGTGGTAGCCAAACCAGTGGTAGCCAAACCAGTGGTAGCCAAAGTGCTGAACGCGGAGGCACTTACGCTGATAACGCTTTTAATAGAAGCCATGGAAGAGCCGGGATGCCAATGGGCTCGGCCGTTATATCAAAATCTTCAAGATCTAGCGGTTCTCAAGCAGATGGCAATCAAACCGGTACATATGTTAGTAACGAATACAACAGTGGTCAATCACATGATGGGGTTAAAGTCTACAAAGACAACCTTGCCAACAGAAAGCTCGGGCGAGTGGGAATGCCAGTAGGAAGTATGGTTTATAGTAAGGCCACCAATACTACGACTGAACAATTTTATAAGGATACAAAATATAACCGAGACCTTGGTAGGGTAGGGAAGCCCTTGGGGTCCCAGCCAAGCAAGAAAATTAATAAGACGACAGGAGATATAATAGATATCCTGGATTGGTTACAAGGATTTAAGGTACGTTACTGACTGTCATGGCGACAAATGTTTGGTTATGAATAACTAAATTCTCGGAATTCGTTTTACACCAAATGAGTTGAAAAGCCTGAATAAACGTTTTTAATGACGATTTTCAGTGTAAAATAGCAATACCGTTCATTGCTCACAACTACACACAAAAATAGTTCTCTGCACAAAGTTTTTTCTGGTATGAAAAGGGTGACCTTCTGTGTAGCTTTAGTTGATAAACAAGGTAATATACCACTCAACAAATCATTACTGGATCCTACTAATTGTACACATGAGTTATTCAAGCGACACATTTTGGGATGAAAACAGTTAAGGTACCATCATTACACTCTTCAATAAAAACGAAAATTATCAAAATCACACCTCTAACTGCAACATTCAGTTCAATAACACATTTTTAAAATTAGCACTATTAGTGTATGTTTATTCTATATGCGTTAATAAGTTATAACAGTAAAATAAACAAGAAATATCTTTAAAAAAGATAAACGGCGTTGATGGAAAAGATTTTTATATATAAGAAAGAAAGAAATAAAGACCGTGCAAAAATTTCGTCTGGTGATAATACGTCGATTAAAGAAGACTGTCTAACATTAACTGTACATTCAGTTTCAATAAAATACCTCTTGTAGAGTTAGCACTAATGATGAATAAATGTCATTAAAATACAATAAATGAAAATAATAACAATTTGTTACAAGAGCGAAATCTACCAACTTTTACGTAAATTAACTTTAAAAGAAAGTGTCACTCCCGAGTATTGAACCCGGGGCCACCGCTTGAGAGGCGAGTGTGATAACCACTACACCAAGGCGTTTTGAATATCTGGACTTGAAATTAACAATCAGTATCAAAGGAACTAGAAAGGAACCAGTAAGAACCAGAAATATCTGCACTTCTCTGTCGTTTTACACTGTGTATTGTACTCGAGTGTTTACCTGACACCTATGAATATTCCATATAAAATCGTATTTAAGCCATCAATTGACTTAATTGGTTATTTATACCGTAAATTTATATCTTTTTCTCCAATAAAATTAACGCTTTTTAAAAAGAAAATGCCCGAACATAAAGCGCCAGGTAAATACTTACACACAATATAAAAATCGTTACGGTAATCATTAACAAGACCCACTAATAACCAATCAAAATAATCTATTTGATTTTCCCGCTGCATAATAAATTTTATTTACAATATTTCATTGGTCGAAAAACTAGGTCAAAAGTGAGCTTAGACAGCTAACGCCGAAAAAATCTAAAATTCTTTTAAATCCTTATTGCATTCAAACACAAAATCTTAGCAATACATAACATAAAATGTCGTCGTGAGTAATGTGTTACAACAACAATCGCGGACATGGATGACAAACAATAAAAATGTTTATTTGTTTCTTCGAGATTGAAAGTTCTTTTGTTGGCAGTGTCGTTTTACTCATGAAGGCATTTAAATTGTTGATTTTTGTTGCTAAGCTTTGGATGTTAATAAAATTTTAGGAATTTGTTTAGGTCTTAGCTAACCTATTTTATAATTTTAATTGTCTTTACTGTTCTAACATTTCTTAATGTATGTACATAAACACGTCAATTGATTAGCTTCAAAAATCTATACAGAATATAAGTAAAAACAGAAACTTTAAAAGCTACTAGAGCTTACAAAAAACATATTTCAGGCTTGGTTTATTTGAACCTGTTCTCGGGCATAAATGTACATAATCCGTTACTGAAAACGCTACCTACTCTTCAGTTCAGATATTTACACAAGTTAACTGGTCTAACTTTGATAAATTACAAATATTATGTACACATGACGGTGAATATTTGTCCTGGTGTTGTTTATCTGCTTATGACCAGCAACGGAAAGAATATATTTGACCAAAACGAAATTCAAGTAATACACATCTTTGGCGAAAATATAAAGAATCATATTTATATATATAAGAATAATTAGTTCGCTGGATAAACGCTCGTATATAGTTTGAAACTTGTATGTCTTAATTTATACAATTTATTTATACAATTTTTCTATTAGCCTCCTCCGGTCTGCGAAGTCGACTATGACGACGAAATTTTCAGCCAAGCTGTCGGCAAACACAACCGAATACTTGCGGAACAAGAGTGGATGGATATTACGGGATCCAAACAGCCGCCAAAGCTTTCAGACAATCTAAGAGAGAATTTTGAAGGCGCAAGTAAGACCACAATCTACGTACATTTTAGCAATTTTATATGATGAAGAGGGGATAAAATTTAACAGTATACAAACCTTTCAAAGTGGGGTTAATATTTAACAGTATACGAACCTTGATTTTCTCCTAACATTATAGTTGTTACCAGTTTACTTACAAAAGGGATCGTGATTATGCCCCTTTTCCTTAATGACATTAAAGTGATATTTTAGAAGCCCGGTTAAATCACTTTGTCAATGAGATAAATATTGTAAATTTCAGAAAACCACATTTCTAACTACATTGAGATCTCTGCCTTTTCTTAAAACGTCTTATATTGCAAGGTAGACGCCACCAGTTCAATTGGAAGTAATATTAATCAAAACTAATGATTTCTATGTTTCAGTAATTCCATACGAAGAACTAGAGTTCGGAAAAAAAATAGGCTGCGGTGGATTCGGAGAAGTATATGTTGCAAAGTGGAATGGAATGGTAGTTGCCGTGAAAAAGTTGCTCCAATCTAAAATTTCAAGCAAGAGGCTTAAAGATTTCAAAGATGAAGCAATGAAGTTTAGCTCGCTGGAACATGAAAATATCGTTACATTCATTGGCGTTTGCTTGGAAATGCCCAATCTTTGCATTGTCATGGAGTATATGCAAATGAGCTTGTATGATGCCATACATATACGAACAAACGAAATACAACTTTCGGAAAGTCAGCGTTTGGACGTCATTCGCCAGATATGCAACGGATTAAAGTACCTCCACTTTAATTGTATTGCTCACTGCGATATGAAAACCGAAAATGTTCTGCTTGATGTCGATAAAGATCAAATTGTAGCAAAAATAAATGATTTCGGGCTAAGTATGATTAAAAGCAATACGCTTACATCATCTTCTGCTGCCAAAGAAAATGTGTCCAACATTGGAACTCCCAGATATTCGGCACCGGAAGTTCTGCGCGGAGAAAAGCTCGGAGCAGACGACATGATGAATGCAGACGTATATTCGCTCGCTCTTATCGTTTACGAGGTAATCTACGAGGACGAGCCATTCTACAACTTTAACTATCAACAGCTTCAGAAACAAGTCGGAGAGCGCGGAGAGAAGCCGGAATTTCCTGACATTCCCGAAGTCAACGGAAACGTCCGAGATTTCATCACCAGAGCTTTAAGTTTCAAACCAGAGGAACGTCCGAGTGGAGAAGAAATGCACGACTTCTTTACATCGGAATGCGCTCTGTATGGTGCATAAACTGAAATCCGAACGGGACGATTATTTTTAGTGCAAGCTTTTGTGAAATTCTGAAAAAAATCCGTACTCAAAAACTGTAATAAGTATATTTTGATGTTTTAGTTTAACTTCTATATTAGTATGCTAAACGTGTTTCATTTAGTCTCACTTGGATTTAAATATGTGTCCTTTCAGTTATACATGTAGTAATTAGGGTGCTTTGTATGGTTTAATTCATTGAATAACTTACTTTCATACTACTACTACTACTACTACTACTACTACTACTACTACTACTACTACTACTACTACTACTACTACTAATAATAATAATAACAATAATAATAATCCAAGGCAGGACAAATTTTGAAATTACCTGGTAGTCCTTTATGCTACACAGTCGCGTAGGAGCTGGGGTCGCTGCAGCTGCTCCAAAATTAGGGGCTCTTTAATGCTTATGCAATGTCATGAAGACATAAACCGTTAAATCGGGCCATAAGATCGTCGACTTTTACAAATACCAGTGAATAATACAAAGTCAACGGATTAGTGTTTAGCGGCATTGTCTCAATATGTAAATGCCACGGTTAAGTAAGTTGCGAAAGTAAGTTAAACACGAATGAGTTGCCTCTTCACACTTAATTCGATGATATTTGCACGCATCTTTAACAAGAAATATCTTTAAAAAAGATAAACGGCGTAGGTTGTATATGAAATGATGGAGTTTGTAGCTGGAATTATTCACTTCATCTTGATTTACGTGTAAATTAAATAATTTCATTGTAAATCCTTCACAATGACTTAATAGCGGACTCGCAGTTTTTTCGCGTAACACATTACACGTAGTTGCCAGATTTAAGACAAGTAAGCACATTGTAAAATCCTCAGTCGCGATAAAGAATGAGTTTTATATAAAAAACGTATTGTAAAAGGCATTGGTTGTGTTTATTCTTAAAACATAATGTATCAGATGATATATCAATTGCTGAAAGAATAAAATATATTTAGCGAAGACTTCAAGACTTACATAGCGAACTCATAGTTTATATCGCGTAGCATATTATATACAGCTGCCCGATTTAAGAGACGGGTAAACATTTCAATTACTGAAAGAGCTGGGATAAACTTCCATTAACTAAATACTCACAAATATTACAATAATTCAAGCTCGCATTATTATTACTTAAATTTTCAGCTTTACAGTGAAAGTGTAACATCGTTTTCTTTAAGCCATTTCCACTTACTTTCACTTTCATTTTGTTTAGTTTGATATAAAAGAGTGACTGTATTGTTGTTGACAAAAAATCCAAGTCAATGACGAGTATATACTGTAGTGTGCCTCATTTCAACATCTTTCAACATAAGAGAATAGAAAAGATCTGAACGTCACAGCAACAATCGTTTCAAACAGAGTATTAACTAATTGTTTAAAAATCCCACTAGATACCTCTCCACCCTGCTAGATGCCTCTCCGGTGGAAATAGCTACCAATCGAAATATTTTATTTAATTTTCCCGCTGCATAATAATATAATACGCGTATTATTTACAACACTTCATTGGTTAATAAATTAGGTCAAAAGTGAGCTTAGACAGCTAACGCCGAAAAATGATCTTAGTTAATAGTGTGCAAGTGGTAAGATGTAACCGGTTTAGGTTTATGCCAAACTATATGGCTGGTTTGTGTAAAATTATCATGTGCATATGTAAATGCTACAGTTATATGTAGAATTTAGTATCATATATTGAATATACAATTATTGGATATCAGCGAGGTCGATAGGATGACTCATCATGCAACTGCATTAACATTGCATTGACAGCATTAACAATAATTCAAAATATTTCACACTTGTTGAAGAAATATGTCCACTGGTTACTAAATATACATATTTTGTTTTACATACATCCTACAACAATTCAAATTAGTTAAAAATGTATTTTGGAGTCAAGTGTTTTAAGCTTATTCCTCATTATTACCTAAAATGAAACCTCAAAACTGGTCAGAATTTCTACAAGTACCAGTATGGCATAACTTTCAAATCAAGACACGATGAAAATCAATTTATGACATAAGGCTAGCAAAAAGAGGAATCCTTCTCATTAATGACTTTATGAATGTAAACTGCCGGTTTCTCCCATTCAGGAATTCAAGGATATATATGGTGATATAATAAACTTCTAACAATATAACAATATTATATTTGCACTTAGGAGGTATTTAGACTTTAAATATTCCTCACAAAGCCATGAATAGTATTAACCCCATTCATCCACTATCTGTAAAACTTATAAATTCAAGTGAAAAAGGTTGCAAGCTTATCAATTTATGCCAAATATCTAACAGCTTTTGGGTTAACTTGAAGACATTGCTTTTTAATAAATGTCCAAATATACATATAGACCGGTAGAAACTTGACATTATACTTGGCACAAGAGATCTCAATATTTACCAGAACATAATGAATCATTCCCTTCCAAATGTGTTAACATTTAAATACCAGTAATCATTGTTAATTTAAACAGAAAAATACGATGCTAATAAATCTTTAAAAATCGAAACTTTTAAGGAAAATATGAGGTCCATTTGTTGCGCCGCTCTGCACAGACAACCAATAATTTGTGAGTTAGTAGGTGTAATAAACTGCTTGACATAGTGGCCAGTTTTCCCTCTCAGTTTTTTTCATTTTTCTTAGGTTCTTAACCATCCACATAATGACTTTGTACATCAGATTTTGTTCTCTCTCTCTCTCTCTCTCTCTCTCTCTCTCTCTCTCTCTCTCTCTCTCTCTCTTTACATTCTCTCTTTTTTCTTTTTCATTCCTCCCTCTCACTCTGTTATTATTCTCTTATGCAAAAGTAAAGCAATTTATATGAATACACATGTTTGAATGTTGAATTAATTGTTGTATAGTTTGAATTTGACTTTTTACTACCTTAATGTATACATACATTTATAAAGATATAAAAGGTTAAAGAGAAATAGACAGTCACACGACAGAAAATTAAAAAAAAATGTCAATCAGTTAACAACTTTAAATAAAAAATTAAAACTGTGAGAGTTGCCCATTTGATAAATATACAACTCACTGATTTATATAAATATGTATTAAGATTATAACGGTCTAGATAAACACGGTATCACATGACTGTCTATTAATCTTTAATCAGTCATACTGTCTATTTATCTTCAGTCAGTCATTTACATAATGTGTGGGTGCATATTTAAAAAAAAGTTAAAACTGAAAAAGGTTTAGCATATATAATTGTTTTGGACTATAATTGAAAAACACGAAAGCTCTTTTAATATTTTCATATAGATATAATGTTATTAGCTTTTTAAAATCGAGAAATTAAATACAACATTAATATCCTTGGTGAAAATAATTCCCAAGAGTTTACATGAACTTATAATAAATGCTAAACTGTAATGCTAGATCTTTGTTATTAAATGAATACACTCAAGATAATGTGTGATAAACCAATACTTAACAATTATATTGCAACTAACAAATGTATTTTGTCATAATATAGTAACTATATTGCTTTATCAGAATAAAAAAAATAATAATTCTACTTTCCGAAATTGTCACTTACCTTTGTGCCTGGTCATAGTTTGCTTTTTATTTTGGTCCTATTGTTTTTGTTGCTGCAACTGGCGACATTACATTACAATGAAGCATTGTCTGATATGAAAACACTGTGCAACACCCAAGTATCATAAATTGAGCCAGGTTTATCTTCAACCAGTGCTTTTAGCAGCACTCCTAATTTCTGCAATTGAGAACGTTTTGCTTCTGACATGTACCAATTTTACAATAGCGGAAATTGGTGACAATTTCCTATATTTCTAGAAACATGTTGCTGTTTGAAGGGTCTATTAATTCCACTTTGCTGTTTTGATTACTGTCTCTCCCTCTCGGCGCAATTTTTGTCGGTCATCCTGATGACCGACATATTATAATGGACCAAACTTGAACTTTGAAGGGTAACACCGGTTAACAGCGGCACCGGACGTGGTCACTTTAGACAAAGCCGCCCGTCTAGAGCTTGGGAATGCTATTCCGTTCCCCCTATTTGCAAGAAAAGTCTTCTAAATGTTGATGAAACAATATCTGGACGTTGTAGTAACATCAAATCAGAAATTGAGCCGATATATAACGACATGTTAAATTATATAAACATACGTGTGTTGTATTTTCTACAGGGTGTAGAAAAAATGTTATGCGTCTTTTTTTAGAAAGTCACGTGATGAAAACCTTCATAGCAAAATATTATTTGTGTATAAATTGAACTGTTACGTTATTTGATTCAAACAACTGTTCAGGATGATCCCATATATGAAATAGATTCAATCCGTTATATTGATTTTGTTGGTCAAAAGCAAGACATCGTTTATGTTTTTCTTAGAGACTAATGAATATCCGGGCGTGCTCGATTGGGCTGTCGGAACTGTGCCAGAATCAAATTCCGACTCTTCCACAGAATCTGCTTGACTGTTTCACTGCGCATGTCTGTACTTTCAGCAGACAGCGACAGTAGTAAACCAATTTTGTCTGGCGATTATAGTCGCCAGAGAATCCTTAGCGAGCTTCAGTTATCTTTCCTCGAGGTTTAAAATAGGCGGTATTCCCCAAGCTTGCAAGTAAAGTACATACTGCTGCTGGAGATTAACAACACCAGTTGGTGTTAGATTTAAAAATACAACGAACTCGGAGTCATATTACAAGATGTATGTTTACCGTTATCACAGCAGAGTTGCTGATAGCAATTTGATGCCACTTAAATGTCGGTCACTGATTTATTGCCATTCATATGTTTGGAATGCATATTATGATGAGATCTGTATCTGTATTGTTACGACGCTTGTAACCACTGCTGGCGTAGTGCGTCGGGGGTTTAAATGTTAACCATTCGAGTTGCACAAATACTGCACACTGTTTGCCATATCCTGTCGTTCAGGGCGACGTTTACACCTTCTAGATGCTGGTTTAATACAGTATAAGCTGTACCTCTTCTTTTCTTTTTTACAAATGGTTTATATTTACTCTTTAATCAAGTGTTATGTTGAATTATTGTAATGAGCAATAGGCTTAGTTGATAAGAAGCTGGAGAATTTTTTTTTAAATAGATACAGAGAACAGGCTTGACGTAATCCAGAAGCCAATCAGAGGCCTCTAGTTTTTTGGTTTACAACAGTCGTTTATTTTCTGATAACGACGGAGAAAGAGTCTAAGAATCTGCCAAACGAGTGAGATTGGATGTCGGAACAGAATCATGATAGGTTTTTATAAAAAGTGTTACATAATTGCATGTTTATTATATCTTTTGAAGTCTAAAGAACTCCTAATGGTCTTAATAAGCCATACTTCATAGTTCAACTAAGTTTTCCTAGTTTTTAGATCAGTCAACAAAAAGCAATATTTATAATTTACTGAAAAATAACACTATTTCTGGTATTTATGTTGGTGAAATTCTTGGCATAGTACTGAAATGTAACCATTATCTTATTTTATGGCAAAAAAACCAGTATCTAAAAATATTTCAGTTTGGTGCAGTATAAAACACTGACCGATTCACACCACCTATTTCGATGGAATGGGTAGAACGCTGCCAGAACACAGTTCCGACGCACTCGATTGGAGTTCTCCCTGTTCTAAATGTCGGAATTTCCAATCGAGCACGCTCCGACTTTTGCGGGAAAGGCTGTCTGTAAACAAAAGTTTACAAAAAGCTAGTCGGTCATTAGCATACACTTTCAACCAAAAATGTATTCCAAAATCTAGAGTTCAACAACAAAATTTCGTCACTGTCCTAGGGTGGGGGGATGAGCAGCCTGACAGGGACTCAAATTATTAAATTTACTATTCTGATCTTCAACAATTTCGTTAGAATGCTGAACTTAAACATGTAATATTGGTGGTTCTCGCACATTTTCCTGTTTTTGTTTGTTAGTTTTAATGATGTCAATTTCAGTGTATGCCATGTTAGATGACATTATGCGGGTTTCAAAAAAACTCATGTCCATGCATTGACTTTGAAAATTGATGAACACTTCTACCCATGTGTTAATTTTAAAAATTTCTTTCTTGTGGTATAAATCACCAAACATACGGTCGTGAAACAGTAGAGGCTTATAGTAAACGAGGAGATGTTTTAAACAAGCATTTAGGAGGAAACGAATGCTCAGAACTTGCTTAATTGTCAAAATATTGTCTTTTAAAGAGAGATTTTGCTTTTTGCGCTTTCCAGTGCAAATGTTGCGAATGTTCTCAGAAGTTAACGGAAGTTTAGCGAAGTGAGGTGATCATTGTTTAAAGTAAAAAAAAAGAGGGGGGATCAGCGATTTTGCCATTTGTTTGCGATTTCCAGTGCAAATTTGGTGAATGTTATCAGAAGATACCGGAGGTTTAGCGAATGTGACATGGCCATTGTTTAAAGTAAACATAGGAGATCAGCATGGGCAATATTTTTATCTAATATCATAAGTGTAGTCAATTGGGCGGCGCTACGCTAAAAGACAGTCATCAATACGACCAATAAGCTGCGGACGAGAGAGATAAACGACTAGGATGGCCACATGAGGTTATGATTACACATTCAGCGTGGAAGCATCAATAATGATTTTGTTTATTGAACTTGTCTGATATCAATTTATAGGATAAATGGCGACACGTTACCTCAGTTACAAGTACTTAGTTAGTCAAGTTTGTTGAAATATAATTTCAATCCATAATTACACACTTTTGCATTTCACGAGCGCACTATTGAAATAACCTGAGATGCGAGAGTTTAAACCTAGTTGGTTTGATGACTACCCATGTCTTCATTAGTTATGAACATTACATTTTATCTTTTATTCGCAATTACTCATTTAGAGGGACATTTATATACATGTATTATGCTCTTTCTCAAAGATTTGCATAAAAGTGCCTCGTTTTGAGCTTGTTGCACAAAAACTGCCATGTTTTTTTAGATCTATCTATTTCCCTGTCCTTTTGATATCCAAGTTGGAGCTCTAATTACGATGCGGTATTTTATGTTTTTGATATGCTTTAAAGTCTTTAACAGGCTCAATGAAACCGAGCCTGTAATATTTTCACATTTTTCGTCTTCGGTGGTTTTCAAAGTGACCTTTTAATCTATTTTAAGAAAACAAAACTTAAACGATTGTTTTGAAATAGAAACTTGGTAACCATTCTATACGTGCTTCTGTATTTTTATCATTTAAACTTTAACTATTTAATTTATGTTACAAAACTTTCGCCGCCATAAAGTTC
Source organism: Corbicula japonica (assembly GCA_038501625.1). Classification (NCBI taxonomy): domain Eukaryota; kingdom Metazoa; phylum Mollusca; class Bivalvia; order Venerida; family Cyrenidae; genus Corbicula; species Corbicula japonica. The sequence goes on from JAZAYU010000050.1 coordinate 2,549,360, forward strand.
AAAACTTGCCCTTGAATATATGCATTATTAACGAAATACGAATTGATTTATTTTGATTCCCATATTCCCTCTCAAAACCGCATATATCTATGCGTTCTCTTCTTGGGGTCTATAGTGAACGGTTGGACTCGTCGCAGTTGCAATCCAAATTGAGTTTTACTTGTAAAAGATTTCCGGGGATGCCCGTGACCCCAATGACTGCTTCCCCATACACATGCAATATAACGGATCTGATTTCGGTCTTGGGATACTAAACGATAACATTATTTTGACAAGTACAGTAAGGTAGACAACACAAGCACTATCATTTCTATGTAAGGGCGATCTACTAGAATATACTGCAAGGAATGCAAAACCAGCCTTTAAAGTAAAGAAAAAGTTGTTTTCAGAACAGTGGCATAACGACAATTTTTATGATGATAGATTAATTTAAATACAAATAGTGCTTCTTGAGTTCCTTTAATAGTTTTACAGAAAATCGTTCAAACAAAAACAAAAGATAATAGCAGCATAAAGCTTAAGTGAAAGTAATAAATGCATCAGCATCCTAATTTATTGTTTACTGTCTTTTAACGCTCGTCAACTTCAAGTTTGACGAGATCTGCTGAACCAACTAAAACTACATTTTATGAATGTTGGTAATGAATACTGAATATTATAAGCGTGGCTTTTCTCTCAATGTACAAATAAGTATCAACTGTGGAAAGTTCTATGGTACCTCTTTGAGCATTCGCGTTAATGTAACATATTCATCAGATTCGCTGGTGCTTAAACAACGTAATTATTTCTACACGTCCTGAAAAAAAATAAATTACGTCTACTAGAGACATGATTATTTATATTGATGCCTTTAGCCCGTACACGTATTCTTCATGTTTCAATAAATCAAACATCAGCCGTTCAACTTTGTTTGCATGCTTTAAAGTAACAGAATTGTACAATGTTTATATGTTCTCTTGTTTATGTTTGTACATACAGAGAAATGTAAATGGAAATAAACTTGAAACTTGAAACATCAACTAAATTCACAAATAGTTTGTCAGATACAGTCTGTGTGACTTTGATCGACAGAAAACTGGCCATATCATTGACTTACATTGGTCCAAAAGTAAATACATGAACGAATACATACCTACTTATTCTTTTAATTTATTTGCTAATGACCGACTAGCTTTTTGGAAAGCTAAAACTTGTGTTTACAACGGTTGTATTCGTTGTGACGTAACAGCGCTGTGACGTATTTCGTACCCAAGTCAATTCGCGCGTGAACTATTTCGCCCAGGTCAATATTTGATTTAGACTCCGCCCACGAGTCAATGATTTGTTTACGAAAACCTTCCTCATTAGACCGTAACTGTGCCGTGCCGATGAAAACCGAAATGGATATTTTCGCCAATTGTGTTTTACACCATGATTTTATTGTCCACCATGAAAGAACTGAATAAAATTTCAGAAAGCTAGCCTGGGTCGCCATCAAGGCCTATCCATTAAAGGGAGATGTGCAGGATTGATGAATGGAACAGATTTGCGAAAAGGGTTATTTATCAGTTGAATATCATTATTTGAAGCTCAAATATTGATTTACACCCGAAATATTTCAAACCAAAATTTTATTAAAAAAAGATATATAAATGGTGTTTCCTAACCTTTGTGACGCGCATAGGTTAGCTATTTTTGTATTTCCCGCGTAAAGCCGCGGTGGTTTTTGGGATTGTCACGTGATCACTTCAACCAAAATACGCATTCGGTGTACCTTGCCGACTATTGACGTCGCCATTTGTTTCAAAATGCCTGGTCCACCACGAATAGTAAGCGTGACATTCCCGTGATCGCTATATATATGAAAAGTACACGTAAGTGTTACATAGATCGATCTGTTTACGATTTTACCGAGTACACCTGCTTGACCGTGCACATCTGTTTCATGACAGAAATATCGCTTTGAGATTTCTAGAAGCTGGTTTACATGCTGCTGACGTAGCAGGTTGTTTTGGTTGCCATGAGCGAACAATATATCATATGCAAGCTCGATTCTGACAAACTGGCAGCGTCAACCAACCGCGTAATTCAGGTAGGACGTTGAAAAAAATGTCGCGCGGAGATCGCTGCTTAAGCTTCAGTCACAATTCCTGAAATGGGCCCGGGTGGGGCCGTAGACAGGAAAAGTTTCCAAAACTGGGGGGGGGGGGGGGGCGGAGGAAGCGGGTGGTAGCGGGCGGAAATCTGGACGGGGACAGCATAAAGAATCTTTTTTAGATGGCACGGAAAAATCATTACGTTCCTGTTTACAAACTCTAGAGAAGTTTTATAAAATATCAGGTTTAAAAATTAATAATGAAAAAACAAAAGCATATTGGATAGGCTCAACTAGAAATTCTTTGGTTCTCTCAAAATTTGTTCATCTTTTTATAGCACTTCCAAATCCTCCAACAGAAATAATAAAACAATTAGAACAAATGTGTTTTAAATTTATATGGAGTAAGGGGCCCGATAGAATTAAACGAAATTTATTAACGAAAGACACAGAACAAGGCGGTTTAGGAATGTTCGATATTAAAAATTTTATTAATGCCCTAAAAATAAGTTGGTTGAGATGGTTACTGTTAAATAATTGTGATAGTTGGGAAAGTCTGGCATTATTTAATTTACAACATTTAATGAACTTAGGATCAAATTTTCAATTGAATTATCAAATACTCTTTCCAACCCGTTTTGGAAAAACGTACTAAGCAGTTGGCACTTAATGTGTAGCAATGTACACATTAATGATTTAAATCAAATGCTTTTTTCTCCATTATGGAAAAATAACAAAATGGTAAACGGTTCACTGTATTTTGATAGTTGGTACAAAAAAAATGTTATTAATGTTATCGACCTCTACGGGGAAGATGGTCTTTTGTTAACATTTGAACAATTAAAAGAACGTTACAGAATTCAAGGCACCTTTTTAGATTATTATCGAGTTTTAAATAATATACCATTAGAATGGAGACAGAAAATTTCTAACAACACCGAAAATACTACGAATGTAAAAATAAACATGTATACTAATGCCTATAATGCGTATCTTCTTAAAAATAACAAGGGTTCAAAATAATTTTACGAACACTTGAGAGTTTCAAATAAACCAGATAAGTTAGACAAATGGAACCATTTATTATTAAATTTAAACGAAAACAATTGTAAACAGATATTTGCTAACTTAAAAACTATTAAAGAAATTAAACTTCAAAATTTTCAATTTAAAATAAACAACAAAATTTTGGTTACAAAAACATTTCTATTTAAAGGAGTATATTACAATAGTTTACGCGCATATTTCTGCGCAAGCGCTAGTTTCACGAAATGTATTTTTCTCAGTGACCGGTGTTAGTTGAGTAACGTAAGTACTTCGACTGTTGCGTAAAATCAATCGATTAAATATTTCAAATTATTTCTCACAAAGTAGTCGTCCGTGAGAATGGCCTCACGCGAGAAAAACAAGAAGGGCAGGTTCGTTAGTGATGGAAATCACCAAGCTGTGAAGAAACGTAAATTATTTGGTTCGATAATTTGCCCTGACAATGATTCAGAACAGAACAGAACATATCGTTTATTTCGTCCAAGTGCATGATTACACTGATTCAAGTGTTTCGGATAATTTGAAGTCCGAAGTAGATAATGTTACTTTCATGTGAAAATGACTGATGTTAATTTTGATATTCTTGAATTTTTAACCAAACAGAAAATACTTTCATGTCAAATGGCAAAGAAAATTGCAGCATCCGGTTTGAATTTGAGTCATATAAAACTTGCTGTCTCTCGTGGTGGGTTAGATGGATTGTCTCAGCTGTTTGGTGAGAAACTTGACACAGGCAAACCTAGAGTAACATCTCTTAAATCTGTTGTTCAGAAATTGTATAATTACTTAATGGATCATAAGATTTAGGGATTGTTATATGATTTTCATTGATTATCAGTGTTAGGTGTTTTTCGATATGTATGGAAACTTTGGCAACACTCAGGGCTGCATTTGTGGGAATTTTATGAAAGAAATGTGGTAACTGTAATGTAATTCTTGATAAAGAAATAGTTATTTCTTTCAAAATATGAAATTAGTTTTGATGAGCATGTTATAAAACTATTTATACATGTTATGATAGATATTTGTAGAATTGAATTAAAATTAGAGATATTTTTTACTTATATGACCAACTTTGAAGGAATATAGTAAAAAATTAAGCCTGGATGCCCCTGTTTTTTTGTTTTTGTTTTTTTTAGAAATATATACTGTGTCATTTTATGGAGTTTTAAAAAAATCTGTCCGTTACAAAAAAAGATATTTAGATTTTTTTCCAGTCAGGGACTAAATTGTCTCCCTTTTTTGTTGGATATTTTGGTAATTTTCCAAGTTTTTTCTTTAAATATACAAAAAAATCTCACATAATTCCATCCAAAACCATACATACACATAATTCCAAACAAAAAATGCATAGATATAAGGTGTTGATTAGGAATTCCAGATGTAACAATCATTTAAAAGATATATGTGCGTTTTCTCAAAATCCCTTCAAAATGACCGTATAGAGGGGTCTAATAATGAGCGATTACTCAAAAACAAGCATGGAAAGCTATATTTTTCTTTATATCATTTTGTTTGTGAAGGAATTCTCTTTACTTGTGCAAAGTTTTAAAAAATTCTGTCCGTTAGAACTTATTGTCATATACTCCTTTAAGATAAATAAAGCAACAGATGAATTGTGTTCTTATTGTAATCAAACTAGGGAAACCATTGAACATCTCTTCTTAGAATATCCGATTATACATCTATTTCTAACGAGAGTTCAAAAATGGCTTGCCGAACAATGTAGTGTAGATTTTTCTTTGAACAACAGACATTTTATTTTCTCTTTCCAGGAAAACAATTGTATTGGAAATTATTTATCTGTTCTCGTTAAATACTTCATTTATAGGTCAAAATTTAGAGAAAACTGTGATACACATCTTTCTGTTCAATTTTTTAAGACATATTTAAAACAAAATACTATATTGCAAATTTACAAGGAAAACAAGACACTTTCAATCAAAATTTTGGGACAGTTTACAGGAAAGTTAATGAATCATAAACAATTATTATCCTGACAAAACACTGAGAAAAATCTAACTTTGTATTTCCGAATAACCGTTTTTAATCATCTAGATACATAAATTATTCAAACTTTAAAAATTCAAATTGAATGTGCAAGGTTCGCCAAGTTCAGAGTCGTTTTATGTACGTTAAATATACTATTTTCTGAGGCCACCTTACTTTATATCCTTACGAGTATTATAACTAATAATGCCTTAAAATTGCTATAATTGCATCTAAAAAATAACATGTTATATGTATTGTATTTAACTTTGTTGTAAATTTGTATAATGCATACTTGCAATAAAAGGGGTCACCCGGATAGGGGCCTCAAACTTAAAAAAAAAAAAAAAAAAAAAAAAGAATCTTTACACCGGATGAGCACAGCACAGTGATGGTGCGGTGTCCGGGATGTGACGGGCCGAAAATCGCAAGGTTGGCCGATTGTGGAGGACAACATGGGGCACAAACAAAACCGGACTGGCAACGCCCAATCACAAGGCGAACACACGCCGGTGCCCTTTGAAATATGACTGTCACGGCCCGATCACAGGCCGGGCATCACCCGATACAGAATGTGACAGTGCGGGGTCCGGTCGGTTTTCTTTGTAACAACAGTTTATATTTTCTTAACGGTCGCTGATTTGGCCCCGTAGCATTGTGACTGCAACTTCAAAAAATCAATACGCCTCCCGGTCACCTTTGAAATCAAAATCCGCCCGGTCCGTCGCCGAACTTAAAAACCGCCCGGGCCCCTCCAGGAATTGTGATTCTTGCATACCAGATCAGGTCATCCGGTGTTTTCACCCGTGTAGGAAATTTCGATCCTACACCCCCCCATGTAGAATGAGTCACGTGAGTGACGTCACGTCTTCAAATACCTGACGTAATATATTCAAGTTAGTGACGTCATTTATAAAAAAAGATTGCTTTAACGTCAATATTTCAGCATAATGAAAATAAATAAGTTTGTATACTTACACAAAAATGTTATAAATAATAAAAGGTATGCAAGAAAAAGTATCTTGCATAAGAAATTCGGTAAAGATAGAAAAATCTGTCACCTCGGGTGAACTGTTTTGGCGGGAACTCGGCAGAGCCTCGTTCCCGCAAAACAGTTAACCCTCGGTGACAGATTTTCCCATCTTCACCTCACACTCATGCATGATACTTATACGGAAGCATGAGTGACGTCAACACGACGTAACAGGATCGTTTTCACTGCTTAGTCAAAATTTAATCTCTAAGAAGCTGATGGAATGGTTTGTGTTTGGCGACGCCGAGGAGAAAGGTTTGATCCTGCCAACGTCTATGAATATGACCGTATGACCGTTATGGTGTTGGGAGTGCTATATCTTGGGTAACTATTATAATGGCACGAAAGAACTCAAAACAATAATACGAAGTCTTAAATACCGCCCGTTATTGTGCAGAAATCATTATCCCTGTCTTTGTTCCTTACATCGTGAACGGTAATGCTTACGTTCTACAGCAGGATAATACACGCTACCACACGGCACGTCATACACGGAAAGTTCTTCTTATAAACAAACATTAACATACTTGATTGACCATTAAAATCACCTGATCTCATTCCGATTAAACACATGTGCGACTATCTTTGAAGAAAAGTGCGTGACAGGAATGACGTCAACCATTTACTTCACTTATAAATACTAAATTATAGTGTAGATCCAGATCAACCTGCACATCGTGATAAACGCTTGAATAGGGTAGATCCAGATCACCGTGTACATCGTGATACTTGCTTGAACAATGTAGATCCAGATCAACCAGCACATCGTGATAACTGCTTGAACAGTGTAGATCCAAATCAACCTGCACATCGTAATAACTGCTTGAACAGTGTAGATCCAGATCAACCAGCACATCGTGATAACTGCTTGAACAGTGTAGATCCAGATCAACCTGCACGTCGTGATAACTGCTTGAACAGTATAGATCCAAATCAAACTGCACATCGTGATAACTGCTTGAACAGTGTAGATCCAGATCAACCTGCACGTCGTGATAACTGCTTGAACAGTATAGATCCAAATCAACCTGCACATCGTGATAACTGCTTGAACAGTGTAGATCCAGATCAACCTGCACGTCGTGATAACTGCTTGAACAGTGTAGATCCAGATCAACCTGCACATCGTGATAACTGCTTGAACAGTGTAGATCCAGATCAGCCTGCACATCGTGATAACTGCTTGAACAGTGTAGATCCAAATCAACCGGCACATCGTGATAACTGCTTGAACAGTGTAGATCCAGATCAGCCTGCACATCGTGATAACTGCTTGAACAGTGCAGACCCAGATCAACCAGCACATCGTGATAACTGCTTGAACAGTGTAGACCCAGATCAACCTGCACATCGTGATAACTGCTTGAACAGTGTAGATCCAGATCAGCCTGCACATCGTGATAACTGCTTGAATAGTGTAGATCCAAATCAACCTGCACGTCGTGATAACTGCTTGAACAATGTCACCCGATACAGAATGTGACAGTGCGGGGTCCGGTCGGTTTTTCTTTGTAACAACAGTTCATATTTTCTTAACGGTCGCTGATTTGGCCCCGTAGCATTGTGACTGCAACTTCAAAAAATCAATACGCCTCCCGGTCATCTTTGAAATCAAAAACCGCCCGGTCCGACGCCGAACTTAAAAACCGCCCGGGCCTCTCCAGGAATTGTGACAGAAGCAAAAGTGACGTCAACACGACGAAAGAGGCTCGTTTTCACTGCTTATTCAAAATTTAATCTCTAAGAAGCTGATGGAATGGTTTGTGTTTGGCGACGCCGAGGAGAAAGGTTTGATCCTGCCAACGTCTATGAATATGACCGTATGACCGTTATGGTGTTGGGAGTGCTATATCTTGGGTAACTATTATAATGGCAAGACAGAACTCAAAACAATAATATGAAGTCTTAAATACCGCCCGTTATTGTGCAGAAATCATTATCCCCGTCTTTGTTCCTTACATAGTGAACGCAAATGCTTACGTTCTACAGCAGGATAATGCACGCTACCACACGGCACGTCATACACGGAAAATTCTTCTTATAAACAAACATTAACATAATTGATTGACCATTAAAATCACCTGATCTCATTCCGATTAAACAAATGTGCGACTATCTTGACAGAAAAGTGCGTGACAGGAATGACGTCAACCATTTACTTCACTTATAAATACTAAATTATAGTGTAGATCCAGATCAGCCTGCACATCGTGATAAACGCTTGAATAGGGTAGATCCAGATCAGCGTGTACATCGTGATACTTGCTTGAACAGTATAGATCCAAATCAGCCTGCACATCGTGATAACTGCTTGAACAGTATAGATCCAAATCAACCTGCACATCGTGATAACTGCTTGAACAGTGTAGATCCAGATCAACCTGCACGTCGTGATAACTGCTTGAACACTGTAGATCCAGATCAACCTGAACATCATGATAACTGCTTGAACAGTGTAGATCCAAATCAACCGGCACATCGTGATAACTGCTTGAACAGTGTAGATCCAGATCAGCCTGCACATCGTGATAACTGCTTGAACAGTGTAGACCCAGATCAACCTGCACATCGTGATAACTGCTTGAACAGTGTAGATCCAGATCAGCCTGCACATCGTGATAACTGCTTGAACAGTGTAGATCCAGATCAGCCTGCACATCGTGATAACTGCTTGAACAGTGTAGATCCAGATCAGCCTGCACATCGTGATAACTGCTTGAACAGTGTAGACCCAGATCAACCTGCACATCGTGATAACTGCTTGAACAGTGTGGATCCAGATCAACCAGCACATCGTGATAACTGCTTGAACAGTGTGGATCCAGATCAACCAGCACATCGTGATAACTGCTTGAACAGTGTGGATCCAGATCAACTAGCACATCGTGATAACTGCTTGAACAGTGTGGATCCAGATCAACCAGCACATCGTGATAACTGCTTAAACAGTTAAGATCCAGATCAACCAGCACATCGTGATAACTGCTTGAACATTGTAGATCCAGATCAACCTGCACGTCGTGATAACTGCTTGAACAGTATAGATCCAAATCAGCCTGCACATCGTGATAACTGCTTGAACAGTGTAGATCCAGATCAACCTGCACATCGTCATAACTGCTTGAACAGTGTAGATCCAGATCAACCTGCACGTCGTGATAACTGCTTGAACAATGTAGATCCAGATCAACCTGCACGTCGTGATAACTGCTTGAACAATGAAGACCAAGATCAACCTGCACATCGTGATAACTGATTGAACAGTGTAGATCCAGATCATCCTGCACATCGTGATAACTGCTTGAACAGTGTAGATCCAGATCAACCTGCACGTCGTGATTACTGCTTGAACAGTGTAGATCCAGATCAACCTTAACATCATGATAACTGCTTGAACAGTGTAGATCCAGATCAACCTGCACATCGTGATAAGTGCTTGAACAGTATAGATCCAAATCAGCCTGCACATCGTGATAACTGCATGAACAGTATAGATCCAAATCAACCTGCACATCGTGATAACTGCTTGAACAGTGTAGATCCAGATCAACCTGCACGTCGTGATAACTGCTTGAACAGTGTAGATCCAGATCAACCTGAACATCATGATAACTGCTTGAACAGTGTAGATCCAAATCAACCGGCACATCGTGATAACTGCTTGAACGGTGTAGATCCAGATCAGCCTGCACATCGTGATAACTGCTTGAACAGTGTAGACCCAGATCAACCAGCACATCGTGATAACTGCTTGAACAGTGTAGACCCAGATCAACCTGCACATCGTGATAACTGCTTGAACAGTGTGGATCCAGATCAACCAGCACATCGTGATAACTGCTTAAACAGTTAAGATCCAGATCAACCAGCACATCGTGATAACTGCTTGAACATTGTAGATCCAGATCAACCTGCACGTCGTGATAACTGCTTGAACAGTGTAGATCCAGATCAACCTGCACATCATGATAACTGCTTGAACAGTGTAGATCCAGATCAACCTGCACATCGTGATAACTGCTTGAACAGTGTAGATCCAGATCAGCCTGCACATCGTGATAACTGCTTGAACAATGTAGATCCAGATCAACCAGCACATCGTGATAACTGCTTGAACAGTGTAGATCCAGATCAGCCTGCACATCGTGATAACTGCTTGAACAGTGTAGACCCAGATCAACCTGCACATCGTGATAACTGCTTGAACAGTGTGGATCCAGATCAACCAGCACATCGTGATAACTGCTTGAACAGTGTGGATCCAGATCAACCAGCACATCGTGATAACTGCTTGAACAGTGTGGATCCAGATCAACCAGCACATCGTGATAACTGCTTGAACAGTGTGGATCCAGATCAACCAGCACATCGTGATAACTGCTTAAACAGTTAAGATCCAGATCAACCAGCACATCGTGATAACTGCTTGAACATTGTAGATCCAGATCAACCTGCACGTCGTGATAACTGCTTGAACAGTATAGATCCAAATCAGCCTGCACATCGTGATAACTGCTTGAACAGTGTAGATCCAGATCAACCAGCACATCGTCATAACTGCTTGAACAGTGTAGATCCAGATCAACCTGCACGACGTGATAACTGCTTGAACAATGTAGATCCAGATCAACCTGCACGTCTTGATAACTGCTTGAACAATGAAGACCAAGATCAACCTGCACATCGTGATAACTGATTGAACAGTGTAGATCCAGATCATCCTGCACATCGTGATAACTGCTTGAACAGTGTAGATCCAGATCAACCTGCACGTCGTGATTACTGCTTGAACAGTGTAGATCCAGATCAACCTTAACATCATGATAACTGCTTGAACAGTGTAGATCCAGATCAACCTGCACATCGTGATAAGTGCTTGAACAGTATAGATCCAAATCAGCCTGCACATCGTGATAACTGCATGAACAGTATAGATCCAAATCAACCTGCACATCGTGATAACTGCTTGAACAGTGTAGATCCAGATCAACCTGCACGTCGTGATAACTGCTTGAACAGTGTAGATCCAGATCAACCTGAACATCATGATAACTGCTTGAACAGTGTAGATCCAAATCAACCGGCACATCGTGATAACTGCTTGAACGGTGTAGATCCAGATCAGCCTGCACATCGTGATAACTGCTTGAACAGTGTAGACCCAGATCAACCAGCACATCGTGATAACTGCTTGAACAGTGTAGACCCAGATCAACCTGCACATCGTGATAACTGCTTGAACAGTGTGGATCCAGATCAACCAGCACATCGTGATAACTGCTTAAACAGTTAAGATCCAGATCAACGAGCACATCGTGATAACTGCTTGAACATTGTAGATCCAGATCAACCTGCACGTCGTGATAACTGCTTGAACAGTGTAGATCCAGATCAAACTGCACATCATGATAACTGCTTGAACAGTGTAGATCCAGATCAACCTGCACATCGTGATAACTGCTTGAACAGTGTAGATCCAGATCAGCCTGCACATCGTGATAACTGCTTGAACAATGTAGATCCAGATCAACCAGCACATCGTGATAACTGCTTGAACAGTGTAGATCCAAATCAACCTGCACATCGTAAAAACTGCTTGAACAGTGTAGATCCAGATCAACCAGCACATCGTGATAACTGCTTGAACAGTGTAGACCCAGATCAACCTGCACATCGTGATAACTGCTTGAACAGTGTAGATCCAGATCAGCCTGCACATCGTGATAACTGCTTGAATAGTGTAGATCCAAATCAACCTGCACGTCGTGATAACTGCTTGAACAATGTCACCCGATACAGAATGTGACAGTGCGGGGTCCGGTCGGTTTTTCTTTGTAACAACAGTTCATATTTTCTTAACGGTCGCTGATTTGGCCCCGTAGCATTGTGACTGCAACTTCAAAAAATCAATACGCCTCCCGGTCATCTTTGAAATCAAAAACCGCCCGGTCCGACGCCGAACTTAAAAACCGCCCGGGCCTCTCCAGGAATTGTGACAGAAGCAAAAGTGACGTCAACACGACGAAAGAGGCTCGTTTTCACTGCTTATTCAAAATTTAATCTCTAAGAAGCTGATGGAATGGTTTGTGTTTGGCGACGCCGAGGAGAAAGGTTTGATCCTGCCAACGTCTATGAATATGACCGTATGACCGTTATGGTGTTGGGAGTGCTATATCTTGGGTAACTATTATAATGGCAAGACAGAACTCAAAACAATAATATGAAGTCTTAAATACCGCCCGTTATTGTGCAGAAATCATTATCCCCGTCTTTGTTCCTTACATAGTGAACGCAAATGCTTACGTTCTACAGCAGGATAATGCACGCTACCACACGGCACGTCATACACGGAAAATTCTTCTTATAAACAAACATTAACATAATTGATTGACCATTAAAATCACCTGATCTCATTCCGATTAAACAAATGTGCGACTATCTTGACAGAAAAGTGCGTGACAGGAATGACGTCAACCATTTACTTCACTTATAAATACTAAATTATAGTGTAGATCCAGATCAGCCTGCACATCGTGATAAACGCTTGAATAGGGTAGATCCAGATCAGCGTGTACATCGTGATACTTGCTTGAACAGTATAGATCCAAATCAGCCTGCACATCGTGATAACTGCTTGAACAGTATAGATCCAAATCAACCTGCACATCGTGATAACTGCTTGAACAGTGTAGATCCAGATCAACCTGCACGTCGTGATAACTGCTTGAACACTGTAGATCCAGATCAACCTGAACATCATGATAACTGCTTGAACAGTGTAGATCCAAATCAACCGGCACATCGTGATAACTGCTTGAACAGTGTAGATCCAGATCAGCCTGCACATCGTGATAACTGCTTGAACAGTGTAGACCCAGATCAACCTGCACATCGTGATAACTGCTTGAACAGTGTAGATCCAGATCAGCCTGCACATCGTGATAACTGCTTGAACAGTGTAGATCCAGATCAGCCTGCACATCGTGATAACTGCTTGAACAGTGTAGATCCAGATCAGCCTGCACATCGTGATAACTGCTTGAACAGTGTAGACCCAGATCAACCTGCACATCGTGATAACTGCTTGAACAGTGTGGATCCAGATCAACCAGCACATCGTGATAACTGCTTGAACAGTGTGGATCCAGATCAACCTGCACATCGTGATAACTGCTTGAACAGTGTGGATCCAGATCAATCAGCACATCGTGATAACTGCTTGAACAGTGTAGATCCAGATCAACCTGCACATCGTGATAACTGCTTGAACATTGTAGATCCAGATCAACCTGCACATCGTGATAACTGCTTGAACAGTATAGATCCAAATCAGCCTGCACATCGTGATAACTGCTTGAACAGTGTAGATCCAGATCAACCTGCACATCGTCATAACTGCTTGAACAGTGTAGATCCAGATCAACCTGCACGTCGTGATAACTGCTTGAACAATGTAGATCCAGATCAACCTGCACGTCGTGATAACTGCTTGAACAATGAAGACCAAGATCAACCTGCACATCGTGATAACTGATTGAACAGTGTAGATCCAGATCATCCTGCACATCGTGATAACTGCTTGAACAGTGTAGATCCAGATCAACCTGCACGTCGTGATAACTGCTTGAACAGTGTAGATCCAGATCAACCTTAACATCATGATAACTGCTTGAACAGTGTAGATCCAGATCAACCTGCACATCGTGATAACTGCTTGAACAGTATAGATCCAAATCAGCCTGCACATCGTGATAACTGCTTGAACAGTGTAGATCCAAATCAACCTGCACATCGTGATAACTGCTTGAACAGTGTAGATCCAGATCAACCATGCACGTCGTGATAACTGCTTGAACAGTGTAGATCCAGATCAACCTGAACATCATGATAACTGCTTGAACAGTGTAGATCCAAATCAACCGGCACATCGTGATAACTGCTTGAACAGTGTAGATCCAGATCAGCCTGCACATCGTGATAACTGCTTGAACAGTGTAGACCCAGATCAACCAGCACATCGTGATAACTGCTTGAACAGTGTAGACCCAGATCAACCTGCACATCGTGATAACTGCTTGAACAGTGTGGATCCAGATCAACCAGCACATCGTGATAACTGCTTAAACAGTTAAGATCCAGATCAACCAGCACATCGTGATAACTGCTTGAACATTGTAGATCCAGATCAACCTGCACGTCGTGATAACTGCTTGAACAGTGTAGATCCAGATCAACCTGCACATCGTGATAACTGCTTGAACAGTGTAGATCCAGATCAACCTGCACGTCGTGATAACTGCTTGAACAATGTAGATCCAGATCAACCTGCACGTCGTGATAACTGCTTGAACAATGAAGACCAAGATCAACCTGCACATCGTGATAACTGATTGAACAGTGTAGATCCAGATCATCCTGCACATCGTGATAACTGCTTGAACATTGTAGATCCAGATCAACCTGCACATCGTGATAACTGCTTGAACAGTATAGATCCAAATCAGCCTGCACATCGTGATAACTGCTTGAACAGTGTAGATCCAGATCAACCTGCACATAGTGATAACTGCTTGAACAGTAAAGATCCAGATCAACCTGCACATCGTGATAACTGCTTGAACAGTGTAGATCCAGATCAACCTGCACATAGTGATAACTGCTTGAACAGTGTAGATCCAGATCAACCTGCACATAGTGATAACTGCTTGAACAGTGTAGATCCAGATCAACCTGCACGTCGTGATAACTGCTTGAACAGTTAAGATCCAGATCAACATGCAAATCGTGATTACTGCTTGAATGTTGATCTAGATCAGCCTGCACATCGTGATAACTGCTTGAACAGTGTAGATCCAGATCAGACTGCACATCGTGATAACTGCTTGAACAGTGTAGATCCAGATCAACCTGCACCTAGTGATAACTGCTTGAACAGTTAAGATCCAGATCAACCTGCAAATCCGTGATAACTGCTTGAACAGCGTAGATCTAGATCAACCTGCACATCGTGATAACTGCTTGAACGGTGTAGATCCAGATCAACCTGGAGGTCGTGATAACTGCTTGAACAGTTAAGATCCAGATCAACCTGCAAATCCGTGATAACTGCTTGAATAGTGTAGATCCAGATCAACCTGCACGTCGTGATAACTGCTGGAATAGTGTAGATCCAAATCAACCTGCACGTCGTGATAACTGCTTGAATAGTGTAGATCCAAATCAACCTGCACGTCGTGATAACTGCTTGAACAGTGTAGATCCAAATCAACCTGCACATCCGTCATAACTGCTTGAACAATGTAGATCCAGATCAACCTGCACGTCGTGATAACTGCTTAAATAGTGTAGATACAAATCAACCTGCACGTCGTGATAACTGCTTGAATAGTGTAGATCCAAATCAATCAGCACATCGTAATAACTGCTTGAACAGTGTAGATCAAGATCATCCTGCAAATCGTGATTACTGCTTGAATGTTGATCTAGATCAGCCTGCACATCGTGATAACTGCTTGAACAGTGTAGATCCAGATCAGCCTGCACATCGTGATAACTGCTTGAACAGTGTAGATCTAGATCAGCCTGCACATCGTTGTAACCGCTTGAACAGTGTAGATCCAGATCAGCCTGCACATCGTGATAACTTCTTGAACAGTGTAGATCTAGATCAACCTGCACATCGTGTTAAATGCTTGAACAGTGTAGATCCAGATCAGCCTGCACATCGTGATAACTGTTTGAACAGTGTAGATCCAGATCAGCCTGCACATCGTGATAACTGCTTGAACAGTGTAGATCTAGATCATCCTGCACATCGTGATAACTGCTTGAACAGTGTAGATCTAGATCATCCTGCACATCGTGATAACTGCTTGAACAGTGTAGATCTAGATCATCCTGCACATCGTGATAACTGCTTGAACGTAGATCTAGATCATCCTGCACATCGTGATAACTGCTTGAACAGTGTAGATCTAGATCATCCTGCACATCGTGATAACTGCTTGAACAGTGTAGATCTAGATCATCCTGCACATCGTGATAACTGCTTGAATGTAGATCTAGATCATCCTGCACATCGTGATAACTGCTTGAACAGTGTAGATCCAGATCAGCCTGCACATCGTGATAACTGCTTGAACAGTGTAGATCCAGATCAGCCTGCACATCGTGATAACTGCTTGAACAGTGAAGATCCAGATCAACCTGCACATCGTGATAACTGCTTGAACAGTGTAGATCTAGATCATCCTGCACATCGTGATAACTGCTTGAACAGTGTAGATCCAGATCAGCCTGCACATCGTGATAACTGCTTGAACAGTGTAGATCCAGATCAGCCTGCACATCGTGATAACTGCTTGAACAGTGTAGATCTAGATCATCCTGCACATCGTGATAACTGCTTTAATGTAGATCTAGATCATCCTGCACATCGTGATAACTGCTTGAATGTAGATCTAGATCATCCTGCACATCGTGATAACTGCTTGAACAGTGTAGATCTAGATCATCCTGCACATCGTGATAACTGCTTGAATGTAGATCAAGATCATCCTGCACATCGTGATAACTGCTTGAACAGTGTAGATCTAGATCATCCTGCACATCGTGATAACTGCTTGAACAGTGTAAATCTAGATCATCCTGCACATCGTGATTACTGCTTGAATGTAGATCGAGATCATCCTGCACATCGCGATTACTGCTTGAATGTAGATCTAGATCATCCTGCACATCGTGATAACTGCTTGAATGTAGATCTAGATCATCCTGCACATCGTGATAACTGCTTGAACAGTGTAGATCTAGATCATCCTGCACATCGTGATAACTGGTTGAATGTCGATCTAGATCATCCTGCACATCGTGATAACTGCTTGAACAGTGTAGATCTAGATCATCCTGCACATCGTGATAACTGCTTGAATGTAGATCTAGATCATCCTGCACATCGTGATAACTGCTTGAACAGTGTAGATCTAGATCATCCTGCACATCGTGATAACTGCTTGAACAGTGTAGATCTAGATCATCCTGCACATCGTGATAACTGCTTGAACAGTCTAGATCCAGATCATCCTGCACATCGTGATAACTGCTTGAATGTAGATCTAGAATCATCCTGCACATCGTGATAACTGCTTGAACAGTGTAGATCTAGATCATCCTGCACATCGTGATAACTGCTTGAACAGTCTAGATCCAGATCATCCTGCACATCGTGATAACTGCTTGAATGTAGATCTAGATCATCCTGCACATCGTGATAACTGCTTGAATGTAGATCCAGATCATCCTGCACATCGTGATTACTGCTTGAACATCGTAGATCTAGATCATCCAGCACATCGTGATAACTGCTTGAACAGAGTAGATCTAGATCAACCTGCATATCGTGATAACTGCTTGAACAGTGTAGATCCAGATCAACCTGCACGTCGTGATAATTGCTTGAACATTGTAGATCCAGATCAACCTGCACGTCGTGATAACTGCTTGAACATTGTAGATCCAGATCAACCAGCACGTCGTGATAACTGCTTGAACAGTGTAGATCCAAATCAACCTGCACATTCGTCATAACTGCTTGAACAATGTAGATCCAGATCAACCTGCACGTCGTGATAACTGCTTGAATAGTGTAGATACAAATCAACCTGCACGTCGTAATAACTGCTTGAATAGTCTAGATCCAAATCAATCAGCACATCGTAATAACTGCTTGAACAGTGTAGATACAAATCAACCTGCACGTCGTAATAACTGCTTGAATAGTCTAGATCCAAATCAATCAGCACATCGTAATAACTGCTTGAACAGTGTAGATCTAGATCATCCTGCAAATCGTGATTACTGCTTGAATGTTGATCTAGATCAGCCTGCACATCGTGATAACTGCTTGAACAGTGTAGATCCAGATCAGCCTGCACATCGTGATAACTGCTTGAACAGTGTAGATCCAGATCAACCTGCACCTAGTGATTACTGCTTGAACAGTTAAGATCCAGATCAACCTGCAAATCCGTGATAACTGCTTGAACAGTGTAGATCTAGATCAACCTGCACATCGTGATAACTGCTTGAACAGTGTAGATCTAGATCATCCTGCACATCGTTATAACTGCTTGAACAGTGTAGATCTAGATCATCCTGCACATCGTGATAACTGCTTGAACAGTGTAGATCTAGATCATCCTGCACATCGTGATAACTGCTTGAACAGTGTAGATCTAGATCATCCTGCACATCGTGATAACTGCTTGAATGTAGATCTAGATCATCCTGCACATCGTGATAACTGCTTGAATGTAGATCCAGATCATCCTGCACATCGTGATTACTGCTTGAACATCGAAGATCTAGATCATCCAGCACATCGTGATAACTGCTTGAACAGAGTAGATCTAGATCAACCTGCATATCGTGATAACTGCTTGAACAGTGTAGATCCAGATCAACCTGCACGTCGTGATAATTGCTTGAACAGTGTAGATCCAGATCAACCTGCACGTCGTGATAACTGCTTGAACATTGTAGATCCAGATCAACCAGCACGTCGTGATAACTGCAGATCTAGATCATCCTGCACATCGTGATAACTGCTTTAATGTAGATCTAGATCATCCTGCACATCGTGATAACTGCTTGAACAGTGTAGATCTAGATCATCCTGCACATCGTGATAACTGCTTGAACAGTGTAGGTCTAGATCATCCTGCACATCGTGATAACTGCTTGAACAGTGTAGATCTAGATCATCCTGCACATCGTGATAACTGCTTGAACAGTGTAGATCTAGATCATCCTGCACATCGTGATAACTGCTTGAACAGTGTAGATCTAGATCATCCTGCACATCGTGATAACTGCTTGAACAGTGTAGATCCAGTTCAACCTGCACATCGTGATAACTGCTTGAACAGTGTAGATCTAGATCATCCTGCACATCGTGATAACTGCTTGAACAGTGTAGATCTAGATCATCCTGCACATCGTGATAACTGCTTAAATGTAGATCTAGATCATCCTGCACATCGTGATAACTGCTTGAACAGTGTAGATCTAGATCATCCTGCACATCGTGATAACTGCTTGAACAGTGTAGATCTAGATCATCCTGCACATCGTGATAACTGCTTGAACAGTGTAGATCTAGATCATCCTGCACATCGTGATAACTGCTTGAACAGTGTAGATCTAGATCATCCTGCACATCGTGATAACTGCTTGAACAGTGTAGATCTAGATCATCCTGCACATCGTGATAACTGCTTGAACAGTGTAGATCTAGATCAGCCTGCACATCGTGATAACTGCTTGAACAGTGTAGATCTAGATCATCCTGCACATCGTGATAACTGCTTGAACAGTGTAGATCTAGATCATCCTGCACATCGTGATAACTGCTTGAACAGTGTAGATCTAGATCATCCTGCACATCGTGATAACTGCTTGAACAGTGTAGATCTAGATCATCCTGCACATCGTGATAACTGCTTGAACAGTGTAGATCTAGATCATCCTGCACATCGTGATAACTGCTTGAACAGTGTAGATCCAGATCATCCTGCACATCGTGATAACTGCTTGAACAGTGTAGATCTAGATCATCCTGCACATCGTGATAACTGCTTGAACAGTGTAGATCTAGATCATCCTGCACATCGTGATAACTGCTTGAACAGTGTAGATCTAGATCATCCTGCACATCGTGATAACTGCTTGAACAGTGTAGATCTAGATCATCCTGCACATCGTGATAACTGCTTGAACAGTGTAGATCTAGATCATCCTGCACATCGTGTGTAGATCCAGATCATCCTGCACATCGTGATAACTGCTTGAACAGTGTAGATCTAGATCATCCTGCACATCGTGATAACTGCTTGAACAGTGTAGATCTAGATCATCCTGCACATCGTGATAACTGCTTGAACAGTGTAGATCTAGATCATCCTGCACATCGTGATAACTGCTTGAACAGTGTAGATCTAGATCATCCTGCACATCGTGATAACTGCTTGAACAGTGTAGATCTAGATCATCCTGCACATCGTGATAACTGCTTGAACAGTGTAGATCTAGATCATCCTGCACATCGTTATAACTGCTTGAACAGTGTAGATCCAGATCATCCTGCACATCGTGATAACTGCTTGAACAGTGTAGATCTAGATCATCCTGCACATCGTGATAACTGCTTGAACAGTGTAGATCTAGATCATCCTGCACATCGTGATAACTGCTTGAACAGTGTAGATCTAGATCATCCTGCACATCGTGATAACTGCTTGAACAGTGTAGATCTAGATCATCCTGCACATCGTGATAACTGCTTGAACAGTGTAGATCTAGATCATCCTGCACATCGTGATAACTGCTTGAACAGTGTAGATCTAGATCATCCTGCACATCGTGATAACTGCTTGAACAGTGTAGATCTAGATCATCCTGCACATCGTGATAACTGCTTGAATGTAGATCTAGATCATCCTGCACATCGTGATAACTGCTTGAACAGTGTAGATCTAGATCATCCTGCACATCGTGATAACTGCTTGAACAGTGTAGATCTAGATCATCCTGCACATCTAGATTTACACAGTTCACATATGCAATAAACCCATGTAAATGGTGTTAATGGTTAATTGATTACAATAGGAAGTTTAAAAGTGTAAAAATTAAGACCTAAAAAATAGGTTTGTTTCTGGTTACATCTTTGAAAAAACAATGGGTCGGTCGGTAGGCTGTTTTTGTAAGGGGAAGGAACCAAAGTTTAGGTATATACCATCTTTGGTGTAAGTAAGTACATCAAAGAATAAACTTGTTAAATTTGTATCTATCTTTTTTCGAGGTATCTTTTAAGGTATTGAAATGTAGAAAAGGGAAAACTCACTGCATTTATACTGTAATTCCATTAAAACTAATAAACTAGTGTTTCAACTTAAAGTTGAATTGTTTTGCTTAACATGTAATTTATAATTATTCTTTTAATAACAATTAGATGTGTAATGCCGTGATGTGGTTTAATGAATGGATATTGTTGATTTGTTCATGGCCATTTTTGTAAAAAAAAATATGTTGGATATACTTACCTTATTTCCAACCACTTCTTACAACCACTGTGCCTCACTTTCAAATAATATTATTTTAGCTTTACATTTGTGATATTGTTGCAATTAACACATAATCAAACATATACTTATCCCAACAATGATGGTAAACGTTCTAACACTACCACCAAAGCAGGGTTAATAATTTGATCAGTGCTGTTTCTTTCACTCATTTTACAATATAAATATCAGTACATAATTGTTCACTCATAAAGTCATTATTCAACGATTCTGCATTTACGCCGTATCACGTATGCACTTCGAACAGAAATCTTAATCTATTTTCTTCCTTAATTCTTCAATGAAGTCGTCGGTGGGTCAAAAAGAATATTTTTACTGGCTCGCCGAACGTTGACAGCCATGATTGTTTACCTCGGCGAATTCAATTATGGAATTAGCAACCTTGACCCGAAAGCACACGCAACGGGGTTTACATATAGTGATACATGGACAAAAATCACGCGTTTAACAGATAAAAATAGCACCGGAGAAGAAAGTGAAAGTAAATTTTCCAAAAATAAAAAAGGTGCTGGCTGTTATTTTGCACCGGACATTGTGTCCGACAATAACAGAATTTTTCGTCGGTAAAAAAAAACCGCTCGGCTTTTCATACAATTTTTGGGGGAGGGCTAAAAAAAAGTTGCGGTCGGTCGGGTAACCAGAAACAAACCTTTTTTTAGGCCTAATTGGAAATGTCAAACTGACTTTTGAATTTTGTATAGTAGAAATCAAACCCGTCAAGAATAATGATATTGAAAATTTTGATCAGAATATGCCAAGATTAGTAGGTTTGGTGACAGGAATAAAGGGAAAGGTACAGCCTTCTCAATTTATACTGTATAGTTATACATGCTTTTCATCGAATTTTCAATAAAAGGAATGCTTAAATTCCTTATAGAAGCTACTTGCTTGCCTGAAGTGGTCAGATGGCAAAAGTAAGTCATTTTCATAAATTTGTTTTGATCGCTGATAACGCGGATGAATAGTGATTCGGCTGCGATATATAACTAGTTATATATCGAAAATATATAACGGGTGTTATTACACTCCCACACCGGAAGGTAGACCTATGTCATAAACATAGTAAAATTATATTTTCACAAACAATAATTATCAACTAACCATTACACGCATTTCTTTTGCTGTTTAAATGCCCATGCACATGCTTAAAAAGGTCGCCATGTCTGGTTATTTAATAAGTTATTGATTGTCATGTTTATTATACTATTACGGATTTAGCAGTCGGGCCTCAATTTTAACACCACTAAATACATAATCAGCTGTTTTACAGCTACTCGTCTTGCTTTATCATGCATTATCTTTACCAAAAAATTGACCGTCAACTAATTACCGAAAAAAACTCTGTACAGTTGCCGCTTTTTGTAAACTAGTCCCGGAGGCCCTTTCCGGGTCTCTTTCTGTGATAAAGAGTCTCATTAATTTGATTTCTTTGGATGCATGTACTCTAGACAAAACTTTTAAGCGTACCAAACTCACGTCCGTACCCGAAGCCTCTGAATATACCTTACACTGTTTTACAAGAGACGGTGCTTCGTTTGACTTCAAACTGAAACCTGTTTAATGGAGGAACAGTGGTATATGGTTAAGGCGTCGGACTCCAGATTGATTCGGAGACTGCGGGTTCGAATCCCAACGGGGATGAGATTCGTCTGCAGTTTTCCCAATCCACATTGGGCGCGAGTACTGGTTGGAAACCCAGTAAGCAGTCATCGATCGTGATTAATATATTAAGTTAGAAGAACTTGTTTCACTATCGAAGTAAAATAAATAAGTTCAAACTAAACTACATGTAAACCCGAACTAGAAACCCGACTGCTATTTACGTTACTAAATATTCATCCATTCGGCAAGAAAACTAGCTCTGTCGATTAGGTTAATAGGATTAAGGTTTTTGCCGAGTTTCTTTTGGGGTGCTGTGGCTGTATTTTTTATTTTCCCAATATAATTTACATTTTTTTAGCAAATTAATAATTATAAGGGAAAATTGACTCTGTCGCCGTTTGCCGCTTTCTCATTTACTTCATTGTTAAAATGGTAGGTCGCCGTGAGCGGTCTTTTCATTTTTTTTTCCAGACCACAATCCCCTTTTGTTATTATTTTTAATGCATTCAACTAAGTTTCTATTATACATTCTAACCACATTATAGACCACATTAAAACAAAAACAACCTGTAAACCAAAACCATTTTATCACTGACTTAAAGTACAAAATAATCTGTAAACAATTACAACCTTCCTTCATAAACCACTTCTGGGTTTCCCCTGGCTGGTCTTAAAAGACAGGTTTGACTGTATACTAGTAGCATTTAGAAGTTGCCCTACATTTGTAGCCAATCAGAAGCTCTGAAAATCCATTCCTTAGCGATTTATTTCAATAGAACTTCTTTCTATTTTCTATCTTACAATGAACAAAATAGATCGATCTATTTTTAACTGCGCATGCGCATGGCTACAAATGTAGGACAACTTCTAAGTCGGATAGAGTCTATTAAGGCTGCGCTCGTTTTGGTTTCTATTTTCTAAAGAAACGTCTTAATAGACTCTATCCTATACAAAACCACAAAAATGGCATGGTTAAGATACCTAAAATTTTTAAAAGGTAAAAACCGAAGAATATTTAAAAGAGATTATAACCTCAGGATAAAAGCATTATTCTGGAAAATACTGAACAGTTTCTCCTCTGATAATTTCATGTATATGAAATGGCGTGTTCACCAACGGGTAGTTGTTTGTGTCATGGTAAAGTCTTCGTAAGAATATGCTTAACACCGCTTGGTCGAACCGATGGCACCGACCGTCAGATTTATTACCTATAAAGCACCCAAGTTTGCTTTCCGTACCTTCCGGTGCCATACATTGTTTATTCAGAGCACAGGCTGCCCATTGTTCAACTAAAATGTCAGTCACGCGGTCAGAATGGAATAAAACAAATGTCGCTTCGATTTCACCAAAATGCCGGAACTTGCATCGATCTTCTTGTAGAAAATCCATCGTTTGAATATCTGTATGCTGGGCTACGGCAAACACGACGTCATACGTGAAAAACAACATGGAGTTGTCCACACTGTAGTTCAACGCCCGGTCAAGGTCATTCGAGACAAACCGTACCGAGGAGTCCATCCACCAGACCCAGTCATACTCTTGTAAAACTGTCTGAAAATCAATAAATAAAGAAATGTCGTGACATATTATGTAAATTTACAGATGGTTTAAAGGTTGTAAATGGGTTTCGATAGTAACTATGCGACGCCTTGACAGTCCTTTTAAATATAGAAGACTTAAAATATGTGTATTACTTTTATTCGTAGATTCTTTAAATGGCAATATAATTTATGTATTTCTCGGTTTTACTGTTGCCGCATAAACTTTGTATGGATTATGCATAAAGATTTAAGTTAACAGAATGTGCCAAGTGTTTCCGAATAAACAATAGTTGTCGATAGGTGCCGAATAAACAATATACGGATTATGTCGATCGGTCCCGAATAAACAATATACGGATTATGCCGATTGGTGCCGAATAAACAATAAAGGGATTATGCCGATTGGTGCTGAATAAACAATATACGGATTATGTCGATAAGTGCCGAATAAACAAACTACGGATTATGCCGATTGGTACCGAATAAATAATATATGAATCATGCCGACTGGAGCCGAATAAACA
This sequence comes from Corbicula japonica, assembly GCA_038501625.1. NCBI lineage: Eukaryota > Metazoa > Mollusca > Bivalvia > Venerida > Cyrenidae > Corbicula > Corbicula japonica. Next base: position 2,574,307 of record JAZAYU010000050.1, read on the forward strand.
ATATACGGATATAAGTAGTTATTAAGTCGAGCATGCTGTATTTTCCGACTGGGTTGTTTTTATTACCTTAACAATCAGGGGTTTCCACGTGTAGGTCTTCAACTGTTTAACATGGGGCGGATATTCTTCAAATGGAAATGTTCGTACTTCACATTTACAATATTTCTTCAGCTGGAAAAAAACATAACCAATTTATTAAAATTCTTGTATTGTTTTTGACTACATTGAATCACAGTACGTATTGTTATTAGCAACATAAGAAGTTAAAATAATGAGTTGTAACATTTTGCGGCTATCTCTACTGTAAACGGAAACCATATACATGTATGACTGGCTCCAAAAGAAATGATTTCTACCTTCCTTAACCAGAGGAATACTAGTAATTAAGTTTTTACACTCAGTTAATACTTTATAAGAAAAAAATCAACACTTCTTTACTTCTTTTTTTTCCCTTTTATTTTAAATGAATTTTAAATGACTGCTTATTCGGACAAGTGTTTATCTGTTAAGTATATTTGTAATTACTGTTCGACCTGAATACTGAATACTGAATGTTAACACCCTCCACACTCATCTCTCTCTCTCTCTCTCTCTCCCTCTCTCTCTGTCTCTCTCTCTCTCTCTCTCTCTTCCTCTCTCTCTCTCCCTCTGTCTGTCTGTCTGTCTGTCTGTCTGTCTGTCTGTCTGTCTCTCTCTCTCTCTGTGTGTCTCTCTCTCTCTCTCTCTCTCTCTCTCTCTCTCTCTCTCTCTCTCTCTCTCTCTCTGACACAATTTGCTCACAAGTGAGGGAGAAAGAGCAGCAGAGGAGATGAGAGGGGGTAGAATGAGAAAAAGAGTGATGAAAAAGAAAGAAAGAAAGAGAGAGGGGGAGCAAAGAGGCGGAGAAAGAGATAAGAGAAAGTGCAGAGAGTAACGAGAGATAAAGATAGAGAGAAAGAAGAGGAGAGAGAACTAATCGTTTAAGTTCATCCCGAAACCTACCTGAACACTTTGTCGCTGCGTTAATCCCATATTATAATATATGATCTTAATATCTTTATACTTTGGCATAAGTAATTCATGAATTGATTGCAATAAACCCTGGGACACTGCGTAAAAGCCCGAGTTAGCAGCAGTCACTATGACTGGAAACGTTTGCTTTTGTTTCGGTATGTTTCTATTTAATTTCTTTAAATATAGGTCAGCATTTCCTCGTGAGTAGTTGGATATCGTGCGTAGGTTGTCATCAAAAGTTTCCTCAAACCATTTTTCACAGCCGTGGGTATCAACGGGTTCTAAAACAAAGAACAAAGCTTACTACATGTATCCAGAATTTACGTGTCTATTTTTAGAAATTCTATAACAAAGAGTGGGCTGGTACGTTTAATAAGATGTGTATTCTTTTCCAGACCAAGACAATATACTGTGCAAAAATAGAAACTTGAAACAATAGATTTGGATCACTATGATCTATGTTTACTGATTCTACGCATTTTTCAAGCACCAGAAAAATCAAAATGCAAAAGATAGTTCAAAACACATCTTACAACAAATGTAGACACAATAGAGCTCTAAAATGATTCCGAGAAAATAGGTAAAATAAAGCGCCATCTTTCCTTTCTTTATCTAAGACAAAGATGTCCTTCTTTATTTTACAGAAAAAAGAAATATATGTTATCAGGAATCGCCACACTCACAAAACACAGCCTCCCCACGCAGCGAAAAGGAGAGAGAGAGAGAGAGAGAGAGAGAGAGAGAGAGAGAGAGAGAGAGAGAGAGAGCATGCTTGTTATGTCAATTCAAAAAGGACGCCACAAACAATTAACGAAAAAGAGAACCTTTGGGGACACCGCCTTGGAACGGTCAGTGCAAAACAAATTGCCACTGGGGGGTTTAAACCAGGTTCTATGGTGCATATAATAAAATTAATATAGTAAATAGTTAAAACAACTACAGAAAATGTAACTTTGTTCTAATTTCATAAACACGAGGACTGCAATGGAGATATTGCAGACAGAATCTTTTAATATTTAAGTTGAATAAACATGATACATAACAAGCATTTTATGACGTCAGCATTGACTAAGATTTGTTATCCAAGTTACCAGTCCATTGATATTTCCTTTCATGCTGGAAGGAATTGATCTAGATCATAATGCCACTCACTCTTGGTAGCGGGTTGACCCACTTTCCCCGATTCCGTCACGTTGTGCGCACTGAAGTACTTCTTCACAGAAAGAACGGCTTGGCTGCGGTACGTAGCGTTTCTTCCTTCTAGTGAAAACAATTCCAGATTTTCTAAAAAAAAGGAAATATTGATAATCAAATAAAGAAGTCATGAACACAATTACATGTGTAAAAAAAGTCATGTTCGTTATTGAAATGAAAACATTTTTATTTCTTTTAGTTCTTATGGAGTATTGAATACCCAATACAACCGAACGTATAGAATATAATGTTGTTTTTTTTAAATACGTGTACTAATTAATTTTAATTAATTTAATGATATAAACATGTTCCGACAAAATCTTATTGGGGCCTTAAATAACTATCGAATTAAAACATCTTTTTCGAGACTTTCCACTTAAAGATGAAAACAGGAAATAGGTTCACCGATTTTCGAAAAAAATATGTATCTTTCAAGTTAACATTATCACAGGTCTACTGAATAATTTATATTCAAATCCTTTTTTTTAACAATTTGTATTTCTGTAATTGCAAAGAAATAAAATGTTCTTTAAATTTTTCAGTCACAAATTTATTATTTTTCCCTTTGTTATAATAAGGGTTTCATGAAGAAGTAAGTGAATCTAAAAAAAATATTTACATTTATTAGAATTAAATCTATTTCTTCAGTTTTTGTGAAAAATTAACTCACAAAAAATTATTAAAATAACAGGTAGTCCTCGATAAACAACGCTAGAAATTCCAACGATTTGCAAATATTTTCCATTCAATTGAACATATAGTGTTTTGTTTTTCTTTATAAATTGTTTTTCGATGGGCAGTTGCTCTGATCTTGGTGTGGAGGATCATGTTAATGAGCAATTAAACTAACTGACATCTGAAATTTTCTAATAAAACGCCATTAATTTAAAGAATCCCCAAATAAAGGAAAATATCTAAATGAAAAAGTAATATATGCATATCAGGAATCGCCACACTCACAAAAACACAGCCTCCCCACGCAGCGAAAAGGAAGAGAGGAAGAGAGAGAGAGAGAGAGAGAGAGCATGATTTTTTATAAGTATGTCAATTCAAATAGGACGCCACAAACAATTAACGAAGAAGAGAACCTTTAGGGTTACCGCATTGGAACGGTCAGTGGCAAAACAAATTGCCACTGGGGGTTTAAACCAGGTCCTAGGGTGCACCAACCTCACACTTGCCCCAACAGGTTCTCGTATCACAAAACAATTAAAAGTAGTCTTTGTGAAATAACTCCAACTTACCCATCGGCTCAACAATGTTGCATGCATAAGCACACAAACATATAAAACATAAGAAGCTAATAGCATTGAAAAGCCAAAGGGTAGGTACTCAAGATCGTAAGCATAAAAAGAGGATTTATTATTTTGTTCAGAATATTAAAATCAATAATTTCTCTACTCACGGCGTTGAATAGTTTCCAGTGTTCTGTACAATAAACATAGAGTTATCAGCAGTAAAACAATGCCTTTGCAATGGTGTTCTGAAATATAGAGAAATATTTGTTAGACGACATATGCACAACTTTTACGTAATAATATTTACTAGCACTACATTTAAACGCGTATTTAAGAGATATTCTTTACACTTGCAAAATTGAATGCAGGCGTGTAACATTATGTATGTTATTAAGTAAATGTTCTTTTTGAATATGCTAATAAATTCTTTTACTTGACTTGACTTGACTTGTAACACTTAATTTACTAATTCATAGAAATCACAATATCCTATGACAGTCCTACATTAAAGAGAAAGAGTTGATTGTATGTTCATTTATCTAAAACAGAGTAAAATGTATGATTTTATAAGGTGACATTTAGTTATTGAAAATAGATAGTTTTATCTATAAAAACCCCTTTGCCAACATTGATATTGCTTTAAGATGGTTTCTTTCTTACATGTTATGTGCTAATGACGTCAATGAATACGTCATCAAAACGTAACTCCAAATATATTACTAAATCTTTCATCGTGATTTATGTCCCTTTGTTAATGCATCAAAATGTATTTATTCCTTCTATAAATGATGGAGTCTATAGAGTCTGACGATAATGCTTATAATGGCGATTCAGGTCATCCGGTGATTTCACCTGTGTAGGAAATTTCGATCCTATACCCCCCCCCCCTCCTCCATGTTGAATGAGGCACGTGAGTGACATGACGACTTCAAGTATCTGACGTAATATGTTCAAGTTAGTGACGTCATTTATAAAAAAATTTGCGTTAATGTCAATATTTCAGCATAAGAAAAATAAATGAGTTTGTAAACATACACAGAAATGTTATCAATAATAAAAGATAGGCAATAAAAAGTATCTTGCATGAGACATTCGGTGAAGATAGAAAAATCTGTCACCTCGGGTGAACTGTTTTGGCGGGAACTCGGCAGAGCCTCGTTCCCGCACAACGGTTAACCCTCGGTGACAGATTTTTCCATCTTCTCCTCACACTCATGCATGATACTAATATTCATGGTGTTTTGATGGAGATCACTTTCGGATAGAAACAATACATCTGATCAAACTTACTCATTTGTAATTTTATCATCCGAACTTTCATTATGCCTGATTAGATTGTATGGTCTTCATAAAATAGTCTAGGAGAGGCAGCAATACCTGTAAGAATAACATGAACATAAGTGAATGAGAATCTCGAAAAAAAGGTCACTTTAAAATTAACATTAAGTTTGTTTAACTAACAGGGTACGCTTGTTAGAAACTTATCCGCTTATTAAACTACAAAGAGCGGTTGCTCGAAACATAGATCGCAAGTTGTCTGTCATTATGTTAGTAAATTAAGCGTGAACATCTTCTTTACTAATTGTAACTATTATTCTACATTGGAGCAGTTTAAATTATTGTCATTCATTAATCAAGCCGAAATTTATAGCAGGTTCACTTCCGATTTTGTTATAAAAACTAACAAAACATAATGACCGTCAAATACCACCCTCCACACAAAACGATAAATGCATAATCGAATTCCAGAAGGTTAATTACATCGAAAGAAATAAATAAAACAGTATGTAAAGAAAGTAACAGTGTAACAGACATATTGCTTTTACAGTATAATATGTAAAATGTAGACCAGGGGTTTATTTTTTTACAGAATGGAGACCAGGTGGCTGGTTTCTGCTTTGTGCAGGTAGGGCTTGCAATGACTCAAACATTTTGCTTAAAACAACAAGTTTTCACCACAAAAAAATCCATAAAGATACGAGATACTATATATAAGATACTCGTTAATTTCAATTCTCAAAATAATCTCTGCATTACAATGTAATTAATATGTTTTGACAAAAATATAGATTAGATCCTTTTTAGGAACCCACTAAACGTCCATTGGTCTGAATTGATGTACATACCAAATTACATACAGATTCTAACCCTGTCCCAACATCCTTCGAAGAATTAAAAACAGCAATTCATCGTGAAATCCGAAATATTTCATTGAACACGTGCATGACTGTCGTTGCAAACTTCAATAAACAAACTTCAAGACACGTATTGACGTCGTTTTACGACAGGGAGGACGTCATCTTGAACACGTCATATAAAACTGTTCTATTTGTGTGAAGCTTAATTTGTATAAATGGTTAATGCAAATGTACTATTGTCATATGACAAATTAAACGTAATTGTGTATATTTTTTTCTTTGTACCTTTTATTTTAATAGGTTTATTTTAATTGAAACGTAATACAGATGCAAAATGGTAACATATATTATAAAACACTCTGTATTAATAGTCATTCTGTACTAGTTTACTGTAAATATATTGTATGACCAATAATTCTTCCAGAGAAAATATATATAGTATTCTTTAAAGAACAAAACGTTTCAAGACCATAAGTGACGAGACCGGACTGAAGATTGAAGACCAGGCTCAAATCTCAAGCCTCTGATTGTCTGAAATGGAGAAAGGTTTAGATTGCAGCCAATCAGATTCTTGAGATTTGAGACTGGTCTCCGTTCTCAGTTTGATAATCTTGGGTACATTACTCCTCCTTAAAATGCTATTCATTAATATTAATTCAACTCTTCTAACCTTTAAAATGATATCAAATAAAAACATACCCCTTAAGAATATTAATCAATGATTTCACACAGAGGGGGGGTGGGGGGTGGGGGTGGGGGTGGGGGCTGGCGCAGATAACTATCGTCTACTAATGCTCAACTTTTAGTTAACTAAAGTGGTTATCTTTTAATGGCCGAATCAAATATTACATAGCTTCTCTTGTCTATGATACCCTCCACAACAGAGATCCACAATATTTATATGCTATGATAGAAATTACACACACTATTTCTTACAGTCCCCTGTCTAACTCAATGCATTAATCGTGTCCATCCAAAGTTAAACACAGAATTTATGGAGAAATAAAACACATTCATTTATCCCGATATGATTATCTGGAATGAAGTTCCTACTTCCATTTAAATTTTAAATAACCTGAATTGTTTCCAAAGACTAGTAGTAGTAGTAGCAGTAGTAGTAGTAGTAGTAGTAGTAGTAGTAGTAGTAGTAGTAGTAGTAGTAGTAAAAGACAAAAATACTTACTTCATAAATCAAGTTAGATACAGCGTAAGTCCAAACACACTGACTGCTAAAGTTTTATTGTTCATTTATTGTGTATATCCATTTTCTGTGGGGTTTTTTTCATGTTTTTACTCTGATTATATCAACCGCTTTTCCGCCGAGTTTAAAAGGTAGCAATAAATTAAAACATTAATACATCTTGTCTTATGGATAGACGGAAAGAATTATGTATATTTTCCGCCAATATTAAGTGGTGTATAAATTACTTAGGAAAGGTGTCAATGTTAAACCATGTGAACGCGTTTAAAGGGGCATTCTTTCAATTCGAAAGTCCAAAAACATGCCAGCCATAAGAAAGCATAATTATGTACAGCTATATAGCATGCTTACTTAAAAAGCCTCTAACAATAAAAATAAGACATGGCTGCATAGTTCTCAGAGTGTTTTTAAATAATAATATAAATTAATTTTGTCAATTAATTCAAAATAACAATTGACATTATTCACAGAAATGACACGATACTAGTAGCGGAATTACGAAGTCCCTAAGGTGACATTTAGCATACTTTTTTTCATTTTCCATATTTATTAAGGATATTAATTCGTTTAAACAAATTATTATTTCGTTTTTTAATTCTATTTTTATTAATGTCGCCTTAAGGTCACCTAAGGGGCTCCGTATGGAATGAAGGTGAAATACCAATGTACTACTAAATCATTTCCCAAAGAATTATTTTAATTTAGTGTATGGTTTACCGCTTTAGTTTGTGGATTTGTTTCAACGATGTTTTAAATGCAAAGAGCAATCTACGTTACAGAAGTCAAGCCATGTCTTTGCCCGCTTTTTTTATTTTGCTAGCAACCACTGAATCCGGACAGCCCAGACTACTGATTTTTCAACTATTGTCTACAGCATTTTACTTCGAGGGCAAAGTATTTACGGTGTACGACCCTAGCATAACAGTCACAGAAAGAAAAACACCACAAACAAAATATTCTCATTAATAATTTCTCTTTTTGAAGTTCTGAAAATACGACGTATTTTTAGTTTATACATTTGAAAAAGTTTCTCATTTGATTTATTTAAAATTAGCCTTGCCCTATCAAAACATTCACAGAAAGAATAACACCACAATCAAAATATTCTCATTAATTATTTCTCTTCTTGAAGTTCTGAAAATACGACGAATTTTTTAGGTTATAAATTTGAAAAAGTTAATAATCATTTGATTTATTTAACTAGCCTTACCCTAGCATAACAGTCACAGAAAGAATAACACCACAAACATAATATTCTCATTTATAATAAATTATTTCTCTTTTTGAAGTTCTGAAAAAACTACGTATTTTAAGGTTATACATTTGAAAAAGTTTCTCATTTTATTTATTCAATTAGCCTTTAGCTTTAAATTGAAAACCACTACTAACATAGGCAGTAATTTGTCAATTTAGACCTCGAGCGAGAATTTTGTTTTCGGTTGATTAGTCGCTAAATGTATGGCTTAATCATCGTTTCAAGAAATTATTGTTAAATCATTTTATTTCGCGCGGGGTTAATTTTCGCGTATTTCGCGCTACGACATAAGCGCGAAATTCAACCCCAGCGAAATCAAACCATTTAATAGTGTTTCTTTAGAGAAAAATACAGTTGCGCGAATGTGTGCCCCCGCGAATTTGTAATTTACGGGTAAAAATTCGAAAATTCGTCGCCGCGAAATTAAATGATACTACAGTAAATGTACGTGTAGCCGTTCTAATAAATTCAGTGCTCGTTCTCATAATATTATGAGACATGTTTTATTCATAAACTTCGAAAACTTAGAAAGTGATCAACACAGGAGTATTATGATATAAAATTTGTAAAACTGTTTGCTGTTGAGCGATAATTTTATATAACCTTGCTGTCACGTGACCGTTAAGTTATCGTTGACTTACTATGAAGTACTATATTAAATGTCCCTCTGTCCCTTTTACATGTAATTATTGTTCGGTTCATACAAAATGTACACAGATGGGCATTTAATCCGATTTTCTCACTATAAGTTTATAAATTATGAAAATATTTACACGCCGGTTCATTGGTTTAAAATATTAAACGTTGTAATTAGCTATATTATAATGACACTCGGCGTTTAAATACCGCTAATAAATAACAAACTTGTAAATACTATTTAACATATTTAGTTTATGTACGTTTAGGATCAAACATGCATGTACAGCATCTAATAAATCCGAACGGACTTTCGCTTTATCTGTGACCACTTCATTGGTATAGTCCGATTTTACGCATTGAGCCGTGAATGTACTTTTGTATTTATAGATTTTTGGAATATTCCGCAAAATAGGGATGTAAGGTATTCCCATCATAGCTCATTATGTTGAAATTGTACTGCTCTATAACAAAAGATTTCATGGCCGTGGCAGTAACGCTTCTGATTTCTTGTAATATGACATAAGGGTTGTGTGTTCGAATCCCATGAGGAAATTTCATTTTTTTTCTGTTTGTAATGTCTTTTTATTCAAAAAATTCATATTGACACCGTCAAAAATGACATTAAACCGTACAAATTTCGAGTAAGCTTTCATCAAGCGAGTTGATAAAATGTCGCGATTGGTGCTTACTCAAAACACATTTTTGGGCGATGCAAAACATTGTATAAAGTGGTTTTGAATTATGTAAATTATTAAAGAAAAAGAATGTAACAACAAGTGTTTACAGAACGCCAGGATTCACAATTGTCAACGCTCCTTTGGTACTGAGGTGTATGGGGTCAGGGCAAGCTGCTCAACAAAAATTTATTGTTAAAAATGGAATGAACGTGAACAAAATTGAACGTGGGTTGCAAAATATAAAGATAAAACAGCTCAATACTATTAAAAATAATATCATATGAACTAAATTAAAATTATTAAAAAAGAAATGAGACAAAAATAAAAAGTTAATTTTATTGGATTCGAACATGCAATGTTTTGCATCATAGCCAGAGATCTTATCCACTGAGCTATTGCGTCGTGACTAAATATCTGCTGCTTTGAACATGTTTTAATGTCATATAAGTAAAGTAATTTAACGGTAACTCTGTAAAATGATGCACTTCACCTATTTTGTATAATAACCGTGGACTTGTCCGAAAGGTCACAGCTCACGGGTCGAAATCGAACTATACATTAAGACTTCAAACTTGGCTATCCTTTTTTTCCTAAACATATGTAGCCAGATAAACATGAGAAGAAAAACATGATGTGCAAATTTTAACATGCATTCTTTATTTTCAGACATCAACAGAAATTTTTCACGGTACATTTATGCATCAGTTTGAAATTGTCGTAGCTTCCACTCAAACGGGAATAGTGAATTTAATATTTCCTCAACCCGTTATTCTGGAAGTTTAATCGCGGTTTGACATCGCGGTTCTTTAAAGTTTCTTAAAATATACACTATGCACTTTGGGCATACTAACTTCTTATTTTTTCCTTAAAAAATAATTGTACAGGACATTACTCTGTCGCTTATTTTCGCTTGATTTTTCATTGACGCTCACTGCCTTCCTTGTTATTTTTTCGCGGTGAGCTTTTGTTTCAATTGTCTTCTAACAGATGTTGCTGACTTTGCCTAATCCTTAGGTAAATTGATGAATATTAATAACAATTATATAATATGGGGCACGTCACGGGGAAAGGTACCTTCGGTCATTTTTACTGTTATTTTAGTTTTTTTACTAAATTTAGAAAGAACTTACACCTATAAATCATTTCTTATTACTAAAATGTGATTTTGATAGACATTTTGACAATAAAATGGAATTTTTACCGCGAAATGCATAGTAAATAATATCGTCTGCTCAAATTTATGACGTCATTTCAAAGATTGACGTCAACTGTCCGAATGTACCTTTTCCCGTGACGCGCCCCATATTAACCAATCAATTGTCCTGACGCAGCATTTGGACAATATGAAAATATCGTATTTTAATTAAAAAATATATAGGCCTAACTTTCAATGTGCATATTTCAATTCGAAATATGAATGAAATCTGTAGAATATTCTTGGTAACAGCAGACGCATTTATCTAACCTATATTCACCATGCATCCTACTACTGTGTTATATTCAAGATATCAAAATGTATTAAATTTAACCATAAATAGAAGTTCTTTACGTTTTAGCAATTAATTGTACTAGATATTCAATCTTGAATCGAAAATAAGTGATACATCATTATTTTATTGTGTCCCGAGGTTATTAAACTGAGAGTAGAAACCAGTCTCAAATCTCAAGCATCTGATTGGCTGAAATAACGAGTGATCGCCATTTAATCAAATAAGATGCTTGAGATTTTAGATTGGATTCAAAAATCAGTTTTATTGCCTTTAGCATATATCACGGTAAGTGGTTTCAATATCTTCCCCCACCCCACGCCCAATACCCCCCTCCCACCCCGCCAAAAAATCTTTAATGAAGCCAAATATCTGCCATAAATAATTATTCTTACACTGTTCTTTATTTTCGGTAATATGTTATTCCTTAAAAATTCTGGTTCTATTTTGCGTCTATCATTGTCTTAACTATTAAAGATGTACAGTGAAACCTGCCTTAGCAGCCACCTGCGAATAGCAACCTCCTGTCTTAAACAGCCAATTTGAATATGACCTAAACTGACATTTATATTCTTATAACTGTCTTTAACAGCCACCTGTCTTAAGCAGCTACATTTTGTCACTCCCTTGGGTGGCTGCTAAAGACAGGTTGGACTCATGTACTGTATGCAGTTGACGTCCTCTCTGTACTTTAGTTTTATCTTTCAACATGTCGCATAGGTAGGCTTGTTATAGATCCCTAATTATGCATAATGATCGGGTCACAGCTGCGAGAGAATATTTCACATATATACTTAAAGAAATTAGCACTTGTATTATTCTGATTAGACTAGATATTCAATGGGTTGATTTCGCTAAGGTTTGATTTCGTGCATTTACCCTAGCGCGAAATACAAGAAAATTAAACTATAATGATACCACAGTATTTTATGCAAGTGAATAAATTTAAAAGAAAATGGCTTCAAAAGAGCAGGTTCACGAATACCTAAAATATTTTTTAAAAATCGTTGCATATCTCAATTGTCAATCTCTTTGAATACATGAATACACTAAAAAGTGGGTATTTAATTGTTTTATATTAACAACCGTAAAACACAAGGCTGTATCCATTAAAATTATCAAAAATGCGGAATATGCCAAAACGTCTGATTCTTTTCCATTTTCATAGCAGGGTGGCTATACCACGAGACTTTTGGGATGTCGTGCACACACAAAATCACTAGCTTCAGGTAGGTTTTTGCTTTTTTCTCAGTAATTTCTGAACCGATTTCGATCAGATATAGAGCACCGTAATTCCTGTTAAAAAAGCATTTTCATCGACGTTTACCATCCTTTATCGATAGGCTGCCATCAAAGACAAATTTTTACACTTTCAAACAAAATTTATCTTTAAATATTTGAGACAACCGCAGTCGATTGATAATGAAGGTTAAATGTCGATGAGAATGATTTTTAACAGGAGTACGGTGCTCTTTATCTGATCAAAATCGGTCCAGAAATTACTGAGAAAAAAGCAAACACTTACCTGAAGCGAGTGACAGCCGGTGTGAGGTTTTCAGTGTGTTTACACTTATACACCAAAACGAAATTTTCACTAATGAATTATGCATAAAACGATAAATTTGTCAATTCACCAAAATATGTCTGACTCAGAAATTTGCTAAGAAATGTAATATTTAAAAAAACAATTCGACTTTACTCACATTTTGAAGTTAGTTAATAAGTGTGTCTTTAATTCTTAAATCTCCTGTTATCCGTATGCAATTCACCTGTTTTTATTGTTTTAAACCTTTTTAATCTTTTTTTGAATCTATACACATTTAGTACAATTAGGAAATTATTACAATTTAGAAAAAAATATTTGTTCACATTAAATTGTGTTTATTGTTTACTTTCCTCCTGATGTTTTGCCCTGCAAGTTCTTCCCTTCTCCGAATTATCCAATTTTAATTAAATAAGAATTTCGTAGCCATGTAAAAAGCTAGCCGATTTACACTTATCACTAAAAATCAATCTTCACGTGTACACATACTTATAATTTACGAAGCATTCACATACGCGAGTAATATGAAACATAAACGCACTGAGTATCTATTTTAAACAAAACGTTCTAAGTGTTATACAATTATTGGCTATATTAAGTATTTTGCTCGAGTGTGAGGTGAAAATGGAAAAATCTGTCACCGAGGTTGAACTGTTTTGGCGGGAAAGAGGCTCTGTCGAGTTCCCGCAAAAACAGTTCACCCGAGGTGACAGATTTTTTTTATCTTAAACGAATGTCTCGTGCAAGATACTTTTTTGCATACCTTTATTGCTCATATATTTGTGTACATGTTTGCCGTGTATTTTTTTTTTTCAATTCAATGCCCTAAAACGTTGACATACCTAATTATCTTAATAACGCCACTTACTTAAATACATGACGTCAAACACCTGATGACGTGACGTCACTCAAGTTAGACCGCGACTCATTCTACATGGAGGGGGGCGGGGGGGTGGTAAGGTCGAAGTTTCCTACACGGTTGAAAAACACCAGATGACCTGATCTGGTATACAAAAAAGATTCTTCTGCGACGTGTTGACCAGGATTTGCATTTATGAATATATTATATACATTTTTCCAAGTGTTTAAACATACAAACAACAGCGCCATTTTCTAACAAACATCTTATCAAAAGATGACGAAAACCACTGGTGATGGTGTTGAGAGTGAAGGTTGCGATGATGATGATGGTGATGACAATTATGTTGATGATATTGGTGATGGTTGTGATGATGGTGTTGGTGGTTGTAATGATGATGATGATGATGATGGTAGTGATGATGATGATGATGATGATGATGATGATGATGATGATGATGATGATGATGATGATGATGGTGCTGCTGTAGAAGATTATTATTATTACAATTATTACTATTACTATTATTATTATTATTATTATTATTATTATTATGACGACAACGACGATGATGATCATGACTAAAATTGGTGTGAATGGTGGTGGTGACAGCTGCGGCAATGATACTGCTGATGATGATGTTGATTATGATGATAATCATACGTCTAATTCTATTTTTACTGATGATTATTATATCGTGGACATATAAAAACAAAAGTATGTAAAATTATGGAAAGGGCACTTTGAAAGCCACCGAACACGACAAAAATTAAGGTTTTAGAACTGTAATATGCACTTTTGCAGATTGGGAATTTGTTGTTTTCATTTCCAAGTACATCCATTTAGACATCTAAAGAAGAGTTTTAAAAAACATTTGCCGTGCGTAACTCGGGAAATTCAGTATTTTAGATTGGGACCCTCTGTTTCGAAATTTGGGCTGAAAAATCAAACATATCAGAAGCTAAATTCATCTCTATTTCTTTCAAACATTGAATACCTGAACAGGAAAAAAACGAGCATTATGTTTAGTTAAGAACAGCGCGTTAAGGTATTATATAGTTATTTGGTTTCTTGACAGGGAATGTGAGGATATATTGCCGGTCTGGGTGTCATATTACCCGAGCCGCAGGCGAGGGATAATATGACACCCAGACCGGCAATATATCCTCATATACCATTTCAAGGAACCAAATAATTGTTTTATTATACTGCAAAGACTTTTTCAGACAAAAAATATTAGAAAATATCAATTTTTCATTTACTCCGCTTATTTAATGCCGAACGGCTTAATTCCCCTCTGAGAACCTCAATAATTACATGTCTGACGTCATTAATTTACCTGCATGACGTCACTTCTAATGAAAATGAATGGATTATCGATTTGATATTTATTTACAAAATTTGAGAATAATCCGATCGTTTTCAACGTTAAAAAAATAACACAAATATTTTCTGTAACAATTTTAGTAATCCCTAAAGATACCGCTTTATAATTTACAAGATCGGCTTCGAATTATGCATTTTTCCGGAAAATCAAAACAAAATTGCGGACGACAACAAAAGGTGGGAGGCCAGAGGGGGAAATTAAGGCACGTGCGTTCATATCTACGGCCGGGCCGTAAATACGGATATACATCAACGTCAAATTATCCAATCAAATTCAAGCAAATTTCTTTGCAGGAGAATAAATAATGATAATAAAAGCTACGATTTGAACAATACCTTAGGTCCTATAAAACACAGAATGTATATTTTGCAAAACGAAATTTCTAGAAGAACTTATTCACGTGAACTCTGCGTTCGAAATATCCCCTTTTATAAAATTTCTATTTTTAAAAGCTTTGGTGAACGCGGCCCTTATGATATATGTCGTCTAAATCATTTTTGCTTTGTACTTAAGTTCTTGGAGACATTATTAGCTTTCCGTTCAGAAAACACGACTAATGCAAAACTTCTTGAACATTCTTACAGGTAAAATGACAAATACTTTGAATAAATCATATTCCCGTCTGGTAGATCACTTTTAACATTAGCCTAGCTGTGAGTTCAGACACCGCTAGCTGTATTTTGGCACTCGTTTTTTTCTTTCTTTAGTTTTATTTATCGTCGCTACCGGAAGCCCGTATGAGCGACGCCTGCAGAAGAGTGTTAGTCATCTTAAGTTTTGGAGGAAAGTGCAAGATACAGAGGACTCTCCAATTCCAGAATCGTCCCTGGTTCTTTTAAGTGCCCGGTGTATCGCACCTCTACACTCGACCGCGGTTTAACGTCTCTTCCGAAAGAAAGTTAGTAATTTTAGTTGGAGTAGCGGGGGATCGAACCAGCGATCCCTGGACTCAGAGGCAGACGCGCTAACCACTCTTGGCACTCGTTTACACTATCGGCTCATTACATTCACCTCTGTTAAACGGTGGGACTACTTTCAACTCATTTTAGTTTAACTAAAAAAAAATAGTTCACCAACTACATTTAATATTGTTTGGGTTTCCTCGGTTTTAATGAAAGATAGTGAAAATTTCTGTCAATTGCTTTATCTCAAGCTTCCAATTTCATAGTTACAACTGTATAAAATAAGGCTGTCGAGTTTGGTTAAAAAATCTAGACATTAAGTCTTTCGCAGAGGTATAAAGTGAGTTTAAGGAAGGACAACTCTGCGAAGGAGAGCGGTATTTTGGTTTACTGATGTTTCTGTTTTATTTTGTATAATTATTGATTTTTGTTTTGTCATTTTAACCAGTTTTATTTTAGTTCATATTTATTATTTGTAAATACGTGCACACATCCCCAACAGGAAATATACTGTGGAATAATTATAATTCGCGGTGGTTTAATTTTCTAGAATTTTGCGCTAGGGTAAGTGCGCGAAATTTAACCCTACGAAATCAAACAATTGAATACACTGTATATAGTCTTATTAGAATAATAAAAGTCCACGAATTTAAGCCACCTAGCGAAAATGTGACTTATGAAATTTGCGCGAAATTTGATCCACGCGAAATTAAATGATACAACAGTAGGTATTGATTGATCGGTTGTCCCCTTTTAATGTAAATTTGACAATTAAAAATATATATACTCAGTTTGTTTTAACTTACAGTATCTACTAAATAATCATACCACAAACGCTGTTCAGTTCATAATTTTTCGTTTAAGTCAATTATTGGATCTTGGGAAATATAATGAACAAAAATAAAAAGTATCCACTTTTATGCTTATTATCTCATTAACATATTTTCATTTAATCAGGCACGCTTTTAATGGTTTTTTGTTAGTTAATCTCAGTTGTTTTTAAGTTAAGTTGTCCATGAATTAAAAAATTCCACACCAAGACCTGAGGAACTGCCAATCGAATAACAATTAATCATGAATTACAAAACACTACATATTCAATTTAAAGGGAGATAATTGGAAATGGTTGGAATTTCCAGCGTTGTTTATCGAGGTCCAGTTGTGTTATTGATGAATATTTTGTAATTTTATTTATCCACAAAAGGTAGAGAAAGTGATTTAATTCAAATAATTGTGAACATTTTAAAGAATCGCTGGCATTTTCCTGAAACCCTTATTATAACAAAGAGAAAGATAACTAAGTTGTGGCTGCAAATTTTCAAGAATACTTTATCCCTTTGCAATGATTACAGAAAAGCAAATTTGTACCCATATAGAATTTTCAGTTTTTGTTTTCAAATTTAACAAAATTTAAAATAGGAAAGTGTATACCTTTAATTTTTTGTTGAGTATATTAAAATGTGTATTATAATTATGGTGTGTCTGCCACTGTTTGTTGTGCTTCGGCAACTGAATTGTGTTCTAAAATGCAATACAGCTCCAGCAATTGTAAAACTCTTAATAATTGATAGATCTTGTTTAAAACCGATACTGTAGTATTTACCTACTCAGCATGTTATTTGTTATGATGCAAGCTTTTTATAATTTCACTGAATGGTGCAGTTTTTTTTATGTTACTGATACTTATAAATTCTATAATTTTATTCGATTTGAAGTTACTTTTATAGAATTTCAATTATTTTGAAAGGAAAAAGTAATGCAAGTATCTAAACAGTCATCACGCAACGTAGCAGATGAAAATTTTGTAACGGAAAAACTGTTTAGGCCGGTTGAAAAATAAATACTTTTTGCTGTACTGTACTGTACTGTACTGTACTGTACTGTACTGTACTGTACTGTACTGTACAACGTACCTTACCGAACCGTACCATATCATACTATACTTTATATACCATACTATACTATACACTCACTCAAAGTTCTAATTGGTCACTTTGAATCCTTTAAAAGAAATACATTGACTAACCTCTTTATTTGTGTACTTTGCCAACAAGGGTATCCATTTTAAGATTTTATCTTGTAATAATTAATTTTGGAACAGTTTAGCCAGAGTTATCCTCAGTTTTGCTAAAATGCATTTCATAATATTGAAGGTCAACCAACTAGAAAATTGCTCCAAAGTGATTGTTTTATTTTAATAGGACCCCTCGATAGTATGAACAACTTAAAAACTTATTAATCAGCAGCAGTTTTTATTTAAATTAGTCACCTTTAAAGAATCTAGATTTATAATTACATCCCTTCCAATTAAAGACTGTTGTTATTTTGACCCTGTGGTGTAAGTAAATAATATTGGATTAATTGAAGAAACCATTCCATAGATAATAAAAATGCATTAAATAATTGATTCCAAGACAAAATAGATCTTTTCACAAGCTTTGTTGACATAGGGAAGAAACGGAGCTATCATACATTGTAAACATATGCAATTAATGACCAATTAGAACTTTGGATGAGTGTATAATTCTGGAAGAGGTTTCGTCCGACCCTAACTTTAAAGCACAATCTCGGCTTAATTGTTGTGCTGTGAAAAGAGAGTATGTTATTTTGTCTTTTTTTTTTCAGAAAAGTGAGATTGTCCCGCTGAAACTTGCAACGGGGTTCGGATTTTTGGGAGAGTGTATGTGGGGGAAGGGGTGGGGGGGGGGGGGGGGTAAGCTACTCGCAGAAATCTCCGCGATTTAGGATTAGGAACTAAAATTCTAGCCTTCAATAACTTATGAGAAATCGAAAAACTGAAGATCTATCAAAACGTAAAAAATCAAGAAGGATTAATAATATTATAGCAATTTGTAGTATAAAAAATACATACCAGCTCGAATAGTCCAGTTTTTTTTCACTTCGTGTTCAATTCACATTTTTCCTCGGATCACTAAATGGTAAACATACATTTATAAACTAATGATATACATATATTAACTGTTCCATTATACACTCGTCCCCTTGTGTCGTTTTTTTTTAATGAAAGTATCCGTACTTAGCTGATGTGCTTATAATAAGTAAAATATGGATTTATTATCCGTTTATATCACTGGCTTTGGTTTGACTTAACAAATATTTATATCGAATTTAACCGTCCGATAAAATTGTAATTTTTTAACAAAAGATTAACTTTCGAATGTGGATTAAAACCAGACAAGTTAACACAATTGATATTTTATTACTTTTTTCAATGTTTCGACTTATGAGTTAAGTAACATAATAAAATGGATGTAAAGCATATAGCAGAATTATTTTGTGTTTTTAACATATGATTCAAGTAACATAATGTCATAATGTAAAAAAAAATACAGCAGAATTATCATTATTACGGAAATATAAATTAACTTTCAAAACGTATTGAAGCGCCTCTGGCGGTGTATTGACAAGTTTATCCAGGTCAAACTTCCGCATCCTACGGCCATCATAAAAATATCAGATCATAATCAAACATATGCTATCGTTCATTAGTACGATATCCTAGTAAAATTTATTTATGTATCATTCTCGACTGAGTCTCTTCGAAAACTAGTTTGAAACAAGTACAGTGTTTGTTAAATCAAAATTTTGTAAGAATTATTTTTAAATCGTTTCACTACAACGGGTTTAACGACACATTTCATCTATTTCGCATGCATAACAATTTTAAAATGAAAATAAAATTTACAAGTTGATCGTAAAGTTTACGGAGTTTACCGAAATCTTCAAAAAGTGACTGGTCAATATTGGGAAAAAAAATTATCGAAAAACTGAATATGGAAATAAAAAGATAGCCACGTAATATTCTATGTATAATAACAAATAATGATCAGGGCTGAAGGTTATAAAACTGAGCATAGAAACCAGTCTCAAATCTCAAGCATCTGATTGGTTGAAATGGCGACTGGTGAGATTTGAGATTTGAGATTTGAGAGTGGTTTCCATGCTCAGTTTTATAACCTTGGGCACTTATGGCGGATATGGGGGAACCAGATACCCTTTTCAAATGTCAATGGTTTGTTTCATGGTTTGGTCACATATTATTTGCACGTTTCATTTAATGTTGATAGCAATCCGTGAAGTTCGATATCACATGTAACAAAGAAAAGTTAAAATGAATAATTGCTTGACTGCTCTATAATACGATTAAAATAGGGACAGAAACATTTTCATAACAACATGGTTCCCACAAAGAAAAGAAATCGAAATTCCCTACTTTTCCGGGATCAAAACCATTTTCCCTAACCAATAACAGCACCAAGTTTTCACAATCTTCGAAGACTCAATGTATATGTCTCCAATTTATATTTGTGTTACTGTTCGTTTTTGCGCTTGAACTGCGTGAGTAATGGCTAACTACAGTTTTTAGAGCCCAATGAATTTCAGTAGACGGAATATTATAATTGGTAATATCGTTGGACATTAATCGAATGCTCGAGACTTGTCACATGCCTGCACTGGGATTGGAGGGGGGGGAGGGGAGCTGGCACAGTGAACTGGCTAACCTCATCTGCTCTTGCGACATTAACTGGCTTCTGGTGGAGATGATTCTGGTTCCAAAATTCATCCAAAGGTTGTGATTCTTTTTTATTTTCATTGTAATCTGTTCTTTATTCAGGTGTTTCTTAAAACAGATGCTCATAATCAAAAATAACAATAAAGATACCCAAAATAATGGAAGAAAGTGCCTTAGCCTTTATTTTGCATCCTACTGTTTGAACGACATTCCTCTCTTACAAAGTTCCCTGACTTGTGCTTATTTTTCAAATTTCATTGACCAATTTCAAAATTACATGTCTTTTCCCTGACCTTGAAAAAATCGTTTTTCCTTCAAGATCAAATTTAGGATCTCTTTGTATTGGACTATTCTCTATCAAATCTGATCAAAACTATCCAGATCAAATCCTCCCGATCGAAGCTGCTACGGAAATCTCCGATCAGAAACTTTTATCCTCCCAATGCAATCTATGAAATCTTCGATCAGCACCTCTCATCCTCCCAATCCAATCAACGGAAATCTCCGATCAGCACCTCTCATTCTTCGAACGAATCTACGGAAATCTCCGATCAGCACCTCTCATCCTCCCAATCCTATAACGGAAATCTCCGATCAGCACCTCTCATCCTCCCAATCCCAACTTCGGAAATCTCCGATCAGCACCTCTCATCCTCAAAATCCGATCTACGGAAATCTCCGATCAGCACCTCTCATCCTCCAAATTCAATCTACGGAAATTTCAGATCAGCACCCGAACGCCTTCCCAATTAAGAGTTTTGCAGTCGTGTCCGGAAATCAACCCAAAACGATACTATACGGAAAAGCTGAATGATCGGACTATGACTTAATGAGAAAATACATACCAGAATTAATAAAATAGCAAGTCATATATTTTAGTGTATTACAGTCATGTGACCTGACCGGGAAGGTTATTGAAAAAAATAATCGAAATATTGGAAATGCGTGTTTAATCGTGAAACGTACGTTTTAAAGTTTCTCCATGGTTTGTTTTAGTTCGAATGAATAAAATAATATATTACTTCAATTCCAAATGTTACTAGTAGTCAGGATCCAGATCGACCAGTTATCAGCGATCCTTGTAATTGGGTCCATTTACGGAGAAGCGGGGGTTTATTGCTTTGCACATATCGGTCGGTCGGTCAATGTTTCGGTCCGTAACTAACCTTGTCTGATAAACCGCGCAATTTTCAAGCATTCAGCTTTCATCAAACAGGTTGATCAGTTGTCGCGATCGAAGCTTACTCAAACACAGTTTTCCGGCGATGCCAAAACATTGTGCAAAACGGTTTTGAATTTTATAACTAAAAGAAAGAAAATGTAATGTTCGTTCCATTTACTAAAATTGTTTACAAAACGCAAGGTTTCACAGTTATCAGCGCCCCTTAGGTGCGGAGGTTTAAGGGCCCAAAGCAAGCTGAGCAACGAAACATATTGTTATAAAACAAAATCAGCATAAACAATATTAAAAGGAATTACCAATTTGAAAAAAAGATAAAACAACCTAAAAAATAATCATAGCATATGAACTTAATAAAAATTATAAAAAGCAAAAGAAATAAAAAAAAACTAAAAAAAGTTACTGATATTGGATTCGAACTTGCTATGTTTTGTATCATATTCTTACCCAGATCATTACCCACTGAGCTATTAATTCGCGACAGAATTCTGCTCCTTTAAATTGGTTAAAATGTCGACAAGTAACTTAACGATAACTGTCACTCGACGCACTTTAGGAATATACCAGTGGACTTGTCCGAAAGGTCACAGCTCACGGGTCAAAATCGAACTATGATATAAAAGTGCTTTGATTTTATATCAGAAAATTAGTTCATACAAGTCATATTATATAATATGAAATAACCCAGTAAATAAAAACAAACATATTTTTTCTTTGTTTTATTTGCTTCAAAAGTTCAGTCAACGTTAAATCAATTTTTAATCTATTAATAAAACTACTAAAATATGTTATGCTTTTCAATTTTTTTCTAATGTATGCCCTGTCCTTTTAGTTTGATTCATCGACGCACTTATTAATTGCACATGCGCATTAGTCCACTTCCTGTAGAAAGCAATGGCGGACACGAACGCAACCACAAATGAGCCAGACAGGAACACCAAAACCGTAACTAGGATCGCTGAAGACATGCACACAACTTCTTCTGTTACAATTTCTGAAAATTAAAGACAAAGTGAAGGTCAATAGACAAAATATAGAGTTGGAAAGATGAGAAACTAATGTTCTGGCGCCATGTTCGAGGCATCATTCTTTTGTTTATTCGACATCTCTTCATGGTACGAAGCGATTTTTCTTTACCCCTTTTCTTGAAAAGCGTTCACAGATGAAATCATGCAAATGATTATAAATTAAAAATGGACATCTTACAAAACATTGCTCTTCACAAAAGTCGTCATGCTCGCACTCATTTGGTTTCGGGTTCGTAATTTATTAAGGGCTATTAATAATCGAATTATTGTATTGAACACCGACAAAGGTTCACTTAAAAGACCTGTTTCAATTTGGTTCCTTACTAATATCTGAGTAGCGTTCAACAATGTTCACTTTTCCTCCAACATCTATGTCATAATCCGACTGTCTTTTCTGTAAAACATGTTTGTCAGGGGAAGCAACTCTGTCTCCAGTCACGTGGCTTCCTGCTCCAGTGATCTCCCTCTTTTTTCTTCCCCATCCGCTTTCTCCTCCGCCACAGAATGTCTGTTGACGACAAAGAGCACATTCAATGCGTTTTCCATTACACCATCATTTCAACATAAATAATAAAAATAAACATGTTTCAATAGTGGTGGCATGATTAATGAACAGGTTAGCAGTGCCTTTGAATGATAATGGCCCTGTCATGTTGATAATGGCCCGAGGGCTTTAGCCCGAGGGCCATTATCTCATGGCAGGGCAATTTTCATTCAAAGGCACTGCTAACCTGTTTATTTACCTGTTTATTACATGTGTACGCCGACTCTCTGATGTCCAGTTGGTCTATCGTATATAGTACATTATCATGCAAATGTTTTAAAATTTGACAGTGACGGAACTACTTTCTCAGAAAGCCCCTCGCCCTCGCTAATTTCTTAGTCTCGCCTAAATATGGAGGCACTGTAAGACAATCGTATAATATACTAATGCTTCTCTTTATGCAAGTCTTCTAACCGAGAACAAAACCATTTGTACTATGAGAGAGTCTATAATTATTATAATCCGCTTGAAACTGGAGCCGTTATAACCTTTATAACACTGACGTCATTTTTCGAGATCAATATTCCTTCCGGCATGTCAATGCATTCAATTTCGGACAATTTTTTTGGATTTTATTCCTCAAGTGTGTTTAAATTATTGTTTAGTCTGTGCTGATGGATTTACGTGCTTGATGATCAGAAATCCTGATAATCTGAATGCCTGCGTCTAGGCCATTTCGGTTTCTAAATAAAAACTTAAATGGCTTTGCTGGTGTTAAATTTCAACTGACTGAAGAGAAGAAGGAAACAACAACACAGAATATTCTTTTGAAGTTGTGTGTATATTTGGACAAGGAAATTCAGCAATTAGCTTTTTTCAAGAACTGGATTTTGCGCATTGGAAGCCTACTACCAGAAAACAAGCTGTTCAAGGATGACAGCAGGTTTGTCGGCTGTTCCTAATGGTTTTTGCATTTTTTTTGTGTTTGAAATTATAAAAAGACACCCCTCATATGTTTTTGATATTTCAGTTTTCTTTGCACATTATAAAAGCAAAATCTGTTTAAACAAAATGGCCGACATTTTTTACAAAGTATTGTCTCACTGACGGATGTATTCATACGCCAACAAGATGTCAATTCTTTTACAAAATTAACAAAAAAGTGTTTATTTATGCAATAATAAGCTCATGAGCGCATGTGCAAATGATCATTATTTTGACTGTTTCTTTAAATTTCTTACAAAAACGATTGCCTGTAGAACAAACATAATTGGAATCAGACAAAAATTGGCAGGGCCATTATCACATTATCACTTTTAAGCCCTGGGCCTTGGTTTCATAATGAGGCTGGTGACATGATAATAAGTTTTGACATCATACAATTTTGTTACTATATTTAGTAACACATGTAATAAACACATTTATAACATCGCTAATCAACGTGTTTCACCTGTCTACGTCATTACTGGAAAAGGGGTTTCCTGTTTTGATATATGTAAGCTTTGCATGAATGAAAATTTCTGACAAATCAAGACAGACGCTCAAACGGAGTATCAAATGCTTTTCATCACCTTTATAAATAGAAAAAAACTACCCAGCACAACGTCGTTTATTGTAACGCTTATCTTTGATATGAGAAGGGGCAAAGAAGCTCTAAGTAGACTTTCAACATTCGCTTACCAACGAGAAAGTTTTAATGTGCCCACACACTCAACATTCCTGACCGATTATACGGAAGGAACGGCTACCGTTGTTTTCAAAAATAGTCACCTGCTTAGGAGAACTTATTATAATATTTAAAAATAAAAAAAATAAAAACACTCTTAAAAAGCGTTGTCAACCAGTTCCCATGGTACGATTCGTAAAACATTTGTTAATACGTTTTTTTGCTAAACAACTCTCATTAATACATACCAGAACAAAAATACAAACATTTCTGAAATTATGCCATTATCCACCCACATTAAATTCCAAAAGTAAGCACAAATATAGTCGACGGCCTCATGGGCCGCCGACTAATCAAATTGGAATTTTACCTCTGCGCATTCGCCTTTGCAGACTTCCAGTATACACGCGAAGTTCATTTCTAACGCTTCACCCTGAAGATTTGTCGGGCGAAACGCGCCAAATTCACTCATGAGATAACCAGTCTTGAACCGAGAAAAGTTCGGGAACAAGTCCGTGTCTGTTGCGCAGCTGGAAACGGAATGAAAACAAGAGCTGGTAAAAAAAGAAACAATTAACAACATAGATGTTTTGATATATTTTATGTTGTAAATTTCACCAACTGAAATTCTTAATGAACTAATTGTTTGGTTTTTTCTTTCCATGAGTTAATTGAATAATTTTAATATATATATTTCATTATTACGCGTATGGTACAAGTGCGACTATCAAACAAAGTTATAATTTCTTATTATTTTATATTACACGTTTGGTATCATTTACATGTGAATTTGGTACTTCCTATAACGAACCTATGATATGACACTTAAAGGACGAATATCGTTGTGAACTGCCTTTACGAAATTGCTTTATTTTGTTTTAAATTTAAATAAGAGCTTTGCAATACGACGTAAGTAATAAAATAACTTGTGACTTGCAGGCGGGAGCGATGGGGCAATGTTTTTTTTGGCAGCCTCTGGCAAACGAGGATACTTACTAGTTTTCCACTATGACGATGTCTGAAGCTACACAGAACTTTGCCTTAATATCAAAATCATCTGTAATGTACGAAATATATTGATCAGTTATTGTCTAATTTTGAGGTCACAATCGATCAGACTTTGTATTCACGGATTCCGAAGTTCACATGCATCATTAGATAGGTTCTATAGACTCGAACATGACCAGGTTTCGGCAGTAGATAGGTTCCATGGACTCGAACATGACCCGGTATCGGCAGAATACACAATATAACGGCTTTATGATATGACATAAATTGTAAATATTGATAGAAACTTGTGGAATACATGTCATTTACCTGAAAAAAAAAACAACTTGTCAAGGCCGAAGGACTTTGTTAATTCATATGGGCATTAAATTAATTACTTAATTCTTTTGTCAAACAGCGCTTTAATGGAAGTACATTATCGCTTTCAAAAACGAAGCTGTAAGTCCAACCTGAGTACTGGTCATCTAGCTGCAGAGCCATGATGAGAGTATCTGTCAGTTTGACCTCTTTCCCGCTGACCTCTTCCTCGGACACGACCTTGTAGAAGGACATCCTGGCGGACGGCCTTACCGTGACATTCTGACTGACGTCATCGAACTTCTCTCTGTGAACAAAAACCTTCTATTAAACTAAGTATACTTCCTCAGGATATTTCGAAGGAGGACTTCAGATAGCTTCAGAACTGTAAATTTACACTTCAATTTCGTCCTCTACGATAAATATGGAATGTTA